>CM062806.1:280356540-280956540 GCA_031772625.1 Pinus tabuliformis | reverse complement strand
TAATTCCATGACGAATTTGGTAGAAGTATGGAGTGAACTGAGAGTCCCACAATTCCTTATGATAGACATGGATGGGTAAGGGGTCTTGAGTTGTCCACTTCCAGCCCATAACAGGAAGCTTAGAAACATAACATATTGAATCCATAATATATGCAGATAGATAAAAAGGAGGATAAATTCTCTAAGACGCAACTCTTTTAGACCGGTAACTGACAATGGCCGTGACTAGGTTATCAGACAAAATTTTGGCCCAATCTACAATAGTGGAATTTGTGGTAGTGTCCAGTAATGGTAGCCATTCAGATGAAAATTTGTTGATATCTGGCATTCCAAATGTTCTTTAGAGCATGGCAGTAGCAAAGCAATATGGGGAGGTAAGGGAACCAGTAGTTTATCTTTTTTGAGAGGTTCGTCTTTCCTGGACCAGTCTTTGGTGGTTTCTGCCAGGTTCTGGTTCTCCTTTACAAATTTCTCCATGAATTGCTTGTTATAAGTTGCCTGTGGCTCGGGCAGATGATACATGAGCTTTAAATCCTATGCAGCGAATGAACCAATGAGTCCTTGACCATGAACCTTGAACTGTCTATTTTTTATTTCTGCGCTATCAAGTATCCACTTGACCATGTCCGTGTATGGGAGGATTTTAGGCCTTGCTACTATCCAATGTAGGAATGAGCAAGCTAGCTCTTCTAGGGATGCTTCAAAAGAACTTTGTGAGCCTACGACAACAGTAACTTCCATTACTCTGGGATTCTCCTCTTCGAGCAGATTATACATGCCTTCCCATGTAGCTATTCTTGCATCTCTTTTACAAGCCGTGTCTGTATACAAAGGCACCCTTTCCTTTTCTTCGGAGCTCAGGGTTTTTCTTTTATTTCCCATTCTAACCTGCGTATTGCCTTGTATCATCCTCTTTTCTTCGCTCCTGCAATTCACACGTAAAATAGAAATGAATGGCAAGGAAGGGTGATGGGAGAGATTTTAATGCCGCAGACATGCCAAATACACCACCTTACGTGAAATGATTCTTCGAAAAGCACACACCCATATTCTATTAATAACTGACAACTAACTCATTTATTCGAATTTAAAGCGCATAACCATGTGTCAACTTATGGAAAATAATATTCTTGAATATCGTGCCCGAAATATTTGCGATGGAGCGATTTTGTGATTTGCTTGGCAACATCGCAGATCACACCATCGCAACATTGCAGAATTGCAGATTTTTGATCTGATATGACATCGCAACATTGCTTTATCGTGAAATTGCGATATTGTAGTATCGCAAGAGTTTTATGTATGACAAACTTTGTTAACCTGTTTCTTGTGATATGCGATCTTGCGATCGGCAATATCACATATCGCCAGATTTTGAAATGTTTCATGTAAGTTTTGTTGAATGCGACGTGATATTTATTGCTGCAATCTCACAAATGTTGGGATTATAGTTGTAAGGTGGGATCTCGCTATCCTTTCAAGATGCGATTTCTAAAGATTTTTACCTTATCATAAACTTAGATTTTAAGAATTTCGAAGGAGCTTCCTAAGCTTATGATGGTAACTTTATTATTGGAAAGGAAATTTAAGAACTACTTTGTATTTCCTGGATTTTATAACTAAGGGTCCCCACACATTTAGTATTACAGATAACACTAAACGGGAAGGGGGGGTTGTTGCTAGTCACAACAGGAGCAAAGGACCAAGGAGGAGGTGTAGACTAGGAAGGATGAGCAGGGTGTCCCAAATAAGGTATGGATGTGGTTTGGTTTGGGTTGTAATATGCATGGGATGACCCTTGCATGCCCTACTGGTATGGCCTAGGCCCATGAGGTCTCCTTTGGTTTATATAGCAGAGCTGTTTTGTGACCTGTTTGACTCCTTCATATACTACTTTGAGTTCAAGAAAAGAAGGACACTTGCCTGTGGAGTGGATTTTTTCACAGACTGAGCAAATTTCAATAGAGTTTAATTTACATTCATTCCTAGGGTGCCTCCTGGTGCATCTAGGATAGAAAATGACCAATGCTCTCTCTGCTTCCTCTTGCTTTCTCTTAATGTTCATAGTGTCCATATGTAAGGCAAGGGTTTGCAACATCTCATTCTTGAAATCCTCTAGCATGTTTCCAATTTCACCCTTGATGGATGAGTTGGAAGAGGATTTACTGGACATAGGTTGATTACCCCTACCCTTTTTCCTAGCTGCCCTAGAATGGTTTCTAAAGATAGTCTTGATATCCTCATAAGGTAACTGGCATATATCTCCTCCTGCTAAAAGGTGTAGGATACCTAGAAGATCTTCCCTAACTCCCATAAGCACGACCAACTTTAGTGATTCAAGGTTAAGTGTAAACCTAGATCTTTTGTAACTAAGTTGGAATCTTTCTTCATAATATTCTAGGGATTCATCATTGCCTAAGGTCATCCTAAACATTTCCTCTTTAGTATCCTTAGACCTACAGCAGCCTCGATACTTGTTGTTGAAGGCTTGCTGCATCTGACCCCAAGTTGTGATGCTATCCCCAGGTAAACCCGTGAACCAGTGCAAGGCTGCATCCTTGAGGGTAGATGGAAATAGTTTCAAATTATACTCATCATTTGTGTAGTCATAGGTTCAACATATAACAACAAACTCAAATAGGAAAGTGTCAGGATCTTATGTGGTCAAACCATGGAAATGAGGAAGGGAATAGGGTTTATATTTTTCATCTAAGTGTCCCATTGGTTTCCCTGATGGGGAAGACACCCTCAACTCTCTTTCCATTCCATTTGTCATTTTTGTTTTCAGCCATTGGTTTGGTAGGAATGGGTTCTTCTTCTTCTTCTTCTTCTTCCCCTGTAGGTTCTTCAAATATGTCTAGATGTTCACCTAATGGTTCCTCTAGTTCAAAGCCACCAAAGAAGAGGGAAGGTTGGTTGTTTCATTAAGTGGGGGTATTTGGAAAAAATTTCCCTAAGTTATCCCTATTCCTACAACACATGAAAGGAAATGTTTTTGGTTTGGTTTTGTGTTTTTTTTTTTCAAACTTGGAAAGTACTTATCAGAAATAAAATTGCATATTCAATGAAAACTACTGACTAAATCAAAAGCTAATTGCTAAATTGAAATATTGCTTGCAAAGTGGAAAGGAAAGCAGAGAATGTAGAATGAAAAAAGAAGCAACTAAATTACTTTTGTAGAAATGAAGCTAATGGAAGAATATTAGAAACAAGAAATAGAGGAAAGAAAGAAGTTATCACATATTACTCAGACACCTCCATGACAATGGTGCAAAAAAGTGATAAGCACCAATATTGCAGCAAGAATGTTGCAACTCCTGGGCTTCCAACTTTACTTTATCAACCTGAGGTTCATACAAACTTGGAGGTGACAGTGCTATATACACAAGTAAAAGTGATGGTTCTGCCTTTTTTCACTATTCAACCAGCAATAGACCACTAGGGTTTTCAAGCAAGAATTTTATGGATTCATAAGAAACTTGGTTCCTTGATGAAAGAGAGAGAAATATATTATAGCGGAGAGCTGATCTACTGCAATGATGAAAAAGACAGAAATTCAATGCTAAGACACATCATTTCCTACTTAACTGCTAAGAAACTATGCTTTGCAATAATGCTAAATTAACATGAACAAAATGCTATTGTCCTAAGCATGGAAGTTAAAAACATCAAACATCACTATTGTGCAAGTAAAGGACTAAAATAAATCTATTTTGTCTTTTTTGTTCTTTTCATGAAAAATCAAGTGTGCAAGCTAATCTCTTTTGGTGAGGTGGAAGGTGGCTTCAGGGATGCTTGAGGATGGTTGGAAGGTTTAGGAGATGGTTGGGAGGTTTGGGAGGCCCTTGGCTGGATTCCTAGAGGTTTTCCCTCAATTTAGCCCCAAAACAGGCCGCTACAGGAAAACCTACATGATTCCCTATATTTCTACATGATATAGCTGAGAGAAAAACAAGAAGTATTAGAGGTGATGGAAGGCTTAGGGAAGGTGGTGGATGGGTGGAATGGAGTGAGAAAAGGCCTAGGATTACTCAGAACTCAAAACCAAGGTTAAGAGATGGTTGGATTTGCTCAACATACTTGGAAGAATTTTTATGTAAAATGATGAAATTTGTGAAGATCTTGGGGAAAGCAAGGAATGGCCATGGTGGATGAATTTGGAAGGTAGTTTCTTGCTATTAGGTCTCTTTCTACTCCTGAAGTACCTGTTCTACATCAAACATGTATAATTTCCAAAAATTCATGTAAAACAGGAAGCAGTCTTATGAGCTAGAAAAGAAAAATTTAATGAACCAACTGTCTACCTTATGCATGAGGAAAGTTTCGTAATAGAATGGAATCATGGATGAGATATACTACAAGATTGAAGACAGTAGAGATAGGAATGAAATCCTACACTTGAAAAACTGATCAAAATATCACTTAAGTACAGTAAACTCTAAATCTTATGAAATAAATGGAAATTTTTCTTTTTGGGGCTACATAAGGGTCTTTTCCTCAAATCATGATCCCTGAAGGAAGAAGTTAGGCCAAGAAACATACTGAAATGTTTGTAGTTCTTCTTTTATCCCTTCTAACCTACTACTAAAGTAAGTCACAAATGGAAACAAACTAGTAAACAACTAATCAAATCTACACTACTTGTAATGAAACACTTCTAAAGGCAATTTAAACAAGAATCTATGAAACTAAGCTAAGCATACAGATACAAGAAGAGGAGCCTTGGATGCTAGGGTTGGGCCCTAACCCAAGATTGTTAACCCTCTGAGTTAAATCAATGTTGAATTAATAAAAAAACTCATTCTTATTACCAAAATAGAAAATTACATCAAAATCTTCCACAAGTATGGAGGTTGAAAATAACTAGAGTTTTACAATAAAAATTCGAATCCTAATGAGGCTCTAGGCCTGTCTACTTATACAAATAAATTCTCCAACGACTTCCTTAAATTTAGGGAGGCTCAACTCCCAAACTCGAGATAAACTAGCTCTTTGTCTATCACTTTCTTAGCTACCTTCTGATCTTCATGCCTTGGTTGCTTGCACTTCGAGATGGTGTGCTAAATGGAGGAATATTCGAATGGGGAAGGATTAAATGAGGAGGATTGACCTCCTACAATCTCTCTCCCTTTTCCCATTCGAGTTTCAAACCTTAGTCTTGCCAAAACTCCTTGATTTTCTCTTTCAAACCTGCATTCAATGCATATTAGTTCACTAGGCATAATATCTCACTTTAACTCATCTCATAAACAAAATGTAATCAAAACATGGAATAAGTTGTGAGGAGAGTTGATTTAACTAATCTAGGAGGTGAATTAAGGCCCATATACTTACCCAATGATGAGGCTCATCAATCGAACATGGTAGAAAGTGCTTGATTACCAACCAATGAGGTAAACTAGTAACAGACAGGGGGTATCCACAAATGAGGAAAATGGACCCCAAGCTACCTAGTACAGTCCACTAAGTGTGAATAGAGGAGTTGATGTCAAACACTTGTGAACAAAATAAATTAAGAGCCAATGATTTAAACCAACTATCGATCATGAGGAAGCCTGCCACTGAGGTATGTAAGCTCCAAGGTACTACCAGTTCCTAGATCAAACTCTTGGATAATGGGTTGAAGTCGATAGGAGAAGATCCATCAAAGGAGGGCCTTAATGTATCCCTCATCAATCGAAACATAACACGCCAGGATTATGTGATGAATGGATGAAGTCTTGGAGTGATGAAGTACAATTGACATAGGTATGGCCAAATCAAAAATTTCAATAGGCTACTCGAGATGGCCGACACAGGCTGAGACTTCCCTTGAACACATAGTGGCATGACACAAGAGTGACTTGGCAGCATGATTAATGAGCACCATGTGATATCATGCAAAGACATAGGCGACATCGAAGCATGCTCCATATGACTGGAAGAATAACCAGCTGGAGGGGCAATGCCACTCAAATGGATGTTACAGCTCCTAGGCAAGCTAAAACCAAATTGTTAGATAATGAAACAGACATGTGCCATGTTCAAGGGTGACACAACCGACGCTTCCATTTCGATGACTAATGGAAAAATATGTTCCATCCCTTCTCTTTTTATGAGTTCCCTTTTTGTAAAGTTGTCCCCCAAGCCTGAAAAAGAGATAAAGTATACAAGGGGTAACCTCCTAGCCACAATAGACAAGGGTATTCATTTTTCGTAACTAGTTTATCCCAATCCTAAAAAGGGTTAAACTTATATTGGGTAGATGAACCTTCAAGTACTTTTACGAACTTGGAGGAGACAAGTTCACTCGACAATATTTTCTAAATTAAGGAATCTGAAATGAGCTTAAAGAAAAATTCTCTTGGATGAACGAGTGGTATAGAGGGTAGAAACTAGTTCTGGTAATGTTGGAACTACTCATGACATAATAAGGACAAGAGGTTGGCTAATAGGACCACTCATCATAGCGATTCCTCCAAGAAAGGGTAAAACACCAAGTGATAGTGGATGGTAAGCTAAGCAGATGATGACAATTGAAGAGAGAAACCAAGCCTCATCATGTAAAAGTAGGCTGATAAAAAGTGGAAATCACAAGGGATAAAAGTGATGGAATCCTCCTAGGGTACGTTCGGAGAAAAGGCAAAGAAGAGAACATGAGGCACAAATTCTAATTCATGGCAATTCAAAAAGTAGGCTGATAAAAGGTGGAAATCACAAGGGATAAAAGTGGTGGAATCCTCCTGGGGTACGTTCGGAGAAAAGGCAAAGAAGAGAACATGAGGCACAAATTCTGAGTCATGGCAATTCAAATGGAGTATTCCAAAAATGAGTGAAAATGCCTGCATGGACACCAATATGGAAAATAGGTGCTAGCTACTATATCCATGTTAAGGTAAGCTCTACTGCCAAGTGACAACACACATAATGGAAAATGGATAAACTCACAACTTGATGGGGTTGGCCATAAGGTATAAAAATTCTTATCACCATCAAAAATGCAATTTCAGTGAAAATGACCTACCCCTATATGCCAGTAAAAGGAACCATACCTTAGGGCTGAGATTATAGGTGGAACCTTCACAAAGTAGACTCAAAAGGTGACTCCCTAGACCTCCTACAAAAATATACTAGAAAAATAATTATGAATTCTAAAAACCCTCCAAGTCCCATAAATTAAAAAAAAGGAATATGCCAAAAGATACCAAAAAAAGTTATAAAAGAAATGTATACCTCCTTAGGAGACCAGTGTGATCTTGAGAAGAAAGCAGAAATCATAATAGCCTCATAAGATCAACTATGGACATCACATAGAAATAAATACGACCAAGGATTTGGATGTAATCTAATGTCAGATCGACAACCTCGACATCAACATGGATAGTTCCCCCCGTAACTCAATGGAAAATTTTGGAAGAAACCCATTTGATACAAAGTTGTGTCCGTCAAAATATTGGAGAGTGCTGCTGGATGTGGCAAGAACCAGAGAGCCCAAAGCCTTCCAATAGGATACAAATATAACACATGTGGAAGAGCCCTCATCTACCAAAGTGCGATGAATATGCTAATGGAAAATACACACAATGATATGGAAAGCAATCTGATGGGAAAGACGAGGAGTGGATTTATCAGCAATAAAAGTGATGAAATTAGAGTCAGATGGGTCAAATCCACCAATGGCAGACAACAAGGCTTTGCGTTGTTGAGGACATCTTTGCAAGACCTCCAAGGCATACATCGCACACGGAGCCTGGGCAAGATATTCGAAAATACTATAATGCTAAGTAGCCCTAGCATAAGGATTATGTGTCGTCTTCTAGAAAACACCTTTGGGAGGGTGATAGACCAATTTGAAAGGCTTATCCAAAGTGAGAGGTCCAATGGAAGGTAGTAGAGCTGATGAATCCTTAGAGGGGGAACTCGACTCACAAACATCATAATATTTGGCTCTCATATTAGTCACATTGATATTTTCCTTACACATCAAAACAGATAAGTTATGAGAAGGATGGGAAGATCACCCCTCATTTCCCCCTTGTGGAGGTCGAGGAGGTTGAGAAAACATCTTTTGTTGGGGTTGTGCAGGGAATGGATGACTCAAAACATCAAGTTTTTGAGTAGATGGTGGTGAAAGAAGCCTATGGACTTCATCCATTCGAGGGTATTCGTCAGTAAAGTGGTCATCTTGAAACATTTTATAGGCGAAATTGAATTCACAATGACATTCATTGGTGCCCCCTCCCTAACTCTAAGGGTTGGGTTGGGACTCCTGAGCATTTTTATTCTTTTATTTATTTCTCTTATTATTCTTTTTACCACCTAATTTTTGGGTGTTATTCAATTGAGTGGAGTTCACCATGTGAACATCAGTGGATAGCTCAGGAGGGGTTGCTTTAGAAAATCCAAACACACTTGTTGTTATTTAGACGTAACAATAATTTTCCCAATACATGCAGCAAGTTGGCTCATAGAATCAGAAACGTACCTAATCACACCATCGACATGCGGGTTATGACCATACTTGGGATGGTCAAGGAAAGGCCTAGGTGCAATTGGAAATACTTCGTAGAGCATACTTGATTGTGAATAAATCAGATGTAATTATTTGGTAGCTAAAATTGCATGTTCCTTGGTAATAACTCAAAACATAGACACATCCTTGGAAATATGAGGTTGGAGAGATCAAATGAACCATTTATGTAATATCTCATCAGGTAACTTTGTTCTAACTAACCGCTTGCAATGACGCCACTCATGAATATGATCAAAGATTAATGTGGTATCAGCTTGCTTGAAATTATACAAGAGGGCAGATTCGATATCATACTGAGTAGGCAACTAGAAGTGTGTCAAGGAAGTTGTAGAAAGGGAGGTAAATTCATCGTAGGATGTAGTATCTAACTCGATATATGAATTTGTAGAATCCCGTGTTAATGTACGTTGGAATAAAAAAAGTTTAATAGAATCATCCATCAAATAATTGGATGAGAACCATAATGATAGGTGTTAATTTGCATGGATATATTCTCCCTAGGATTTCCTTCAAACTTGGGAATATCTGATGGAAATTTGGCGGGCATAGGTGGCCACCAGGGATCATGATGGATGGGGTCATTAGTTAATTTCACCAAGTCTGGAAAATCAAGAGAAGATAATAATGGATTGTGAAGTTGACTAAATGTTTCATAAGTGGGAGAAGCCCCAGACCAACCATGTGGTCCCCCCATATAAGGAGCAGAATGATGTACATGCTGGTGAAGAAAATTGTTACCCCCAACATAAAACTGTGGCAGACTAGTCTGACTAGTAAATGGATGTTGCCCCTAGGGTAAATACCGCCAGAGAGAAAAGCACCCCCAAAATCATGGTTGTTGATGGAGTTGTACCCAAGGATAGAAGAAGGACCACTCTACACAGTAGGATTGACATAATGGGAATAACCCATGTGAGAAACTGTACCGAAAGCAGGGTTGCCCCTAGGTAAACTAGCCCCTCCATTAAAAGTATTGGTAGGTGGCGCCCCTCCAAAGAGTGAATTGTACTAGGCTTGTGACATCCTAGAAGAATTGCTTCTCCTAGGATGACTAAAAACAATTGGTGACCCCCCCCCATATATTATTAGAAGTACACATGCATAATTGCGGAACATGAATAGTTGGTTGAGAAAAATGCAATGTAAATATTCCTAAACTTATGGACTAACTAGGTTGAGGTGACATGGTCAGCATAGGAGATGACGTGGGCATGGAACAATTCAAGAATTTTATGCGAGTTATAAAATCAATTGGTGGAATGCCCCAAGAAGAAGTGAGAGGTGTTGATGGAGGAGTGGTTATAGCCACACTTAGAGGTGGAAGTGATGACATGGTAGTTGATACTCCCAGTCCAAAAGGTAAGGAAGTTTCAGACTCTGCCATAGGGTGAATTACAAACAAAGGCACATACGTGTAGGCTGGCATAAAACTATCAGGATTTAGTCGTCATAAATCTGGTGCAAAAGGATCATTAAATGGTGGATTGGAAAGAGCGTTAGAACCAAAGTATCAATAGAAATCAAGTCACTATTAGAAGGACTAGGTATAGATTCCAAGACAATGTGTTGGTATAATTATTGAGCACTGATGGGCACTCTCCATGTAGGGGTAACAAGTCCACCTCATTCAGGAGGTAAACAATGAAGACGGTGTGATCATCAATGAACAAATTGAGCTAGGGTGATAAATTATAACTTAAACACAATTATGTTAGTGCAAACAACCTAAGGTGAAAACTACTGACTCGGAACAAACAACACACACTAGAAATGTCCTAGAAGATAGAACATGAAAACCAAAATACAAAAATATGGTAGTGGAATAGTTATACTAGCAACCTGTTTCCTAGCCCTTTCATTTGCGAACTCGGACCAAGTGCCCTCACAAGATGTGGAGAATCCCCCAAGAGGACTAAAAGAGTATGAATAATATCTATCCTAGGTACAACGAATATGACCCTAACCCTGCAGCTATGAATGAGACCTAAGAAAATATGCCACTATAGTCACCACATACAATAACATGACCTAGGGGTATAGTTGCAGGACAAAGCCAAACGCAAGGGCAGGAAACTTAACTCCAAAAGGGAGCGAAGACCGAAACCCCCTTGAGAGTTTCCTCCCAAGTGGTTCCCAAGTGATAATGACACCTTTTGTATGCGTGGATATTTGGCTATATCATGCCACCCAAAAATAAAAAAATGGGTCATGTCAACTCGCCTAGCCCAAATGTGACATCGTGCCTAACCCTCGTTTGAGAAAGGTTTCCCATACCGCACTATTGCAAATGGATTTAACTTCGTACCACAAGCTGCTACTTTGTAGTCTTCGAGTAGTTAACTCACACTCCTACCTCCAAGAATCTAGCCTAATCTAGTGTTGGAGTACTATTAGTGAAAAGAAAAGGTGAGTCTACTTAATTTTATAATAATTGCATTGATTTTACTGGTTGTTGTTTACATAAGCGGAATGTGGCGTGAAATTGAGATGGTGTGTGTTATGTTCCTATACCAATAGGTGTCATAATTTTGAATGGCTGACGTCAAATCTGTAATATGTACATACCTTTGCTTTCTGAAAATGTTTTCCATATTCAAAAAATCAAAAAAATTAAAAAATGTAAAGAGGGTATGTCCTAAAAGAAAAATCAAAGGACAAAAAGAACGAAAAAGGGCAAAAAAGATGAAAAATGAACCCCAAGAAAGAAAACAAGACCATGAAAGTGTGCAAGTCCAAATGCCACTGCTATTTTACCTTTTGTACAACAATGATTGGGTGCAATTTGTTATTTATGCCACAATCCATTGTAACCAAATAAGTTTAATCTTGGTTATTCCATGTTTTGAATTTCACGCTTAGAGATAGAGAATAAAATCTGATCAAACTATTTAATCTTGGCAGATGAGGAGATAGGTAGAGTAAATAAAAGGAGTTCAGCATTTTAATCTGAGCCCTTCGATTGTAATAAGGATAGACTTAGATGGATTTCTATTGTAAAAGAAAAGAAAAATGTTTGATAAGGGTTTGCCAGCTCAAGTGCACCCTAATAAAGAGTAGAAAAAATGGTAGGACAAGTAGGTGGGTAAGTAGTTGTATGGTTGCAAAATTATGGTGATTGATTGGATAAAATCATATCATTTACTTTCATCATCAAGTTTCTTAAAGTATGGATTATAAATGAATATATACAAAGTCAAGTGATTAATTTCCCCATTCATTTTACCTTTAAATTTTACTAATTTCCCACAAGCAATGTTAACAGTACCTAAAACCTTAAGTTAAAAGGGGCTCAGAGCATTTCTCTGACTTCTGGAGGGACCAAAACCTCGGCCCAATAACTTATAGAGTCTAAGTACTAAAACTCCCTTACCAACATTCACTCCCTCCATAATTCATTCATTTCATCTAAAAAATCCTTTCTCTTAAGGTAAAATCACCATTTGCCTAGGGAAAGTAATTAACCCTACATAAAACCCCTTTTCCCACAAAAAATCATTTAGCCTAAGTTATAATGTGTAGGTGCGAATATGTAAAAAAATGTTAAACACATTATACTTGGCACAAAAACCCACTTTTCCGCTTTCATTTCATATTAACTTTAACTTTCATTATATTTATTTAACTCCCAAAAATAAGACCCTTCCCCATATATTTTATTAAAATCCATATGATAATATCCTGCCCCCAAGGTTTGAAATATAAACCTTATTAAGTGAATAGTTAAACGGATTAATTAGTTGATCAGTGACCAACTAAGAACCTTAACCCTCCACCGAATAAGAAGAGCAATTAGTCAATAAGTGATTAATTAAATTTGTCCCTACCAATAAAAACACACCCGACGTCATTAGGCCTCCCTAATCTGTAGTTAATTAACCTTTCCACTCATTAAAACCCCATCGGGCCCCTCCATTAAACCCTCGGCCAAATCATTGCCCTGATCACCGTGCGATCTGACCTCTTCAGATCCAATGACCCACACTCATATCGGGTGGCCTCCGAAGGCTGACCTTTACCCACCCGATGTGAGTGGTTTCATTGTTCACCCCACTGCTACGTGGTGCCTGATGAATGGGGATCGGGCGGCCTTTCTCCAAAACCACTTATCCCGAAAAGCGGTGTGATGAATTCCACCCACTGCCTCCGCTACATGCCAAAATGTCACATCCCCCAATTGGTGCCAACTGTCCTTTCCCAATGTACCCCCCAATATCATTGAATTTACGCATAAAACCAAAAAACTTATAGTTTTTTAGTTTTTATCTTGAAAAGAACATTTTGACTTCTAGGCAAAGCATAGAGTATGTTCAACTGTCAACCTACTACCAACCATCAACTTTCCAAAGTCGTTGAACTCTAGACTACCTTGCAGACCCGTGCGCTTCCTACCAATAGTGCACAATTGTAATTTCTCCATTCAAACAGCCAAAACCAAGTATTTACCCCATTTCCACTGAGAAACCCTATTTCCTTGCCAAACGTGAACTAAATTGCTTTAAATACAAAGTAATTTAGTAATATAAGTCACCTGGTGACTCTAAAATACTCTGAAATAGACCAATTTTCCCCAATTTCACTGAAACCATTTGCCCCCGTCCTTGAATCCACAAGAACAAGGATGGATGCCCCAATTGCACTGAACGTCATGCCAATTACAACTCCTCATAGGGATTTATACCATCTCCCACTTGTAGACAAAGATTTCCATATTAAAGATACTTCTATCCAAAAATCCCCCTTGAAACTGTTTTGCAAGTATAGAGACCAGTACCTGAAACAAGTAGACTCCATTGGACTTTGGGAATCAGGTTTACCCAATTACTAGTTCCCCAGAGTGAATATATTCCTAGATATTGTACATTATTGCCACATGAACTATGATCCTGTCCAAAGGGCAATGAGAACCACTGACTAGTCTGTCTTGTTTACTATAACTACTTAATCCATTAACCAAATGCTACAATTACAACCAAGCCAAAGTATGACTCCTCTTTCCATTAGAGGTATGCTGAATAGATACCCTATCATCACATCAATCAAACTGTCTCAATTGTTCCAGACCTTCATCAGAGAAGAACAATACACCCCAAAGGACTCTCCCCCTTATATGTGGACTATATTCTCCAGCCTTGGCCAAGACATCATAGACATGATATCTAGTGTGCTAGGCCATACCACTAGAGAATTTGTTGATGAAATCATAATATCCTTTATGTCTATCTACTCTCCTGGGAAACCACCAGCCATCATGTTTGACTATGCCAAATTTATTGCTAACAAGATGCATGATCAATTCATGAGATTGGAAAATGAAAGAGTGTTTAAGTATTCCTCAGTTCTATATCATTTATTCTTGTATTGCCAAGCTGATAGATTTCCAATTACCCTCCAAAAGATTGATACCAGAGGCAACCCGAGATCAGTGATTTTATGGACTTCATTCATCTATCAATTTGATTCCCAATACTATTATATAGATTTCATATACCTCTTTGTATAGCCTGTGACAACCATGCTACTAGGAAGCCCTCCACCCAGAATCAGTGCAGACATCAAGAGGGTCCTAAAGTTGTCAAAGCAATATAAAGTGGGGGATTGGTACTTGTACCAACACCACACTGAAATCAAAATCTATGGATGTGAGTTGGTTCCCTACAAACTTCCTAGATACCTCCCCATGAGATTGTTTTCTCTCGAGTACTACATGGAAATGGTCAATTCAAATGAGGTGACTTTTGTGAGAGCCAAGAAGAAATCACAACTTAGGATAAAAGATCAACTTGGCCCATTTATATGTAATAACATGGAAGCAGGAAAGGAAGCAGATGAAACCCTCCAAAGGTTGAGACTAAAACAGAGTTTTATATGGAACTATGACCCCTTAGATTTCATTTGTAACAGGAGATAGAAGGATAAATTACCTCCTTACATCCACCATAGAATCCCTGAAATTGAACAATATGCTAATCAATTTGAATGGGTGGAAGGCACTCTTATAGATTGAGATAGCATAGATGTTGTTGTTGATAATGTATTGATGGACTTAGACAGAAGACTTGATAAGGATTCCTTTGTACAGGTGCCAGGAGAGTCTCAGTCTTCAAGACAATCATAGGGACATAGTGGGCAAACAGTCAAGGCAGGACCATCAGGGCAACCAGAGTCTTTAGAACAAGTAGGGCCATCAAAGCAACTAGAGCTTTCAGGACAGCCAGAAGAATCTGAACAACCCAAAATTTCAGAGGAACTTGCTCAACCTGAACAAATCATGAGCAATCCTCCTATTTTGCAGACTCCTCTAAATGAGGAGAGGAACCTCAAGAGAGACAGAGAGGAGGCCACTCCTTCCAGCAGGCCTGTTGCCCAAACCTATGCTAAGAGGCAAAGGTTGAACCCTTATTCATAGTAGGAATACATTGAAGAGACAATAGGGATTTCAGGGGCAGAGAGAACAGAAAGTAGGCACACCACTCCTTTAGGAGGGACACAAGAACCTTCCACCTCAGAAATCCAAATGTTGGAAAGGAAACAGAGTGTGGAAGTATCCTCCTTCAGGGCTCTTACTGGACAGAGCCAAGACATCAAAGAAAAGTATAAGGAAATCAAGGCAAGAAATGAAAGGCTAAAGGTGCAAATCTATGCATATTATCTGAGGATGGCTCAAAAAAACCAAACAAGGCTAATGTCAGCCTTTGATATAAAAGAAGGGAAAATGTAGACGAGCTTTTTGAAGCCAACCACACAGGAACCAAAATCAATGGCAGATTATCTTAAAACAAATTTTGAGGTATTGGCAAATGATATCCATCCTATTGACCAGATTGAGTTGCATAAACAAACTGGTGAAATGGTATATTCCACCTTGACCAGCAAAGCAATAGCAGCGCACCAAATTCATAATTCACTGAATAACATCTCAGCACAATTCCAGTTGGAGAAGGCCTCTTCTCAAGCCAAGGACACTAGAATAAAGTCCTTAGAGGACCTGGTGATAGAATTGGGACATGATCCCAGGGATTTGAAAGAAGCATAGAAACTGATAAAGAAGAAAAATGACGACATAGCTTCACTGAAGAAGCAGCTTAAAATTCCTCCTCTACATCGTCCTCAAACAGTTGAAGTGTTGGAAACATAGAAGGACGAAGAGCTTGTGAACCTAGTCCTTAAGTTGAATGACCAATTAAAGGAAACTGAAAAAGAATTGGACAATTTGATACAGTCAAAGTAGAGTGAGTTGGTCACCACTCCTCAGACTGTAATACCTATAGTTTCTATAGCAGTGCCCTTCACCTTGGCAGTTTCCTTGGCACCCACACTTCCATTAGCTACAACGTGCCAATAATAGTACCTCAGCAGGTACAAGTGCATCAACAAGCATTGGGACACCTACAAAAAGGATAGATGAATTGATAAAGGCCATGGAACAAATGAGTATCCAGGCCACATAGCTTAAGAAACTCAGAGAACAAGTGACAAGTTTAGAGACCAGTTGTAAACTTGCACAAATACAGCAAAAGGAAGAAGCTCAGAAGAACCAAAGGATGGTAGAAAGAATAAAAGTCCTTGAAAAGGACTTAACACTACAAGAGCCATTGGGAGATATGAAAGAAATTATTTGGGCTAACATCATTGATTCCATCAATGATGTTTGGCCTTCTATTCATATTATTTTTGAGCAAACTAAATTAGTTAAAATGGCTACAGAAGAAATCCACAAGATAGTGGAAGAATTGGGAAATAAACCTGAAGAAGCCAATCAGTTGATCATATTTTTAAACAGAAAAAATAGATATTAGCTTGATGAATTGGAGATAGAAGACAAAACATCAACAATTATAGAAATAAAAAAGGTTCTCACTAAAAGGAACCTAATGGTCAATCTGGACAAAAGATGTCAGAGCATCAAAGCAGACACTGATTGTTTTATGTTGAAGTATGGAATCTTAAGAGAAAAAGAACTTACGAGTCCTATGGTAATAAATGACAAGCTGATAACCCAGGCAGATTACATTGAAAAACGAAACATACTGGCCAGAAGCCAAGCAAGTACTTCAGGGTGAAATTTTTGCCCACTGGAAAGGTACTATAGGATGGCCTTGAGAATCTATTTTACATAGAACATGAAGTCAAGCACTTGTTTACAAGCAAGCTACATTTTTCCAAGTACACTGAAGCTGATGAGGTTTACAGGAAAATGATAAGGATGAAATTACCTGACAGTCAATGGTGGGAAAACCTGACTGATTTACTATAAGTTACTGTAGTAAATCTACATGGTAAAACATGATTGCCAGGTAAACAAGTAAAACCAGATCAAATCAGAACAGGTAAAGAGTATCAGTAGGTAGAAGATAGAAAGTGAGTCGAGCACATAATTACAAAGAAATTGAAAGATCCAAATCCGAATTACAATAGCCAACATAGTCAAATAAAAAGGGACAACAAGAACACAGTTCTCCATCTATCTCTATCTTTGTGTTGAAGATATTTTCGGTTTCCTAGAATAGTTCTCTTATTGTTAAGAGATATTTTGTAACTATTTTTTTATATAAATACTTCACAAACTGAAGCATTTAGGGTGGTTTGGATTAAATACATTTCCGTACTCTATTTTGGAGCCAAGGAGCTATTGTACCCGAGACTGGACTGGTTGTGCTAGATATGAAATAAAGCTGAGGACATTTCATTGTATTCTTGTGCATAGTTGGAACAAATAAGTATTATCTCTTCATGTTTAGATGTTGTATTCTCTTCATGTTATAAGTATTCATATGTGTTTCTTACGAAATCTAAAAAGTAAATAAGGAATGATATCTCAGAATTAGCTTAAATGCTCTCTGTTTTAACTGTTTACTTTCTTTATGTTTTCTACTAAACTTCCTTGGGCTGGGAATTCCTGATTGCTCCCTTACTTCCGTAGTTTACCCACCCTTTTTGGTCAATAGTACAGGATTCTTCTTTTCCCTTTACTACTGATCATCCTTCCTTTCTTCATCTTGATCCCGGTTTAGGATTCTTCATTGCCCTCTGCCCTCGTTAAGACTATTTCATCCACCTGAAACCTGTAGATTTGCTTTTGCTGTGCTAGCCTGCCCTGTGAACTCTTACCTTAGTGATTGATCAGATCCAGTTAAGCCACTCTTGATTGACTCCATAGCCCAATTTCCTAAATACTTGCTCTGTCCATCTGTTTTCTTAATTCCACCACCCAATCAAAACAAAACAAACATAAGAACTAAGAACTAGCCTAAAATCTTACCCAAAACAAAGTTAAATTATAAAGAGAGAGCCCTCTCTAGACTTAGGTTGGCTAGAACCTGAGTCTAAAAGATTAGGTTTGTGGTTACCTCAGACTATTCCTTCTTTGATAACTTTTAAGGAAAAAATTTGAGTGATAACAAAGTGGCGACCATACTAGGGAACTCACAAAACCCTAGTCTTAATAAACCTTTGAGGAATTCAAATTTTTATTTATAAGCATCTTGAAAGGGTTTATTAGAAGTTATTTTGAAAAATCATAGAAAAGAAAATAAAAAACTCAAAGCCTGGCTTCAGGGAGAATACACTATACCAGGGCCAACACTGATCCAAATCCTCCCCCTGCATTTGAAAATCCCAACCTTATTCCGAGAATAATCAGAAGACAGTAAAGGTCAGTAAGCCATAGAATTGTTTTTAGATCCATTTCATGCCCTGCTGAGTGGTTGAAGACATCCCTTTTGAGGAGTATTTTGTCCTATATCTATTTAGAACCAAGTCTAAGAGTGAACTTGTTGACACAATCCTAGATCTAGAATTCACAAGAGAACTTGAAGTCCAACGAGCTAACTTGTCAATTGACCAGTACCTTCTGAACTCCACTTAGTCATCCCGTACCACTGATAGACTCCCTGAACTTTCTAAAACAGCTTCAACATCTTTTAGCTCACCATCGTTTCCCCACACCTCTAAAGATCAACCTTCACCTTCATTCATACCTTCCCTCCCCCATCAGCCCATCACTACCCCTCAAATACCCAATACCCCTGTTACATCAACTCCCCTTATTGTCCCAAATCCTCCAGTTACTCCAACTCCTATTCTCAATCCTATCCAACTTAGAGCTATGGCACTCAGATATGTCCCCCTTGTGATGCCTGCTCCTCAAGGTGCCATGCCACAGGGCTATTAGAGCAAAATTGTCACATTTGATGGTACTGACACATACACAACACAACAGCACACTAAGAAAATGACAAATTATTTTGAATAGCATGAGATTGACATAGCAGATGTCCAAATGAGAATCTTTGTCCAAACTCTAGCTAGAGAAGTGAGAACATGGTTTATATCTTTGCCTCCTCAAAGCATAGATAGTTTAGAAGTTCTTTACCAACAATTCTTAAATATGTGGGAGAAGAAAAAGAACCCAGTTCAATTTCTATCTGAATATGAAAACCTTAAAAGGGGACCAAATGAAAATGTTCAGGACTACTGTACTAGGTTTAACAATGTATATAATGCAATCCCACTTGACCTTAGGCCTCCACTTGGCTTAGCCCTGATCAAGTTTCCAGAAGGTTTTGACACAGATATGGCTTTCCAACTTAAAGAAAGGAATCACCCTACACTTGAAGATATGAAAAATGTAGCAGTTAGTGTAGAAGCTAACCTGCTATCCAAAAGGGCTACAGTTAGAAATGAAAGAAGAACACCCTTGAAAGATGAAGCTTCACCCTTTGATAAAAAAATGGATGCTTTAGCTAAAGGAATGGAAAGGTTGATGGATAGGATAGAAGTCATTGAAAGGAAACCTCATTGGGATAACCAACAGGCTAATCTAGTGAGAATCCAAATTTTAGAAAAAACCAAAACCAAAACAATGGTAAAAACGGACCTAATCAGAACATTATACCACCTTTCTAGGAAAATTATGCTGAGACTTCCAACTAAGAAGACCCTGAGATAGACACCCAAATCAATCTGATGGGCTTAGATGATGAAGAAACTATTTTTCTAACCTAGGGTGATTAAGAACTATATATGCTTCAACAGTTACAAACCCAAACTAGAGAATCCTTTGACTCTAAGCAAGGTTACGACTTTGCCATTTTCGAAGTACATAAAAAGTAAAATTTAAGAAGCAAAAAGAAACCTGATGTTCTTGATCAAAATAAAAAAACAGTGCCTAACCAGCCTAAGAAGGTAAAAGCTGTAAATCAAAATCCTCAAGTTACAAAAACCTTACAAATCCTTTCTAGATCACATCAAAATCCTCCCAGTCCTACCATTGAAGATGTAACTAATGACCAACGTTCCACTTCAGTCCCCCTCCAAGGAACAATGGAACAACCTCCAGAAATTATATTATAAAATCCAATTGAAAACACTCCAAACATTGAAAAAGAAAAACAGACTACTTAGAACCCTGGTGCTTAGATTTCAAATGTTCAAACAGATAAATACCCTCTGCCTTTCAATTTGGGAGCAGAGGCGGCCAAAATCAAAATCTTAGTGCCTCTGATAGAATTGGTTAAACATGAAATTTACAGATCTCAAATTAGTAAATCTTTAAACTTCATTGAAAATGAAGATTTTATGAATCTATTTGGTGATCAACCTAAGTTAATTTTTGGACCTGATGTTAATGGGAAACCAGTGGAAGGAGGGATACCACCCTTCTATATCAACCTTAACATCCACGATAAAATCCTACATAATGTCATGCTCGACTCTGGGGCTTCACACAATCTTATGCCTAAGTCTTTAATGGAAAAGCTAAACTTGGATATCACTAGGCCTTACAAGGATATGTTCTCCTTTGATTCAAGCAAAGTTAAGTGCTTAGGGCTTATAAAAGATTTTTGTGTCTCCCTAGTTCAGTACCCTGCCAAGACCATACCTATGGATATAGTTGTTGTTGATATACCCCCTAAGTATGGTATGTTGTTGTCTAGATCTTGGGGTGCTAAACTCCAGGGATCTTTGCAACTGGACATGTCCTATGCTACCATATCAGTCTTTGGACATCCCAAGAAGTTGTATAGAGAGACACTGATAAAATATGTAGTGAGTACCCAGGAGAGGCCTCAAAACTTTCCCATATATTCAATACATTCTGATATTGATTCTTTCATACTTTACAATGCTGAAACTAATCAAGAAGACACTTTGAGCAGAAAAATAGCAGAACCAAAAGAAATTGCAGTATTAAAAGAAAATCAAAATGTCCAAATTCATGAGATTTCAAATAAAATAGATAACCTAGATCCCTTAGTCAAGAAAGATTTCATTCCCCCAGATAGTGAAATGTATGAGCATGAAATCCTATGGCATCTTAAATTTGATGGATCAGTCAACAAATTAGGTGTAGGAGTAGGAGTATGGATTTATAACTTAGAAAATGATCATTCAGAGGGTCATGCCTACGTATTGAATTTTAAATGCACAAACAACATGGCCGAATATGAAGCAATTTTGTTAGGTCTAAAACTAGTAAAAAGGTTAGGAGCCATAAGAGTCTCTATTATGGGAGACTCTGAATTGATAATCAAACGAATTAATGTTGTTTATATGACTAGGGATCCTAGGCTAGGATTTTATAGAGGAACTATTGTAGAGATACTAAATACCTTTTTAGAAACCAAGCTTGTTGTTGTTCCTAGAAAACACAACATGCAAGCTCACAGGTTAGCCATGTTTGCTAGTACTTGTAAGTTTCCTTTTCAACCCAACCATCAGTACACTGCTGAGGTTAGGCATAGACCTTCCATTCTTGACAACCTAAATAACTGGCAAGTATTCGAGAATGATCAACAAAATAACAATTTTTTTACTTTAGATAATGAATTTGTAAATAGAAACATAGATACAGACATAGCATTAGATTTTGATTGCTCTGATGAAGTAGAAATTAACAAAGTAAAAGATGATCAGATAGATAGATTTCATCCCACAAAGTTTACAAAATCAGATATTCGAAACCTAAAACAAATGGAAATTGATGAAGCAGTTGATGAAGAAACTGAAGTCATTAACCTTAAAGACAATTTTTTACCCAAAGGGTTGACTCCTTTGAAGGACTTATTTGATTCAAACAATATTCCTAAAAATCCTAAAATGGAACCCTTGAAATTAGACATTGAGAAATATAATATAGGCTCTGAAGAAGATCCCAAACAGATAAAAATTTCAAAATCATTACCTCCCAATGAAAAACTGAAATATATGGAACTACTGAAAAAATTCCAAGATGATTTTGCCTGGAGTTATGAGGACCTGAAATCCTATGATACCAACATAATACAACACACCGTTCCCTTAAAAGAAGATCAAAATCCGTTTAGATAGAAGCTTAGAAGAATCAACCCTGTTCTACTGCCTTCTATTGAAAAGGATATCAAAAGAATGTATGAAGCTAATATTATTGCACCAATTAGATTTCCAGACTGGGTTTCTAATTTGGTACCTACAAGAAAGAAAACTAGCGAAATTAGACTGTGTGTTGACCTTAGGAATTTGAGTAAAGTTTCACTTAAGGATAACTATCCTCTTCCTAAAATGGATCACATATTACAGAGGGTAATAGGTTCCACCAGAATCTCAGTGCTACATGGGTTCTCTGGTTATAACCAAATCCTAGTCCACCCCGATGATCAGGCAAAGACTGCGTTCACTACCCCATGGGGCACTTTCATGTATGTGAAAATGCCATTTGGGTTAAAAATGCAGGGTTTACCTTTCAAAGAGCAATGGAAATAGCCTTTGCTAAGGAAATCCATGACTTCTTGGTAATATACCTTGATAACCTCACAATATTCTCTAAATCAGATCAACAACACTTGGATCATCTTAGGCAGGTCTTTACCAAATGCAAGAAATATGGAATTTCTTTGAATCATAAAAAATCTTATTTAGGTTGGAAGAATGGAAATTACTAGGCCACATTATCTCCAAAGATGGTATTCGGATTGAACCAACAAGAATTGAAGCCATTTTGCAGATACCACATCCCAGGAACATCAAAGAACTCCAAGCATTTTTAGGTAAAATAAAATTTTTGAGAAGATTTATCTCCAATTTATCTGAGTTAATTAGACTACTGAACAAAAAGTTCAAGAAAGATTCGACTATTAAATGGACTCTGGAGGCTAAAAAGTCATTTGAATATATAAAATTAGCCTTAACACAAACACTAGTTCTTATCAGTCCAATGTTTGATAGGAATTCATCATATTTTCTTTTGCTCCTGAACACACAATTGTTGCAGTCCTCTTGCAGAAAAATGATCAGGGTTTTGAATAGCCAATAGCCTTCTTTAGTAAAGCCTTGAGAGTTGCACCTTTAAAGTACAATATAATGGAAAAACAAGCTTTTGCTCTGGTTAAAGCCATTAAATATTTCAGAGTTTATATTATGTACTGCCATATAGTAGCTTATGTCCCCAATGCTGTAGTTAAAGACATTTTAACTCAGGATGGACCTAATTGAAAGAGAGGAAAGTGGATAGCTACAATATTTGTGTATGACTTGGCAATTAAACCTACAAAATTGATCAAAGGCCAAGGTTTGGTTAAGCTCATGGCTGAATCAAACTATCAGGCTCTAGACATAAAATTCATTGCAGAACTGGATAACGAAGAGGAGATGGTGACTCCGCAGATCAGCCAAGCCTTCACCAAGTCACCATGGTATGCTGACATAATATACGTTCTACAAAACCTTCAAGCTCCTCCAGAGCTATCCAGGACTAAAAGTAGGTTCTTAAAGATGAAATCTTTAAAGTTTTGCATAATTGACAATGCCTTATTTTGGAAAAATCATGAAGGCATCTTTCTGAATTGTTTGTTAAAGGAGGAATCTGATAAAATTTTGCAAAAGTTTCATGCAGGTGACTGTGGGGGACATCTCTATTGGAAGACAACAGCTGATAAGATCTTGAGGGCTAGTTTCTACTGGCCCACTCTGTTTGCTGATGTTAAGAAGTTTGTAACCTCATGCCACAAATGTCATATTTTTGAAGGAAAAAGAAAACTACTTCCATTACCTTTGAAACCTATATCTACTGAAACACCATCTCAACAGTGGGGTCTTGACTTCATTGGTGAAATTCATCCCCCTTCCTATGCCCAACATCGATGGATCTTAACTGCCACAGACTATTTTACAAAGTGGATAACGGCCATACCCTCTAGACAAGCCATTGATACTGTCATAATAGGTTTTCTCGAGGCCAACATTCTGTCCAGATTCAGTTGCCCCACCAAAATCATCACAGATAACACAACAGGCTTTAAATCAAAGAGGAAAATTGATTTCTACAACAAATATCACATAACCCTTGGTCACTCCACAACCTACTATCCCCAAGGAAATGGACTTTGCAGAGTCTTCCAATAAGAGCTTAATGAATATTATCAAAAAATTGTTGGAGGATAATAAGAAGACCTGGAATAAGAAATTAGTGAATGTTTTGTGGGCAGACAGGATGACCACAAAGAAATGTATTGGTACCAGTCCTTATCAATTAGTCTATGGAATGGAGGCTATTTTCCCATCTTCCTTTGGAACTCCAGTGATGAAATTACTCCAGGAAGCACAGGTTGAGCCAAATGATATTCAGAGAAGGATTAATCAGACAATTCATTTGTAGAAAACCAGGGAGCAAGTGTACATCAGGTCCCAAGTTGTGCAGGAGAGAATCAAGAAAGCTTTTGACAAAAGAACCAAGGTAGAATATTTATACCTAGGGGATAAATTCTTGAAATGGGACTCAAGAAGGGAAGATAAAGGGAAACATGGGAAGTTCAACTTCCTATGGAAAGGTCCTTACATCATTTATGATTTCAGAGGTAACAATGCTTATTTTCTCAAGGAATTGGATGGTGCAAAAGTAGAAGGAGGACCAGTAAATGGTGAAATGCTTAAGCACTATATAGATCCCAGTCACTGATTTTACTAATCACTTGTACATAGTATATCCTTCATAAAGTTTAGTGTGGA
Source organism: Pinus tabuliformis (assembly GCA_031772625.1). Classification (NCBI taxonomy): domain Eukaryota; kingdom Viridiplantae; phylum Streptophyta; class Pinopsida; order Pinales; family Pinaceae; genus Pinus; species Pinus tabuliformis. The sequence goes on along the minus strand of CM062806.1, from coordinate 280,932,047 downwards.
TTGGATGGTAAATTTTGGAGTTGAAGCCCGAAGAGAAGGCCTTAAGCTTCAAAAGTTTCACTATCAATAAATATCAAGAAAGCAGCAAAGTAAAAGGGAAAGTTGCAGAATAAAATCAAAAGAATTGAGAAGGCCATTGATCTACTAGTTCTTGACATTTCACGAGGAAACGCCATCCCCAAGTGGAGCCACTCTTATGTTCCTATACCAATAGGTGTCATAATTTTGAATGGCTGAGGTCAAATCTGTAATATGTACATACCTTTTCTTTCTGCAAGTGTTTTCCATGTTCAAGAAAATAAAAAAATAAAAAAATGTAAAGAGGGTATGTCCTAAAAGAAAAATGAAAGGAAAAAAAGAATGGAAAAGGTCAAAAAAGATGAAAAATGAACCCCAAGAAAGAAAAAAAGACCATGAAAGTGTGAAAGTCCAAATGCCACTGCTATTTTACCTTTTGTACAATAATGATTGTGTGAAATTTTTTATTTATGCCACAATCCATGGTAACCAAATAAGTTTAATCTTGGTTATTCCAAGTTTTTACTTTCATGCTTAGAGATAGAGAATAAAATATGACCAAACTGTTTAATCTTGGCAGATAAGTAGAGGGGTAGAGTAGGTAAAAGGAGCTCAACAATTTAATTTGAGCCATTGGATTGTAATAAGGATAGACTTAGATGGATTTCTATTGTAAAATAAAAGAAAAATATTTGATAAGGGTTTGCCAGCTCAAGTGCAACCTAATAAAGAATATAAAACATGGTAGGATGAGTAGGTGGGTAAGTAGTTGTATGGTTGCATAATTATGGTGATTGATTGGATAAAATCATATCATTTACTTTCATCATCAAGTTGCTTAAAGTATGGATGATAAATGAATATATACAAAGTCAAGTGATTAATTTCCCCATTCGTTTTACCTTTAAATTTTACTAATTTCCTACAAGCAACGTTAACAATACCTAAAACCTTAAGTTAAAAGGGGCTCAGAGCATTTCTCTGAATTCTGGAGGGACCAGACCCTTGGCCCAATAACTTATAGGGTCTAAGTACTGAAAACCCCTTACCAACATTCACTCCCTCCATAATTCATTCATTTCATCTAAAAAATCCTTTCTCCTAAGGTAAAATCACCATTTGCCTAGGGAAAGTAATTGACCCTACATAAAACCCCTTTTCCCACAAAAAACCCACAAGAAAGCATTTAGCCTAAGTTATAATGTGTAGGTGAGAATATGTAAATAAATGTTAAACACAATATACTTGGCGCAAAAACCCACTTTTCCGCTTTCATTTCATATTAACTTTAACTTTCATTATATTTATTTAACTCCCAAAGTAAGACCCTTCCCCGTATATTTTATTAAAACCCATATGATAATATCCCGTCCCCAAGGTTTGAAATATAAACCTTATTAAGTGAATGGTTAAATGGATTAATTAGTCCATGAGTGACCAATTAAGAACCTTAACCCTCCACTAAATAAGAAGAGTAATTAGTCAATCAGTGATTAATTAAATCTGTCCTCGCCAATCAAATCACACAGAACATAATTAGGCCTCCCTAATCTGCATTTAATTAAACTTTCCGCTCATTAAAACCCTGTCAGGCCCCTCCATTAAACCCCTAGTCAAATCATTGCCCCGATCACCGTGCGATCTAACCCCTTTAGATCCAACGGCCCACACTTATATCGGGTGGCCTCCGAAGGTCGACCTTTACCTGCCCGATGTGAGTGGTTTCACTGTTCACTCTACTTCTATGTGGCGCCCGATGAATGGCATAGGGCGGCCTCCCCCCAAAACCACTTATCCAGAAAATCGGTGCGATGGATTCCGCTTACCGTCTCTGCTACATGCCAAAATGTCACATCCCTCGATTGGCACCAACTGCCCTTTCCCAATGTATCCCCCATAATCATTGAATTTACCCATAAAACCAAAAAACTTATAGTTTTTTGTTTTTTAATCATGAAAAGAACATTCTGATTTCCATGCAAAGCACAAAGTACGTTCAACTATCGACCTGCTACAAAATGTCAACTTTCCAAAGCCGCTGAACTCCAGACTACCTTGCGGACCCATGCACTTCCTACCAACAGTGCATAATCACTATTTCTCTGTTCAAACAACCAAAACCAGGTATTTACCCCATTTCCGCTAAGAAACGCTATTCTCTTGCCAAACTCGAACTAAATTGCTTTAAATACAAAGTAATTTAGTAAGATAAGTTGCCTGGTGACTCTAAAATACTCCGAAATAGACCAATTCTCCCCAATTTCACTGAAACCCTTTGCCCCCATCCTTGAATCCATAAGAACCAAGGATGGATGCCCCAGTTGCATTGAATGTCATTCCAATAACAACTCCTCAGAGGGATTTAGACAATCTCCCACTTGCAGACAAAGATTTCCAAATTAAAGATGCTTCTGTCCAAAAATCCCCTTTGAAACTATTCTGAAACTATAGAGACCAATACCTAAACAAAGCAAACTCCATTGGACTTTGGGAATCAGGTTTACACAAATACCAATTCCCCAGAGTGCATATATTCCCAGAGATTGTACATTACTGCCACATGAACTATGATCCTATCCAAAAGGTAGTGAGAACCCTGGACCAGTCTATCCTGTTTACTATCATTGTTGAATCCATTAACCAAATGCTACAATTACAACCAAGCCAAAGTCTGACTCCTCTTTCCATTGGAGATATGCTAAATAGATACCCTACTCTCACATCAATTAGACTGTCTCAGTTGTTCCGGACCTTCATCAGAGAAGAACAGTACACCCCAAAGGACACTCCCCCTTATATGTGGACTATATAATTCTCCAACCTTGGCCATGACATCATAGACATGATATCCAATGTGCTAGGCTATACCACTAGTGAATTTGTTGATGAATTCATAATATCCTTTATGTCCATCTACTCTCCTCGGAAACCACTAGAGATCATGTTTGGCTATGCCAAATTTATTGCTAACAAGATGCATGATCAATTCATGAGATTGGAAAATGAAAGAGTGTTTAAGTATTCCTTAGTTATATATCATTTATTATTGTATTACCAAGCTAATAGATTTCCAATTGCCCTCTAAAAGCTTGGTACCAGAGGCAACCCCAAATCAGTGATTTTCTGGACTTCATTGATCCATCAACTTGATTCCCAATACTCTTATACAGATTTCATAGACCTCTTTGTATGCCCTGTGACAACCATGCTACTAGGAAGCCCTCCACCCAGAATCAGTGCAGACATCAGGAGGGTCCTACAGTTGTCAAAGCAATATAAAGTGGGGGATTGGTACTTGTACCAACACCACACTGAAATCAGAATGTATGGATGTGTGTTGACTCCCTACAAACTGCCTAGATACCTCCCCATGAGATTGTTTTCTCTAGAGTACTACATGGAAATGATCAATTCAGATGAGGTGAATTTGGTGAGAGCCAGGAAGAAAGTTCAGCTTAGGATAAAAGATCAACTTGGCCCATTTATATGTAATAGTAGGGAGGCAGGAAAGGAAGCAGATGAAACCCTCCAAAGTTTGAGACTGAAACAGAGTTTTATATGGAACTATGACCCCTTAGATTACATTTGTAACAGGAGGCAGAAGAACAAATTATCTCCTTACATCCACCATAGAATCCCTGAAATTGAACAATATGCTAATCAATTTGAATTGGTGGAAGGAACTTTTTTAGATCGAGATAGCATAGAGGTTGTTGTTGATAATGTATTGATAGACTTAGACAAAAGACCTGATAAGGATTCCTTTGTACAGGTGCCAGGAGAGTCTCAGTCTCCATGACAATCATAGGGACACAGTGGGCAGACAGCTAAGGCAGGACCATCAGGGCAATCAGAGTCTTCAGAACAAGCAGGGCCATCAAAGCAACCAGAGCTTTGGGGACAACCAAAAGAATCTGAACAGCCTGAAATTTCAGAGGGGCTTTCTCAACCTGAACAAATAATGAGCAATCCTCCTATTTTTTAGATTCCTCTAAATGAGGAGAGGAACCTCAAGAGAGATAGAGAGGAGGCCACTCCTTCCAGAAGGCCTGTTGCCCAAACCTATGCTAAGAGGAAAAGGTTGAACCCTTATTCAAAGCAGCAATACACTGAAGAGACAACAAGGATTTCAGGGGCAAAGAGAATAGAAAGAAGGCACAACACTCCTTCAGGAGGGACACAAGAACCTTCCACTTCAGAAACTCAAATGTTGGAAAGGCAACAGAGTGTGGAAGTATCCTCCTTTAGGGCTCCTACTCGACAGAGCCAAGACATCAAAGAAAATTGTAAGGAAATCAAGGCAAGAAATGAAAGGCTAAAGGTGAAAAGCTATGCACATTATCTGAGGGTGGTTCCAACAAACGAAACAGGGCTAATGTCAGCCTTTGATATAAAATAAGGGAAAATGCAGATGTGCTTTTTGAAGCCAACCACACAGGGACCAAAATTAATGGCAGATTATCTTAAAACAAATTTTGAGGTTTTGGCAAAGGATATCCATCCTATTGACCAGATTGAGTTGCATAAACAAACTGGTGAAATGGTCTATTCCACCTTGACCATCAAGGCAATAGCAGCCCACCTACTTCAGAATTCACTGAATAACATCTCAGCACAATTCTAGTTGGAGAAGGCCTCTTTTCAAGCCAAGGACACCAGAATAAAATCCTTAGAGACCTGGTCATAGAACTGGGACATGATCCCAGGGATGTGAAAGCGGCAGAGAAACTGATAAAGAAGAAAAACGATGATATAGCTTCACTAAAGAAGCAACTTAAAGTTCCTCCTCAACATCATCCTCCACCTTGGCAGCTGCCTTGGCACCCACACTTCCATCAGCTACAGGGTTGCCAATAACAGGTACTTTAGCAGGTACAGATACCTCGACAAGCACAAGGACACCTACAAAAAGGACAGATGAATTAATTATGGCCGTGGAACAAATGAGTATCTAGGCCATAGAGCTTAAGAAACTCAGAGAACAAGTGACAAGTTTAGAGACCAATTGTAAACTTGCACAAATACAACAGAATGAAGAAGCTCAGAAGAACCAGAGGATGGTAGAAAAAATATAAGTCCTTGAAAAGGGCTTAACACTACAAGAGCCATTGGGAGATATGAAAGAAACTATTTGGGCCAACATCATTGATTCGATCAATGATGTTTGGCCTTCTATTTAGACTATTTTTGAAAAAACTAAATTAGTTAAAATGGCTACAGAAGCAATCCACAAGGCAGTGGAAGAATTGGGAAATAAACTTGAAGAAGCCAATCAGTTGATCACGTTTTTGAATAGAAAAAAAAGATATCAGCTTGATGAACTGGAGATAGAAGACAGAACATCAACAATTATATAAATAAAAAATGTTCTCAGTAAAAGGAACCTAATCATCAAACTGGAGAAAAGATGTCAGAGCATCCAAGTAGACATTGATTGTTTTATGTTGAAGTATGGCATCTTAAGAGGAAAAGGACTTCCCAATCCTATGGTAATAAATGACATGCTGATGACCTAGAAATATTACATTGAAAAATTAAACATACTGGCTAGAAGCCAAGCAAGTACTTCAGGGGTGAAATCTTTGCGCACTGGAAAGGTAGTATATGATGGTCTTGCGAATCTATTTTACATAGAACATGAAGTCAAGCACTTGTTTACAAGCAACCCAAATTTTTCCAAGTACACTGAAGCTGATGAGGTTTACAGGAAAATGATAAGGATGAAATTACCTGATAGTCAATGGTGGACGATTTGACTGATTTACTATAAGTTACTGTAGTAAATCTACATGGTAAAACATGATTGCCAGGTGAACAGTTCAAACCAGATCAAAGTAAAACAAGTAAAGAGTATCAGTAGGTAGAAGATAGAAAGTGAGTCCAGCACATAATTACAAAGCAACTGAAAGAGCCAAATACAAATTACAACAACCAGCATAGACAAATAAAAAGGGACAGTAAGAATACAGTTCTCCATCTGTCTCTATCTTCGTGTTGAAGATATTTTCTATTTCCTAGAATAGTTCTCTTATTGTTAAGAGATATTTTGTAACTATTTTTTGTATAAATACTTCACACACTGAAGTGATTAGGGTGGTGTGGATTAAATACATTTCTGTAGAATTTATTTTGGAGCAAAGGAGCTATTGTACCCGATACTAGACTAGTTTTGCTGGATATGAAATAAAGTTGAGGACATTTCACTGGATTCTTGTGCACAGTTGGAACAAATAAGTATTATCTCTTCATGTTATAAGTATTCATATGTGTTTCTTACGAAATCTGAAAAGTAAATAAGGAATGATATCTCAAAATTAGCTTAAATGCTCTTTGTTTTAACTGTTTACTTTCTTTATGTTTACTACTAAACTGCCTTGGTCTTGGAATTCTTGATTGCTCCCTTACTTCTGTAGTTTACCCCCCTTTTTGGTCCATAGTATAGGATTCTTCTTTGCCCTTTACTGTTGATCATCCTTCCTTTCTTCATCTTGATCCCGGTTTAGGTTTTTTCATTGCCCTTTGCCCTAGTTAAGACCTTTTCATCCACCTAAAACCTGCCGATTTGCTTTTTCTGTGCTAGCCTGCCCTGTGAACTCTTACCTTAGTGATTGATTAGATCCAGTTAAGCCACTCTTGATTGACTCCATAGCCCAATGGCCTGAATACTTGCTCTACCCATCTACTTTCTTAATTACACCACCCAATCAAAACAAAACAAACATAAGCACTAAGAACTAGCCTAAAATCTTACCCAAAACAAAGTTAAATTATAAAGAGAGAGCCCTCTCTAGACTTAGGTTGGCTAGAACCTGAGTTTAAAAGATTAGTTTTGTGGTTACCTCGGACTATTCCTTCTTTGCTAACTTCTAAGGAAAAAATCTGAGTGTTAACAGTGTGAATGACTCTTAGTTAGTCACCCTAATGGAGCTATATGCAATTTTGGATTTTCAATTTGGTGAATGCTAGCTAGAGGAGCCTAAGAGGCTTCTAACACACCAATTCCTATTATGATGCAGCTCCTCACTAAATATTTTTAAATGCATATTATCCCAAATTTTGTGAATTAATGACCCAAAACAAACCAAGAAGGAAAACCAAAGAAACTGAAAAGAAACCAAAGAAAAAATCCTAAGAATGCAAAGCACTCCAAAAGCATCACAACTAGGAAAACAAAGCCCAGTTAAAGAACATACTCAAAGAAAATCGAAAGCCAAAAGTGAAAGGAAGAAGGAAATGTCCACAAGTTAGGATTGTAGGATGATGGCTCAACTAATCTAAAGGGATGCAACAAACAATAACAGATCTGGGCCAAACCCATTGGATAAACATGGGGCCAATATTGAGCACAAACAGATGTGAAGAGATTCAATATTGATTTTCTAGGGATAAAAGCCCAAATGGTTGCAAAGAACAAGATTAGGGAATCTAGGGATGCTCTCAGAACATCACCAAGACAACGTTCAGGGACTCGTAGATACATAGATGACTCTCTATGAGGGCGAACGGGGAAAAACTTAAAAATTCAATAAAAACTCATGCTCAAGTCAAGAAACAAGAAAAAAACACAAGTAATAACCCTAAAAATAACCTAGAAAAGTCAGAAAAAATGAAAAACTCAGCAAAGCAAGCCAGAGAAGTAGATCAAAGTCAGAGGCAAAGTGGACACAAAGCAAGTATGCTCTCATTGAAAGCACCACTTTTGTTGCAAATAAATTTGCAAGGAGTTATTGGTCTATGATCTCGTGTACAAATTGGATCACTAGATAGAGAAGAAAAGAACTAATGAAACAATAATCCAATCCTAATCCCAAATCCTCAATCATGTATCAAGAAGCCAACTATATTCTATAAAAAAATTATATCACACATGGAATCCTCGCATATCAGAGAAGGGATTTTAGTATGATGCAGATCTTGCGCTCCACTCGAGCGATCCAATACACTTGTACCCAATATATATCCATGCAAACAATCACAACCAAACAAAGATGACAATATATCTTCCTCAGAAGATCGTTATGTCAAAATAAATAGATACAACCATACAAAGTGTTGAATACAAATTCATGTCAGGAAGGGAACATATGTTTCCATTAATTATGAAAGACAAACGTAATGCTATACCTTCGCTTCCAAGCTTCCTCTCCACAATCCGATAGATTTTCCTCACTAATCCATGAAATTAGTATGAAGAGTAGTAGACCAATGGAAAAGGACCTCACAAGATCACTTTGATAGCAAAATAGCAGCATAAGCTTAGGATCTAACTCTCAATACTGACTCTCCAAAACTAGTTAACCCTCTTAAATGGTCGAGTATAAATAGGTAGGAGAGAGGTACCGGGAGGATGTATCTCGACACTCAGGAAAAAGAGAGTTCATGGAAACTTCTAAAAGATAATCCATGGCCAGCTCGAATAGATGAGAAATCGAACTGATCTCTTAGGGATAAAGGCACTCTAGAAGACATCCCTAGATGTTGGCACTGAAAGGGGGGAAAACGTCCCTGGTCGCTGTCATAAGGGAGGCTTGATAGAGACTAGGAGCCTCTGGTTTCTCCCATGGGATGTTATGCCAATGTCTGGGGGTGAAACTGGAAGAAAAGGAGTCTTGCGTCTGGAAAAAAGTTAGTTAGACTCAAGTACTGAGGGCCACTAGCCTAGAGGGGTAAAATAGGCTGATAATAACAATGATTTTCATCCTTGCCTTGCAATTTATGGATAGCCATGTTTTGGTGGGTTCTATTATATTTTGTTGAGTTGGATTTATGGATGGAATTGAATCTGAGTGGGGTGGTATCAAGATTATTCAAGGGGCCTAGGAATCCTGGGATGGGATACATGGTAAATCTTGGTTGTGAACAACTTGATTGAGCCTAGGAATATCTTGACTGGTGAACAACATGATACACGATAAAGCTCAGTGGTGAATACCCTTGAATGGGCCTAAGAATCCATTAATCAGTTGGTAGGATCCATGGTAAATCCCAAAGGGTGGTGACCTCATATGCCTACGAATCCCTTGACCGATAATGGTGGGATACACGATAAATCTGAGATGTTGATACAAACAAATTCCTCACGGTTTAGGTGGAGATATCCGAAGGAATCCATGCTTGTTTAGGGCTTAGTGATTTGGTGGGGATTACGATAAAGCTTGGTTCTATTAATGAGGGTTGAGGCAGTTTGGCCTCAGGAAGCTCTGGTTGGTTTTGTTGTAAGTTCCACATTCATGCTTGGAATATGGCATGGGAATGATTGGCTGAAAGAAATATTTGGTTCATCCAATCTATGGTTGGGTGCTTCATGGAAGTCCCAGATCTAGTTGGCTTCATTGATAAGAGCTCATTCTCCTTGGTATTTCATGTGTAAATTTATCGGTTCATATGTGAATAATATGATTGTTATATGCTGGTTATGAGTATGTTTTATGACAAACTTGATGTATGGCTCTCAACATTTTTTTTATTTTAAATGAATGTATAATTAATATGTGAACTAATAGATGATAATGCAACTATTGTGATAAGGAAACAATGCTTCTCTACAAATCTCAAATAAGTATGAGATCCCTATGTTCAAATTTGTTGTCTGCCCTGTATATTTCATATTTGTGACATGTTTGAGGAAATGGTTGTCATGGATAATAGTGGTCAGATCAAGTACCTTTTACCAATGATTGCATTACTAGTGTTATTCCATTTTACTTAAAATTTATGAAAGCTTCATGAAGTTCTAGACAATGGCCTGAGTCCTGTCCCTGAATAAGTGCCACAAAATTCAGGGTTATTGGCTCAGAACTAGCTAAAAAAGTCCATAGTCGTTCACATGCCTTGTTGTGGGAGTGACTGGAGGGCCTTAGTTTCATGTATGGATTTTCATGAGAATATTTGGGTGTCCATATCAAGGAATGACAAGTTTTCTCAGGGATTGGTCACTTGGAAGGGTTGTTTGGCTTATGAATGTTTTGTAGCATGTTTGGAAGGTTAGATTCATTTGGTTTTGTCCTTTCTACTTCCTTAATGATACATGGGGAGTTGAATCACATCATAGTAAACTCTCATCACATTTTTACCCCAACAGACTGGTTAACTTGGGTTTTATCAACCTATTTTAAACCCCCAATCAGTGACCCTTAGTCCTCATGGATTTTTTAATTTTTCCAGGCATGGGACCTACTTTTTCTCTAGTTTTACCCACAAGCACTTGGATAGAAGCATATGGGAGCATCTTGAGCCTCCTAGTCACTCCCAACCTGTCTTTATGTGAGCGACTCTGGTTTTGACCCCTAGACACATGGATATAGGCCTATGAGAGTGTATGGAGCCTCCTAGTCGCTCCCAACCTTATTTATGGGAGTTTCTAGGGTATTTTTCATTGTTTTATGTTTCAGCAACTCGGGATGACTTCTATAATGCATTAGTCCCTAGGAGATTAGTTAGATTTATCACCTATTCAATCTGGCCAAGAATTATCAGTTAGAAGTTTCCATGACTTCTTATCATCCCATGCATCCATATATATCCTCTTGGGACCTCTCTTCTTCCCATTCATACTGGATAATTTGAGAGGGTCAGACTAGTTGGAGAGACAAAGTTTTGGAGAGCCAAATTTTTGGGCCAGAGATATTGAGTTTACATTGCCATCTTGCTACTAGTGAGAGAGATTGTGAGGTCCTTGCCACTTGTTTGTTTCTCTTCGTGCTCATTTCCACGATATAGTGGGGAAACTGTGTTGGATCACGAAGAGGAAGATTTGAGGTGAAGGCATTTGCATTGTAATATTATTTTCATGATTAATGGAAACACATGTTCCTTCCTTGTAAGAATTGTATTTATCATACTATATAGTTGATTATTTAATATTTTAATCTAACAAACTTCCGAGGAAGGTCACTTGTTGTTGTTGGATTGTGTTATATTTTTTCCACGACTAGCCCACGTAGTTAACTAGGGGGTTAGAGGGGGGGAAGAGCCCCCCATTTCATTGCACTGATTGTGTAGCGGGGGGATCACAGGGAGTTTGAGGGGTGCAGGTAGTCCCCCTCTATGGGGTCTGGGGCAGCGCCATGAAAATTTTTGTTTTTGGACCCTATATTAGGTTGGGTGGACCTACCTATGGTTTTGTGCATGGTTTTGGACGCGATGGTTTTCGGTCCAAGGTATTGGATGCTTTGGCATGTATAAATATGTATTATAACATTGAAAGGAACATAACTAAAAATCAATCTGGTAGTCTTAGTTTTGGGATCTAGGGGAAAACCTCTGTGTATATGTGTTTTATGTGTTATGCTCTCACATTTTTTATTTTTTGCGTTTTAGAATTCGTATGTAGGTAATTTCTGTACGGGGTTAAAACCTACATTTGGTATCAGAGTTGTTTTGGCTTCAAGGGGACACCTTTTTTGTTTAGGGGTTTCGCTCGGGCTTGTGGTAGACCCTGTTCAGTGGGAGATCTGTAGGATAGATTCTAGTGGTGAAAGAAGATGGAGAGTAGTGGAAAGATAGATTTTGGGAGCATCGATTACAATAATATATAGATAGCTTTAGCAGAGCTAAGGGTTTCCTGGAGGAAAATAACATCAATAGGAGAGGGAGATAACAGTCTTCGAAGAGCTAGTTTTTTATCAAGCCTAGCTAGCCCTCTGCAATTGAATGATGAAATCTTCATGAGGGGTGCTCAGGTAATGGGCCTTGTGCTCTAAGAACCCTTAGGATGGTAGATTTCCTACCGGAAGTAATTTCATCTCTAGCCATACTCTGTGCTTTGGAGAGGGAAGAGGATCGTCCTTGAGGGAGTTTAGGGGGAGCAAGGGAGAGTACCAGGTCTAAGACCAATGTGGTCTTCGTGCTTTTGTTTGGCCTTAGACCTAGTCTAGCATCTTTGGGAGGGAGGCCCATCTTCAGGAATAGGGGAATACAGTGGAAGGGACTCTGGGACAGAAGAGAGGGTGATGGAGAACGTGGCTAGGGGGGCGAGGGGGACAAGATGGGGGGGGGGGGGGGGAGGGAAAGAGATACTCCAGTAGTCCCATGTTCGATGCCAAATGGAGGAAATGATGTATGAGAGTGGTAAGAGGAGGATGCATTCTTAGCTGACGATGATGATGCCCCAAAAGCCACTCTGGCCCTTGTGAGTGGAGGATAGGGTGGTTGAAGAGGTGGTATGATGCATTTCTTCGCGACCTCTCTAGAGGGTGTCCTTCCTGCATCCATTGGATCTGCTTGTATCCCTAGGTATCTGATGGGAGGCTATTCCTCATGTTCTTGTGCTAACTTAGATGGGATTTCCCTTTCCTCTTTCCCTGATCTTGCCTTATTATTGAGTGGGAAATCCTTAAATATATGCCCAACCTTGTGACAACGTCTGCACCTGAAAGGTACCCTTTCATAATCCAATGTCTATCTCTGAGAAAAATTTCTCCACTGGATTGTGATGTATTCCTACAAGCCATCACTAGTATCCAATATACTAATACCCTTGTGTAAGCCATCATACCTGTCATAAGGTAGGATTTGTCATGATCTAGGTATAAGCCCCTAACATTCCCAAGTCTTCTGAAAACATCTTCAGACCAAAATTGTAAAGGTATCCCTGGGAGAAAGACCCAGAGGGGACCATCATTTAGCTTCTTGCATTCTAGGTCAAGTAGGGGCGTCCATCTACATAGGAGCACCAGAGCCTGTTCTATGTGCCAAATGGTAAAGAGGACCCAATTCGTGTGTTTGGCCCTTGTGAAACGAAGGGCAAACCATCCCCTGACAAAATTCTGGATGAAAGGAGGATCAGCTAGATGTTGTCCCCAAACCTCCAATGTCCACTGCTTCAGCCTAGCTGCACTGTATTTCCTCCCCCTTACTCTACCAATCAAGACCCTGTCAGTAATCTCCATAGTATCGCTCAAATGAATGTCCTCCCCCAGCCTTAGAAAAGCCTCAAAAGCTTTGGGTTTCAGGCATCGTTGTCTTTTAGTCAACCATGAACTATCTTCATCTGTGGGCTGCATAGGTTCAATCAGAGGAGGATGAGCCCCAAAATTAGGGGGGTCCTGAGGAGGCTCCATGGAGAAAAGTCTTGAAATGGGTGAGATCCCTATGAAATTACTAGATGGGGGGGCCATGGAGGGAAGCACAAGTTGTCATTCCAGAGCAGAAGGAATGAGCTCATAAGAATGAATGACAGAAGGGACATGGGAGCTAGTGGAGGGTGGAAAGGGTGCGATGCCCACCGAGAGATTTTCCAAGCCATGATCCAGAGAGTGGTCCATGAAAGTTAGGGTAGATGGTGACAATGACTGAGAAGTGAGGTTCAGCAGCAAGGGGGTGGCTTTCGAGAGTGTGGCCACCGAGTTCGAAGGACCCGATATTGAGGGTAAAGAGGCTACGACATCCGAGAGCACACTGTCAAAAGGGTAACTGCCCACGTGAATTTTCTGGGGATGGGACCAAATGGGGATTCGCTCCAAAGGGTCCTCCGAATAGTCCATGAGCTCGTCCATAATCGTCGCTATATTCTCGTGCTAGTTGCCTGTAGAGTCCTTGTTATAGATATTTTGGGCCCTGCAACCCCAAGCATAAATATCCATAAACTAAGGGCTCCTAAGTCCCTAAAAGTTTTGTTCCAACCCCTAAAGGAACAAGCTCAACTGATTACAGCTTCTCCCAGAAGTTCTCCATGAAAAACTTCTCAGAATGGGTCAAAACAGGATCAGTGCACTTGCTCCATGGCTAAGGTGCGTTGCAACTCACCTAAGTACACTAGGGGAGTGCGTTGCAATGTAGAAAGCCCTTCTATGGGGTGTGCTGAGCGGGAAGAGACAAATGGCAGTATCATTCTGCAAGGTGGAAAAGCATGGAATCTTCCAGAACTTTATCCTGTGACACTTGCCTCTCTGAATTCGACCAAAGATGAGTAAGAGATCCTCAATCTCCAAGTGGAAGCAAGAACTATCAGTGGGAGGAAACTAATCAAAACACAAGCTGACTCACCCCCCTTACAGATATCTATATATAGATCCCTCATCCCAGAGATCCAGAGGCTGGAATTTTGCATCTTGTAGGGAATTGCTGTTAGTTTCTTGAGGTAACATTAGTGTGTGTTGGGTGATCTAAGCTTTGTATGAGGTTAAAAGAGGATTTTTCTTGTCAAGAGGATGATGCTGGGTTGGAACAGCTGGTTGTAACTCTCTTGACTCTACTTTGATTATCAATAAAGCTATTCTTGTTTTCTTCCATACTCTTGTGTAATTTATGTTTCATGCATTTGTATGGTTAATCTACATCTGACCCTAGATTATTTATGATAATAGATCCATGTTCTTGTATAGTTTTGTGCTGCTGTGATCTTGCAGGTACTCCGTGAAGCTGGGTGTACGAGAAGGCGAGCAGTGAAAGACTATCAGAAGAGAGAAGAACCGAACAAGGAGTCAAGCGAAAGACAGAGGTTGGTCTCCTTATTCTTCTTTCATCTATCTATCGTAAAAGAAACGAAAGTAGACTTTACTTTGTTTGTTTCTAAGGCAGCTACCACACCTTAGTGGGATAGAGCAGTTCTATATAGACACTTTTCCCTGTAACAAAATGGCGACTCCGCTGGGGAGCGAATAGATTGTTTGTTCATTTACATCTGTTTACTTTATAAACATACAGACAGAGCCTGAAGCTAAGCCAGCTAGCCTTCGAACTGCATTCGTTTTACGAATGCAAAGTAGATCAACGCTGCTTCAGTCAATCTCCGGGTTTGTTTATGACTTAAACACTTGATCTACAAGCTCTCTAGTTTCCCTTTGTGGTGGCCTTAGTAACCTCATTTAGATCTACCCCTGATTGTTGAGTTACTAATTACCATTTTCACGGCCAAAAACCCTGAACTGAACTGCAAATTGTGACCCAGAACCTACTCAAAGTCTCGTCTCTGGACCAGCGCACCCTCTGTTCTGAGAAACTGCATTTCAGCGCACTTCCTGAGTGAAGAACCTGCGCTGCAATTCAGTTTCCCTGTGTTACAGGTGTGCTGATCAGATTGAACTTTGTGACTAGCTTTTGGTTTCTGTCTTCACTCCTTTCAGTTCTATTCTTGAATTTTACAGCCCGTGATCAGTACACCTCTATTTGAAACCCTTTTCCTTGCTTATATTTCACCTCTAATGTGCAAAGAACTGTCAGTGTTTTAAGTGTATTTTAGTCATTTTCAGTTCTCATTTGTAAAAAGTAACATAATCGAGCTGTCGTTATTTGATTTGAAAGTGTCGTAACTGTCGTTTTCAGCCATAGACAACAATCCTCCTGTTTGGTAGTCGATTATATGATTTACTATTGCATATGATTTGAATTGGTGTAATTTTTAAAGTGTCGAAAAGCAATATTTCATTTCAAAATCGTTGAGTGTCTCTTTTACCCTCACTTCTTTTTGGAAAGAAAGTTGTTAAATTACAGTCGCTTTAAAAGTAATTCAAATTTGCACATTAAACTTTCTTTTTATCATCTACATATTAAGAAAGTCGAAAAAATACATGCATGTGCATTTGCATTTAGACAGTTTGATTGGTTTGATTTAGGAAAAGTGCATATAGTGTGTGCTCTTTGCTCTTTGTTGAAATAAATTTGTCTATCTTTCCTTAGTAGCTAGGATTTTCATGGCATAAAGAAGATAAAACGTTTGTTTATCATCTTAGATTTCATTTTAGGAATTGTATCTATACATCATGCGGTGAACCCAAAAGGAAAATTTCATAAACAAGATCAACTATAAAATAAATTGAATGAATCTAACAACGCTTTGGAACCTAACACAACATTTAGAGGTCTAGGATAGAGACGTGTTCTGGCGTCGTAAAACGTGGTAACTATCGCTTTCACTGTAGGTTGGGTGATTCCTCCACTTTGAGACGACAAGTGCCAATACGGACTTGTGCTCCCACGTACCGTCGAGTATATTTTGGGAGACCACTATAGGCTTTATCCTTTATCCATAGAAATCCGTGTCTGCCAGCCTTATCGATCGTAATGCACCGAACACAACATTCAGGAACATTGACTGCCGTACTGTAAAAAGTATTCTGCAGTTTTGCGATTGGTTTGGTAAACTCTCTACCTAGATCTCCAGAGCAGTCCCTTTCGTTCCTTTTCAGACTCTTTAACAGAAAAGGTCCATCTGAGCACTTGTCACTTCAGGCTCATTAAAAATCGAAGGCGACTAGTGTCATCTTTTGTTTTTTTTCGACTCTTAAAAATTGAAAAAACAAGTTGTGTCAAAGCGTCATAAAATTTATTTTAATCGGAATAACGTCACTATTCCCTAGTTGGTCTTAGAAGTTAGTCTCCCTTCATCGCAAGTTCTTGTAGAATCGCTAAGAAATCTTTTGGATAGACTAGATATGTCTGAACAACCGTCGACATCTAGGACTGTGCCATCTGGCACAGCAGTGGCAGAGCCTCCTGCTTCTACTCCAACGATGTTCCCCGGTATACCATCTGCCCCGAAAAGTTATCAACAACAAGCCGAAGTCCAATCAGGGATTGTGTCAACGACATGGTTAATTCCTATTTCTTCATCCGGATTCTCATCTGGTATTTCTTATGTTGGAACTCAAAAAATTAATCCAATGTGTCTTCAAAGGCCAATCTACCCTTTAAGTACTAGATTTCCACCATATGGAGGACAGTATGCCTTTTCATTGTTCCCTCCCGGAGAGCAACCATATGGGAGTTTACGACAAAGTTTAGGTCAAACTGGAATGACATCTAGCGGTTGGGCACCAATACTGCCCCAGCAACCAAGGGTTGTATATTCAATGCAACCAGTTCATCCTGTGTCGAATACTCCCACTATACCTGCTACCGTGACTGCATCGCAAGTACAGGCACTACTTGTTGTATGTCAACCCCAAGTTTCTCAGGTTGCAATACAACAACCTCTCGTCTCAGAAATTCAATCACAACCTCAGGTTAGTGTCTCCTTATTTGGAGCGACTCAGGCTCAAACAAGTATTATGACTCCTCATCTTGGTCAATCATCCAGTATTGGACAACAACAAATGGTCCAACAACCATGGCTAAGTCAATATCAACAACCGCAATTCCAACAATCATATAAGGGACCTGAGCAACAAGTCTTTGTAAGTAATGGGAAACCACATTTCCAAAGCAGTTATCAACAACCATACTATAATGGTTACGCCCATCAACCTTATCAAGATTACCAGCATCAAATACATTATGCTGGTACGCAAAGACCCACTGCTCAGGTGATTCCATCTTATCCTGGGTATGTTTCACCTAGCCTGAATCAACAGTTGCCCTTTGTAGCAACTCTAGAATTACCAAATCTAAATGGGCTGACGAATGATCCAATTGCTTACACCTCTTGGTGGCCGGCGATTCCGCATAAACTTCCATCAGATATTCCTAAATTTAATGGAAATCCCGGTGAAGACCCATCGAATCATGTGATGACATTTCATCTGTGGTGTTCATCTAACACTCTAAATGATGATTCGATTAGGCTTTCCCTTTTTCAGAGAACGTTAATTGGTCCGGCAGAAAAATGGTATATTGAATTACCCAGAGCTTCATTCGATAACTTCAGCACCCTAGCCACAACCTTTTTAACCCATTTTCAGTTATCAATAAGGTACGAAATAGGAACATAGATTCTTACCAATTTCAAACAGACAACGACCACTCACATATCTGATCATATTCATGAGTGGCGACGTCGTCACAGAATGGTAAAAACATATGTTCCTGATCAGCTTTTAGCTGAATGGTTTATTAAGTCTTTATTACCTTCTATCACAGAAGATGTGGCAAAGGGAGGAGTCGTCACTGAAGAGCAAGTTATTGCCCGTGCACAATATCTAGACTTGATCTATACTCAGTCTGGCACGCTCTATGATAAAATACCTGATGCTCCTAGACCGGAATTTTCTGTTCCTCCCCCTCCTAAATCAAACAAAGACTCTCATGCCGGAAATGGCGTGATAGGTACGATAGACACGAAATCGACAAAGGCTGCATCTAATAAAGCCCGTAATATTTCTGATCAAAATGCAAATGAACAACTTCTTGCCTCGGAGGTAAGTGCCGTGTCGACCGACAAGGGCAAACATCTGAAGCAACCAGGAGGCAAGAAGAAAAAGAAAGGGAAGAAGAAAAAATGGGAAGAGTCGTCTCCTGAAAAATCTTCTGCAAACCCTTCTGGGCAAAGGAAACCCCCTGTGGGGTGTCATATATGTGATGAGGATCATTGGACGAGAGATTGTCCACATAAAGCTAAAGTTAAGAAACTCTTTAAGAGTTCAAAAACCTCAGCAGTATTAACTGATCCGTTTCCAAACCCGGGAACCAAACTGGTTGCTAATCAAAATGCTTCCTGATCCCAAGTGCTTATGTTGTCTATCTCAAAGTACCAAAATGATGCTTTGACAAGGAGTAAAGATTACGGGAATCCACAGCTGTCGAATAACAAGGCTAATGAACAACCTAGTAATTCGACAACAACTTTGACCGAAGTTGTGCCAATGGATTCCAATCTTGTATCCTTTAATCACAAAGGATATGACCCTCAGTTACCAGCTCAACTAGCTTTCCTTATTCGAGTGAAAGCCCTCAACAAAATTATTCATCGAACAATTATTGATGAGGGGGCATCTACATGTATTATTTCGCTGAGTTGCTGGAAAAATTTAGGCTCACCACCCTTGTCACAATCGTCAACAATGTTAAAATCATTTGATGGACGATCATACACTCCATATGGAATTTTAAGTAACTTGCAAGTTGAACTAGGGGGAAAAACAGTAGAAATTGATGTTGAAGTAATCGACGGAAACCTCGATTACAACATCCTACTGCGAAGGCCCTGGATATATGCCATGGTTGCAGTTGTGTCGACCTACTTCAGGAAGATTTCATTTCCCTTTCAAGGAGGAATTACAATCGTCGACTAACAAACATTTCTCCCCAACAGTTCACAAGTTACGGAAAGCATTCCAATGATCCATGGAAGCAATCATTCGCTTCAAAATATCGGAATAGGTCTCCTAAAAGACCTTGCCTTAATGGGTACTTTTTCCCTACCGCCTCCGAGGAATCTGGCAGAAGAGGCCACAGTGGAAACCTGCAATATGAAATCTTCTATATCTAATGGGTTCAAAATATTCCTGAACATTTTGACAGCATGGATCGTCGCCCTAATAGAAATATTGTAGCAATCAATTTTCTTGGCCTGGGGGGCAAACCCAAATCAATGCTCATCGAGTGTTTGGATAGATAGGTCTAAGGAATATGGTACCTCTTCAAATCCTTGGTCGCATGTACACTCTACAGACAAAGGAATCATTCAGTCAATGATGATAGGAGAGACACCATGGGAAGATCACTACCATCGTTCCCATCTTCTGAATTACCACGAAGATTATTCCAGCGACCTTAACCATCCTTCAGTTTTTGATTTTCTATCAAATACTGTAAAGACGGTGAATTCCGAGGACAATTCTTATCTCGTGTCGACCTCGTTAAAAAATGAAACAAGGAGTCATGAGGATAGTTCTTTTACTGAGTCAACCTCATTAAAAAATGAAACAACTCCCTTTCCAAATCGAGTCTTTCAAAGATCTCGAAGGTAAACCTTCATTCCAACCACTGAGTTGAATGCAATGAAGCTTGGGGGAAATGCACCTCGATTTGCGTTATTATGCTGGGGGCATGAAAACTTATCATGAGCAGTGTTACCACAGGGTTCAAGCTCGTTAAAAAATAAACCCTCATCGAGCAGTTTTAATGCGGACTTCATGCTCGTTAAAAAATAAATATAAGCAATGAGCACATGTTCCTCTAGAGTTTAAGCTCAATAAAAAATAAACCAATTTCCGGTAAATAACCATCGTGAATGTAAGATTTCAGCCTTTAAAGCCTTGGGCATGTTTGCACCATCACCTCCACTTTTACATTGGCCGATCATTCACCTCCATTTGATTGTTTACCCATTTTTGAGGAGCAGTTGCGAAGAGTTATCATGTTAGCCATCCTTGTAACACTGCTGTGATTGGAAAATTCCAAGCCTTACCTGGAATCAGTCGCTACCCAATTTTATCACTCGTTCCTCAAAAGACGAGTCGTCTTTAAGCTCTTTTCAAAATCGACTCATAAAATATGAAAAGATTGCCAAGCTATTGGCCTCTCCAGCTCGTAAAGCGACCGGAAGTGCTATCCCTCTTTTAGATTTTAATCTTTTTGGACTTGAGGGATCATTACACAAAAAGATCAAGCGCTTGATTTGTTCGACTCATTAAAAGAATCGAAAATCCATCCCTTCTGTATTATTTTATACTTTTTTGGACTTAAGGGATTAGGTGACGAAAAACAAATGTTGGAGTTTTCTTTACGTCCCTTTTCAGACTCTCTAAAATTGAAAAGGACCGAGTTATCTTTGTCGTTAAACTCGTTAAAAGCATAATAGCGAAAAACCTGTCTGTGGCAGACAAGAACGAGTCTCACTATCGCTAGGCTCGGTAAAACATAGCGATGGGTTTGCCCGAAGGGAAAATTATAGAACAATCATATGTTATCCTCCTCAAGCTTGACAAAAATAAAGAGGTACTGGTTAGCAATGACTGGGGAAAAATTGGGAAGAAAACTTGAAGAAACTTTGTTGGTAGCAATTCGCTCTTGAACATGACACTTTCACTCCGCTTCCATGTCGGGTTGGGTTGTTTCATTCACCGGTCACATCGCCATGGTCATATCACACCATCCACATTTGGGGTTAATGCTACCAATCCATTATGTCAGTGTCGCCGATATGTTCAAGAGAAGTCATTCAGAGAATTCACCCTGGTCTCACCCACCACAATACACGTATACTCCATTCTTTCATGACCGCCATCCTGAACCTTATATCATCAAACAGTTTTCACCTCCATAAAAATCATTTGCTTCGTTCCATGTCATTGATGTGGGATTCATTAAGGCCCTCCTATGACGGATCGCTTCTTGTCGACATCAGCTCATTCTCCAAGAAGTCGATCTAGGAACACCCCCTCAGTACTTTGAAGCTTGCATGCCTTAATGGCAAGTTTCTCACTTCCGGTGAAAGGTTTACATCAATGGCCTTCGACCAAAAGATTTTGCGTGGTGTTCGACACCAAGTCCTTTATTCACACCACGTAAAATTGTACTGCAGTACCTTGAGGGTCATCATCATTATCGGTGATTCCTCTCGCGCCTGTTAACAACTTACATCATTGGCTGGTAATCAGGTGATGTCTTTCCATGTTCGACTCCAAAACATTTTTCATGTGGATTGACTTGTACTTTGAGTGAAGATCGGACGAGATTGAAGACCTCGGATCTAGTCTCATCCATCCGGGCTGCGATATATATTCAGGAAAATAAAAACATTAAATGTACAACATTACAACACAAATAATCATCCAATCAAAGGGATGATGGCTCTATCCGAACCATCAGTCTATACTGATACGATTGTCTGTCCTATGTACATGAATGAATTTATAAAGCTGAGCATGGGAATGCCCGCTTCAGCTAGATCATGAAAATGTTATGAAGATAATGTATTGTGCTATATCTTATTACAAGTCTCCTCTCGGCTCGAAAGAACTCCGGATCCTCATTATAAAGCATTTCACCCGACATCTAAAAAGAATTAACGACCTCATGCTTTAGGGGGCAACTGTTATAGATATTTTTGGGCCCTACAACCCCAAGCATAAATATCCATAAACTAAGGGCTCCTAAGTCCCTAAAAGTGTTGTTCCAACCCCTAAAGGAACAAGGTCAACTGATTACAGCTTCTCCCAGAAATTCTCCATGAAAAACTGCTCATAATGGGTCAAAACAAGATCAATGCACTTGCTCCATGGCTAAGCTTCTTTGTAGCTCACCTAAGTACACTAGGGGAGTGCGTTGCAATGCAGAAAGCCCTTCTATGGGGTGCACTGAGCGGGAAGAGACAAATGGCAGTGTCATTCCGCAAGGTGGAAAAGCATGGAATCTTCCAGAAATTTCTCCTGTGACACTTGACTTTGTGAATTCGACCAAGGATGAGTAAGAGATCCTCAATCTCCAAGTGGAAGCAAGAACTATCAGCGGGAGGACACTAATCAAAACACAAGCTGACTCATCCCCCTTATAGATATCTATATATGGATCCCTCATCCCAGAGATCCAGAGGCTGGAATTTTGCATCTTGTAGGGAATTTCTATTAGTTTCTTGAGGTAACATCAATGTGTGTTGGGTGATATAAGCTTTTTATGAGGTGAAAAGAGGGCTTTTCTTGTCAAGAGGATGATGCTGGGTCGGAACAGCTGGTTGTAACTCTCTTGACTCTACTTTGATTATAAATAAAGTTATTCTTGTTTTCTTCCATACTCTTGTGTAATTTATGTTTCATGCATTTGTATGGTTAATCTACATCTGACCCTAGATTATTTATGATAATAGATCCATGTTCTTGTATAGTTTTGTGCTGATGTGATCTTGCAGGTACTCCATGAAGCTGGGTGTATGAGAAGGCGAGCAGTGAAAGACTATCAGAAGAGAGAAGAACCGAACAAGGAGTCAAGCGAAAGACATAGGCTGGTCTCCTTATTCTTCTTTCATCTATATATCATAAAAGAAATGAAAGTAGACTTTACTTTGTTTGTTTCTAAGGAAGCTACCACACCTTAGTGGGATAGAACAGTTCTATATAGACACTTTTCCCTGTAACAATCCTTGGGGATTCCGTCGGTAGTGATCGGGGGAAGAAGTGGCAGAACAGGAAAATAGAAGGTAAACCCTTGTCAGTGGAGGGGGAAGATAACTGCGGTGACAAGGCTGTAGCATAGTTGAATTGGGTTTATGCAGGAGAGTAGGTAGGGTAATGGGTAATCACTACGGTCGCCAACACAGAAGTTACCATCGAGGGTAGGGTTGTAGTAAAAAAGAATTACCATGCTATTACACTGAAACCCTTGTCAGGTGCCCTCGTCGCCAATGTCGTCCTCCATCTCTCCTCCATCTCTCCATGAGATTTCCCAGCATGTTTCATTTGAGGAATAAGATTGATTATAGATTTTTGGCTTGGAAATTTTTGATAAAATGATAATAAAATATCTTATTAATGTCCACTTATCAATTTAGATTGTTAGAAATGTGTTAAGTCCCTTTTATGGAAAGAAACCAACTTTGGGAAGTCAAACAACTTCCCTCTCTCTCACACACAATAGTTCTATTAAGGTTTAAACCTAGGTTGTTTCCATGAAAAAGCCTCATCCCAACCACTAAACCACAATGTATATATGAATTGATAAAAATTAAACCCATATAATACTTCCATGGAGTTCAAACCTATCTTATAAGTCGAACACTATAAAATTTGAAAAAAATCAACATTTTATTTAACACTTTTTTAATGAAAGGTATTTAACTTTTCAATTGAAGTATAATTGTTTTTGAATTTTTTGGTTATAAATGGATTAGATGAAAATATACCTTTCAACATAAAATTAAACTTTTCCGTTCAAATTTCATCATTATGGGCAAGTGTTGTAAACTCACAATACATTCAACAAATATGAAACCATAGAAAATTCATAAGTTATATGTCAATAATTAAAGTTTTTATTCCATTTCATATCAAACAAGGAGATGCAAATTATTTTGTTTAATGTTAGAATTAACCACTCTAATTTAGGTTGTGAGTGTTGTAAATCACACTATACTTTAAAATCTAAACATACACAATATTTGTAAGTGGAAAGTTCATAATTATCACTTGTATTATATGTCATATTAAATAAAGGGACACTCTCATGAAGTGTTAAAATTTGTTTATTAAAATGTTGGTAATAAAGTATTTTGACCATAATGTGTGTAAATATCCATTGGAAGCTCAAGATACCAATGTCTATACATGACCCACATGTCATTTTCATGACCAAAATCATGTCTCATGTACAACACACATGATAACATATTATCTCACATCATGTATGACACACAACATATCATATATACTCTTCTCACGTACAATAGATACCATAACATTTGCTCATGTCTCATATATGATACACACCATAACATATAAATCTGACACCTTGCATAAACCATTACTTACATTTAAATATATCCTGTGGTGTGTCTATGTGGTTGTCATTTACTAAGAATAATCATACAAGGATGCATAAATTTTAGCATAATTACAAATTTCACACAAGTCAACACTGAAATAAATTAGATTGAACATTATCCTATGTTAACAATAAGTAAATTAACTTTATACATACATTTTGGACATTTAAATAAATTTCAAAACATTGTTATTATGCTAAATAATTTGATGCCTAAAGGAGAATCCTTCATAACCATTTAGCATGTGATAATTTACCATATCCATATGTTGATATTGTATCATGGCCACACATTCTCTACATTAGAATTATCAACTCTTATTTTGTCATATATCACAATTTATCTTAATCTTTCCAACTTAGAGTTAATCCTTAAGTAGTTGTCAAAACTTGTTGTAATGCAAACTCAAATCACGAGTTATTAATGGTAGCACTAATTGTCCCAAAAAGAAGGAGCTAAATCATCCAATCCTCTTGGGGCATTACTCTACCCCATTTTTAAATAACCCTATGACTTAAATGTTGCACAAACTCCCTAAAGTGGATCTCAACAATTTGATGTTTTTTACCCCATAAATCGAGTCATTCAAATGGAACATTAGTTTTCCTAATTACATGGCATCACCATCACAAATGAATTAATGAAACTTCATTTGGGTCCCTTATATTTATACCCTAAACATTGGCAATGATATAAAATATACCACTAAAGTTTTACATAGACACAGTTTCTCTTTGACCTTTGTAAACACTTCGAAACACAGATTCATTATTTATGACAATGGTCTAAGATTAAACAATAATACAGTTAAAGAATTCATCTCTTCTTTTGAGAAACTCCCATATGTAACAACAATATGTTTGATACTATTTTTGAAAAGTTAATTGTCAATGTTTATATATATATATATATATATATATATATATATATATATATATATATATTTATTTATTTATATATCCAAAAATCTTCTTGGTTCATCCTACCACTTGGTTGGGAGTCTCTCAAAGAGCCCAACAAGCCCAAAATGTTTTGAATGCTCAAATGAAAAATAAAATTTATTCCTCATTCTTGTTATAATACTTCTTGCACATTAATCACTATGAATTCTCCCCATTCCTTATAGATCTATATGTTAACTCATTAAAAAAAATTGCATAGGAAAAATTTAAAGGTATTTATTATAACGATCATGAGAAAATTAAGCATAAATGTAAGGTGAGAAAAACTATTTATGGCATTTTTGGAGAAAATGAAGTTATATCTCCATGTAATATCTCTCCACTTGTTGAAGATATTCTCCTCTCGAATCCATAGGATATGGAACCGCATATATCCATCAATGCCTCAACCGATATTCTACTTCCCAAATCCTTATATTGGTTGGCTACATCAAACATGGTATAGTCATTATCTTATTTTACAATGGTAGAATCCATAAATTCATATATCAATATGTAGCCAAGGAGGTACATCAACATAGCCATGTTGTGAACAACCTATTGATTATGATTATTAATGGAGGTTCCATTAAATAAAGTGGTCATTATGAAAATATGAATTTTGAAATGGGCGAGATTATAGTTTGAAAATCAACAATTTTTTTATTGAAATGGGTGGTTGTGATATAGTCTCAGGTGTTGAATAGTTATGGACATTAGTTCCCATCATCATGGATTTTAGTGAGTTATAATCAATTTCTAGTAAGAGAGGCATCACTACACTTACAAATGAATCAAAACTAATTCTATAGACATCATCAACTCCAATTATATATAAAATATTTTTAAAAAGGGGATTTAGACATTATGGTTCAATTCAATGCCATCGAGCCTTTGAGACGCCTTCTCAACCCATCCATGTTGACATTTAAAGTATTTTCCAAACATTAATCTAGGTTTGAAACTCCCCAAAGCCTACTACCATCCCCAGGTGAGCATGATCATTTTATTATGTTCATACTAGGTAGTTGTCCACCTAATTTATTCTCATATCACCATCCTATTCCCATAAAAATGAGATCATAGAGATAGCTCATAAATTTCTAACCATTGATGTCATCTGCCCCAGTACTATCCTTTATTTGTCACTAGAAATCATGGTCCCTAACATGGAAAATTTAGGGGCTAATATTCACGGTCCTCAACATGGAACATTTTAGGGGCTAATATTTACGGTCCTCAACATGGAAAATTTTAGGGGCTAATATTCACAGGTGGGCTAATTTTCCATGTTTTTTTTCCAAAAAAATTATTTGCCAATTTCCATTTTTTGCAAAAATGATTTGTCAAAAATTTGTCTTATAAAATTATATTACCTTAAAAATCACCAAAATTTTATGTAGACTAATATAAAATCATTAGAAATATAAATATTTTTACAAAAATATTGTCAAAAATTTAACAATTTGTATATTAAGGACTAGTGAGATTTGTCAAATTTTGGTTTGCATGAATGTTTTCTTATTGTAATCAAGATATCATAGTTGACAACTAGCATGCTTTGACATAAATACATACATAATTTACAGATGAAACATTTTTCTTGAGAAACTCTTTTCTTAATGTTATCTTCGTAGGGTGTTAGAACGTACTCTGACTCCCACGGGGAAGCGACGTTGAGCAATCGAACAACCTCAAGTCAGGAATCCCATTTGAACTAGATCGATGGATGATCAAAGACCCTGCTTCTACTACCGAGTCTACTCCTTCTGCTTGTCATTCTAGTGCTGGTCTCAGACCTTATTCTCGCGCAAAGCCGGACCTTATGTTAGTCAAGAAGACTTTCTTTTAGGTGGCTGACTTAGCCTTTAAACTCATCTCTTTAAGTTGATTATTTTGTGTAATTCTTTTTTTTTGTTAACAGAGGAATCAGCAACTGGAGCAGCCTCGCAACTTGCGTTAGACAGGGTCAATTCTGACCGCTACCACTATAAACCCTGGGAAACTGCGCCCGCCCCTCTCAATAGCTTCGGGTGAGTCTGGGGGAATTGAACTCGTGACCTTCAATACAGAGCCTGCCTTTCTAACAAATTTCACCGCATTGTGGTTACCAACTCGCCTACCCCCATGGGGCTAATTCTTTTCATAATGTTATAAGTTGGTTTATTATTTTGAGAAAGTAGAAGGAAATGATGAGGGAATTGACATAAAGATGAGAATTAAAGTTCTAATAAGTATTTTGATGTGATACTAATTTTTACGATGAAAATTAAACGTTTTTTGTTTTTTAAGGGGTTAAATCTTTTTGTTTACTTAGCATATATGAGGGTTTGTATTTATCTTTAAATAGTGGGAAACCTATCATAATACAATTGTCGAACAAGCAATGGTGACAACCATCACTAGCAATTATCAACAAATGTAGGTTTTCTCATCACTATTATATATATATATATATATATATATATATATATATATATATATATATATATATATGTGTGTTAAAAATCTAATATTTAAAGGTATTTGACAAAAGTAAAGATGTATTTCTTATAAATCACTAATAAGTTATTCCAAGTGCTGCAATTTTCTTTAATAATTATTCTCAATGTGTATTTTGTTTTACCTATTATGCTTGAAAGATAAAATAATAATTATACTCTAATAATTATATTATTAAATAAATTAAACCAAATATTAAATCACTAGCATGTAAATGAATGGTCACAACAAAACTAGTGTAAACATATTTGCTCCTTGTTCATTAATATTGCTCCCCTTAGATGATTGGGTTAAAACCAAACCTTCAAAGATTTAATGTTTAAGTTTTTCATCGTACCCGAGATATCTCATTTTTGAATGACAAAACATAATCAAATAGTGATAGAAATTATTAAGTTAAAACCAAGTGTTCAAAGAGTTCACTATCATCTTCAAATTTGTTGAGAATTTATTATAAATTTTTGGGGTGGGTTTTTGTTTGTTTGATAAAATGATAATAAGCAATAAAGTATTTGACTAATATCCACATACATATTTATATTGTTGGAGATGTGTGAATTCTCTTTTATGGAAGGAAACTAATTTTAGGAGGTGAAACACATTCTCTCACACACTTTTCTAAGAATGCTTCATTTAAAGTATTTTATTAATATTCACATAACAATTTGGATTGTTAGAGATGTGTGTATTCCCTTTTATTGAAGGAAACCAACTGTAGGAGGTCAAACACATTCCCTCACACACACCACAATGGCCTCACTCAACCTCTAACATATCACGTGTGATTGTGGGATACTAACGAAAACCCCTAATTTGACTACATATTGGAAAATGCCTCTAAAAATCACATTATTTAACCCCCTATCAATACAAACCCATTACAAGTTCCCAATTTAAAAAACTACTAGTTTTACTAGATATTGTAGGTATCCATTTTTTCATTAACATTTTTCTACCCCTTTATATTTTTTCGGTAACTTTGAGCTTCATTTTTTATATTAGCCAATATAAAAACCCTTTACCCTCTTATATATGGTCAATATATTATGTCGTTTTTTCCTCAATATATATCCTCCAATATGAATGCATGTGGTATGGTATTGCTCCCCTAGTAAAGCATCCATATGACACATACATAATGACTCTATTGAGATTTAAATCTAAATTGTTTTCATGGCGAAGTCCCATCCTAACCACAATGTATATATGAATTGACAAAAATTAAAACCAATTAAACTCTAAAAAAAATCAAACGTATCTTAAAATTGAACACTCTGAAAGTTGAAAAATCAACATTTTAATTAACTTTTTTTAATAAAAAATATATTTAATATATCATTTGAAAAATAACTAATTTTTTGGGGCAAATTTTCATTATAGAAAAGTTCAATAAAGTTATACCTTTCAACATAGAATTATTTTTCCCCTTTCAAATTTCGTCAGACTTGCAAATGTTGTAAATCTACAATACACTCTACAAATTTGAAAATATAGAAGATTCACAAGTTGTCTCAAGAACCATAGTTTATATTCCATTTCATATTAAAAAAGAGATATAGATGCGTATGTTTAATGTTAGAATTGATAACTCTAATGTAGATTGTGAGTGTTGTAAAATCACATTAGACTTTAAAATGATAAACATAGAAAATATTTGTAAGTGGCAAGTTTATAATTATCACGTGAATTGCATTTCATATTAAAGAAAGAAAGACTCTCATGTAATGCTGAAATTTGTGTAAATCTCTTTCATTGGATGCTTTATTGGATGTTTGTAATGTATTTTAAGAAATTATTTTTTTAATCTTGATTGTTTGGAGAGTTTTGAGAAAGTGGAAGGAAAATGGTTGTGTAAGGCTTGAAATTGAGTTGTTATTTTTTAATCTAATTTTTTTAAAATTTGATAGGAATTTATTGAAATCGCAAGTTTGATGGGTAACCCTTGCACAATCAAAGTGGTTTAGAGGTTTTTTAGGATGCTAAATCTATATATATGGTCAAAAACCTAATTTAAATAACACAAATCCAGATTTCACCTAAAATATTTCCATAGAATTGAAAAATCCAAAAAATCACACTCAAAACAACTCTATTTAAAAGTTCATTTTAAATGGGTATTGAAATAATTTTCCTAATCTTGATTGTTTTGAAAAAGTGAAAAGGAAAATGATGAAGTAAGTGGTTTGAAATTTCATTTTAGATGTGTCGTAATATATACAAGAAACGTTCTTCTCGACAAATTCTTTTCCTAATGTTATAAATTGATTAAAAACCAGTTTAAATAACACAATTCAAGTTTTCACCTCAAATATTTCCATAAATTCAAAAATCCAAAAAATCACACTAAAAAAACTTCATTTAAATATGTATTGAAATTATTTTCATAATCTTGATTGTTTTTAGAAAGTAAAAAGGAAAATAATTAGGTAAGTGGTTTGAAAGTTCATTTTAGTTGTGTCATAATGAGGTAAGTTGATTATTTTGAAAAATTCTTTTCCTGTTGATTATTTGGAGAAAGTGGAAAGAAAATGACAATGGAAGTGGTTTGGAATTTCGTTTTAATGAAGTGTGGTGCATTAAGCACTCTCACCAAGGTTTTATCTTTAGTGCACCGACCACGTTTAGTGGATCCCACCTCGGATTGAGTAAAGATCAGGTATTTCAAAAGTTGGATTCTTTTGGTCTCCAAAACCATTTTTTGTCGTATTATGGAGAAGAACTCCCATGGATTGACATAAAGTGGAGAACCATGTTTTAATAATATTTTTTTGGATTTTTAAAGAGGTAAACCTTCAATTTGAAATTTTTATATATATATATTAATTTTTTATTTAATTGGCATGCGTAAGTGTTGGTTTGTATTTACCTGCAATTTAAAATATATTTATGTTAATAAATAAATTTTTACTTTCCTTATTTTACGTTTTTTTTTAATATTATATATATATATATATATATATAAATTTAATAGTACTTTTTTAATATATGAAAATAGGTTAATAATCTAATATCTAAAGGTGTTTCGTAAAAGTAATTTTTTATTTTTTTATAAATTAATAAAAATATATTTTAAATGGTATAATCTTTTTTAATAATTTTTTTTATGTTCCATTATATTTTATTTATAATTATATTTGAAAAATAAAGTAATTTTTTTAGTCTAGTAATTATATTATTAATTTCCGATTAAATATTATATCACTAACATGTAAATGTAGAATTACAATTAAATTAAGGTAAACATACTTGTTTAGAGTTGATCAAAATTACTTCTTTTAAATAACTATGTTAAAACCATAGCTCCAAAAAAAAAATTATCTTCAAATTTTTAATGTTCAAGTTTTTTAATCATACTTAAAATATTTCATTTTTTTTTAAATTGTGCCAAGAAGTTTTCTATTAATAAAAAAGGAGGTACATCACACATACACATTATCAATACAAACACTATCATAAATAGAAGAACCATTGGTACCCTAAAGGACAACATTACAAAGGTAAAATTAGACCATTATCATTTTGCAGTCGACCATGCCACCAAAAGCTTGCCATTGGTTAGGGTGAGTATAAACACAATAAAAAATAACAACAAACATGTACCAAATTCGACAATGATCATGCCAACTACTTGAGGTCGCAAAGACCTGAAGAAGGAATTACCAAATACAAGAGAAACAACTAAACTGCCAGTAAAACAAAAAGAGCCAATAACTAAACAACCCATGAGTGCATGCCACATTTCCCAGGAAATCCATTAAGCCCACAGAAAGGGAGAGATTCAAAACTGGTCATGGTACCCTCCCAATCAATATCACCTTCATGCCATAATCAAAACGTGTGACGAGAAAGTACCTATATTGAGCCATCAGACCATAGAGAGTCATCATCGAGAGACAGTGCGACCAAAACTCCAAAAGTAGGCCAAGGAGTGTCAACACTTTATAACATGCAAACTAAACGAGAAGGTCCACCTAAAAGGAAACATCCTCTAACATGGCAGAACACGTTGCTCTATAGCACCATGCCCAGTGCAGATGCAACTGATATCGCAAAGCCAAACTCCTGAGATAAACCAACTTCACCTGTACTCCACAGAACCACAAATAACAATGATGCCACCCAAGCCAAGGAGAAGGAGGGCAAACATACAACCTCAACTCCTTTCCCACAAGTTATGTACCCTCACCACCCTAAAGAAACGAGCCTTTATTTAAATCGACGAGATTTGTAGTACATCTTTCAACACCTTCCACCAATTTTCTGCCACGCCATAACATGTTTGATCCATCTGTTGAGGGGCACATCTCAAAAAGAGTCCCCATTAATATTACTGATACCACCCATTCACAGAAAAATATTTCATTTTTTGAATGAAAAAACATAATCAAAGAATATTACAAAATATTAAATTAAAACCAATCTTTGAAAGAATTCACTATCATTTTCAAATTTTTAATGTTCAACTCTCTCAATCATCTTACATATTTCATTGTTTAGACATAAATGAATAATAATACAAAATTATTTGAAGATGGAAAAGAGTATGTTTGACTTCCCCATCTTTATCATAGGTTATGCATTATAAATGATAAAAAAGACATTTTATTTATTTATTGTGTAAACAACTATTTTCAAAATTATTCATTTTTTAAATCTATTTTACTCGTTGAAGATTATACATTTTTGGATTGGATTATACTTTTTTGGATTGAGTTTTTTAATAAAATGATAATAAAGAATAAAGTATTTGTGAATTCTCTTTTAGGGAAGAAAACTAATTTTAGGAGGTGAAACACTTTACACTTTTCCAAATATAATTTATTGGTTGGAGATTGATTATAAACTTTTTAAATAGATTTTTTTGATAAAATGATAATAAGGTATCTTATTAATATTTATTTATTAATTTAGAATGTTAAAGAAGTGTGAATTTTTTTAATAAAACAAAAAAAACTAATTTTAAAAAATCAAACACCATCCCTCACACACATAATAGTTCCTCTCAAAATTTAAACTTAAATTGTGTCCATTGAAAAATTCCATCCCAACCATTAAACCAGAATGTATATATGAATGAATTGATAAAAATTAAATCCATATTAAACTTTTGAGTTCAAACCTATGTGCAAAACTAAACGCTGTAAAATTTGAAAAATCAACATTTTAATTAACATTTTTTAAATGAATGGTATACTTAATTTACCATTCCATTTAATTTGATGAGGACTTCACCCAATACTCCTGAGCTACATCTCTTGGTCCAGCCCTTAGTGGTGGCCTTTCTATTATGTCTTCAAGTGAAGTTATTTTTACAGAGTGAGCTCTATTTGAGCCTCACACACAACATAATACAATAACAAGAGCTTACTTGAACTTCACAAGTTCTCTATGAGTACACAGACTCCCTTAATTCTCTCTATCTCTGTGCTAACTTTGTCTCGGCATTTGCCTGCAATATTGCTTCTTTGTTGCGCTCTCTATCTATGGCTTTAAAGCCAACGCTGCCTATTCATTTTGGTTCCTATCTCTCGGTATCCTCGGCCTTTGTACGCTTTGAATCCCTCTGCCAACATTATACCATCATTGCTTAATGCATGGAGAGGAGGTGGCCACCCATTCTGAAACGTAAGTGTGCCGCACGCCTCTAAAACCCCTGAAACGACTGCACTCTATTTTCACAGAGAAAATGTACTTTCACAAAGAAAGTCTGCCAAAACTCAATATCTCGGACTTTAAAAGTCCTTAACTATGATCCATTCCTTTATTGGGTCTACCCACAAGTTGCTATCACATATCGGAAGGCTCCGTCCCTTTGTGTTTTGGAAATACAACGAAAATCACAAAAATACATTAAAAATGGCTCAGTTATGAGACTTGAAATTATATCAAATTTCCTTTATAATGCTATCGGGTCCGACTCTCACATGGTGTATTGATATCAGCCCCTTTGCATAGTTCCAATGCGATGCGGCAATGCGATACATCGCAATTGCTCATTGCAATAACCCTTTCGCCATTGTAAGTGCTTCTATAATCCCCTGATAGTGATTCGTCGATGTAATATGGGTCGTCGATCTGCGTGCTTGATCGATGGTCTAGATTAACTCCACCAATCGCGGTCGCATGCCTTATGTGGATCCCGTCGATTCCACCGATTGCGATTCGCCGGTTGGATCTGGATGTTAATTGGCCAGATCCGACGACTCTGATTCAACGTTGCCTTAAAACCGTCGATACTTTGTTTTCTCTGTTTTCATGGGTTTTGGACCTTTCGATAGTGTTTCTCCACCTTGCTAAGTGTGTTTCCTCTGTGATAACTTTGATATTTTTACAAGATTTTTGATCTTTGGCACGATTTTTAAAGGATTTATGAAGACTTAGAGGGAATTCTCGGATCCATTTGGATCATGGCTTCCCACTGAAAAGGCTTTTGGACCAGCAAAATTTGGTTTTCAAGCATCGCTTAAGTGAGGATACAACTGCCTCACTTTCCCAATTTCTATCCATTTGGCACTGCTGGGTTTTGAACCTTTGAGTCCAATTCTAAGGTACTCCACGTCCCCTCGATGTGTTGTCCTCACCTTCCTGTTTAGAATTGTATCTTCCTGCAGCTCATTGAGGTATTTAGGCAACAGATCATCAATGGAAGGCAATTGAATTTTCTCTTCAGGATCTTCAATTAAAGAAGGTTCAAACAGCCTTAAATTTTCTGCATTTACTACTGAATAGATGTGCATGTATGCTGGCAGATCAAGGCGGAAAGTGTTCTCATCAATTTTCTCAAGTACCTTAAAAGGCCCATACCTTATTAGCTTTAGCTTCTTTCCTTCACCTTGCATTTTGTCCTTACTGATATATAGCCAGACTTGATCACCAACTTGGAAGTTGTGCTCCACCCGGTGTTTATCATGCCTTGCCTTGCATTTGGCTTGGCTCTTTTTCAGTTGTTCCTGCACTGCTTGGTGAATTTCATGGATCTGTTCAATGAATCTGGTTGCTTTGTCCACATCACTTTGTCTAGCAACTGTTATGTCTTTCAAAATCCAAGGGACACCTTGGTATAAAACCAAAACAGGTCTCAAAAGGAGATCTTTGTGTAGAAGAATGTTTAGCATGGTTGTAAGCATGTTGCACATAACATAAGTGTTCATCCCAAATCTTGAGATTCTTGTTGCAATAACCCCTGAGCAACTGTATCACTGTCATGTTGACTACTTCTATTTGGCCATCTATCTGTGGATGAAAGGCTGTGCTTTTCTTTAGCCTGGTGTCCGTTAATTCCCACAGACTTGACCAAAACTTCCCAACAAATCAGGAATCTCAATTAGATACTATGGAAGTGGGTAACCCAAAATGCACCAAAACATGCTGAAATAACAATTTCTTTGTTTGTTCAGCTATAATCTGCTTATTACAAGGTATTAAAATACACATTTTGCTGAATCTGTCCACAATAACATATAAATAGTCATGTCCCTTTCTAGATTTTGGCAATCCCCCAACAAAGTCCATGGAAACACTTTCCCAAGGACGAGAAGGAACTAGCAGTGGAGTGTACAAGCCTAGGTTTCTATTGTTGGGCTTGCTTTTAGCACACATGGTACACCCTATTACATATCTAGAAACTGTTTCATTCATTTTTGGCCAATAGTAGTATCTTTGCAACTGTGCAACTATTTTACTTACACCAAAATGACCTGATATAAGGGAAGTACGTACCTCCCTAAATATGTTAATTCTCTCTATTTTTGGAATGCATAGCTTTCCCAAATGATACAAGAGTTGGTCCTTAACATAGTAATCCAATTCTTCTACCTTTTTCCCATTACTTAAAGCTGCATATACATCTTTAAAGTCTATATCTTGAGCATATTGTTCAATGTAGCTTTCATGCATTACTGAATTATGCTTAAGTATATTAGATGCATTTATGATTGGTCTGCACAACATATCTACAACTTTATTGTGTATACCCTTTTTATATATGATGACTAAATGAAACTGTTATAGGAAACCCATCCACCTATATTGTCTTGATTGTTGCAACTTAGTTTGTGAGTGTAAATATTGAAGTGGTTGATGATCAGTATGTATAACTGTTTCTTTGCCCATGAAGTAATATTTCTACTTTTTCACACTCTGGACTAATGCATATAATTATTTATCATATGTAGGATAATTAACTACTGCAGAATTAAAAATCTCGGAATGGTAGCATATGGATTTACCATGTTGCATCAACACTACTCCCATGGCATAATCATTGGCATCTATTTCAATCTCAAATGGTTGTTGAAGATTTGGCAATGCTAGTACTAGTGCTATACTAATTTTTTCTTTCAAGGTGTCGAAGGCTTTCTGTTTTTTTCCTCCCCACTGAAACACCTTGTTCAATCTTTTCAAAGCATTTAAGGGAGCTGCAATTAAGGAATAGTTAGCAATAAACTTTCTCCAATATTGTGTTGCTCCTTGGAAGCTTCTAACTTCTGTAGCAAACTTGCGCTTAGGCTAGTTTGCAATGACTGCAACCTTAGAGAGATTTATCTTCAATTCACCACCCCCTACAATATGACCCAAATAATTCAAAGATGTTTTACCAAATTCACATTTTGATAATTTAACATAGAGATTTTCCCTTTTCAAAACATCTATAGTCTGCTTCACATGCTTCAAATGTTCTTCCCATGTTCTGTTGAATACAAGAATGTCATCTAGATATACAATTACAAAATCATCAATAAAGGGCCTGAGTACATCATTCATTACTCTCATGAAAGTGACAGGAGAATTAGTTAATCCAAAAGGCATAACTAGCCATTCATATAGCCCTTTCTTTGCTTTTAAAGCAGTCTTCCATGCATCTTGCTCTACTACTCTGACCTGATGGTAACCACTACGTAGGTCCAACTTGAAAAGTAAAAAACTTCCTTCAATTGATCCAATAGATCATCAATGCAAGGAAGGGGATAACGATTATTGATCGTTATTTTATTCAGTGCTTGGTAATCAATGCACATCTTCCACAACGAGTCCTTCTTTCTCACCAACACTATTGGAGATCCGCATGGTGATGTGCTTGGTCTTATGAACCCTTTCTCAAGCAGCTCCTGTACCTGCTTCTTGATTTCTGCATTCTATAAAGCAAATAACCTGTACATTCCGATGTTACGCAATGGAGCATCTTGCTGCAAATTAATAGCATGTACAAATTTCCCTTTTGGGTGGCAGACCTTTAGGTTCTTGAAATAATATATCATATTTTGAAACAACTTTTTCTAAATCAGCTTGTTGTTTAGAATCACAACCTTCAAATACATTGATTTTATTAGGTTTATTTTCCTTTACAACCATCAGTAAAATTTTCTTGCATGAATTTACAATCCTTTTCATCTGCCTTGAGTTTATGAGAGTATGATTATTTTTGAGTTTGTGAGCTCTTACAATATATTCTATTCCATCTTTAACAAGTTGATACTTATTTTCAGCTCTATAGAAGATGGCTTTTCTATCATAAACGTAAGGACTTCCTAAAACAATTCCACATATATCCAAGGGAATTACGTCCAACTCAACCCCATCTACAAATGTTGAACCAATGGCAAACCTAAGTCTACATTGTCTAGTCATTTGTAGCTTTGCTTTATCACATAACCGACCTAATGGATATGTCTTCTTGTGAGGTGTGGTTAGTAATCCCAGCTTCTTTATAATTGCTTCAGAAATTAAGTTTACTTGTGAGCCACTATCAAATAAAGTATCAATCTTTTGATGCTTGGAAATAACTCTAATATGAAAAAGCTCATGTCTTCTTCTCTCATTTTCTTCACTATCAATAGTTTGGGTAGAATTACTAGTAGATGCTTTAGAATTTTTACCTTCTATACATGTGGTTGTGATTGTTGTTTCGTCACCTAAGTGTAACCCCAAATCTCTCTGAACAGCACCAACAACCTTCTTCTTCTTGTCATTGAGCTTCTTGGGTTTTAACTCCAGATGCAAAGACCAGCAATGTTCATCATCATGTCCATCCTTCTTGTAGTGAGTGCATGAAGTTTTGGCCTTTTGTACATCATTTGCCTTCCTCTCCTTCCATTTCTGCTTCCTCTTTTCCTTGTTCTTACTTGTAGTGGGTTTTGATGATCCCCCAATTTTTGGGTTCACATCCTTTCCTCTAGCCTCTAGATGGGCAGCTTGAACAGATACCTCATCTATGCTAGTAGGGTTAAACATGAGAATGGTGTGCCTCAAATAACTATGTAGACCGCCTATATACTTCATCAAAGTTTCAGGTGAGTCTAAAGAAATGCCTAGAATCAAAGCTCTTTTTCTAAATTCTTGAGTGTAGCTTTGTACACTTTTCCCTCTTAATTGGCGAAGAGTTTGCCAACTGATCATAGCTTACTACATATAAGCTAGCAGATAGATTTTTTTTTTTTAATTGTAGAAACAAATTCACTCCAGATAGAAAATTTTTTACCATGCTTCTTCAAGTCAACTTGTCCCCTGCCTTCCCACCATACCAAGGCAGTTCCTCCAAGGTGTAGGCTGGCCATCTGAATTTTACTCCTGTCTGAGTCAGTATTTTGCACCCTGCAATACACATCAATTTTCCTAATCTAGTTATCTAACTTCTCTGCATTTAACTCTCCATCATATATTGGCAAATCAAATTTAACATTTAATTTAATCAATGATGTTTTCTTCTTTGTATTTTCAGGGCTATCGGGAGGTGTGGATAGAGGAGCCTTTTTTCCTTTTCCTTTGCCTTCATAATGGCCATATATAAGAAATTCTTCTGTTCCTTTGTCTTGTTTGGAAGTTGAAGAATTTTCACTTCGATCTTTCTTAATTCTCTATACATTTCTTCTACCATGGTTCTCATGGTCATGAAACTGTCCATGAACTGAGAGTTTGATTCCAAGGGAATTTCTTCTGTCATTTTCCTCTTAGGATAGACTCTACCAATTTTTGGGTTAGTTTCAACCAGTTCTCCTTCTCCTAATTTAAGCTTTGACCTAGTTAGCATTCACAAACAGTTCAGCACAAGCTTGTCTAACCTTAGCAACCTAAAGCTCTGATACCACTTGATCTGATAATGAGATCTAAGACAACAATAAGGTGTTACAGACTTATGTGCCTGGATTATTCTATGTAATTTTATGCAATGGATCGATAAGGTTGCGAAATGCATAGACAATGAAGCAGTAAATAGAACATAATAGACAACACAAAACAAAGAAAATTTAATGAGGAGCTCACCCAATACTCCTTGGCTACATCTCCTAGTCCAGCCTTCAGTGGTGGCCTCTCTATTATGTCTTCAATCATAGTTCCTTTTACAACAGTGAGCTCTATTTGAGCCTTACACACAACAGAATACAATAACAAGATCTTACTTGAACCTCTCAAGTTCTCTATGATTACACATACTCCATTAATTCTCTTTGTCTCTGTGCTAACCCTGTCTCGGCATTTGCCTACAATACTGCTTCTCTACTATGCTCTCTGTCTATGGCTTTAAAGCCAACGCTACCTATTCGTTTCGGTTCTTGTCTCTCGGTCTCCCCGGCCTCTGCACACTTTGAATCCCTTTTCCAGCATTATAACATCATTGCTTAATGCATGGAGAGGAGGTGGCCACCCATTCTGAAACGTAAGAGTGTCATGGGCCTCTACAACTCCTGAAACAGCCACGCTCCATTTTCAAAGTGAAAATGTATTTTCACAGAGAAAGTCCGCCAAAACTCAATATCTCGGACCTTAAAAGTCCTTAACTATGATTCATTCCTCTATCAGGTCTGCTCACAAGTCGCTACCGCATATCAGAAGGCTCCGTCCCTTTGTGTTTTGGAAATACAACGAAAATACATTAAAAATGGCTCTGTTATGGGACTTCAAATTATATCAAATTTCCTTTATAATGCTATCAGGTCTGGCTGTCACATGGTGTATTGATATCGGCCCCTCAGCATAGTTCCGATGCGATGCGGCGATGCGATATATCACAATCACTCATCGCAATAACCCTTTCGCGTTGTAAGCACTTTTGCAATCCCCCGATAGCGATCCATTGATGTAATATGGATCATCGATCTGTGCGCTTGATCGACGGTCCAGATTAACTCCGCCAATCACCGTCGCATGCATTTTGTGGATCTCGCCGATTTCACCAAATGTCACTGTTGATTGTGATTCACCGATCAGATCTGGATCGTTGATTGGCTAGATCCAATGGCTTTGATTCAATGTTGCCTTAAAACCACTGATACTTTATTTTCTCTGTTTTCATGGGTTTTGTGCCTCCCGATAGTGTTTCTCTGCCCTACTAAGGGTGTTTCCTCTGCTATAACTTTGATCTTTTTACAAGACTTTTAATCTTTGGCACTATTTTTAAAGGATTTACGAAGACTTAGAGGGCATTCTCGGATCCATTTGGATCAAGAAATCACCATGTACACTAAAATTAATCCATATAGTGAAAAAAATATTCTTCTCTCTCCCCCCTCCATATATATATATATTCCTTCTTCTTTATCTCTCTATCTCACCCCCAAAAATACACATTCTCTCCATCTCTCCCTTGTCACTCCCTCCCTCTCTCTCCACTTTTCTTTCTTTATATCTTTCTTCTTCCCTCCATTTCTCCCCTTCCAACTCCATCCCTTTATCCCACCCTCTCCTCCTCTCTCTTGCCCTTCCTCTTTGTCCATTTCTCTCCCACCTCCCTATCCTCTGATATGAATTTCACTCTTGAGTGATCTCAGTTAAATAATTATTGAATGAAGGTATTACAGATTCATGTGTTGGTGTGTGTCTATGTTATCTTAGGCAACGGATCGATCAGATTACAAAATACACAGACACTGGAAAATGGAAAACAGTAAGAGAAACACAGTAAGAAAATGCAAGAACAAAACAATTAATAAGGAGTTCACCCTATCCTCCATGACTACGTCTTCAGTCCTGCTTTCAGTGGTTGTCTTCTTTTATTGTGTCTTTCATACAGAGATTACAATGAGGAGCTCAATTTGAGTCTCCTGAAATAGATAATGCCTGGTATGGTGGTTCTTGTATCCCCCAAACCACTAGAGTACACAAACTCATTTCCTTACCAGATCTTGACCTCTCTGGTCTTTAATGGAAGTAGCCCAATGTGGTGCTCAATTCTTGACAGATCCTCTCATGGATTCCTTGAAGCTCTCAAGCTTTCTGTCTACTCGATTCTGCCTTAGGCCAACTC
The DNA here is from genome assembly GCA_031772625.1 of Pinus tabuliformis. Classification (NCBI taxonomy): domain Eukaryota; kingdom Viridiplantae; phylum Streptophyta; class Pinopsida; order Pinales; family Pinaceae; genus Pinus; species Pinus tabuliformis. The sequence continues at coordinate 280,891,213 of CM062806.1, read as the reverse complement.
GTCTCTCTATTTTCTGCTTCTTGCTTCACTGTCTTTTCATTGCCACTGTTCAGAGGTCTTCCTGATCACTCTGTGTTCATAAATTCGAAGTCTTTCTTGTCTTAATACAATCATGGCACTTTGATAATATTCATGGATCCAATTCAAATCATCTCCCCCCCCCCCATCTCTCTCTCTCTCTCTACCCTCCAATCCTGTCACTTTATCCGTCCCTCTCTCCTTCTTTCTATCCCCCCTCCATATTTGTGTCCCCCTTCTCTCTTAGCCTTATCTCCCTCTCTTATTCCTCTCCTTCTCTCTCTCTATTCATTCCTCATCTCCCTTCTAATTTAATTTATCTCCTCCAGTGTAAGAAATCAAATAGGATTAGAAATCACCATCTACACTAGAATCATTGCATCTAATCTAAGAAATCTTCTTCCCTCTCCCCCCACCATCTATATCTATATTTCCATCCATCGATCCTTCTTTGTCTCTCTATCTCACCCCTCCCAAATGCACATGCTCTCTCTCTCTCTCCCCCTCCATATCTATCTATATCTCCCTTTCTTTATCTCTCTCTGTTATGCTCTTAACCTGCAAAAAGATATCGAAATACAGAATATACGAAGAAAGATACCCAGAACATAGATTAATGAGAGACAACAACAAATATTTTATTATTCAAAAAGCAATGTTCACTGGCCTCTTTGAGGGGGCAACCTCCAATAGAGCAGAGCTTGAATCAAAAATAAGACACGATGCTCCTCGCAGGGAGTCTCTATCCTTTATATATGACTCATACATGCAATACCATGGATCAATACCATGGGTTTTATTAATACCATCTATCTAATACTACGACCCATTTGCAACTAACTGTGGTCCCGTCATTAATTGCGGGCTAACCACTTACAATTATTAATATGGGCTTTATTGACTCTTGAATATGATTCAATACCATTACATAAATAAGGGGGTTAGGGTGGGACCCTAACATTCCCTCGCCCTTAAGACTAGCCTAGTCCTCAAGGCTGAAGCTGCGGAAACTGCTGAAGAATAGTGGATGGTTCCCAAGTTGCATCTTCCGAAGAGGTGTCTTTCCACTTGATGAGGACTTCCCTAAACAGGCGGCCCTGCAGGTGCCTATCTCGTGTGTCTAGGACCTGTTTAGGTTGCAGCCAGATTGACCCTTCTTCGTCCAATTCAGGTAGATTGGTTTGGATTCTGAAATTGTTCCCAATCACTTTCTTGAGGCATGAGACATGGAAAACTGGATGGATTTTTGCAGTAGGTGGCAAAGCCAACTTGCAAGCCACTTCTCCAATGCGCTGAAGTACTTGATATGGTCCATAGAATTTTGGGGATAGTTTCTAAAAACCCTTGTCTTTGAGTGATGTTTGCTTATATGGTTGTAGCCTCAAAAGGACCTGATCCCCTTCTTGAAATTAGCGCTCTGAGCGATGCTGGTCTACCTGTTGCTTCATGCAGTTTTGATCTTGATGAAGATTCTCTTTAAGATGGGTGAGCATGGTTACGCGGTGTTGTAGGAGTTGATCCACTGCTTGTACCTTTGAGCACCCCTTGATATAAGAAGTAGGGGAAAGAGGGAGTTGACCATATACTGCTTCATAGGGAGTCATTTTGGTGGTGGCATGATAGTTGGTGTTATACCACCATTCAGCCAGAGGTAACCATTGTACCCAAAGATGTTTCTTTTCTAAAGTGAAACACCTAAGGTAGGTTTCCAGACATTTGTTGACTGCTTCAGTTTGATCATCCGTTTGTGGATGATATGAAGTACTGAGTTTTAGTTGAGTGCGTTATTGCCTGAATAGTTCCTGCCAAATATTATTGGTGAATATCGGGTCACGATCGGACATAATATAAGTGGGCATGCCATGCAGTTTGAAGATCTGATCCATGAAAGATTGAGTGACCAAAGTCGGTGTAAACGAGTGGGGTAGGGTGCAGAAATGAGCATACTTCGAAATTCTATCCATAACCACCATGATGTCTGACTTGTTTCCTGACTTTGGAAAACCTGTAATGAAATCCATAGAAACCTCCGTCCATATTCATGCCGGGATGGGCAACAGTTGTAATGTGCTTGGTGCGTTGACGGTCTCCCCTTTATGGTGTTGACAGACATTACATTCTACTACAAAGGTAAGGATGTCCTTTTTCATGCCTGTCCAAAAAAATGATCTTCTGGTGCGAGCATACGTCTTCTAAAAGCTTGAATGTCCTGCAATGGGGGATGAGTGAAATTCTACCAAAATGCGACTTTTGAGGGTGGAAGTTGGTGATATTACGTCTCTGTCCCTGTAGCAAAGAATCTCATCCTACCACAGATAGCCCTTGGTGGAATTTGGATCCACCTGCAATTGAGAAATGAGTTGGGAGAGCCCGGGATGTGAAAACCATTCCCTGCGAGCCTCTTCAATCCATTATGGAATGGGAAGGGAAATTGCTAGCAGGGTACTTTCCTCCTAAAATTGGCGAGATAATGCATCTGCTACACTATTGTCTTGCCCTTTCTTGTAACGATCTCATAATCATATCCCTGCATTTTGGTGAGCCATTTATTTTGTTGTGGGGAGGATAGGCGTTGCTCCAAAAAATATTTAAGACTGTGATGGTCTGTGTGGATTTGGAAACGTCGCCCCAATAAGTAAGGTCGCCAGGTCTCTACTGCATGTAAGATGGCCACCATTTCCTTCTCGTAGGTAGATTGGCCCAAATTCTTCCGACTCAATTGTTGACTTGTGAAGGCCAAAGGTCGTCCTTCTTGCATTAAGACCGCCCCAATATCCGTACCCGAAGCATCACTTTCAATGACAAAAGATTTGGTGAAATCAGGTAGTGCTAAGATTGGAGTGGAACACATGGCATTTTTGAGAGTTGTAAAGCCCTGTTGTGCGTCCTCATTCCAGAAGAATGAATTTTTCTTCAGGAGTTGAGTGAGGGGCTTCGCGATGCGACCATAATTATGGATAAATTTTCGATAATAACCTATGAGACCCAAAAATCCTCTTAGGCTCTTCAAGGTCCTAGCTTGAGGCCAATCCTGCATTGCCTAGATCTTTTTAAGGTCCACCTTGACACCTTCATGCCCCACAATGTGGCCCAAATAATCGACTTCTTCCATGCCAAACGAACACTTGGACATCTTAACAAATAATTTATGCTTGCGGAGCAGTTGCAAGAGTAGATCTACATGCTGAAGATGTGCGGCCCAAGTGCAACTATAGATTAGGATGTCATCGAAGAAGAAAAGTACAAATTTCCTGAGATATGGTTTGAGAAGGTGGTTCATAAGGCTCTGAAAAGTAGATGGGGCATTACAAAGACCGAATGGCATGACCAGGAACTCATAATGGCCTTCATGAGTTCGAAAAGCAATATTTGGAATGTCGACTTCCTTCATGCAAATTTGGTGGTAGCCTGAGCGAAGATCCAGCTTAGTGAAGAATTGAGCCCAATTGAGTTCATCCAGCAAATCATCAACCACCAAGATGGGAAATTTATCTTTGACTATCAACTTATTGAGGGCCCTGAAGTTTGGACACATCTGCCACTCCCCATCTTTCTTGAGCACCATGACCAACGGTGATGAATAAGGACTAATGCTGGGACGAATGACACCTGCTTCCAAAAGTTCCTTGATTATTTTTTCTATTTCATTCTTTTGGGTGAACGGATATCTGTAGGGGCGCACATTTGGGGGTTGGGTCCCTAGAACCAAGGTGATGCTATGATCATGTTCCCCTCTCGAGGGTGGGAGCTCATGAGGCTTGTCAAAGACCGGAAAATGGTTATTTAAAATATGTTGCATCTTAGGATGAATTGGCAGAGACTTGGTAGCGACTGCCTGGATGGCATTAAATTGAGCTATAAATCCATGATGGCCCTTTTTTAGAATTTTTTCCATCCTATGCGAGCTGATGATAAAGGGAGCTCTCGCCTAGAGTCCACAGAGGGTATGTGTGGAATTATTCTGCTTAAAACTCATATATAACTCCTGGAAATCCATTGTGATTGGCCCAAGAGTGTGGAGCCATTCAGTGCTGAGGACAATGTCGCATCCTCCCATGTGTATGGCAAACATGTGGGTTTTCAACTGATAATCCCCCATTTGAAGTTTGACATTTTCACAGCGGCCTTCACATTTCATTGTGCCCCCATCCGCAATTTGGACATGGAAGTTAGAAACTGCTCGTACAAAGCAATGCACTGCTTCCGTGACTTTTTGATGGATGAAATTATGTTTACTTCCACTATCAATCAAGACTACTACTGGGCGATGTTTAATAAAACCTCTGATTTCGAGAGTTTGAGGTGAAGAAATCCCTACGAAAGCATGCAGCGAAATAACTGGTTCATTAGAGACATTGTCCTTTTGGTTGTCCTCTTCTACCGCCTCATGTTCCTCAAGTGGTGGATCTTCCTCTGATGAGCTGTAGTCAGTGTCATCAATTTGAAAAAATTTGGGCTCCTTGCATTTATGACTGTAGAGCTATAACTAGGGTCTCTCACACCACCAATTATTCCACATTATTAAGTCAATCCGGGATCGTTTTGTTCTTGCAAGGAGTAACTCAATGCGAGGCTGTTTTGTCCAAGTAGTGCTCGGTAGTATAGCGTTCTAATAACTTGAAAGGAAATACACACTAAGCTGTAACTAAACCAATTCAGGAAATGAAATCACACAAGGCAAATGATCAGTCAAGGGTACGGAACCAATAACCCTTCCCTTTAGAAACTGATAAAGAAAGAAAACCAAAGCATGGGCTTATAGGTCAGGGAGCTAGGCAGCGTCTTGCTGGGCTCACGACAGCCTTAGGCCTGCTATCACGCAAAAGAAATAAAGGCAGATTGGCGAAAGTAAACTGGAACAACAATTCTTAAAATGGAACAGCAGTAAAGAAATGGAACAACAGTAATGAAATGGAACAGCAAACTATCATAAACAGGAAACGTCAATCATATAAAATGGAACAGCAAACCCAAATGGAACAGCAACCCAAATGGAACAGCAAATCCAAATGGAACAGCAAACCCAAAAGGAACAGCAAATCCAAATGGAACAACAACTCCAAATGGAACAACAAATCCAAATGGAACAGCAAACCCCGAAGTATGTACACGGTCTATACTACTGCAGCGATCCGAGAGTAATGTGTGATGTGACTGTGTTTCTGAACAAGATAATATTATCTTCAAGCCTCACAAATACTTATTTCATATGAATCCAATAATGATAACATTCATACCAATAACTTGCTGTAGAAATGGATGCAATTCTAATAGATTCAGTTTGTGTAATACAGAGACGTGAATTAAAGAACTTATTCAGATTCAAATATTAATTAAGAAACATAGTCTATCAGAGCAAAGAGATATCGGATTACTGTAATGAAAGAAATATGCAAACCACACAAATCACCGTATGATACAACAGCGAGTGACCGTCGGAGCTGGGCCCTTGGCTACGATGGTACACTGCTTAGAGTTACTTCAGATGTAGAAACGAAGTGAACACCAAATCCTTTATATTGATTGCATTAACAAAAGTGTACAAAATCAGATCTTACAAAAGCTCAGTGATCAAAATCGTTCTGAGTTTTTTAATTATAATAACAGTCGTCCCCCACGCTCGGTGGCGTGGTACCTTTATATAACAAAAATGACGGAGATGTCTAGATACAAAAGATAAACTTAAAGCAGCGACCCCTCAGGATCGAAGATCCTGAGGGATTCACTATTCGTTCGGGTCTCCTCTTTCCTTCTTGCGTTCTCCGTCATGATATCCTGCGTCCTTTTCCTGGATTATTCGGCTCCAATTTTTCTTGATCTTGTCCGCATCCGGTTCCCTGTCGACGGGGCAGCAGTTACTTTCCTTGCGCTTCTCGTTTTTACTCGATAATCCCCTATTTCGGCGTCCTTCTGCATAGAAAACATCGATTATTAGTAATTGAGCTTCGTTTACCCATTTCCACACAATTTACCAAAACCCTTATGTTTTTAGGCTCAATATGCAGAAAAGATTAGAAATAGTATTGAAAAACCACTAGATTACTTATCAAAAAGCATACCTTCCAGGTGCTCCACACACCCCCCTGCTTACCCTGTTTCATGTCCTCATGAAAACGTTGTAATTGACATGCAGGGCTGTGAGAGAGTAGGCCGGAGAAGGGATCTCTCGAAGAGGCCGACGACCATGATTAGCAACTAGATGGTCAAAGAACTGGTCTAACTGATCTGCAGGCATCTCATATAGAGCCTGATATCTAGGTGCAGGATGCCAAACAATTGGGCTGCGAAACCGATACCCCAACCAAAATGGGCCTGCTCGCAGAATCCGTTCCCCATAGAGACTCAATCGACTGGCAGCCAATTCAAAATTCTCAAAGTTAAAGGGTTCCCTGAGCTGGATGTTTGGGTTAGAGGTTCGGTATCGAAACTTTGCAGCATGGAAGGCCTGGTCTTTAATAGTCAGGAAATACTCCAGACCATTTCGGATCAAGTCTTCATGCATGGGACCTAATATCTTCATGACACCTGGGATCCTCATCATACTCCTATGCTCTCTCCATAATGCTGTTGGGTCCCTAGGTTCAGCTCGTACCCAAAGGTCTAAACTATTTTCTTGCCTCTGAAAGATGTTGTAAGCTTTAAACCATTTTAACTGATTCACTCCTAATGAGATAAAGGCTTGAAATTGTATATCGCCAACGAAAGGGCCAGGATTCAAATCAGTTTCCTGGTCTAAGACAAGGTTTTGCAAGTATAATTCACATAACAATATTTGAATTTTAACTCCATAGTGCTTGCAGCAATCTATAAAATCATTAACAGTGTTGATATGGATGGGTGCTCCTGCCCTAACAGCTTTTATTTTTAATCTCAAATAACGTTCAAGCAAAAACAAAGCATAATTTTTAGCAGGGGCTCTACAAGTCAAAACATCAGTATACAAGGAACACAAGGTGTCCATCTGCTTAACAACACTATCTAGTCGACGAGTTACCTTAGCAACCTTTTCCTGCTCCTTCTGCCATCCTTCAAAGGCCTGGCTTTCAGACTGACTGATGTTTCGAAGTTGCTGTTGGAGCTCCTCATATCTTTCCTTGGGGACCGTCTGTTCTCGCAACTGCTCGGCCTCCTACTGGGCTTCCTTCATCATTTTTGCAATTTCCCTAGCCTCGGCAGAGGGTTTGGCCTTTAATTTTACTCCTTCTTCCTCTCCCGGAACATCTTCCGGTGCCCTGGGGACAGATTGTCCCGAATTGATGTCTTCTGCTTCATTACCGGGCAGGTTTTCTTCCCCTGCTTCTTCTGCATGCCCTTCTTCAGGTAACTCTTCTTCTGCGGGACCATCAGGGATGCCTCCTGGACTGGAGGCTTGGCCGTATTCTCCCATGTTGGCCAGAACTGCTGCCAATTCCTCTTCTCCTGGATGGTCTTGCAACGGGCTACCCATAGATTGTGCATTTTCTTCCTCAATTCCTTCTCCTGGCTGGTTAGTTCCAGCCTCTAATTGCTCAGCATTTCCTTCGGGTAATTCACCTTCCTCTTCCGAAGGTTCGTCCTCGATTTCGATTGGTTGGGTCGCAGTTTTCTGAATCTTTTCCAACCTTCCCCTTATTCGAACCAATCGAGCTGACTTCCTGGGTCTTTCAGGCAGGTTGGGAGTGCCAACAGGTTCTCTAGGTTCCTCTGGTCGTTCCGGCGTATCGGAGGATCGCTTCCGTTTCGACACAGCATGTTTTTCTGCCGCCGACTTCTTACGTTTCTCTGATTGTTCCGGCGTGCTAGAGGACTGCTTTCGTTTTGAAACAGCCTGCTTTTCTGCTGCTGGCTCCTTGTGTTCTTCTGAACGTTCCAGTGTGCTGGAGGTTCGAGGTAAAGCCAGTCCCATTTTGACTGTTTCAACCAATTCCTCCCAAGTGTCTTGTTGTTGGGCAAGACTGTGGCTTATTATTAGCCGAATCAGTCCGTGGTGGCTAACAACCGTCTCTGTGTGCTGATCTTTCTTCAAACTTCGGGCCGCATCATGAAATAATGAATTTAAAAAGGCAGGGAGATTTACAGAGCATTTTCCCTTCAAAACAGCTAGAAGTTTTAAGTGACGAGCCCTTACCACATCTTTCCTCCCCTCGCAGGTGATATAGCTCTGCACTATTCTCGCCAGCTCGGTCTAGGGTTCCCCCAGTGTCGTCGGCAGAACTCCTTTCCCTTTGACTGTCAGACTTTGGCCTTCGCTTTGGAAAATTTCCATTGCTTTCTGCAGTCTTTCCTTCTTCAGCTCCCATCTGGGTCCAACAGCTGGTAATCCTGAGGTTTATGCAATGATGTCCTCTGTGACTTCTATCCGCTTTCCTCCGACTATAGAGTGGTTTTCCTGCAGATTTTGCAGGATTTCCAACGCTACAGCCTCGTTCGATTCTTGCAGGCGGTTGAAGTAATTCAACCATCCTGCATTTTCCAGAATTTTGCGGGCAGCATCAGACGCGATCAGCTTGTGCGGTTCACTTCGGATTGTTTTCCCGCCCATAGATTATTCTCAAAAATGAACTCGGGAATGGAACAGCAACTGTCCGCAGTATTTACCGAACAGAGAGGATACTCGATGCTATTTTAGGAAGGATTTTCGCAGAGCATGCATCAAAGAGAAAGATCGTGGGTGGCAGTCCGTAGAATGAGATCATCATACCGTTAAATCGTGTTGTTATTTTGCCCGAATGATGTGCAGCCACGTAACCATTGGAGTAATGAGGTCACCTCCCCCCCCGCGATCTGATAGGCTGCCCCCAGCCGTCAAAGAGAGGAGCAGCAGCCAGTCGGGAGTCAAATCATAAAGTACAACAGGTGGAAATTATGCCATATTGTAAAAAGACAGTGAAGTACCGAAATCGAGGCAGAAAAATGGATCGCTTTTAAGATAAGCTAGTGTGATATAATGAGGAACCGAGGGTTGGACGTCTGTCAACCGTACGAAGTCTCCAGTAGTCATTTTCAATTCCGTTGCCATGATTGGTGATAATACTCATGCGATAATTATATCAGGGTGTGACATATGATACATGCAAAGGAAATAAAAGACAAACAGACTTAATATCATACCTGTTGGTGTAAATATTACGACTCCAATGCCATTAACAGAGCTCTGCTGCCAACAGGTGTTCATAACCTTGGCAAAGTTGTTTATCTCACCCTCCGGAACCATTATCCTTTGTGTATGTACTGAAGAGTGCTTCGTCAAAATGCAGGCCATTATGCTGGCTTGGTGACCAAATAACCATAATGCCATTCACAAGGTAGGCACGAAACGTGGTCAGGCCGGCTCGTGATGAGACCTCCTGTTCCAAGGTTTGCTTGTTATTTTTCCTTTGGACCATATCCCTGGTGTGGTGGCCGTAATGGGAATGCCACTTCGCTTCCATCCTTATGATCATGGTAGGCTGGCTCTGAATGAGACCCCCTATCCTGCATTTGACGATTTCATATCTTTATTTTTATTTTTTTCTTTTGTTCTTCTTTTGCAGCACACTTCTTTTTCTTTGTTTAATTACACATAAGGGTGGCTCCGCACTCCTTAAGAGCGGGGAATGGTGGAAGAAGTCTTACAATCCCAACAGACAGATATAAATGTTTGCTCATATTCCTCAATGATGATCAAGGAAGTTTTTAGGGAAATCGACATGATAAAAATTGCCAAACCATGGTTCGGGAACAAGATAATGACAGTAAAGACGAAAGTTAGTGTCGCTCCTCTTATCTTCTTATATCTGCTGACTGTTAAAACAATAGCGATTTATGATATGCAGGTTTCGGTATAACATGCTTTTATGTTCATTGCATAATGTCATTGCTATATCTAAAGGATTTAGGAGAGCATAATCGCAAGACGTCCAAATAGATGGTGTCTTCTCTATACTGAGCATGTGGATGATTCGTCTTGCGGAAAATAGCGGAATTAACGACATTCTGCATCTTGAAAAAAAGGAATATGCGAGTGTTGTTCCTTTTTGCAAAGGAACAGCAAAGCACAAAGAGTGCTGCAAAGGAACAGCAAAAATCCACACGAGCTGTTCCTTTTCGCAAAGGAACAGCAAAGATCCACACGGGCTGTTCCTTTTTGCAAAGGAACAACAAAAATCCACACGGGCTGTTCCTTTTTGCAAAGGAAAAGCAAAAATCCACACGGGCTGTTCCTTTTCGCAAAGGAACAGCAAAGCCCAAAAAGTGTTGTTCCTTTTCGTAAAGGAACAACACGAAAAGGAACAACAAAAACCAAAAGTGTTGTTCCTTTTTGCAAAGGAACAGCAGAACCAAAAGTGTTGTTCCTTTTCGCAAAGGAACAGCAAAAATTCCAAAACGCCAAAGTGTTGTTCCTTTTTACAAAGGAACAGCAAAAATTCCAAAACATAAACATGCTGTTCCTTTTCGCAAAGGAACGGCAAAATAAAAAGTGTTGTTCCTTTTCGCAAAGGAACAGCAAAGAAAAAAGTGCTGTTCCTTTTCGCAAAGGAACAACAAAAACAACAAGTGCTGTTCCTTTTTACAAAGGAACAACAAAACACCAAAAGTGCTGTTCCTTTTAAAAAGGAACAGCAAAATCAAACGGGTGCTGTTCCTTTTAAAAAGGAACAGCAAAATCAAACCAGTGCTGTGCGAAATAAGGTAACCAAAATACTGCAAACAAAAGATGAAAAGAACATATGTACAGGATGTTATGTACAAATTACGAAAAACAAATTGCTTAAGTTATGGGTGAGGAAGATTTCACTTCCTCTCCTAGGATCTCCAAATCAGTATCTTGCTGAAGCTGTTGACAAAAGGATTCCCGAGTAAGGGGTCTTCGATAGAGACGAACTCGGTGGCCATTTACTTTGAACGTATGTCCAGAACCGTCAATCGTGGTCAGAGTGAGGGTCCCATTGTCGTGCACCTTCTGGATCTCATATGGTCCTAGCCAGCGAGTCTGGAGTTTCCCCGGGAAGTCCTGGAACCGAGAATCGTATAACAGAGCCCAGTATTCTTCATGGAAGACTTTATTCTTTATAAGTGCATTGTGTCACTTAGCTCGCTGATGTTGGATTAATGATGTGTTTTGTAATGCAGAGAGCCTAACCTCATCCAATTCGTTGATTTGTCGTAGTCGATTGATCTGTGCCTCATTCAGATCTAGGCTGACCTCCTGTGCAGTTCGTAGTGTTTGGATCTCAAATTCGATAGGAAAAATTGGTTGTTTCCCAAACACCAATTGATAAGGTGAATAGCCTGTCGTACTTCTCCATGTGGTTCTATAAGCCCACAGAGCTTCAGGTAGCCGAGCAGCCCAATCACACTTGTGTGATGCGATGGTCTTTGTTAAGATTGACTCAATTATCTTGTTACTGTTTTCTACTTGTCCATTTGCCTGCGGATGGTAGGGGGTAGTAATCTTATGTTGGATATGATAATTGTTAAGTGTTGCAGCTAGTTTGTTTCCAACAAATTGTGGTCCACCAGCTGTAATCACTTCTCTTGGAAGTCCGTAACGTACAAACAAATGGAACAAAAATTGTATTACCGAATCTTCTGTAGCCCTAGCTAATGATTCAGCCTCAACCCATTTAGTAACATAGTCTGTTGCTACCAAGATGTATGTCCTTTGGTTTGAGGGTGGATTAATGGGTCCGAAGAAATCGAGAGCCCATCGTTCAAATGGCTCAATAACCAGTTGTGGTCTCAGAGGCATTTCATCAGCTTGACCAGGTTTTCCTGCTCGCTGGCAGCTATCACAGGCCTGCATAAATTTTTTCGCGTCCTTAAAGATTGTGGGCCAATAGTACCCTGCCTATAGTATCTTATGTGTTGTTCTCCTGTCGGCAAAGTGCCCCCCGCATGGTCCACTGTGACAAGCCTTTAAGATGTCTAGGATCTCATCCTCTCGAATACACCTTCTGATTTGCATGTCTGCCCCTGTATGGAATAAATGGTCTCCAATCCACGAAAATCGTGTGCTTTTTTGAACAATTTGTTTTCGTTCCTGAGGGGTTAGGTGTTTGGGTAACTTACCCACTGCAAGGTAATTGGCGACGTCAGCATACCAGGGTGTGCGAACGGCAATGACAAACAGATGTTCGTCAGGGAATTGATCTTCCACGGCTTCTGATTCGTTTGATTTGGGTATTCTTGAGAGGAAGTCGGCTACAGGGTTCTCCTTGCTGGGTCGATCCTTAATTGTGATGTCAAACTCCTGCAACAGGATCAACCATCGAGTTACTCTAGCATTCGTGACAGGTTTGTTTGCTAGATATTTAATAGCAGAGTGATCTGTATATAACACAACAGGGTAACCTGTAATATAATGCCTAAATTTATTAACAGCATGGATTACGGCCAAAAATACCTTTTCAGTAACAGTATAATTGAGTTCGGTAGAGGATAAATTCTTGCTAATATAGTAAATAGCGTATGGCTTCTTATCCTCTTCTTGTCCTAGGACTGCACTGATTGTTGTATCCGAGGCGTCCGATGAGATCTGGAATGGGAGATTCCAGTTTGGTCCTCGAAGGACTGGAGCAATTGACAGCAACTTTTTCAATTCTCTAAAAGCCTGGTCGCATTTATCTGTCCACAAAAAATCAACATTACCTGTCAGAGCATACAGAGGTGCTGCAATTCGTGAATAATGTTCTATAAAACGTCTGTAATATCCGGAAAATCCAAGGAAATTACGTACCTCTGTTTGAGTAGTGGGGGTAGGGATGAGCAAAAGAATCTGAATTTTAGCAGGGTCTACCTGGATGACAGCTGCTGAAATGTAGTGCCCTAGGATGATTCCTTCCGTCATCATCATGTAGCACTTCTCGTGGCTCAGGCAGAGTCTGGTAGCAATGCAGCGTTGTAAAACTTTTTCCAAGGTATCCAGAGCTGGATCAAATTCATCCCCATACGGTGTGAAGTCATCCATATACACCTCAAGTCCATCGTTTATTAGATCTACAAAAATACTGAGAATAGCCCTTTGAAATGTAGCAGGGGCGTTACATAGGCCGAAGGGTAATACACGATAGGCAAACGTTCCACAAGGGCACGTAAAGGTAGTTTTATCCTGGTCTTCAGGGGCAATTTGTATTTGGTTATATCCACTGAAGCCATCCAAAAAGGAGAAAAATTTCTTCCCTGCTAACGTGTCCAATACTTGATCTATAAATGGGAGGGGAAAGTGATCCTTTTGTGTACCCTTGTTTAACTCCCTGTAATCGACGCAGATCCTCCATTTTCCGTTTTTCTTTGGTACCACCACAAGGGGAGAGACCCATTTACTGTCAGAGATAGGGTAAATAAAGTTAACATCTAAGAGCTTCTGAAGTTCATCTTTCACTATCTCTTTTAGGTGCGGGTTGAGTCTCCTTTGTGGCTGACGGACAAGTCTTGCGTCTTTCTCTATATAAATGTGATGGGTGCATAATTGAGGATCAATCCCCTTCATGTCGGGGTAATCCCACGCAAATGCATCTTTGTATTTTTGTAACAGATTAACAAGTTTTATCTCTTGATCTGGTGTAAGATTGGCGTTAATATTCAGAGTTTTACCAGGTTCAATTTCCACTACTTTAGTATTAGCAACAGTAGTTACTGGTATTGTCTGATCATGCGGATTTTTTAAGGGATCTTCTTCTAGCTCGTTGTCAAATGTTGCCTCTATCATAAGACACTGCATATGTTTTCTAGCTTCAGTTTGACTAATAAAATTGTTAATGGCGTCGTCTTCTGTTTGATCCTTGAAGTCTAACGCCTTCTGTATGGTTAATGGAGATCTGATATTGTTAGCAAGATATGATACAGGATAAGGGTTAGTTTTAATCATTGGCAGGCTTGGCTGAGCTGGAGGGTACAAAATTAAATTTTTGACATCGGGTCCTTTAGCTATAGTCATGTTTCCCTGCCGGCAGCCAATGTAGGCATCGGCAGTAGCAAGCCAGGGTCTGCCTAGGATTAACGGATGTCCATCTAGTCGGGTTTTAGGATTAATTACCAGGAAATCTGTGGGATACTCCCATGAATCTACGGAAACCATGACATCATTCAGAGTACCTTCTGGTCGAACCACAGATCGATCTGCCAATTATAACAGAGTAGAGGTAGGTTCTATTGACGTAATGCCAAGCTTTTGGTAGGTGGAGGTTGTCAAAATGTTGATTGCAGCTCCCAGGTCGACTAGAGCGTTAGTCAGGGTTTGGCCATAGATTTGAACGGTTACAATTGGGTTCCCGGGATCTTCATATTTGATAGGTGTTTCCTTTCCTGATAATAGGTCGGATAAAGTACCAACTACTTGGACTCTAGGGTTAGTATTTGTATTCCTCCTTGATTTTTTGATGCATAATTCCTTTATGGTTTTCGCATATATAGGAATATCTTGTATAGCTTGGAGGAATGGAATCTTTATATACAAATTTTGTAATTCTCCCAGAATGTCAAAGTCTGGAGGTTGTATAGGTTGAGATATGACTAATCGTTCTGGGAAAGGAGGAGAGGATGTGCTTGCTTGTTTATTGTTTTGCTCTTTGTTTTCATCCTCCCGTTGTGGGGGTTGTTCTACAGGTAACTGATTTTCAATATGAACCATTTTGTCTCCCTCTGTTTCTACTATTCGTCCCGATCTTAACTGAAGATCGTTGCACTCCCTTAGGTCAGACTCAATCTCTGATGTTTCTATGATTTGAATGGATTGGACTGGCCTATTATTAGGATTGGGGTTGGGTTGGGCTGGGAGTTGCGGTCTTAGATTAGACTGGGAATTTTGTGGTAAGGCTGGCAGAGTTGGTTGAGGGAGTGGGATTGATCCTGCTGGCTGATATGTCGGTCTTGGCCAGCTTGTCTGCCAGGATGAGCCTTGCGAAGTGGAAGGGGTCCACTGTGGAGGATAGGAACTATTTTGCCAATATGGTGGAGGATAAGGGTAGTTTGGCCAACCAAATTGGGACATCCAAGGATTCGGAGTAGGAAACATTTGAGGTGACCAACTTGAAAACGGGGGTTGGGACTGATTTTGCCACATGTTCTGTTGCTGAGTGTTGAACTGCGGGGGTTGAAAAGAAGAGGAGGGGTCTGAAAACATACCTGGTTGCCTAGGCTGCCATTGACGATGCTGGTTAACAAAATATGTTGGTTCTGACTCCTCTTCTGCTTCTTTGTATACTGCCTTAAAACCAGGAAGTGAAGGGCAGCTTTCGGTCAGGTGGTCCTTGGTGCAGATAGCACATATTTGGACTGTATCCAACGGGCATTCTTTGTGGCTGTGCTTCTTCCTGCATCGTGGGCAAAAGATGGCTAGATTCTGCTCTGCCTCGGCTTGCTTCTGTTTGGCCTGCACAATGTCAAGTTGTGTAGTTAGTGTTCCCAGGATATCAGTTTTAAAATTTTCTAGCAAATTTCCAAGTTCCACCCATGTTACTCCCTCTGTTAATGTTCTGTTATCTCTGGGGAAGCGATCATATTCCGTTGGTTTTATCCTCGTGCTGCCTCTTGAGCTCCTGATACACAGATCAATGATATCAGCAAAATTTTCCTGATAAATGTCTCCTTTCCCCATGATGTTTAACGTTTCGATCCATTGCTCTCTCATACCTCTAATTAATGCAGTTTTCAACACGTTGTCAGGCAGAGGTAGTGATGCATAAGGGGATCTTTGCAAGTTATATTGGAAACGTTCCACATATTCTTCTAAGGTTTCGTTTGGTTTGGCTGACATTTGAAAGATTTCATCTTTTAGTTCCCTTGACCTACATTAATCTTGGTATTTCTTTAAAAAGGATTCTTTCATTTGGTCCCAATTGTTAATAACCCCACCACCTAAGCCCATAAACCATCTCAACGCAACCCCTTTTAATGTAGAGGGGAACAGTTTCAGTTTCTGGGGATCGGTGGTGTAGTCGTATCCTCTACATAATACATCAAATTCGAACAAGAATGCGTCCGGATCTTCTGATGTGAGGCCATGAAATGTGGGAATATGCTGGAGAGGGATGGCTTTCATGGGTGCATTTGCTGCAGAATCTACTATCGGATATTGCAATGTGGAGGTCTGGGTGTTTGGCTGATTCTGCGCCATGGGATCAAATATATGCCAGTAATCTTCAGGAATTTCCAAGAGAGTGTTCCTTGGTTGAGGAGGGGTAGTCTTAACAGGGATTGTCTTGACACCACTCCCTTGATCAGGGATGATAATGGCCCCAACTGTCTGCGGTGAATGAATTCCTTCAACAAGGATTTTCGCAGCGCTTCCCTTGTCCGGGCTATTCAAGGGTTGGTTTAATTCAATAGGAGATCTAGGTTCCTCAATTTCCCCTGTTTCTCCTTCTCCTTCACAAAGGTTACTTTGGGTCCCTTCGTGCAATGGTCCAGGAGTCAAATTTTCAATTTCTTGAAAATCCTGCTCCTCTGTTCGACTATGCACCTCAGCAAAAGCTTCGGATGGTGATCCCGAGGCCTGAAGGGAACTAGTAGGCTGTTTAGAATTAGCTTTCTTATATCCTACTGATGGCTGAGAGTCGGCTTTCTTGTAGATTTCGTCTATAAAGGTCGTTCGTCCAAGGGTCACCGGCCCCTTGGCTTTGGATGGAGGCTTTTGATCTTTTTCTAACTTTTTCTGCTTAGTCATGCACTCCAATTAAACTGCTAAATCCTATTTAACTGGCAATTCTACTAAGAGAGCGGACGGTGGAGCAGGGCTTTTACATGCTCCGTACGCAGGTTCTTACCTTCCGTTTTTAAAATCCAACTCCCTCCTAGCAGATTTGCGCACTACTCTATAAAGGACAAATGGCTATTACTCCTTCCCCGGCAACGACGCCAAAATGTAGAGCTATAACTAGGGTCTCTCACACCACCAATTATTCCACATTATTAAGTCAATCCGGGATCGTTTTGTTCTTGCAAGGAGTAACTCAATCCGAGGTTGTTCTGTCCAAGTAGTGCTCGATAGTATAGCGTTCTAATAACTTGAAAGGAAACAAACACTAAGTTGTAACTAAACCAATTCAGGAAATGAAATCACACAAGGCAAATGATCAGTCAAGGGTACGGAACCAATAACCCTTCCCTTTAGAAACTGATAAAGAAAGAAAACCAAAGCATGGGCTTATAGGTCAGGGAGCTAGGCAGCGTCTTGCTGGGCTCACGACAGCCTTAGGCCTGCTATCACGCAAAAGCAATAAAGGCAGATTGGCGAAAGTAAACTGGAACAACAATTCTTAAAATGGAACAGCAGTAAAGAAATGGAACAGCAGTAATGAAATGGAACAGCAAACTATCATAAACAGGAAACGTCAATCATATAAAATGGAACAGCAAACCCAAATGGAACAGCAACCCAAATGGAACAGCAAATCCAAATAGAACAGCAAACCCAAAAGGAACAACAAATCCAAATGGAACAGCAACTCCAAATGGAACAGCAAATCCAAATGGAACAGCAAACCCCGAAGTATGTACACGGTCTATACTACTGCAGCGATCCGAGAGTAATGTGTGATGTGACTGTGTTTCTGAACAAGATAATATTATCTTCAAGCCTCAAAAATACTTATTTCATATGAATCCAATAATGATAACATTCATACCAATAACTTGTTGTAGAAATGGATGCAATTCTAATAGATTCAGTTTGTGTAATACAGAGACGTGAATTAAAGAACTTATTCAGATTCAAATATTAATTAAGAAACATAGTCTATCAGAGCAAAGAGATATCGGATTACTGTAATGAAAGAAATATGCAAACCACACAAATCACCGTATGATACAACAGCGAGTGACCGTCGGAGCTGGGCCCTTGGCTACGATGGTACACTGCTTAGAGTTACTTCAGATGTAGAAACGAAGTGAACACCAAATCCTTTATATTGATTGCATTAACAAAAGTGTACAAAATCAGATCTTACAAAAGCTCAGTGATCAAAATCATTCTGAGTTTTTTAATTATAATAACAGTCGTCCCCCACGCTCGGTGGCGTGGTACCTTTATATAACAGAAATGACGGAGATGTCTAGATACAAAAGATAAACTTAAAGCAGCGATCCCTCAGGATCGAAGATCCTGAGGGATTCGCTATTCGTTCGGGTCTCCTCTTTCCTTCTTGCGTTCTCCGTCACGATATCCTGCGTCCTTTTCCTGGATTATTTGGCTCCAATTTTGCTTGATCTTGTCCGCATCCGGTTCCCTGTCGACGGGGCAGCAGTTACTTTCCTTGCACTTCTCTTTTTTACTCGATAATCCCCTATTTCTGCGTCCTTCTGCATAGAAAACATCGATTATTAGTATTTGAGCTTCGTTTGCCCATTTCCACACAATTTACCAAAACCCTTATGTTTTTAGGCTCAATATGCAGAAAAGATTAGAAATAGTATTGAAAAACCACTAGATTACTTATCAAAAAGCATACCTTCCAGGTGCTCCACAATGACCTGCGGAGTATTTTTCATCAAAGTAGTAACATAATCCTTGCTTTCTTCTTTTGGCCATTTCTACAGGTGACGCCTTTTGGACCTTAAGTGTTTGAGTCGTCTTGTGAGCCTGTGGGGGGCGACCTTTAGCGGAGAAATTTTGGCGACTGTACTGAGCTGCTAACACACATTCCACGTTATGAGCTACCTTGCAAGCCTCCGTCCATGTGGGAGAGTGGTGCAGTAGGACTTGGGCTTTTATGGCTTCTTTAAGACCGCTGATAAAACATTCCGTGTAGAACACATCTAAGAGACCCCAAGTGCAGAAGGCTAAGGCTTCAAAGGCTATAATATATTCATCCACTGTGCCAGTCTGTTGAAGCTTAGTAAGATGACCCAAAAAAGAAGATTCCCGGTCAAAGCGGTCTGTAAGAGATTTTTTGAAGTTGGTCCAAGCTCGAAAAGGTCCATTGCAACATTAATGCCATTCCCACCATTGCCACCTTTCATTTTCCAAGTACATGCTCCCCACCATAAGCTGAGTCTCATCATCTAAGATGTTATTCAGATTGAAATACTACTCCATCTGTGTTATTCATGCTACCGGGTGAGAACCGTCAAATTTATGCATATCCAACTTGGGAGGTCGCTGACGGGATTGTTGGTGGGTGCACCAGACGTGAGGAGAGTGGGTAGACTCACCCTTACTGTGTCCATTGCCATTATACGCCTCCTTGTGGACTTCCTCCTCCACCTTCGGGATTAGGAGAGATAGTCTGTCAAGTTGACTCTGGATGGATTGCAAGGTTTGTTCAAGTTTGTCAATATTCTCATTGGCCATAGCTTGAGCTCTAGTTTCTACCATGCACCGATCAGATGTTCTTTAGATTTGGAACTGCCCAAAAAAAAAAATTCAGTAAGAATTGAATGGTACCACCGTTCTCAGCTCGTCGTTCTGATGGGCTAGATCACCAATAAGCGCCCTAGGAGATCTCAGACTTCTTTTTTTTTTTGAAAACTCCTAATGGATTTTTACTCCTTCCTTATGAATACTGTAGTCGCCAAATCCTCAAAATGTAAATGCTGCCAAAAGCCCTGCAAAAATTATGCCCAGGTATAGGAACACCACACAACTACTGAGATCTGGTGGATCTGAGAGATCTGAATGGCGGATCGTATAGCTCTAGGTGGTGGAACAGACTGTTACTGTGGATCTGATGGATCGAATAGATAGGAATGGCTAATCTTCTAACTTGAAACTACGGGACTAATGTCTATTGCTGCTGTACCCCTTTACACGAGCGGATCTGGCATATATGATGCGTGATCCCAAGATAGAAAAGGGAACTATGGTCTTGAGGAGTGTCAGGTGCTAAAAATCACAATATACATAAGGGTCTGGCAGTAGTACTCGGCCCAATGTTTCAGGGCTCTAACTAAGGAGGATCAACTGTACCCTTAGTCATACAACCCGACTACCCTATCGTATGGGCGAGTAATCTAGAGACTGTGACCAAAACTCCAAAAGGAGGCCTGTTACACTAAAAAATGTCACCTTGACTACTTACAGTTAGTATGGCTCAAATCAACAGTCATGCTACCCTCTTAGGCAAGTCTTATGCCTCTGTTATCCATCTCAAACTCAAAGAAGAGAGAAAGTCTTGTAAAAACTATGTTTATCTCTGGGGTCGCAGGTTCTCTCTAGCCTTACCTGCGGGGACGCTGACCATGTTCACAAAAACTGCGTCCATGGACGCTCTGTATGTTAAAGGACAGGTGCGTCCTTCTGTAAAAGGCAAAATGCGCGAGTTTCATCTTAAAAAAGTTACTTGTGGTTACTTCTAGAACATTCTAGAGGTCGGTTTGATGAAATGGATGCGCCTCCAGTTGGTTCATGTATCTCTATTAAGAGGGAACTTATCCCATCAATAAGGGAGCTATCCCACCCATAGAGGGGGATGATCCCATTGATAGTGGACCTGAATAACCTCTTTACAGCACTATAAATAAAGACATTGAGCCAGAGGGAGGAGAGGTTGGAAGCTATACATTTTCTTTGGGTAAATGCTGCAGGATTTAGGTCTTCCATTAGAACCTTTGTGAGGAGAGATTGTCTTTACATGATTCTACTTGGAAGTGGGTGAGCTTTGTCAAAGTAGAGGAAAACACTTGATGGACCCTGGGAGGAACTTGCACAACACCAAGGCCAGGTTGTAAGAGTTTCTTTGTTTCGTTATTAATACAAACTGGTTTATTTTTCTCAATAGCTTGTGTTAATGAGTTATTTCATGTGTTCCTTGGTCTGCATGTTGAATGTATGTTTTATTATATGAAATACAAGTGCTCGGTAATTGTTTGATTGTTTGTGGTTGCAGGAATTGACTTGAAGGAGGAGCTCATCCGGATTGGCAAGGACGAACTACAACAACAGCGTTTTGAATAAGGTAAGCCTAAACACTTGTAGTTTTCATGTTGTAAAAGGTGTATTTAGAGAAAGATCACTCCATTTTGTCTTGTTTGTCATTAGAATGTCTTAGACTTCTAGGAAGGTCAGCTGTGTCTGCACCCTTGACCGATTCCGTGTGACAAATTGGCGACTCCGCTGGGGATAGATTCCATTGATGAGAAAAGTCTTTTCCTTTATGTGAACTTTGCTTTGAGAAAATTGGTTTATTTTTCTGATTTTGGCTCTGTGATTTTGTCTCTGGGTGGGTTAGCTTAGGATTAGTTTTATTTTGGTTTTTCTTGAGTTTTTCAGTAGGACGCACCCTCTGAGTGCTGCACAGTGCGTCCCTGGACGCACTTTTGCTATGTGCACAGAGCGGGCCCGCACCTGTGCTAACGGGTTGCCTGCGTCCCTTGCCAAAATTTGAGAAAATTCCATTTTTTGCATTTTTTGCTCTTAGATTTTGTTTTTTCTTAGTTTTTTCTGCCCAGATTCATTAGTCTCTTGCCATAAATCTTCACCTAAGCTTGTTTCATTGGCATTCCTGCTTTAGCTTTCATCAATTGGGTGTTTTGAGTCTCTTTCTTGAGAAATTCTTGATTTGTTTTCCTTTGATCATTACTTGGAGGTTTCTCTCAGTCCTTTCACAATTTTGCATCTTTTTGCTTGTGTTTTTGCAAAAACAAATTCCCCCTCATTCGCCGGGGGGGGCTAAATTGTGTATGAGTGTTAATCGCCTTTGAGTGTTTTTATTTTTTGATCTTTGGAACTCTCACCCAATTTTCTCGACTTGCACTTGATTGGTTCTTAGATCACATTAGAATCATCTTGTGTTTGAGAATTCTCTTGCATAGATCACATTTGCATAATTAGAATTCTCATTTTCAGGATATTAATGAAAAATGTGCATAGATTACATTTGCATACTTTTCAAGTGAATTGTGCATAGATTACCATTGCATAGTTTACATTCTGAAAAATCAATCGTAGATTTAGATCAGTTTTCTTTGATTTGAATTTACACAAAAATAAATCAAAAAATAAAAAAAATGGTTTGGAATTGATATGCATTAGTTTTTCTTGATAAAATTAGTGCATTAGAGAATTTTTTATATTTTCTCTTAGTGATCAATTTTTTGCATTGTTGGAATTGAATGGAAACTCTCTCCTTACTTTAGTTAGGATTCATCGAATTGAAAAGATTACATTATCATATTCGATTGCATTCAGTTGAGTCGGGTCATAACACTATTGGTTTCATATCCATTTACCCATTTGAGTAATAACAGCCTTAATAACACAACGCTTAATTAAAATTAATCTAGTAATTTTTACATTTCTAGGGCTCTGAAGCACCAACATAGCTTAGGCTAGTGTCTTGGAGTAGGTGAGTACTTAACTCTCCAAGACAGTAAAACCAAACAAGTAGCTGATCTTGTGATAGAATCAAATCCAATTGTTACATTTACACTCTGGGAAAGCTCCTCTTAAAGGAGAAGCACGAGCTCGTGTCCGAACCAGTGAGGGGATCATTCCCCCCTCGTTGGGAACGACGCCAGACAGTACGTATTACAAACGGTAAACCTCGGATTAACCATTGTCGAGGAGCCAGGGGTCACTTATCGGTAAACCTTGGATTACTGTCAAGGAGCCGGTAAGGGGATTGAGCTTGCTACTCTGCCCTTGCGTGCTGTCGGAGTTTAGACTGTTCCCCCAGGTGTACTTGTGGCCGTTGATAACCTTAGTGACCATAATCTCTAGGATTCTACCCAAGGTGACGGTGGAGGGAAGGTCCCACTGTACCTGGAGCAGACGTCGGCTATACTCACTTGGATTTTCTGGGGGGTTCACTTCACTCGAGACGGTTAAAGTGGAGGAACTTGGTCCAGTCTATTCATTAAGCAGGTTGTCGGGGTAACTGTTCCACCCACTATTTCTGTACTGGATTCTGCGAGGTTGGGCTTAATCACCAACTAGTGTTTTCGGTCCGGAGAGCTTACTGTTTGTGTGTGGTTTGACTCCTAGATTTGATAGCGCGTGTTAATTTGTTTGTTTTTACTTTTAGATACCATAGGTGTGAATTGTGAATTTTAATTGTTAGGTGTAAATTGTGAATTGTTAATTTTAGTTTAAAATTGTTAATAAAATTCGCCGAAGTTGAATATAATGGCAAATGTTCCAGAATTTATCAACCTAGGAACCCCTCCTAACGAGAATCCTAGTACTTTTCCTTACTTTGGAAATGTTGGTACTCCTTACATGGCTACTTTGTCATTACCTGGATTTACAATAGGATTACCGATATGGTTATTTTCAACTTCGTTGGCCCAAAATACTCCAATTGTTCCATCTCAACCGGATGCTTCACCTCAACAGAGTTCACCATCTCAACATCACCAACCCTTTGTTGACCCTTTACCTTCTTCGCCTAATTTTTCTTCCTCCATTTCTTCCTCTTCGCCTGGTAAAAGCCTTGTTGCTAGTAACCAGGAGGCTAAGAAGAAGAAGAAAGGGAAGAAGAAGAAGAAGAAGAAGAAGCAAGATAAGAAAGAAGTCAACCAACCAACCATGGTTGTAAGTGTTAGTTGTGTTGAGGAAAATTCTGACATGCACCGTAAACCCAAATACCCTTGCAGGCTTTGTAAGGGTGACCACTTCCTTGTCAATTGTCCTGGTATTCCAAAGGTCTTGGAAGTATGGTCAGAAAAAATTCATCAACTTTCCGTTGATCCATCAACCAGTGATAGTCAGGTTCCTGGGAAAAAGGGTAAAGTTAGGTTTCCTTGTAAGTTATGCAAAGGGAGTCATCAAACTCACATTTGCCCTCACATGGATGAAGCCTCAACATTGTTTGAAAAACTTACTGTTCCACAGCAAGAATTTCCAACTGGTTACCGTAAACTTTCTCCCAACCTACCGTCAACTGACGGAGTGATTGACCTAAATTCAAGTACAGTCGATCACACTCTTCCATTGGAGAGTGAAACTCATGTCACTCAGGTTGATGATCCATTAGTTGATCAAGTGGTCAATTCAATGTCACATTTGGTCGATCACACTCTCCCTTTCGAGAGTAAATTTCATACCGCTGATGTTCTTCTTGTTACATCAGATTCTTCTACGCCGGGGGGCATTTCACCTGTATCTACAGAACCCCCTCCAAGCACTGAGGTCTTTTCCTTTGATTGGAATAGACTGACAGAACCTTGTCTTCCTTCCTCCATCCCTTTCCAAATCATTGTCAAGGCTGGTGGTAGGGACATACATCGTACTCAGGTAGATGAAGGTGCTTCTGTTAGTATTTTATCCTCAACTGTTTGGAAAGCTTTGGGTTCCCCTTAGCTTGCGCCTATTACACAGAATCTGAAAGCTTTTAACAGAACCATTAGTGAACCTTTAGGGATCCTTCCTAAGTTTTCTATTACCTTGGAAGGTAAAACTGTTTGTGTTGATCTTATGGTAGTTCGAGGTCCCTTGGATTTCAATTTACTCCTTGGGCGAGACTATGTTTATGCAATGAAAGCTGTCATATCGACACTCTTTCGCGTGATGTCTTTCCCTCACAATGGCAGTATTGTGACTGTAGACCAGCTTTCGTTCCCTAGTCTTTTTTCAACTACCAATAATATGACACCCCTAAATGTTCCTGATTCTAAAGTGGTATCTACCCTGCCACGGGTTAATTATGTGGCAACCGGTCCCATGATTTCAGTTACCGATGTAAGTGAGCCTCTCACTGTTTGCTCATCTTCCTTTGATTTAGCTCCGGTAATTGACATGGAAAACTCTATGGGATTACTTGAACATGATGTTCTTATCCCTTTTGAGTCCCTTGACATGTGTTCCTTCCCAAGAAGTATTCTTCCTTCGGATGAAGACCTCTTGGAAGCCATGATCAAGGTGTCTCCATTGACATGTCTTTCTTCCAGTCGGAAGCTATGATCAATGTTGCGAGGACAGTTCCTTTTCCTGTGCCAACCTCGTTAAAAAATGAAACAGGTGTCAGCGAGGACAGTTCCTTTTCCTGTGCCAACCTCGTTAAAAAATGAAACAGGTGTTCGCAAGGATAGTTTGTTCCTCTCTCAACCTCGTTAAAAAATGAAACTGGATGGTCCGAGGAAAGTTCCTTTTACTGTGTCAACCTCGTTAAAAAATGAATCAGTGTGTGTGAGGATAGTTTCTTCTAGTCTCAACCTCGTTAAAAAATGAAACTGGAAGTCATGAGCATAGTTCCTTGTCTTGTGTCAAGCTCATTAAAGAATGAAACAAGGAGTTACGAGGAAAGTTCCTTTTGCTGTGTCAACCTCGTTAAAAAATGAATCAGTGTGTTACGAGGATAGTTTTTTCCTGTATCAACCTCGTTAAAAAATGAAATAGGCTAGCACGAGGAAAGTTCCTTTTACTGTGTCAACCTCGTTAAAAAATGAATCAGTGAGCATGAGGGTAGTTCTTTTACTGAGTCAACCTCATTAAAAAATGAATCAGATAGGTTTTAGGATATGTAGCTAGATGGTAGAAAGTAGGGTTTGAGGATAGTTCCTGTTACTGAGTCAACCTCGTTAAAAAATGAATCAGGTATGAGGATAGTTCTTTTCTTGTGTCAACCTCCTTAAAAATGAAACAACTCCCTTTTCAAGTTAAATATTGAAAGTAAACCTTCATTTCATCCAGCCGGTTGAATGCAATGGAGCTTGGGGGGCATGTACCTCGCTTTGCATCATTATGTTGGGGACATGCGAACTTTTTGAGCATAGTTCCTTATCTTGTGCCAAGCTCGTTAAAAAATGAAACAAGGGTAGGTTAATTAGGTAGATTATAGAGAGTAGTCATGAGCATAGTTCCTTGTCTTGTGTCAAGCTCACTAAAAAATGAATCAAGGATTTTAGAGCATAGTTCCTTATCTTGTGTCAAGCTCGTTTAAAAAATGAAACAAGGGTTTTGAGGATAGTTCCTTATCTTGTGTCAAGCTCGTTTAAAAAATGAAACAACTCCCACAAGTCTTTCCAAGATCTTGAAAGTAAAGCTTCATTCCATCCACCTCATTGAATGCAATGAAGCTTGGGGGGCATGTACCTTGATTTGCGTCGTTATGCTGGGGGCATGCGAACTTATAACAAGCATAGTTTTTCGTTTCAAGCTTACGTAAACATGAAACCGAATCCAAGCATAGTTCTTTTCCTGTGTCAAGCTCATTAAAAAATGAAACAAATCCTCCTCTACTTGAGTCGATAGATTGACTAGATCTCATAAAAGTTAAGTATTTAGGTTAGTTATTTCAATTTTTTGCATAATTTTCTTACAGTTTTAGGTCGGATCTTTCAAACGATCTCGTTCATGAACCTTCATTCCATCCTGCTTGTACTTAGTTGAATGAAATGAAGCTGGGGGGGCATGCGCTCTAGCAGTTACGCTTAGGGGGCATCAAGCACAGTTTTCGTCTGTTCCAAGCTTGTGTAAAAATGAAACTACTTTGAAGCATAGTTTTTATCTGTTTCAAGCTTTTGTAAAAATGAAATCTATCTCGAGTCAATTTCAGTTATTTTCAAGACTCGTTAAACTCATGAAAATACCGAGATTATTTTGCTATCTTTCATTCTCATAAAACAAATGAAAATGCCGAGTTCTTTCCGTCTTTTCCTGCTCGTAAATTAAATTGAAAGTCGGCCATATGAGTACATTTTTATCATTTTTTCGATCTCATTAAAACTTATGCAAAAAATGAAAACCATGAGTACATTTTTATCCCTTTTTCGAACTCGTTAAAACTTACGAAAAAGTGAAACCTCAGAGTCATCTTTTAAGCCCTTTTCTGACTCCTAAAACATGAAAAGATCGCCGAGCATTTCTTTTACACTCGTTAAAACGGAATTAAAAGACGGTCCCCTTTTAGCTCTTTTCTGACCGCAAAATCAGGAAACGATTGCCGGGTTTTTGTCATTTCAAACTCGATAAGGAAATAAAACGACGTGTCCTTGATCGCTTTTTACTTTTCAGGTCAACGACACTATTATGAAAGTACTCCTTGGTCGCAAGATCAAGCGGTTCCCCCAAGTATTATTTTATACTTTTTCGGGCTTGAGGGACACAAATATACGAAAAAGTTCAACGTGGAGTCTCCTTTTGTTTTTTCAGACTCCCTAAAAATGAAAAACGCCGAGTTTCTCCTATACTGGGCTCGTTAAACTTTTACAGTAAAGGACCTGTTCAATTACAAACAGGAACGAACCACTCCTTCCTAGGGTTCGAATTTAAACTAGGTTGGACTCGTCCCAAGGACGAGCTTATAATCAAGCATATGTTATCCTCCTCAAGCTTGTTAAAAACAAAGAGGTACTTGCCAGAAATGGTGGGGGAAAAGAGAGAAGAATGGGCCTATTTGTTACCTTTTGTCTCAAAAGAAACTTTATTACCGCTCTTGAACACGACACTTTTTATTCACCTGGGTTGGGAAATCTTTTACCTCACAGTTGACCAAACCACTTTGAAAGTATTTAACCGGGTTCCGGGGATTAACTTTGAGTTATTCGTCACCAAGCCATCTGTCGTGTCGTTATGTGTTCAAGAGGTCTGCAAGAAAAACTTTCATCTGCAAAATACTTGTCATCCATTTGACCATCCCTGAGTCAGTCCTTACAGCAACATTTCTTCAAGTTGAACAATGATTTCGTGTTGCAGGCTTGCCTGCAACGAGTCGCTTTCTATCGACATCGACACATTGTCTAGAAAGATGACTTAGGAATCGACAGTACTTTGAAATCTGCATGCATCAATGGCAGGTTTCTCGCCTTTGACGACAGTTTACATCATTGACTTTCGATCAAAGGATTCCGTGAAGTGTTCGACATCAAAACATCTATTCACATTTCACGGGTTGTGCTTGGTACTTTGAGAACCATTGACATTACTGGTGGTCTCTCTCACGCTTGTTAACAGTTCACATCATCGACTGGTAATCAAGTGGTTTCTAACATGTTCGACATCAAATCATTTAATCACATGCTTAGAATCGTACAAATTCGGGAAGTAGAAGTGAAGACCCTGGATCTAGTTTCTACCATCCAGGCTGCGAGGAGTTTTGTATTCATTGTCTATGTAGACTAATCATAAACATATGGCTGCTTCCATACTGTGTCTACAAAAGTTTATAAAAATGATGTACTACAAGATCATTCCTGTATCAGAATAGTTAGTCCATTAGTTAAAGTTTTGAAATCTGAGTATGGGAATGCCTACCTCAGTGATGATATAATCTTATCCATGTATTTTGTGTTGAAAATTGCAGGTTCCAACCAGGTCATCCACAAGACAATCCTTGAAATGATAAAGTGCTTCACCCTTCCTAGAATTACAAAACACCAATCTATTACAGGCTTCGCACTTTAGGGGGCAATCTGTTACACTAAAAAATGTCACCTTGACTACTTACAGTTAGTATGGCTCAAATCAACAGTCATGCTACCCTCTTAGGCAAGTCTTATGCCTCTGTTATCCATCTCAAACTCAAAGAAGAGAGAAAGTCTTGTAAAAACTATGTTTATCTCTGGGGTCGCAGGTTCTCTCTAGCCTTACCTGCGGGGACGCTGACCATGTTCACAAAAACTGCGTCCATGGACGCTCTGTATGTTAAAGGACAGGTGCGTCCTTCTGTAAAAGGCAAAATGCGCGAGTTTCATCTTAAAAAAGTTACTTGTGGTTACTTCTAGAACATTCTAGAGGTCGGTTTGATGAAATGGATGTGCCTCCAGTTGGTTCATGTATCTCTATTAAGAGGGAACTTATCCCATCAATAAGGGAGCTATCCCACCCATAGAGGGGGATGATCCCATTGATAGTGGACCTGAATAACCTCTTTACAGCACTATAAATAAAGACATTGAGCCAGAGGGAGGAGAGGTTGGAAGCTATACATTTTCTTTGGGTAAATGCTGCAGGATTTAGGTCTTCCATTAGAACCTTTGTGAGGAGAGATTGTATTTACATGATTCTACTTGGAAGTGGGTGAGATTTGTCAAAGTAGAGGAAAACACTTGATGGACCCTGGGAGGAACTTGCACAACACCAAGGCCAGGTTGTAAGAGTTTCTTTGTTTCGTTATTAATACAAACTGGTTTATTTTTCTCAATAGCTTGTGTTAATGAGTTATTTCATGTGTTCCTTGGTCTGCATGTTGAATGTATGTTTTATTATATGAAATACAAGTGCTCGGTAATTGTTTGATTGTTTGTGGTTGCAGGAATTGACTTGAAGGAGGAGCTCATCCGGATTGGCAAGGACGAACTACAACAACAGCGTTTTGAATAAGGTAAGCCTAAACACTTGTAGTTTTCATGTTGTAAAAGGTGTATTTAGAGAAAGATCACTCCATTTTGTCTTGTTTGTCATTAGAATGTCTTAGACTTCTAGGAAGGTCAGCTGTGTCCGCACCCTTGACCGATTCCGTGTGACAAGGCCAAGGAGTGTCAACACTTTGTGCCATGCAAACCAAACGAGAAGGTCCACCTAAAAGGAAACATCATTTAACATGGCAGAACATGTTGCTTCATAGCACTCTAGCCACTGCAAATGCAATTCATATCATAGAGCCAAACCCCTGAGATAAACCAACTTCACCCACACTCCAAAAAACCACAAATAAGAGTGACGCCACCCAATCCAAGGAGAAGGAAGGCGAGCATACAACCTCACCTCCTTTCTGACAAGTTAGGTACCCTCACCACCCCAAATACACAAGCCTTCATTTAAATCGACTAGACTTGTACTACATCTTCTAACACCCTCCACCAATTTTCTACCACCCCATAACAAGTTTGATCCATCTGTCAAGGGGGCACATCTCACAAAGAGTCTCCCTTAACATTAGTAATACCACCCATCACAGAAAAATATTTCATTCTTTGAATTAAAAAATATAATTAAAAAATAATACAAATTATTGAATTAAAACCAATCTATGAAAGAATTCACTATCATTTTCAAAATTTTACATAAAATATTTCACTCTTTAGACATAAAAGAATAATAATACAAAATTATTTGAAGATAAAAATGAGTATGTCCACTTCCCCATATTTATCATAGGTTATGTATTATAAATAATGAAAACAACATTTTATTTATTTATTGTGTGTAAATCATTATTTTTAAAATTATTTAATTTTATTATAATTTTTGGATTGAATTTTTAAATAAAATGATAATAAAGAATAAAGTAGGAGTGAATTCTTTTAGGGGAGAAAACTAATTTTAGGAGGTGAAACACTTTTTCTCATACACTTTTCCAAATACAATTTATTGATTAGGGATTGATTATAAATTTTTGAATTAGGTTTTGTGATAAACTGATAATAAAGTATTTTATTAATATTTATTTATTAATTTAAAATGTTAAAGAAAAAGTGATATATATATATATATATATATATATATATATATATATATATATATATATATATATAGATATATATATAGATATATATATAGATATATATATATATATATATATAACCAATTTTAAAAAATCAAACACCTTTTTTCACACATGTGAAATGGTTCTATTGAAATTTAAACTTAAAATTGTGTCTATTGAGAAATCTCATCCCAACCGCTGAACAAAAATTAAATGAATTGATAAAAATGAAATCCATATTAAACTTTAAGTGGTTCAAACCTATCTTAAAAATTAGAAAAATTAACATTTTTTTAAATGAATAGTATACTTAATTTACTTTTTCATTTTAATATACACCACCTGTAGGTTGGTCTGCATGAATCTACCTTTTCTTCCTGTAGTCAAGATATCGTGGATGACCACTGGCATAGTTTGACATAAAGACATGTCATAATTTATGTAGGAGGTGTTTTCGATAAATTCGTTTCTAAAGGTTCACTATTTTTAGAAAGTGGAAGGAAACTAACAAGGGTAGTGGTTTGAAATTTCATTTAAAAACTATATTTTATTAAGCATCTCACAACCATTGCCTTTACCTTTAGTGGGTCCCACACTGATGGCGTAGATATCACATATCTCAGTAGTGGATTGCTTTGTTTGAACCAGTGCTATATACATAAAGACGAGAAAATTAGTCATATCAATACTTTTTTCTTAATCAAAATTAAGAATATAATTAAAAAAATTAAATATATATTTTGAAATTATTAAATACTTAATATTTATTTATTTTAAAATTTTTATAAAATTATAGTTCAAATATTTTATTTCAACCGACTAATTAAAAAATCAAATTTATTTGACCAAGTGTAATTACAATATATATTGCCTATGACGAGTTTAATAAGTATTTTAATTTAAAATTATGAATTTTTAATTTTAATTTTTAATTTTTTTTTTTTAAGTTTTGAAACAATTTTGGGCATATTTTCTAATTTAATTTATCTAAATTTTGGAATTATAAATTTTTCTTGTAAACTCTCTATAATCCAAGTACCCCATAGGGTTTTTAAGATGATTTTTTTTTTGTATGTTATTGTGTTTTGTATTCATTATCAAAACGAAAGATTACATCAATATCATTTCCAGACCTCTCAGAAATACAAACGAATCCATAAAACCAATATCACCCATATCAAATAGACATTAAAGCATCAATATCATTTCTAGTCAGAAATAAAAATGAACCTATAAAACCTGTATCACCCATATCAAATAGACATTAGAGAAAAAATATGCTCATTATATTAAATAAAGATCAAAGCTACAAGCAATCTCAATCTATCTATACCATCAAAACGTAGAACCAACTAAATTAGAAATTCCTCATAATTGAAACCACATAACACTTGTTCAAGGGTTGCGAACAGGAAAATAATATCCAACAAGAACTTAAAATCCTTATCCAAACAATTGTAATCAACGTCTTCGAAAAATAACTAGTACTCCATAAAAACAAGAGCAGAAACATCCACAAGCACAAATAACCATAAAAGAATACAACATACCATTAAAAACCTAGGATTTGCAAGAGTTTTTGTGCCAAAAGGATTCAATAAACAACAAGAACCTCCAAAACAAAAGCACACATAACCATAAAAGAATACAACATACCATTAAAAACCTAGGATTTGCAAGAGTTTTTGTGCCAAGAGGATGCAATAAACAACAAGAACCTCCAAAACAAAAGCACTGTGGTTATGGTTTTTTCAAGGTGTTGAATCTATATATGTAGTCAAAAACTCATTTTAAACAACAAAAATTACTATTTGGCCAAAAACAATTAGCCATACTCTGGCCAAAAACTTAAAAGTTGTACCATGTTTAGACAATGACAATTTTTTCTTAGCATGTAAATGTTTGTAGTTACTTACTATTTATATAAAATACAATATTTTTTTAGCAAATAAATCTTTAAATTAAATTTATTTACTTTTCAAAGATATTTGATAAAAGTGAAAGTCCCTTGGCAAATCATTTTAAGTGGTATACTATTTTTTAATAATTATTTCCACTATCCATTATGTTTTACCTATTTTATTTTAAAGATAAAATAAGATTTCTACTTTAATATTTATATATTAAGTAAATTCAACTAAATATTAAATCACTAACTAAATTCAACTTTTAGTGTTCATATTTCTTAATTATATCTAAAATATTTCATTATTTGAATGAAAAAACATTAGTTAAATAATAATTTATGTTATTAAATCAAAATTGAGCTTTCAAAGAATTCACTATCATCTTCAAATTTTTAACGTTAAATTTTCTTCATCATCTTACTTTAGATATCTCATTTTTAGACATAAGCAAATATTAATACAAAATTATTTAGATAATGAAAAAGAACACACTTGATCTCTTATTGTAAATTATAATACTTGTATTTTATTAACAAAACAAGATTACAGAGTTTTATGTTTCAGATCTCACCTACCATTATATATCATAAAACTGAAATAACCTAGAAAATGAAATACCACATAAAATATAGAGAAAAATGC
This sequence comes from Pinus tabuliformis, assembly GCA_031772625.1. Classification (NCBI taxonomy): domain Eukaryota; kingdom Viridiplantae; phylum Streptophyta; class Pinopsida; order Pinales; family Pinaceae; genus Pinus; species Pinus tabuliformis. Next base: position 280,858,386 of record CM062806.1, on the reverse strand, counting down.
TCAATCCATATCAACAACGCATAACACCACCAACCCATTATCACCATATAGACATAAGTAGCAGAATGAAATCAAGCTCACAAAAGACATATCTTCTATGATCACTGAGTTATAAACCATAGAGTTGAAGCAAACATATTGAACTGAAATCAACATAATAAAGCACAATCTTCAGTTAACCAATGCTGAACACGCCACCAAGAGCATGTATCATCACCATCTAAGATCATAACCCAAAGGAAAACATAACCTACAATCCTCCTGATGGGAGACAACATAATTCACTTGAAACCAATACTAATAAGCAAAAAGACACCATCCACTGAGTAATTTAGAACCCATAGAAACCAACATTAACAGAGAGCCAACCATCTATGTACGAAGCCAAATATAATAACAATTAGCCTCCATCCATATCAAAATACATAAGGGAGAACCATAACCTTGCTTCCCAAACTCATAACCAACCATAAGAACATAGACAAATCGATAACTACATAGAGCCACTAACAATATCATCAAATGCACAACCATGTTCAAAAAGCATACCAGAGAAACAATCTCCACATTATAATCCAAACTTACTGGCCACATACCAAAATTGACTACAAAATGACATGAAATCCTACCATATCTAATCATAATCAAAAGAGGATATTGCAGATAGTGCCTAAGCACTAGAACCCAAAGGACCTATGAGGTCACCAGAAGCATAATCGCTCTCAAGAAAACCCTCAAGTCAGGCCAAATGAGAATCTATATTATCTAAACAAAACCTTTGATTATGGAGCATGTGTTTAATGTCCTCAAATCATATGTTATATCTTATATTTAGTAAAAGATAACATTTTTTATTTAATGTGTAAACAAATATTTCAAAAAAAATATGTTTTAAATATATTTTATTTGTTGAAGATTATAAATTTTTGGGTTGGATTTTATTATAAAATGATAGTAAAAAATAAAATATTTGATTAATTTCTACATACAAATTTAGATTGTTGGAGATGTTCAAATTATCTTTTATGTAAGAAAACTAATTTTAGGAGGTGAAACACACAGTCTCACACACTTTTCTCAGTGTGTTTCATTTGAGGAATAAGATTGATTATAGATTTTTGGCTTGGACATTTTTGATAAAATGATAATAAAGTATCTTATTAATGTCCACTTATCATTTTAGATTGTTAGAAATGTGTTAAGTCCCTTTTATGGAAAGAAACCAACTTTAGGAAGTCAAACACCTTCCCTCTCTCTCACACACTATAGTTATATTGAGGTTTAAACCTAGGTTGTTTCCATGAAAAAACCTCATCCGAACCACAATGTATATATGAATTGATAAAAATTAAACCCATATTAGACTTCCATGGAGTTCAAACCTATCTTATAAGTGGAACACTGTAAAATTTGAAAAAAATCGACATTTTATTTAACAATTTTTTAAGGAAGGGTATTTAACTTTTCAATTGAAGTATAATTGTTTTTCGAATTTTTTGGTTATGAAAAGATTAGATGAAATATACCTTTCAGCATAAAATTAAACTTTTCCCTTCAAATTTCATCATTACTAGTAAGTGTTGTAAACTCACAATACATTCAACAAATATGAAAACATAGAAAATTCATAAGTTATATCTCAATAATTAGAGTTTATATTCCATTTCATATCAAACAAGGAGATACATATTCTTTTGTTTAATGTTAGAATTAATCACCCTAATGTAGGTTGTGAGTGTTGTAAGTCACACTATACTTTAAAAGATAAACATACATCATATTTGTAAGTGGAAAGTTCATAATTATCAGTTGTATTGTATTTCATATTAAAGAAAGGGACACTCTCATGAAGCGTTAAAATTTGTTTATTAAAATGTTGGTAATAAAGTATTTTGACCATAATGTGTGTAAACCTCCATTGGAAGCTCAAGATACCAATGTCTATACATGACCCACATGTCATTTTCATGACCAAAATCATGTCTCATGTACAACACACATGATAACATATTATTTCACATCATGTATGACCCACAACATATCATATATACTCTTCTCACGTACAATAGATACGATAACATTTGCTCATGTCTCATATATGACACAACATAACATATAATTCTCACACTTGGCATAAACCATAACTTACATTTAAATATATCTTGTGGTGTGTTTGTGTGGTTGTCATTTACGAAGAATAATCATACAAGGATGCATAAATTTTAGCATAATTGCAAATTTCACACAAGTCAAAGCTAAAATCAATAAGATTGAACATTATCCTACGTTAACAATAAGTAAATTAACTTTATATGTGCATTTTTGACATCTAAATAAATTTCATAACATTGTTACTATGTTAAACAACTTGATGCCTAAAGGAGAATCCTTCATAACCATTTAGCATGTGATAATTTACCATATCCATATGTTGATATTGTATCATGGCCACACATGCTCTACATTAGCATTGTCAACTTTTATTTTGTCATATATCACAATTTATCTTAATCTTTCCAACCTAGAGTTAATCCTAAAGTAGTTGTCAAAACTTGTTGTAATGCAAACTCAAATCACAAGTTATTAATGGTAGGACCGATTGTCCCAAAAAGGACGAGCTAAATCATCCAATCCTCTTGGGGCATTACTCAACCCCATTTTTCAATGACCCTATGACTTAAATGTTGCACAAACTCCTTATAGTGGATCTCAACAATTTGATGTTTTTGACCCCATAAGTTGAGTCATTCAAATGGAACATTAGTTTTCCTAATTACATGGCATCACCATCACAAATGAATTAATGAAACTTAATTTGGGTGCTTTATATATATACCCTAAACATTGGAAATGATATAAAATATACCACTAAAGTTTTACATAAACACAGTTTGTCTTTGACCTTTGTAAACACTTTGAAACAAAGATTCATTATTTATGACAATTTTCTAAAATTAAACAATAATACAACTAAAGAATTCATCTCTTCTTTTGAGAAACTCTCATATATAACAAAAATATGTTTGATACTATTTTTGAAAAGTTAATTATCAATGTTTAATATATATATATATATATATCCAAAAATCTTATTGGTTCATCCTACTATTTAGTTGAGAGTCTCTCAAAGAGCCCAACAAGCCCAAAATGTCTTAGAATGCTCAAATGAAAAATAACACTTATTCCTCATTCTTGATATAATATTTCCCACCTATTAATCCCTATATGTTCTCCCCATTCCTTATAAGACTATATGTTAACTCTCATAAAAAATAAAGAATTGCATAGGACAAATTTAAAGGTATTTATTATAACGATCATGAGAAAATTAAGCATAAATGTAAGGTGAGAAAAACTCTTTATGGCATTTTGGAGAAATTGAAGTTATAACTCCATGTAATATCTCTCCACTTGTTGAAACATTCTCCCATCGAATCCATAGGATGTGGAACCGCATATATCCATTAATGCCTCAACCGATATTCTATTTCCAAAATCCTTATATTGGTTGGCCTCATCAAACATCGTATAGTAATTATCTTAATTTACAATGGTAGAATCCATAAATTCATACATCAATGTGTAGCCCGGGAGGTACATCGATATAGCCATGTTGTAAAAAACCTCTTGATCATGATTTTTTAGTGGGGAAAAACCTATTGATCATGACTATTAATGGAGATTCCATTAAATGCAGTGGTCATTATGAAATATGCATTTTCAAATGAGCAAAATTATAGTTTGAAAATCAACAATTTTTTATTGAAATGGGTGGTTGTGATATAGTCTTATGTGTTGAATGGTTATGGACATTTGTTCCCATCATCATGGATTTTAGTGATTTATAATCAATTTCCAGTAAGAGGGGCATCACTACACTTTCAAATGAACCAAAACTAATTCTATAGACATCATCAATTCCAATTATATAAAAAAGATTCTTAAAAAGGGGATTTAGACATTATGGTTCAATTCAATGCCATTGGGCTTTTGAGACACCTTCTCAACCCATCCATATTGACATTTAGTTAGTCTTTTCCAAACATTAATTTAGGTTTGCAACTCCCCAAGGCCTACTACCCTCCCAAGGTGAGCATGATCATTTTATTATGCTCATACTAAGTAGTTTCCCACCTAATGTATTCTCATATCACCATTTATAGCTCATAAATTGCTAACCATTGGTGTCATCTGCCCATTACTATCCTTTATTTGTCACTAGTAATCATGGTCCTCAACATGGAAAATTTTAGAGGCTAATATTCACGGTCTTCAACATGGAAAAATTTAGGGGCTAATATTCACAAGTGGGCTAATTTTCCATGTTTGTTTCCAAAACAATATCCGCCAATTTCTATTTTTTGTAAAACTAATTTGTCAAAATTTTTTCCTATAAAATTATTTTACCTTAAAAATCACCAAAATTTTATGTAAACTAATATAAAATCATTAGAAATCTATATATTTTTACAAAAATATTGTGAAACATTTAACAATTTGCATATTAAGGACTAGTGAGATTTGTCAAATTTTGGTTTGCGTGAATGTTTTCTTCTTGTAGTCAAGATATCATAGATGACAACTAGCATGCTTTGACATAAATACATACATAATTTACAGATGAAACATTCTTCTCAAGAAATTCTTTTCTTAATGTTATAAGTTGATTATTTTGTGTAATTATTTTCATAATGTTATAAGTTGGTTGATTATTTTGAGAAAGTAGAAGGAAATGACAAGGGAATTGACATAAAGATGAGAATTAAAGTTTCAATTATTTTGATGTGATACTAATTTGTACACTGAGGCTTAAATGTTTTTGGTTTTTTAAGGGGTTAAATCTTTAACTTAAAATTATGAAAAATAGCAACTTTTTGTTTACTTATCATTTGTAAGGGTTTGTATTTATCTTTAAATAGTGGGAAACCTATCATAATACAATTGCCAAACAGGCAATGGTGACAACCATCACTAACTATTATTAGCACATGTAGGTTTTCTCATCACCATTATATATATATATATATATATATATATATATATATATATATATCTATGTATGTATGTATGTATGTATGTATGTTAAAAATCTAATATTTAAAAGTATTTGACAAAAGTGAAGATGTATTTCATATACATCACTAATAAATCATTCCAAGTGGTGTAATTTTCTTTAATAATTATTTTCAATGTGTATTGTGTTTTTACCTATTATGCTTGAAAGATGAAATAATAATTATACTCTAATAATTATATTATTGAATCAATTGAACCAAATATTAAATTACTAGCATGTAAATAAATGGTCACAACAAAACTAGTGTAAACATATTTGCTCCTTGTTCATCAATATTGCTCCCCTTACATGATTGGGTTAAAACCAAACCTTCAAAGATTCAATGTTTAAGTTTCTTCATCGTACCCCATGTATCTCATTTTTTGAATGACAAAACATAATCAAATAGTGATACAAATTATTAAGTTAAAACTAAGTGTTCAAAGAGTTCACTATCATCTTCAAATTTGTTGAGAATTTATTATAAATTTTTGGGATGGTTTTTTTTTTTGATATAATGATAATAAGCAATAAATCATTTGATTAATATCCACCTACATATTTAGATTGTTAGAGATGTGCGAATTCTCTTTTATGGAAGGAAACTAATTTTAGGAGGTGAAACACTTTCTCTCACACACTTTTCTAAGCATGTTTCATTTAAAGTATCTTATTAATATTCACATAACAATTTGGATTGTTATAGATGTGTGTATTCCCTTTTATTGAAGGAAACCAACTTCAGGATGTCAAAAACATTCCCTCACCCACACCACAATGGCTTCACTCAACCTCTAACATATGACATGTGATTGTGGCATACTAAAAAATACCCCTAATTTGACTACCTATTGGAAAATGCCTCTAAAAATCACATTATTTAACCCCCTACCAATATGAACCCATTACAAATTCCCAATAAAATAGTCCTAGTTTTACTAGATATTGTAAGTATACATTTTTTCATTAACATTTTTCTAACTCTTTATATTTTCATTAACTTGGAGCTTCATTTTTTATATTAGCCAATATAAAAACCCTTTACCCTCTGATATATAGTCAATATATTATGTCATTTTTTCCGCAATATATATCCCGCAATATGAATGCATGTGATATGGTATTGCTCCCCTAGTAAACACCCATAAAACACATACATAATAACTCTATTGAGGTTTAAATCTAGATTGTTTCCATAGTAAAGTCCTATCCCAACCAATATATATATATATATATATATATATATATATATATATATGCCATATTAGACTCTAAAAAAAATCAAACATATCTTAGAATTAAACACTCTAAAAATTGAAAAATCAACATTTTAATCAACATTTTTTTAATACAAATATAAATTTAATATATCATTTTAATTAAAGTATAACTATATTTTTTTTTACAATTTTTCATTATAGAAAAGTTCGATAAAACTATACCTTTCCGCATAAAATTATTTTTTCTCTTTCAAATTTCATCACGCTTGCAAATGCTGTAAATCTACAATACACTCTACAAATTTGAAAATATAGAAGATTTGCAAGTTGTGTCAAGAACCATAGTTTGTATTCCATTTCATATTAAACAAAGTCCATGAAATCAAAAAGGTAGGGTTGTCAATAAGGGAGGCACTCACAGTTCAGGCAAGTAGCTATCCATCCTATAATGCTGGCTGGGTTGCTATTCTATCAATGCTGACTGGAATCGATGAATCTCCTTACAATGTTGGTTTGCTGTCTTCATGATGCGTAGAATTGATGGCTCTAATGTAGATTGTGAGTGTTGTAAAATCACATTAGACTTTAAAATGGTAAACATAGAAAATATTTGTAAGTGGCAAGTTTATAATTATCGCGTGAATTGCATTTCATATTAAAGAAAGAGAGATTCTCATGCAATGCTGAAATTTGTCATAATCTATTTTGGCCATGGTATGTGTAAATCTCTTTCATTGGATGTTTCATTATGTGTAAATCTCTTTCATTGGATGTTTCATTGGATGTTCGTAATGTATTTTGAGAAATTATTTTCTTAACCTTGATTTTTTGGAGAGTTTTGAGAAAGTGGAAGGAAAATGATTGTGTAGGGTTTGAAATTGAGTGGTTAATTTTTTTATCTATTTTTTTTTAAATTTGATAGGAATTTATTGAAATCGCAACCTTGATGGGTAACCCCACAATCAAAGTGGTTTAGAGGTTTTTCAGGGTGCTAAATCTATATATATAGTAAAAAACTCAATTTAAATAACACAAATTAAGATTTCACCTCAAATATTTCCATAGAATTAAAAAATCCAAAAAAACACACTCAAAACAACTCCATTTAAAATTTGGTTTTAAATGTGTATTGAAATTATTTTCTTAATCTTGATTGTTTTGAGAAAGTGAAAAGGAAAATGACGAAGTAAGTGGTTTGAAATTTCATTTTGGATGTGTCGTAATATATACATGAAACATTCTTCTCGATAAATTCTTTTCCTAATATTATAAATTGATTAAAACCAGTTTCAATAACACAATTCAAGTTTTCACCTCAAATATTTTCATAAATTCAAAAATCCAAAAAATCACACTAAAAAAAACTTCATTTAAAATGAAATTTTAAATGTGTATTGAAATTATTTTCATAATCTTGATTGTTTTGAGAAAGTAAAAAGGAAAATAACCAGGTAAGTGGTTTAAAAGTTCATTTTAGATGTGTCATAATATATACATGAAACATTCTTCCCGACAAACGTTTTTCATAATATTATAAGTTGATTATTTTGAGAAATTATTTTCCTGTTGATTATTTGGGGAAAGTGGAAGGAAAATGACAAGGGAAGTGGTTTGGAATTTCATTTTAATGAAATGTAGTGCATTAAGCACTCTCACCAAGGATTTATTTTTGGTGCACCGACCACGTTTAGTGGATCCCACCTTGGATTGAGTAGAGATCACGTATTTCAAAAATTGGATTCTTTTGGTCTCCAAAAACTTTTTTCTCGTATTATGGAGAAGACCTCCCATGGATTGACATAAAGTTGAGAACCATGTTTTAATAATATTTTTTTGGATTTTTAAATGGGTAAACCTTCAATTTGAAATTAGTATATATATTATTTTTTATATACTTGGCATGCGGTAGGTGTTGGTTTGTATTTACGTGCAATTTAAAATATATTTATGTTAATAAATAAATTTTTACTTTCCTTCACATTAAGTTTTTCTTAATATTATATATATATATATATATATATATATATATATATGAGTAATTTTTTAATATATGAATATAGGTTAATAATCTAATATCTAAAGGTATTTCTTAAAAGTAAAAAACTTTTTTTATAAATTAATAAAAATTTATTTTAAATGGTATAATTTATTTTAATAATTTTTTTATGTTCCATTATATTTTATTTATAATTATATTTGAAAGATAAAGTAATGTTTTTAGCCTAGTATTTATATTATTAGTTTCCGATTAAATATTTTATCACTAACATGTAAATGTAGAATTACAATTAAATTAAGGTAAACATACTTGTTTAGAGTTGATCATTATTACTTCTTTTAAATAACTAGGTTAAAACCATAGCTCTAAAAAAATTTATTTTATCTTCAAATTTTTAATGTTCAAGTTTCTTAATCATACTTAAAATATTTCATTTTCTTTAAATTGCGGCAAGAAGTTTTCTATTAATAAAAAGGAAGGTACATCACACATACACATTATCAATATAAACACTATCATAAATAGAAGAACCATTGGCACCCTAAAGGACAACATTACAAAGGTAAAATTAGACCATTATCATTTTGCAGTCGACCATGCCACCAAAATCTTGCCATTGGTCAGGGCGAGTATAAACACAATAAGAAATAACAAAAAACATATACCAAATTCGACAACGATCATGCCAACTACTTGAGGTCACAAAGACCTAAAGAAGGAATTACCAGATACAAGAGAAACAACTAAACTACCAGTAAAACAAAAAGAGCCAATAACTATACAACCCATGAGTGCATGCCACAATTCTCAGAATATCCATTAAGCCCATGAGTGTCCTAATTACTATCACCTTCGTGCCTAATCAAAACGTGCGACGTGAAGTACCCAAATTGAGCCATCAGACCATAGAGAGTCATCGTCCAGAGATAGTGCAACCAAAACTCCAAAATTAGGCCAAGGAGTGTCAACACTTTGTGCCATGCAAACCGAACAAGAAGGTCCACCTAAAAGGAAAAATCCTCTAACATGGTAGAACACGTTGCTCCGTAGCACTATGCCTAGTGCAGATGCAACTGATATCGCAAAGTCAAACTCTTGAGATAAACCAACTTCAACAGCACTCCACAGAACCACAAATAACAATGACGCCACCCAAGCCAAGGAGAAGGAGGGCAACCATACAACCTTAACTCCTTTCCCACAAGTTATGTACCCTCACGACCCCAAAGAAACAAGGCTGCATTTAAATCGACGAGATTTGTAGTACATCTTTCAACACCCTCCACCAATTTTCTGCCATGCCATAACATGTTTGATCAATCTGTTGAGGAGCACATCTCACAAAGAGTCCCCATTAACATTAGTAATACCACCCATTCATAGAAAAATATTTCATTTTTTGAATGAAAAAACATAATCAAAAAATAATACAAAATATTAAATTAAAACCAATCTTTGAAAGAATTCACTATCATTTTCAAATTTTTAATGTTCAACCCTCTCAATCATCTTACATAAGATATTTCATTATTTAGACATAAACGAATAAAATACAAAATTATTTGAAGATGGAAAATAGTATGTTCGACTTCCCCATGTTTATCATAGATTATGCATTATAAATAATAAAAATAACATTTTATTTATATATTGTGTAAACAACTATTTTCAAAATTATTTATTTTTTAAATATATTTTACTGGTTGAAGATTATACATTTTTGGATTGGACTATACTTTTTTGGATCGAGTTTTTTAATAAAATGATAATAAAGAATAAAGTATTTGTGAATTCTCTTTTAGGGAAGAAAACTAATTTTAGGAGGTGAAACACTTTACACTTTTCCAAATATAATTTATTGGTTGGAGATTGATTATAAAATTTTTAAATATATTTTGTGATAAAATGATAATAAGGTATTTTATTAATATTTATTTGTTAATTTAGAATGTTAAAGAAGTGTGAATTTTTTTAATTATTAAAAAAAAACTAATTGTAAAAAATCAAACGCCATCCCTCACACACACAATAGTTCTATTAAAATTTAAAGTTAAATTGTGCCCATTGAAAAAATCCATCCCAACCACTAAGCCATAATGTATATATGAATGAATTGATAAAAATTAAATCCACATTAAACTTTTAAGGAGTTCAAACCTATCTTAAAAACTAAACGCTGTAAAATTTGAAAAATTAACATTTTAATTATCATTTTTTAAATGAATGGTATACTTAATTTACCATTCCATTTAATTTAATGAGGACTTCACCCAATACTCCTGGGCTGTTGGGTGTGGAGCCTGATTATCTTCTATAGTACCGGCATATTGGACCCCCAGTTGAAAATGGGGCGGCAACGCCGCCCGTAAAATAATCGCTGCCGTGGGGGGTCTAGGGGGGGCGGCAACGACTTTTGGGAGCCCCCCCTTGGCGGGGGGTTTCGGGGGCAGCGTCCCCGAAGCTAAAAACAGCTGTAAAATTGCCTTGTAAAAGTATAGTAATTTCTAGTCAATCTGGGCCGTTCATTAGGCGGATGATCTGACGGTAGAACTTATGTTTAGTTTAGGGTTTTTTGCCCTAGAAGGCAACCCCTCTCTTTATATGAGGGCATTGTATTTGAGGCTGTGATATAGATGTGTATTCGGTGAGAGAGAAACATAGAGGTGAGACTGTGAGAGAAAGGAGAGGATATTATAGCGGTTTTGTTGTAGGTTGTATCTCTTCATTTTGTTGGATAATAGAAAGGAAGGACTGGCTGTTCGGGGTGGACATAGCCCAAACTGGGTGAACCACGTATATCTGTGTCTCTCTTGTTTTGTGTGTTTTCTGTGTTTATATTTCTGCAATATTTTATGTGTTCCATTGCTCCGTAATATATAATTTTCTAACATGGACTACATATCTTGGTCCAGCCTTTAGTGGTGGCCTCTCTATTATGTCTTCAAGCAAAGTTCTTTTTACAACAATGAACTCTATTTAAGCCTCACACACAACAGAATACAATAACAAGAGATTACTTGAACCTCTCAAGTTCTCTATGAGCACAGAGACTCCCTTAATGCTCTCAATCTTTGTGCCAACTCTGTCTCGGCATTTTCTTGCAATACTGCTTCTTTGTTGCGCTCTTTGTCTATGGCTTTAAATTCAATGCTGCTTGTTCGTTTCGGTTCCTGTCTCTCGGTCTCCCCAGCCTATGCATGCTTTGAATCCCTCTGCTAGCGTTATACCATCATTGATTAATGCATGGAGAGGAGGTGGCCATGCATTCTGAAACGTAAGAGTGTCGTGCGCCTCTACAACTCCTGAAATGGCCACGCTTTGCTTTCACAATGAAAATGTTTTTTCACAAAGAAAGTCCGCCAAAACTCAATATCGCAGATTTTAAAAGTCCTTAACTATGATTCATTCCTCTATCGGGTCCACCCATAAGTCGGTATCGCATATCGGAAGGCTCCATCCCTTTGTGTTTTGGAAATACAACGAAAATCACAAAAATACATTAAAAATGGCTCTGTTACGGGACTTGAAATTATATCAAATTTCCTTTGTAATGATATCGGGTCGGGCTCTCACATGGTGTATTGATATCGACCCATCTACATAGTTTCGATGTGATGCGGCGATGCAATACATCGCAATTTCTCATTGCAATAACCCTTTCGCCATTGTAAGTGCTTTTGCAATCCTCTGATAGCAATCCCTCGATGTAATATGGGTCGTCGATCTGCACACTTGATTGATGGTCCAGACTAAATCTGTCAATCATCGTCGCATGCCTTATGTGGATCCCGCCAATTCCATTGAATGTCACCACCGATTGCGATTCTCTGATCAGATCTAGATGTTGATCAGCCAGATCCGACAGCTCTGATTCAACGTTGCCTTAAAACCACCGATACTTTGTTTTCATTGTTTTCACAAGTTTTGGGCCTCCCGATAGTGTTTCTTTACCTTGCCAAGTGTGTTTCCTCTATGATAACTTTGATATTATTACAAGATTTTTTATCTTTGGCACGATTTTTAAAGGACTTATGAAGACTTAGAGGGCATTCTTGGATCCATTTGGATCACGGTTTCCCACTGAAAAGGTTTTTCGACCACCAAAAGTTGGTTTTCAAGCATTACTTAAGTGAGGATACAGTTTCCTCACTCACCCATTCTCTATCCATTTGACACTGTTGGGTTTTGAACCTTTGAGTCCAATTCTAAGGTACTCCACGTCCCCTCTGTGCGTTGTCCTCACCTTCCTATTTAGAACAATATCTTCCTGCAGCTCATTGAGGTATTCAGCCAACATATCATCAATGGAAGGAAATTGCCTTTGCTCTTTAGGATCTTCAATTAAAGAAGGTTCAAATAGTCTCAAATTTCCTACATTTACTACTGAATAGATGCGCATGTATGCTGGCAGATCAAGGCAGAAAGCGTTCTCACCAATTTTCTCAAGTACCTTAAAAGGCCCATACCTTATTGGCTTCAGCTTCTTTCCTTCACTTTGCATTCTGTCCTTGCTGATATATAGCCAGACTTGATCACTAACTTGGAAGCTATGCTCCACCCGATGTTTATCAAGCCTTGCCTTGTATTTGGCTTGGCTCTTTTTCAACTATTCCTGCACTTCCTAGTGAATTTCTTGGATCTATTCAGTGAATCTGGTTGCTTTGTCCACATCATTGTGTCCAGCAACTCCTATGTCTTTTTCAAAGACAAAATCCAAGGGAGACCTTGGTATAAAACCAAAATAGGTCTCAAAAGGAGATCTCTGTGTAGAAGAATGTTTAGCACGATTGTAAGCATGTTTCACATAACATAAGTGTTCATCCCAAAGCTTGATATTCTTGTTGCAATAGCCCCTAAGCAACTGGATCACTGTCCTCTTGACTACTTTTGTTTGGCCATTTGTCTGTAGATGAAAGTCTGTGCTTTTCTTCAGTCTGATGTCTATTAATTCCCACAGACTTGACCAAAACCTCCCAACAAATCGGGAGTCTCGATCAAATATTATGGAAGTGGGTAACCAAAAATGCACCCAGACATGCTGAAAGAACAATTTCGTTGTTTTTTCAACTGTAATCTGCTTATTACAAGGTATTAAAATACACATTTTGCTGAATCTCTCCACAATAACATATAAATAGTCATGTCCCTTTCTAGATTTTGGCAATCCCTCAACAAAGTCCATGGAAACACTTTACCAAGGACGGGAACGAACTGGCAGTGGAGTGTATAAGCCTAGTTTTCTGTTGCTGGACTTGCTTTTAGCACACATGGTAGACCCTCTTACATACCTAGAAACTATTTCATTCATTTTTGGCCAATAACAGTATCTTTGAAGCTGTGCAACTGTGCAACTGTTTTACTTACACCAAAATGACCTAATATCAGGGAAGTATGTGCCTCCCTAATTATGTTAATTCTCTCTGTTTGTGGAATGCATAGCTTTCCCAAATGATATAAGAGTCGGTCCTTAACATAGTAATCCAATTCTTATACCTTTTTGTCGTTACTTAATTCTTCATATACATCTTTAAAGTCTATATCTTAAGCATGATTTTCAATGTAGCTTGCATGCATTACTGAGTTATGCTTAAGTATAGTAGATGCATTTATGATTGGTCTGGACAACATATCTGCAACTTTATTGTGTGTGCCCCTTTTATATCTGATGACTAAATGAAACTGTTGTAGGAAACCCATCCACCTATAGTGTCTTGATTGTTGCAACTTAGTTTGTGAGAGTAAATATTGAAGTGGTTGATGATTAGTATGTATAACCGTTTATTTTCCCATTAATTAATGTTTCTACTTTTTCACACTCTGGACTAATGCATACAATTCTTTATCATATTAGGATAATTAACTACTGCAGAATTAAAAGTCTCAGAATAGTAGCGTATGGGTTTACCATGTTGCATCAACATTGCTCCCATGGCATAATCGCTGGCATCTGTTTCGATCTCAAATGGTTGTTGAAGATTTGGCAATGCTAGTACTGGTGCTATACTAATTTTCTCTTTCAAGGTGTCAAAGGCTTTCTGCTATTTCCCTCCCCACTGAAAAACCTTGTTCAATCTTGTCAAAGCATGTAAAGGAGTTCCAATTAAAGAAAAATTAGCAATAAACTTTCTCCAATATTGTGCTGCTCCTAGGAAGCTTCTAACTTCTGTAGCAGACTTGGGCTTAGGCTAGTTTACAATGACTGCAACCTTAGAGGGATCTATCTTCAATTCACCACCCTATACAATATGACCCAAATAATTCAAATATTTTTTACCAAATTCACGTTTTGATAATTTAACATAGAGATTTTCCCTTTTCAAAACATCTGGAGTCTGCTTCAAATGTTCTTCCCATTTTCTGTTGAATACAAGAATGTCATCTAGATATACAAATAAAAAATTATCAATAAAAAGCTTGAGTACATCATTCATTACTCTCATGAAAATGACAGGAGCATAAGTTAAGCCAAAAGGCCTAACCAGCCATTCATATAGCCCTTGCTTTATTTTGAAAGCAATCTTCCATGCATCTTGCTCTTCTACTCTGACCTGATGGCAACCACTATGTAGGTCCAACTTGGAAAAGTAAATAGCTTCCTTCAATTGATTCAATAGATCATCAATGTGAGGAAGGGGATAACGATTCTTGATCGTAATTTTATTCAGTGCTTGGTAATCAATGCACATCTTCCACAAACCGTCCTTCTTCTCACCAACACTATTGGAGATCTGTATGGTGATGTGTTTGGTATTATGAACCCTTTCTCAAGCAGCTCCTGTACCTACTTCTTGATTTCTACATTCTCTGAAGCGGATAACCTGTACATTCCGATGTTAGGCAATGGAGCATCTTGCTGCAAATTAATATCATGTACAATTTCCCTTTTGGGTGGTAGACCTTTAGGTCCTTGAAATAATATATTATATTCTGAAACAACTTTTTCTAAATCAGCTTGTTGTTTAGCATCACAGCCTTCAAATACATTGGTTTTATCATGTTTATTTTCCTTTACAACCATCAGTAAAAAGTGCTTGCATGAATTTACAATCCTTTTCATCTGCCCTGAGTTTATGAGAGTATAATTATTTTTGAGTTTGTGACCTCTTACAATATATTCTATTCCGTCTTTAATAAGATGATACTTATTTTTAGCTCTATAGAAGATGGCTTTTCTATCATACAAGTAAGGACTTCCTAAAACAATTCCACATATATCCAAGGGAATTATGTCCAACTCAACCTCATCTACAAATGTTGAACCAATGGCAAACCTAAGTTTACATTGTCTAGTTACTTGTAGCTTTGCTTTATCACATAGTCAATTTAATGGATATGGCTTCTTGTGAGGTGTGGTTAGTAATCCCAACTTCTTTACAATTGCTTCAGAAATTAAGTTTACGTGTGAGCCACTATCAAATAAAGTATCAATCTTTTTATACTTGGAAATAACTCTAATATGAAAAAGCTCATGTCTTCTTCTCTCATTTTCTTCACTATCAATAGTTTGGGTAGAATTACTAGTAGATGCTTCATAATTTTTACTTTGTATACATGTGGCTGTGATGGTTGTTTCGTCACCTGAGTCTAACCCCAAATCTCTCTGAACAGCATCAACAACCTTCTTCTTCTTGTCATCGAACTTCTTGGGTTTCAACTCTAGATGCAAAGAGCAACAATGTTCATCATCATGTCCATCCTTCTTGAAGTGAGTGCATGAAGGTTTGGCCTTTTGTACAACATTTTCCTTCCTCTCTTTCCATTTTTGCCTCCTCTTTTCCTTGTTCTTACTTGTAGTGGGCTTTGATGATCCCCCAATTTCTGGGTTCACATCCTTGCCTCTAGCCTCTAGTTGGGTAGCTTGAACAGATACCTCATCTATGCTAGTAGGGTTAAACATGAGAATGGTGTGCCTCAAATAACTATGTAGACCACCTATATACTTCAACAAAGTTTCTGGTGAGTCTAAAGAAATGCCTAGAACCAAAGCTCTATTTCTAAATTCTTGAGTGTAGCTTTGTACACTTTTCCGTCTTAATTGGTGAAGAGTTTTCCAACTCATCATAGCTTGCTACATATAAGCTAGTGGATAGAATTTTTTTTTAATTGCAGAAACAAATTTACTCTAGACAGAATAATTTTACCATGCTTCTTCAAGTCAGCTTGTGTCTTGCCTTCCTACCATACCAAGGCAGTTCCTCCAAGGCGTAGGCTGGCCAGCTGAATTTTACTCCTATCTGAGTCAATATTTTGCACCTTGCAATACACATCAATATGCCTAATCCATTTATCTAAATTATCTGCATTTAACTCTCCATCATATATTGGAAAATCAAATTTAACATCTAATTTAATCAAAGATGTTTTCTTCTTTGTATTTTCAGGGCTATCGGGAGGTGTGGATAGAGGAGCCTTTTTTCCTTTTCTTTTTCCTTCAAAATGGCCATCTATAAGAAATTCTTTTGTTCCTTTGTCTTGTTTGGAAGTTGAAGAATTTTCACTTCAATCTTTCTTAAATTCTCTATACATTTCTTCTACCATGGTTCTCATGGTCATGAAACTGTCCATGAACTGAGAGTCTGATTCCAAGGGAATTTCTTCTGTCATTTTCCTCTTAGGATATACTCTACCAATTTCTGTCATGTTCCTTTGAATCCCTCTTCCAACGTTATACCATCATTGCTTAACACATGGAGAGGAGGTGGCCACCCATTCTGAAATGTAAGAGTGTCACGGGCCTCTACAACTCCTAAAATTGCCACGCTCTGTTTTCAGAGTGAAAATGTATTTTCACAGAGAATGTCAGCCAAAATTCAATATCTTGGACTTTAAAAGTCCTTAACTATGATTCATTCCTCTATCGGGTGTGCCCACAAGTCGCTATTGCATATCGGAGGGCTTCGTCCCTTTGTGTTTTGGAAATACAATGAGAATCGCAAAAATACATTAAAAACGGCTCTGTTACAGGACTTCAAATTATATCAAATTTCCTTTATAATGCTATTAGGTTCGGTTGTCACATGGTGTATTGATATCAGATACTCTGCATAGTTTCGATGCCATGCGGTGATGTGATATATCACAATCGCTCATCATAATAACCCTTTTTCCATTGTAAGCGCTTTTGCAATCCCCCGATAGCGATTCGTCGATGTAATATGGGTCATCGATTTGCGTGCTTGATCGACGGTCCAGATTAACTCCGCTAATCGTCGTCGCATGCCTTATGTGGATCCTGCTGATTTCGCTGAATGTCACCGCCAATTGCGATTCGCAGATCAGATTTGGACTGTTGATCGGCCAGATCCAATGGCTTTGATTCAATGTTGCCTTAAAACCGCTGATACTTTTTTTTCTCTGTTTTCACGAGTTTTGGGCCTCCTGATAGCGTTTTTTCGCCCTGCTAAGGGTGTTTCCTTTGCGATAAATTTGATCTTTTTACAAGATTTTTGATCTTTGGCACGATTTTTAAAAGATTTATGAAGACTTAGAGGGCATTCTTGGATCCATTTGGATCAAGAAATCACCATGTACACTGAAATCAATCCATATAGTGAAAAAAATATTCTTCTCTCTCTCCCCCCTCCATATATATATATATATATATATATATATATATATATATATATATATATATATATATATATATATTCCCTCCATCTCTATCTCTCTATCTCTCCCTTGTCACTCCCTCCCTCTCTCTCCACTTTTCTTTCTCTATGTCTTTCTTCCTCCCTTCATTTCTCCCCTTCTAACTCCATCCCTTTATCCCACACTCTCCTCCTCTCTCTTTCCCTTCCTCTTTGTCCATTTCTCTCCCACCTCTCTATCTTCCCCCAAATCTCTCTCTCTCTCTCTACCCTCCAATCCTGTCACTTTATCCCTCCCTCTCTCCTTCTTTCTATCTCCCCTCCATATTTGTGTCTCCCTCTCTCTCTTAGCCTTATCTCCTTCCTCATTCCTCTCCTTCTCTCTCTCTTCATTCCTCATCTCCCTTCTAATTTAGTTTATCTCCTCGAGTGTAAGAAATCAAGTAGGATTAGAAATCACCATCTACACCAAAATCAATGCATCTAATCTAACAAATATTCTACCCTCTCCCCCCCATCTATATCTATATTTCCCTACATCGCTCTTTCTTTGTCTCTCTATCTCACCCCTCCCAAACGCACATGCTCTCTCTCTCTCTCCCTCCATATCTATCTATATCTCCCTTTCTTTATCTATCTCTGCATTCCTCTCTTCACCTTCTATTTGTATCTCCATCTTCCTCTATCTCTCTTTTGTATTTCTATATCATCCCCAGAACATACACAATATTTCTCCATATATATATCTATCTCTCCCTCCCTCTTCCTCTTCTTATCTCTCGCTCTTCCCCTTCTATCCATCTCTCGCCCTTTCTATCTCTCTTCCCTCCTGATATCCTCTCTCTGTCTCTCTCCATCTCCCTTATCACTCCCCTCTCTCTCTCTCTCTCTACCTTTCTCTTGTTGTGTCTTTCTTCTTACCTCTCGCTCTCTCCCTTCCTCTCTCCTTTTTTCTCTCACGTCCTCACTCTTTTCCTTCCTTTCTCTCCGTTTCTCTCCCACCTCCCTCGATCTCTCTCCCTCGTCTCTCTCTCTCTCTCTCTCTCTCTCTCTCTCTCTCTCTCTCTCTCTCTCTCTCTCTCTCTCTCTCTCTCTCTCTCATTATCTCCCTCCCCCTCTCCTCTCTTCTTCTTCCCCCCCTTCTCTTCATCTATCCTTCTTTGTCTCTCTATCTCACCCCCAAACATACACTCTCTACATCTCTCTCTTGTCATTCCCTCTCTCTCTCTCTCTCTCCACTTTTATCTCTCTTTGTCTTTTTTCTTCCCTCCTTCTCTCTCCTTCCAACTCCATCTCTCTATCCCTCCCTCTCTCCTCCTCTCTCTCAAATCCTCTCTCTCGTCCTTTCTCTCTCTCCCTTTCTATCAATCCCTCTATCTCTCCACCTATATCACTATGTCTTTGTTCTTCCCTCCCATATATATCTAGAGTAAATATATATCATGATATATTATAATATAATAAATTTAATATTACATTAAATTTAATATTGTATTAATTAAAAGTTATTAAGTTTAATAATATTTATATTATAATATATTAATATTAATATTAGATTTAATAATAATAATAATATGAATATTAATCTTTCAATATTAGATTTAATGATTTTTTTACATGACATTATAACCAAATTCATAATAAAACTACATCAAATGAATATTTTAATATTACCAAATATTTGTGCTTATAGAGATTTTAATACATCCATAAGATATAGTTTTCCTTTTAAAGATTTATTTTACAAATAATTAATGAAAAGAAATATTAAAAGATTTTGGATTCTTTGTGTTGAATTAACTTTTTTACTTTGATTTAAGAAATAGTAGTGACTTTAGTAAACAATAAAGATGTTTAAAATTTTACCTAATTTGGAATTTTAATGTGGTAAATTTTTTTGTTGAAGGTAAATTTATGATCCATTCAAATTCAATGTATATGATAATGAATGAACTATTAAACGCATGAAATAATTGCATTGTAGTTTTTTTTTTAATATCTATATGATTATTTTCATTTTTGTTCAGGACGAACATAATTTTTTTCTATTTTTATTATTATTTATTTGATGGTTGGACATAAACATTATTTAGATTTCTAATTTTTTATTTTTATGTTGGCTGACATTAGCTAAAATTTAGCTTTGAGGACATACATACTTACACATTAGGGTCATATTGGATTGTAGAATGCCCCTAAGGAAATAAGATATAAAATAGGATATATAATGATGATGATCATGATTAACTTCCACTAATATTTATATGGTATATAGGACCTTAAGAAAGTAAGAAATTAATTAAAATTATTTAATATTATATTTCTATGCTAAAATAGAAGTGAGGGAAGCCCTCCCAAATCACCATAGTCTTACTGAGTTAAAAGGTCACGAAGGTTGGTTGTTTAACACATATTTTGAAAATTATATCTAATGTGAGTATAAGATGGACAATTTAAGAGGAAGTGTTTGTATCTTCAATGCAATCTAAGAGAAAATATTTTTCAACTTCAATCCTCCTAGGACCACATAGTTGACAAACTCTTTCATCCCATGGAGTTTTGGAAACTGACCAAACTCAATTTCACTATGAAACCCATGAGAATTAATTCTAATCTTGGTAGTCCATTTTCTTCTTACCACTAACATAGAGATAAATTTGGTTTTGGAGATTTGGGTTTATCGTCTCCTTATAATACACTAATTTCCTTTTTTATTTTCCAATAATTCCTCCTTGAATTAGAAAGTAATAAGATTTTTAATATTATCTGAATTTTGTAAGATGATCTCCTCCTTTATTCCCCAATGTTCTAAGCAAGACGGGCATCCTTAAGCCACCCTCCCTTGAGTTGAAAGTGGAGGTTTTTTCTAGTGTTAGAAGCAAATTTTAGAAGCCTCTTGACATCGGATGTTGTACAACTTCTGATACATATGATATCTAGTCATAGCTATATTTTCAATGGGGTAAAGGCTTGCTTCAATTAGGATGATAGGGAAGGGAGTATTCCTTTCAATCTTTAGGTTGTAGCTTATAGACTGTATTTGGATTTGTTCAAGCTTCCTTCACGGCTCTTTGGATACAATGCAACCCCAAATTTGGCATTCATATAAAGTAAGGGGAGTGACAAGAGTCTCAAAGATTCCGGCACTTGCAACTATTTTCAAGCCCATAGTAAGATTTCCAACCTCGATTTATCATTTTCTAAATGTCATACTTCTAATTGAGCTTATGATGAATGCCAATTCCCAAATATTTGTATAAAAGAACTTTCTTCAAAAAATTGTTTTCATAAATAAAAATATCATAAGTGGTTCCTTTCAACTTTAATTATCATGAATTTAGTTTTGTCTGTATTTGGAGTCATATCTATTTTGGAACACAAACCATAGAGAATTCTAACTTACTTGCCAAAAAGACAATACTATCAATATAAAAATAAAGATCTATAAGTATAATGCTTTTACTTGGTTGCGAAACACAAACTAAGTATGCTAATGAGTGAGTAGGCGTAGTCCACGAATGTTAGTATTGTTGAAAAGAACGTGTTCGGTGGTGCTACACCTCGCTACAAGCGGTTGAAAGACTACCGCAGGTGTAGGGGCGTGACAGTTGGTATCAGAGCTCGGTCGGAGTTGGTGAGCAAAGGTTGCTCGTGACGGTGACAAGGGCACTTGCAGGTGAAGGAATCCATTTCACACGAAGTGAGACAAGGGTTGGTTCAAGATCGTAGGTGACTCGGTGAATGGTTGAAACTAGATCACAAAGGAAGGGGAAGCAGGTCGAGATGGCAGCTGAATCTCCAACCGGGTCTAGTCACAATGGGAAAGATACTACTATTGGGATCATTGAAAAGGTGTTGGAAAAGATAGAGGAAATGGAGTGTTCTTGGGGCAGAAAGATGGACTTGTTTGCAAAAAGACAAGAGGCCTATTCGAAGGTAAATGAAGAACTCGAGGAACTCTGAACACAACATGATGAACTCCGGGTACAGTATGAGTATACTGATCTTATATGTACACAACTTGAGACAAGGGTTAGAGAGGTTGAGGAATCAAGGGATCAAGGTCTTGCAGAGATCGTGAGCTTGAAGAAGGCTCTTGAAGATACAACGAATGAGCTTGCAATTGTGAAGAAGGTCGTGGGGCACAACTCAGTTGGAGGAATGCCTCATATGAAGGTCAAGGAACCAGAGTCTTATGACGGTACAAGGAAGGCAAAAATTCTTGGCAACTTCTTGTGGGACATAGAGCAGTACTTGGAGCAGTTGAACCTGGTTGATGGTGAGACATAAGTCAAGGTGGCTACTCAGCTCTTAACAAAGGATGCTAAGATGTGGTGGCAAAGGAGGGTGGATCAGATTGCCAATGGCAGTGCTGATGACATCACTTCATGGAAGGACTTGAAGAAGGCTTTGTAGACCCACTTTAGTCCTCAAGATGACACATGGGAAGCAAGGACAAAACTCAAGTACATAAAGCAAACAGGAAGCTTACAAGCATACCAGCAAGAGTACTCAAGTGCAACTGTGGAACTTCATGACATGGCTGAGAAAGACAAGTTGTTCAACTTCATTATGGGATTGAAGCCTTGGGAACGCAATTAGGTAAGGAGGCAGAAGATTAGAACACTTGAAGAAGCTTTTGCTGCGGTTGATAGGTTGGTGGATCATCTTTATGAGACTTCTAATGATAAGAAGAAGAAGTCTGAAAAGCCAAAAGAGAAGAAGGATGATGATGCTTCGAAATCAGATGAAGGTTCGAAGACAAAGAAGCCTGTGAAGTGTTGGATATGTGCAGGGCCGCACACGGTGAAGAATTGTCCCTCTAAACCAAAGGTGGCTGCTCTGGAACAATCCGAGGAAAAGGATGATGATGCTTCTGTGGGGATGATGCAGATACTTGGTGCTTCTGCTACTACAGAAGTGGTCTCTAAAAGGGACCTGTAAAGGAACAAGTTGGAGTATGTTCGAATGAAGGTTGGAGGTACTATTGTGCTCACTATGGTGGATAGTGGAGCCTCTCACAACTTCATGAGCGAGAAGAATTGGGTTGAAGTTTGTACCAGCTAAGGCACAAATGAAGACAATAAATTCTCCTCCTATTGAGATTCTTGGTATAGCCGAGAGGGTGGACACTACACTTGGTGAATGGACCGGGAAGGTGGACTTCACTATAGTGCGGATTGATGACTATTAGGCTGTATTGGGGATGGAGTTTATGAAACAATTCGATGCTATGATTGTACCACATTTGAAGAAGCTCTACATTTATGATGGAAGGGAAGATGTGCCCATCGGTGTGCCTACCGTTGGTGCAACAAGACCTGATTGTAAAGTGGGAGCGATGCAAATGGAGGATAAGGAAAAGGTGAACAAGCGGTTTTCCACTGTTGAGGCAAAGCTTGTGGAGCAGTCATTGGTCATCAAGACACTTTCAGATAGCATCTTGGATTTGACAAAAAGGCTAGAGATAGTGGAAGATGATGATGATGACGAGGTATATGTGAAGCCGGATGTCCAGAAGGAAGGCCGGGTTGCTTATCTATAAAGGATGGAGATTGAGAATCCTGATAGATGGATTGAATTGATTAGTGAGGGAGGGCCTTCCGGCTCTACCCCCTCTACATCTTCTTAGATGAGTAAGAAGATGGGCTCATTGTTAGCTGCTCATGGCTGTGAGTCCTCAAGCCTATGGAGCAGGTATGATTGATAATGGCATGTTGCAGATGAGATGGATGGAGTTTCCATGGACCTGAGCATGGATTGTGGAGATACATACTTTGGTATGGTGAGCTTGGTGGCAGTGGCCACTAGGCCGAGACATGGTGGAGACTGTGGTTCTACATATGTTGCAGTGATGTTTGCCTTATGTGGAGGAGTCAACATCATGGATGATGGTATGGTGTCGAGGACGACAATGATTTCAGGTGGAGGAGAATGTAAGGACCTCCGATTATGGTTGCGGCTTACGGCGGGCGCGCACTCCTCCAATTAGCGAAAACGACTAAGTGTTGAACCTCATCGCACTTGGGGACGCATGTTATGAGGACGTGCGGAAGGTTTATATGCGATGATGGATGGGCGGTGAACATATACCAAGCCGACGGGTAATAAAACGAAGGTTTGGGCGTTCATCTTAATATTTGGAGAGTCGGCCCAAGGTGATATGCACAAGTGACATGCGTATATATAGTGGTGGACTGTGGTACATTTGCATCAAGTGACTTCGCTCTCTCATCAACGCAAAGAGGTAAAACGACCTGCGCAGGGGTAAAAGGGGAATACGCATGGGTTATGCGTAGTTCTTCCATTGTGCAGAGTTGGAATTTTGATGCCGGTTGAGATGTGAAGGTTCGGTTATGCAGATATTGTGTGCAGGACTTGATAGAGAGAGATAGGTGGCTCGGGTGAGCACTCCTCTTTGTGCAAGGGTGCACATGATTGTAAAAGGCTGTTCTATGCCTTGATTGTAAAAATATTCTAAGTGTAGACTTGGTTTGGCAAGGCACACTTGTACATTGTAAAACTGATATTCTTGATATAATACATTGTTGGGCAGACTGTTCGGGAGTTGCCCCTCCCTTTATACTTGTTTGCAATTGTTGTTCTCGGTTAATTGCATATGGATAATGAATGAGTATGGGCTTCATTAAGTATAAAGGATAATGCTTTTACTTGGTTGCGAAACACAAACTAAGTATGTTAATGAGTAAGTAGGCGTAGTCCACGAATGTTAGTATTGTTGAAAAGAAAGCGTTCGGTGGTGCCGCACCTCGCTACAAGCAGTTGGAAGACTACCACAGGTGTAGGGGCGTGACAGGTTTGGTCTGGACAAACCCTTTTTCTTCGTGTAGTCAAGATATCGTGGATGACAACCAGCATGGTTTTGACAAAAAGACGCTTCATAATTTACACAAAAATTCTTTTCTTAGGGTTATGAGTCGATTATTGTCTTTTCTTCACTATTATTTTCTCAGAAGGTAACATTGAGGACCCATGACCTATGGTTTTAACTTTTGACATTATGACGCTTTATAATTTACACACAGCGTTCTTCCCGAGAAATTCTTTTCTGAGTGTTGTAAGTCGATTTTAAGTATTATTTTCTCACAAAGTGGAAGCAAAATGTAGAGAAAGTATTATTTTAATGAAAACTTAATGCATTAAGCATCTCACCACCAATTACGTTTAGTGGATCCGTCACGGATTGAGTAGAGACCACATATTTAAAAAGTGGAGAGATTTGAGTGGAGATCACATATTTCAAAAGTGGATTTTTTTTGTCCTATGGTGGAGACATAAAGATGAGCACTAATATTTGCCATAGTTTACATTGAACGAAATTTATGACCTTATCACCTCTTTATTTTAATTTTTTTAATTTATTATTGTACAATGAAAGCGACATGGGCACAGCAATTTCCGCGTTGAGGACCCATGACTATGGTTTGGTGTGGATCTTCTTGTAGTCAAGATATCGTGGATGACAACCTCGCTCAGCAAACAGGGACCTCCGTTTACATTGTACAATGAACGAAATTTATGACCTTATCACCTCTTTCTTTTAATTCTTTTAATTTATTATTGTACAATGAAAGTGACATGGGCGCAGCAGTTTCCGCGTTGAGGACCCATGACCTATGGTTTGGTCGTGGATGACAACCGGCATGGTTTTGACATGGAGACGCTTCATAATTTACGCATAGCGTTCTTCTCGAGAAATTATTTTCTGAGTGTTATAAGTCGATTATTGTCTTTTCTTAAGTATTATTTTCTCAGAAAGTGGAGAGGAAAAAGTAAAGGAAAGTACTATTTTAATGAAAACTTGAAGCATTAAACATATCACCACCAATCACGTTTAGTTGATCCGTCACGGATGGAGTAGGGATCACATATTTCAAAAGTGGAGAGATTAAGTAGAAATCACATATTTCAAAAGTGGATTTTTTTGGTCCTATTGTGGAGACGATTGATATAAGGATGAGCACTAATATTTTATTAAGTATTTTGATGCTACAATTATTTGTGGGATGAGACTTAGGATGTTTTTTATTTTTATTTTTTAAAAGGTTAAAATTTTAATTTAAAAAAATATATATATATATTAATTTTTTATTTAGATGATTTGTATTTTCTACTCAAATAATTATATTATTAAGTAAATCTAGATTAAGTATAAAATCTAAATTAAGGTAAACATACTTATCAATAATGCCTTTTTAAATGATTAGCAAATTTTTAATGTTTAATTATCTTATTTAAGATATTTTATTTTTTAAGCTAATGGTAGCATGTCATTGTTTTTAGCATAAATGAATATTATGCATATAGGGTTTAGTTTGTTTAGTTAGAATGATATGTTTACTTGTTTGATAAAAAAAACATCTTATAATACCATAAACAAATAATACAATAAAGTTCCAAAATATTAACCACATTAAGAAAAGCATCCTTATAAATAGTTAACAATACAAATACTAAAAATAGAAAAGAGTGATTGCATATGTCATACAAGATGTTATGCATAGTCAAGCTTTTCAAGATCAATTCAATGAGTATTGAAAAAAATAATCAAAGCATAAATTGAATGGATAATGACGGAGCATAAATATATTTATTAAACTTTACAACTTATGTTATGGGAGCCCCTTATTGTCATGGTATAGTTTTTTGGCCAAGGATAGGTGTCAAGTGATAACAATAGATGCATAGAAAATGTGAGTTGTTTTGCAAGAAGAAAAGACGCTGAATTGTGATTTTTCTTTTCACTAAAATTGTAATATGTATTTAGGTTAATTTGAGTAAAAGTGTTTATACTAAAATGATTATCTAAATTGCATATTACAGGGAATCAAAATGTATATTATTATTATTATTTTTTTTTGTAAAGTTTATCTTAACGATGATTAGTTGTATTTAGAAAAAAATAAAAAAACTCTTATTTGTAGAAAGATTAGAAATAAAAAGGCCCGATCCAATTTTGTAAAATATGAGGAAAACTAGTTGTATTTAAAAAAAATAAAAAATAAAAAACTCCTCTTGGTAGAAAGATTGGAAATAAAAAAAACCCAATCGAATTTTGTAAAATGTGAGAAAAACATTCAATTCAAGTATCATTGGTAGATGTTAAAAAATACCATTGATTTTACAGATCCTCTAAAAGTTAATTGTATAATTGTTTATTACAAATAGAAATTGAAGATGCATGAGAAACAATAATGAAAATTAAAGAGAATATGCACCATATTATCTATTCAAAATAAAATAAATGAAATATTTATTTAATAAAATTTCAAAGCTTCAAATATAATAACTCTATTATTTTAAACCATGGCAACTCTATTATTTTATTCCAATTTTCCCTGGATGCTCTGGAATTGAAGAATTCAAATAAATTCGTTCCCATCGAACAATTGTTTGCACCATAGATGGAAAGGAAAACTAGTTCACTCGGCCTAGGTTGAACTCGTTTTCCTTTCCATCTCTGTCTCTCAAAATATTTATTTTCTTAATCTTGAATGTTTTTAAGAAAGTGGAAAGGAAAAAGATGAGGGAAGTGGTTGGAATTTCGCTTCAATGAAGATGTAGAGCATTAAGCATTCTTACCCAGGCTTTATCTTTAGCGCACCGACCACTTTTAGTGGATCCCTCCCTAGATTGAGTAGACACCACATATTTCAAAAGTTGGATTCTTTTGGTTTCTGAAACCCTTTTTTCTCATATTATGGAGAACAACTCCCATGGATTAACATAAACTTGAAAACAACTGTTTTAATAAGTATTTTGATGGGACACTTATTTGTAGGATGAGACTTAATGTTTTTGGATTTTTAAGTGGTAAAACTTCAATTTGAAATTCACAAAAAAATATATACATATCAATTTATTTATTTACTTGGCATGGGTAAGTGTTTGTTTGCATTTATTTAATTTAAAATATAATTTTTTTAATAAATATTTTTTTTTTGTTTTTTAATGTCAAATTTATTATTTATTTATTTTTAATATTTTTTTGATGTATAAAAATATAACAAAAGTATGTACCAAATCCTAGAGTGATCATGCCAACTACCTGAGGTCACAAAGACCTGAAGAAGGAATTATGAGATACAAGAGCAACAACAAACTGTCAACAAAACAAAAAGAGCCAATAACTAAACAACCCATAAGTGCATGCCACAATTTCCAAAATATCCATTAAGCCCTCAAAAAGGGAAAGATCCAAAACTGGCCATGATACCCTCTCAACCAATATCACCTTCATGCCATAATAAAAAACGTGCAACCAGCAAGTACCAAGATTAAGCCATCAGACCATAGAGAGTCATCATCTAGAGACTGTGCAACCAAAACTCAAAAAGGAGGCCAAGAAGTGTCAGCACTTTGTGCCATGCAAACCAAATGAGAAGTTCCACCTAAAAGGAAACATCCTCTAACATGGCAGAACATGTTGCTCCGTAGCGTGCAAACACAATTCATATCATAGAGCCAAACTCCCGAGATCAACCAACTTCACCCACACTCCACAATACCACAAATAACAGTGACGCCACCCAAGCCAAGGAGAAGGAAGGCAAGCATACAACCTCACCTCATTTCCCACAAGTTAGGTACCCTCACAACCCCAAATACACAAGCCTTCATTTAAATGAACTAGACTTGTACTACATCTTCCAACACCCTCCACCAATTTTCTACCATGCCATAAGAGGTTTGATCCATCTGTTCAGAGGGTACATCTCACAAAGAGTCTCCATTAACATTAGTAATACCACCCGTCACAGAAAAATATTTCATTCTTTGAATTAAAAAATATAATAAAAAATAATACAAATTATTAAATTAAAACCAATCTATGAAAGAATTCACTGTCATTTTCAAAAATTTACATAATATATTTCACTCTTTAGACATAAAAGAATAATAATACAAATTATTTGAAGATAAACATGAGTATGTTCAGCTTCCCCTATTTATTATAAGTTATGTATTATAACAAATAAAAATAACATTTTATTTATTTATTGTGTGAACCATTATTTTTTAAAATTAATTAAATTTTAAATATATTTTACAAGTTGAAGATTATAATTTTTGGATTGATTTTTTTAATAAAATGATAATAAAGAATAAAGTAAGAGTGAATTCTCTTAGGGAAGAAAACTGAATTTAAGAGGTGAAACACTTTTTCCCATACACTTTTCCAAATACAATTTATTGGTTAGGGATTGATTATAAATTTTTTTGAATTGGGCTTTATTTTTTTTTCCACTGAATTGGGCTTTATGATAAACTAATAATAAAATATTTTATTAATATTTATTTATTAATTTAAAATGTTAAAGAATATATATCTATATATATATATATATATATATATATATATATATATATATATATATATATATATATATATATATATAAGTCATACATTATAAGGTGCTTGTGACTGAGGCGAAATGGCTCTGAAACCGCGCATCTCAGAAAACCGCGACGGTTTCGGTTAACTCAACATAGCACGGCCGCAGGACCACAGGATCGGTCGTTCTGTCGGGCGCTAGGGTTTCGGAACAGGCGACAGCACGACGGCGACGGGAGTATTGAGCTAGACGGCATGGCGGAACTTCCGGTAACGGACCTCGTGGACTATTCCGAGGATCCGTTGTCTGGACAGACGGTGTTCGCCGACCCTTTTTTGGCAACTTCGGGTTTCGCATCTACTTCTGCTGATGACTTTCTGGCACCAAACCTATCGACTAGGGTTAATCTGCCGAACTTCGCCTCGACTTACCAGGGTCTCGAGGCTCCGCCATTATCCCCTGGGACTGCCTTCCTGCTCGCAACATCATCTCCAGCGTCTCTGACTCTCGAAGACATTCCATCCACGCCGATTGTATTACCTTCCTCGCATTCGGAACCTAGGGTTCATCAGCCTCAGCAGACAAGCTCGGCTATCCCCTCCGCGTCAAATGGGCCAAAACCCTCAGGATGTTTTGGTACTCCAGTTGTAAATTCAAGTCCTCCTGGGCCCTCCTCGGCGGGCAATTCAAACCCTCTCTCAGATCACCCATCTGCACCAAGAACAAAAAAGCAGAAGGCAAGGTGCGTTAGGGCCATCAGGAAGGAAACCACGGTCTCTTTCGGGAATTCGCCAAGTTTTGAGGAAACTATGGCGCTCGCTTGCACAGTTTTGGTGGGTCACGTGCGAGGGCGCACATTCTCGGCGGATCGTTTGCTTCGATGGGTTAAGGAAATTTGGGGCTCCCTGCTCCCACAGCTCCCTGAGGTTGAGGTCCTCCCTCGGGGATGGTTTACCCTCCAATTTGCCAGCGAAGGTCACACGAACACTGTACTCGAGCATTATTGGCACATCGAGACGGCCCCCGTACTCTTGAAGCGATGGACCCCTTTATTCGATCCTGAAAGGGAGCAAATCGCAGCTGGACCACTGTGGGTAAGGTTACCAGGACTCCCCCGGCAATATTGGAATGATGAGGCCTTCATCAAAATCGGAAATGCTCTGGGGACCTACTTGGATCACGACCGCTCTTATGTAGATACTCGAAGGAGAACCATGGCGCGCATCTTGGTGCATCTTGATACCAGGGAAGGATTAGAGGAGGATATCACTCTGCAATGGGGAAGGCACAAGCGTATTCAGATATTGGATTATGAGGGTGTTCCATTTCGGTGCAACCGGTGTCACCAGGTGGGGCATCTGTATAAGGATTGCCCTCTTAATAATCGCGAGAATAGCTCTCCAAAGTACACTCCTATAGTTCCTAGAAGATCTGCGCCTCAGATCTCCCCGCCACAGAAGGGTACTTCGACTCCACAAGGAGCGCTTCATCACCCTCCGACTACTGCCGAGGGCACATCCACTCCTCCCATGACAAGGACAAGGGCAGCTGCTGCAGCAATCCAGAAATCGGGTACAGATCTATCTCCTCCCTCTTTTTCTCTTTCCCTTTCATCTGATTGCATAAATTCAATCTCTGTCTCAAAGGCTCAGTGCTCGATTCCGCCGCCCCCTCTTACTACTTCTACCATCCCTCCTTCCCTCACCCTCGATCATTCTTCGCCCCCATCTCCTCCTCTTGTGCCTCCCCCTGAATCAAAACCTCCACACCATTATTCTCTCCGCCCCCGACCCTCACAATCAGTCTCTGAAGGCCATTCGGGGCTGGGCATTATTCCCCCTGATCCGGGTCATTCCTCATCCAGGGGTCGTAAATCAAACTTGAACAAAGCCATTCGGCGTGCTGGGGCAGAAGTTGCTTCGGGACGTCAATCCACCATTGTCGGGGCCCTTAGAGCTACAAACCCCCTGCAGCGGGGTCCCCCATGAAGTGCCTATCCTTCAATTGCAGGGGTTTAGCTAGTTCCCCTAAAAAACTAGCCCTAAAACGACTTTTTCAGGTCGAATTGCCAGATATCATCTTTCTTCAAGAGACTCTGGGTTCTGCAGAGTCCATATCACTTGCCCTAAAATCGATTGCGCCTAAGTGGCAGTTCATCGGGCTGGATGCTATGGGACGATCTGGTGGAATGGCCATCGGACTCAACCCTTACTCCATCCGATTGGACTCTTCATGGGGAGGGCTGGGATTATTGGGAGCTGACATTTTCTCAAAGGACCTGGGGCTGCCCTTGCGTATTATCAACATCTATGGACCCTGTCAGCAGAGAGAAGGATTTTGGCGAACCCTCCTTGATAGATCACTGATGCATGTGGAAAATTTGATCATTGGGGGCGACCTAAACTTCTCCTTGGGGTATGGTGAATCATGGGGCTCATCTGCACAAGCAGACTCCATAACAGACTATATGAGGAACTTGCTCGAACAACATGATCTCATTGATATCCCCATGAATCACCCTCTACCCACATGGAGAAATCGCAGGATCGGGTCAGCGGCTTTGGCCCGTAGACTTGATCGTTTTTTGATTAAAGGACCGCTGATGCGCCATCTCCATCATTATAAGCAGTGGGTGAGTACTGGGGGAATATCGGATCATTCCCCTATTCTGATGGAAATTATGGGTCCCCACCCAAAACCAAAAGCCCCTTTCAAATTCAACCACCTTTGGTTGCAGGACCCTGGTTTCTCTAAACTGGTCTCGGACTTTTGGGTAGCCCACCCTATTAGCAGGGAACCCTCCTTGGCTAGGGGTTTTGTCAAAAATCTGACGGAACTCAAACATATCGTGATTGAATGGGCGAAGGTGAAAAAGGCCAAGGAAGATGAACTGCTCATCTCGATAGAAGCAGACATTCATGCCCTACTGGATGAACATAACCTGGGCTTTACCTCAGTGGAAAGCAAAAATAGGCTTGTTGATCTGGAGAAGCAGAAGCAAAGCATACTTAAGCTCAGGGAGGAATCAATCAGGCTGAGGAGCAGAGCTATCTGGCTAAAGGCAGGGGATGAAAACTCCAGATTCTTCCATAATTTTGCAAATGGGAGGAGAGTGGCCAATACCATCTGGAACCTCCCCTCCCCAGATGGAGGTCAGGCAGACTCTTTCAACAAGCTCTCTAGTCTAGGCACATCCTACTTCAAAGGTATCTTCAAATGCCCGGAGGGAACAAACCTTGCTGAAATCATCCGAGTAGCCTCTCATTTCCCGAGGTTTGTAAACAATGAAGATTTGGGGGATCTCAATGCGCCGGTCACCATGAATGAACTGGAGAACACCATTAAATGGTTTCAGAAGGAAAAGAGCCCTGGCCCCGATGGATGGACCATAGAATTCTACCTGGCCTTTTTTGACATCATTGGAGAAGACATCTTGAAGGTTGTGGAGGAAAGCAGAACCTCTGGACAGATCTATCATGCCATAAACACCACCTTCATTGCTCTCATTCCCAAATCAGACTCTCCATCATCCTTTGCTGATTTTCGTCCCATTTCGCTCTGCAATGTTCTCTATAAGATCATATCCAAGATCATTGCCAACAGGATCAGACCCATCTTATCCAAACACATTGCTCCTCAGCAATTTGCCTTCTTGGAGAATAGGCAGATTCATGAAGCCATTGGCTCTGCACAGGAAGCCATTCACTCTATTTGGACTAAGCATCTCAAAAGCATTCTTCTCAAAATTGATCTCTCCAAGGCCTTTGACAGAGTCAGCTGGCTCTACATCAAGATGATTCTTATCCATCTGGGTTTTCCTCATCAGCTTATTACTTGG
Organism: Pinus tabuliformis; assembly: GCA_031772625.1. Lineage (NCBI taxonomy): Eukaryota > Viridiplantae > Streptophyta > Pinopsida > Pinales > Pinaceae > Pinus > Pinus tabuliformis. The sequence continues at coordinate 280,825,329 of CM062806.1, read as the reverse complement.
ATTATGGCATGCATTTCTTCACCAACTTATAGTATTCTGATAAATGGAGCTGCATCCCATTTTTTCCACTCTGAGAGGGGACTCCGTCAGGGGTGCCCCCTTTCCCCCCTCCTGTTCCTATTGGTAACAGAAGCGCTCAGCCGTCTCATCATCTCTGCAAAGAGGGAGGGATCCATCCGGGGTTTAAAGATCTCAGAGGCATGTTTTCTGACTCACCTTCTGTTTGTGGACGATGTCCTTATTCTCCTTGATGGCAGTATTCAGGACACTTCATCCTTCAACAGAATCCTTAAGCTGTTTACTCATGCCACGGGGATGGAGGTAAACAAGGAGAAGTCTTCCATCACATTGGTAGGTACCTCTGTAACCGAATCATTCTCGGCTATGCAGGCTTTTCCTTTTACCACACAACCTCTGGATCGAGGTCTCAAATATCTTGGATATTGGCTAAAGCCCACAAATCAAAAAATAGCTGACTGGGTATGGCTTGTCACCAAGATTGAAAAGAAAATTACATGTTGGTACTTTAGATACCTCTCCAGAGCTGGAAGATTAACCCTGATCAAATCAGTTCTGGAAGCGACCCCTGTATTCTGGATGGCATTGGCTTGGATCCCCCGGAACATCCTCTCAAAGATCCAGAGACTCTGCAACAGATACTTGTGGGCTGGAAAGGAAGAGAAGCGTACCTTTGCTTGGATTTCCTGGAGCAAGATTGCTCTCCCCAAGAAATGGGGTGGCTGGGGATTAAAGGATCTGGCATCCTTTGCAAAAGCTCTTGCTGCAAAAATGGGATGGGCGTTGCTGACTTCACACAGTCTATGGACAGACATAGCATACCATAAGTACATCTGGCCTCTCGACATCATCGATTGGGCTAGGCTTCCAAACTGGAACAGAACGGGCATCTCTTCCATATGGAAAGCCCTCCTACACTCCCTCCCCCTCCTCAGAAGCAATATTGTTTGGCGCATCAGAAGTGGAAACAGAGCTCGCATAGGTATGGACCCCTGGAGTGGCTGTGGAGGTAGACACAGGCTTCCACAAGACCTGATTGCTTTTCTAAACTCCCGTGGCATCAAGGTGCTTGCACAGATTGCTGATCCTGAGGGCTCTGATATTCTCCATCAGGCCTGGAAATCCGGCGCACATTTAGACATCCCGATCAGATGGCACGCACCCTGGAAAGATTTCTGTGATGCTCTCACAGAATCCCACATCAGAATTGTGGAGGGGCCGGATGAACTCATCTGGCAACTAGCTGAAAGTGGGATATACTCTCCTCGTGAAGGATATAAACAAATCATTATCCACAGAAAGCCGGAAGTGCTAGACAGATGGTGGCACCAGATATGGAAATTATCAGCGTCGCCCAGATCAAAATTGTTTTCTTGGTGTGTCCTCCGCAACCGCATACCCACTGACGAAAACCTCAAACGCAGGGCAGTATATGGACCCTCGCGATGCGTGCTGTGTAAATCAGACTCAGAATCTACTGAACATTTATTCTTGCGATGCCCCATTGTTCAGCAAATATGGCATAATATCAAGCCATTCACACAGTACACGGGAGATTGGTCTGGTACAGACCTCATCAGCGCATGGATCGATTGGGGAAACAAACACAGAGGCTCGAAAATTGTTAACCTCCCCATCATTGTAAATTGGTCTATTTGGAGGACCAGAAATAGGATGATATTTGACGGATGGGAGGCTCGGTGGCCAATCATTGAAGCCGGCATCATCTCTGCATATAACGAATTACCAAATCCTCCTCCCTCAAAACAGCGTCGACTGACCCCTCCTCCCAATATTGACATGGGCACGCCGTGGGCTTTCTTCGATGGGGCAGCAAATGAACATGGCTGCGGAGGGGGTATCATCCTACACAAATCCACGAGACACTACTTCCATATCAAAGTAGGATTGGGGGCTGGCACTAACAATTATTCTGAGCTCATCTCACTCCGTCATCTGCTTCATTTTGCACTTAGTCATCAATGCACCAGCATCAACATATTTGGCGATTCTCAGATTGTAACAAATTGGATCAATAGAGCTACTACATGTCACTCACACACTCTAAATGTATTGCTTGATGAAGTATTTATTCTAAAGGATGCTTTTAACCATATCCATATCTCTCACATATACAGAGAACATAACCAAAATGCTGACAAGCTTTCCAAGGAGGCCGCGGTGATGGAGAATGGGCTATGGGAAATCACTGAATTTTTGGATCAGCAGGAGCGGAAATTCTACCATCGGCCATATATAGACCCGACATATCCCACAGCGGGTCAACAGGCGACATAACATAACAGTTTTTTGATGTTTGACTGCACAAACATGATATTTTTTGTAATAGACTGAGGATTGCCATAAATGGCACCAATTTTGCTCAATTTTTGAATATGTAACAGACAGATATACAGCACAGATATGCAAATCATTGAGAAGATGTACAGAAACAGTAGGCATATGCTTCAAAGCATCTACATATGTAATCTTTCATATTTATAATGAAATATTACGGATTTTTCCAGTGGAAAATAAAATAAAATATATATATATATATATATATATATATATATATATATATATATATATAGATATATATATATATATATATATATATATATATATATATATATATATATATATATATATATATATATATTCAAAAAAATCAAACACCTTCTTAAACACCTCCTTTCACACATAATGGTTCTATTGAAATTGAAACCTAAATCGTGTTTATTGAGAAATCTCATCCCAACCACTAAACAAAAATTAAATGAATTAATAAAAATTAAATCCATATTAAACTTTAAATAGATGAATTGATTAAAATTAAATCCATATTAAACTCGAAGTAGTTCAAACTTATTTTAAAAATTAAACACGGTAAAATTTGAAGAATTAACATTTTTTTAATGATTGGTATACTTAATTTACCTTTTCATTTTAGTATACACCACCTGTAGGTTGGTCTGCATGAACCTACCTTTTCTTCTTGTAGTCAAGATATCATGGATGACCATTGGCATAGTTTGACATAAAGACATGTCATAATTTACACAGGAGGTGTTTTCATAAATTCTTTTCTAAATATTATAAGTTGATTATTTTGAGAAATTCTTTTCTTGATGTTCATTATTTTTAGAAAGTGGAAGGAAACTGACAAGGGTAGTGGTTTGAAATTTCATTTAAAAACTGTATTTTACTAAGCATCTCACAACCGGTTGCCTTTACCTTTAGTGTGCCCACACGGATGGAGTAGATATCACATATTTAAATAGTGGATATCTTTGTTGGAACAAGTGCTATATACATAAAGACGAGAAAATTAGTCATATCAATATTTTTACTTAATCCGAATGAAGAATATAATTAAAAAAGTTAAGTACATATTTTGAAATTATTAAATACTTAATATCTATTTATTTTAGAATTTTTATAAAATTATAGTTAAAATATTTTATTTCAATCAACTAATTAAAAAATCAAATTTATTTGACCAAGTGTAATTACAATATATTTGGCCTATAATAGGTTTAATAAGTATTTTAATATTTTAACATTGTTTTTTTTATTTCTTTTTAGTATTTTAAAGGTTAAAATTTTAATTTTAATTTATGATTTTTTTTTGGGGCATATTTTCTAATTTAATTTATCTAAATTTTGGAATTATAAATTTTTCTTATAAACTCTTTATAATCCAAGTGCTCCAAAGGGTTTTTGAGGTGCTTTTTTGGTGTAAATTATTGTGTTTTGTATTCATTATCAAAACAAAAAATTACATCAATATCATTTCCAGACCTCTCAGAAATACAAACGAACCCATAAAACCAGTATCACCCATATCAAATAGACATTAAAGCATCAATATCATTTCTAGTTAGAAATACAAATGAACCTATAAAACCAATATCACCCATATCAAATAGATATTAGAGAAAAAAATGCTCATTATGTTCAATAAAGATCAAAGCTACAAGAAATCTCAATCTATCTATACCATCAAAACATAGAACCAACTAAATTAGAAATCTGTGATAATTGAAACCACATAACACTCGTTCAAGAATTGTGAATAGGAAAATAATATCCAACAAGAACTTAAAATCCTTATCCAAACAATTGTAATCAACGTCTTCAAAAAATAACCATTACTCCATACAAACCAGAGCAGAAGCATCCATCAAGTGCACATAACCATAAAAGAATACAACATGCCATTAAGAACCTAGGATTTGCAAGAGCTTTTGTGCCAAGAAGATATAATAAACAACAAGAACATCCAAAAAAAAAGCACTATGGATATGGTTTTTTCAAGGTGTTGAATCTATATATATATATAGTGAAAACTCATTTTAAACAACAAAAATTACTATTTTGCCAAAAACAATTAGCCATACTCTCGCCAAAAACTTAAAAATTGTAGCATGTTTAGACAATGACATTTTTTTCTTAGCATGTGTAAATGTTTGTATTTACTTACCATTTATACAAAACATAATTGTTTTAGTAAATAAATATTTAAATTAAATTTATTTATTTTTGAGATCGGTGAATGTTTCCAACCAAACTGATTATGTGATTAACTTGGAAAAACAATATCAAGAATAAGATGAATCACTAAAGCTCGAAATCAATGTTGTTTTTGTTGTTGTTGTTTTTCTAGAATATAAGAATGTTTTTTAAAGTAAATATATTAATAATTTAATTTTCAAAGATATTGGATAAAAGTGAAAGTCCCTTGACAAATCATTTTAAGTGGTATAATTTTCTTTAATAATTATTTCCGCTATACATTATGTTTTCCCTATTTTATTTTAAAGATAAAATAAGATTACTACTTTAATATTGATATATTAAGTAAATTCAACTAAATATTAAATCACTAAGTAGATTCAATTCTTAGTGTTCTTATTTCTTAATCATATCTAAAATATTTCATTATTTGAATGAAAAAAACATTAATTAAATAATAATTTATATTATTAAATCAAAATTGAGCTTTCAAAGAATTCGCTGTCATCTTAAAATTTTTAATGTTAAATTTTCTTAATCATCTTACTTAAGATATCTCATTTTTAGACATAAGCAAATAATAATACAAAATCATTTGGATAATGAAAAAGAACACACTTTGTCTCTTATTGTAAAACTGAAATAACCTAGAAAACGAAATACCACATAAAACATAGATAAAAATGCTCAATCCATATCAACAAAGCATAACACCACCAACCCATTATCACCATATAGACATAAGTAGAAGAATGAAATCAGGCTCACAAAATACATATCTTCTATGATCACTAAGTTATAAACCATAAAGTTGAAGCAAACATATTGAACTGAAATCAACATAATAAAGAAAAATATTTAGTTAAGCAATGATGAACACACCACCAAGAGCATATATCATCACCAGCTAAGATCATAACCCAAATAAAAACATAACCTACAATCCGCGTGATGGGAGACAACATAATGCACGTGGAATGAATATTAATAAGCAAGAAGACACCATCCATTGAGTAATTTAGAACCCATAGTAATCAACATGAACAAAGAGCCAACCATCTATGTACAAAGCCAAATATAATAGCAATTAGCCTCAATCCATATCAAAATACATAAGAGAGAACCATAACCTTGCCTCCCAAACTCATAATCAACCATAAGAACATAGACTCATCCATAACCACGTAGAGCCACTAACAATATCATCAAATGCACAACCATATTCAAAAATCATATTAGAGAAACAAATCTCCACATTATAAGCCACATACCAAAATTCACTGCAAAAGGATATGAAAGCCTACCATATCTAATCATGATCAAAATAGGATATTGTAGATAGTGCCTAACCACCAGAACCCAAAGGATTTGTGAGGCCGTCAGAAGCATAATCACTCTCAAAAAAGCCCTCAATGCAGGCCAAACAAGAATCTAGATTATCTAAACAAAACCTTTGATTATGGAGCATGTGTTTAATGTCCTCAAATCATATGTTATATCTTATAATTAGTAAAAAATAACATTTTTTATTTAATGTGTAAACAAATATTAAAAAAACATGTTCTAAATATATTTTATTTGTTGAAGATTATAAATTTTTGGGTTGGCTTTTATTATAAAATGATAGTAAAAAAATAAAATATTTGATTAATTTCTACATATAAATTTAGATTGTTAGAGATGTTCGAATTATATTTTATGGAAAAAAACTAATTTTAGGAGGTGAAACACATTGTCTCACACACTTTTCCCAGCATGTTTCTTTTTTTCCCCTTGGAAAAATTGTAATTTTCATTATGTATGAAACTTACATGTTGTATATGCAAAATGCATATGCTATATGTGAGGCATGGCTTGTCAAAAATGAATATTGTTCACTTATATCAATTCAAAATTTGGTGCCTTGAGTCCACGTAGGGAGGCCCAGTTTCAAAAAATATTTTTCAGATTGTTTTTTCAATAAAAATATATGCTCGAGTAAATTGCATTAGAGTTCTGAGATAAAAGAAAATAAACATATGTATATTTACAGATGGAGACTGTAAAAGCATGAGAAAAACCCTGTATCCAGGCTCCCAATGAGCCTACTGAGCAACTATGTCCATGAAGGGCCTATGATAATACTAATAATGGGCCCCTTCCCTCTATTCTTGGATCATCCAAGTGCCCGAAGGCCCGTTAGCAACCTATTTGGATAATCGATCGACAACTGTGTTCCTTTCCCTGAAAATGTGATGGCATATGAAAAAATCAAAATGTGAATAAATTCGAAGAGCCTCATCTAGGATATGTCTCAATGTGTAAGTATAACATCTTGTTTTTTTGTTAAGCCAGTCACATACAACTTGTGAATCCCCAAACAGTTGCAATGCTCTACAATGTTTTTCCAATGCAAATTGAATAAGGAATTTAGCAATGGATATTTCAGCAAAGTTTTTAGCTTCTCCTCCTGGGCCCATTTGTATATTGAAAAGATGGAGGTCAGAGAGATATAGGATGGCTCCCCCCCACACACCTCCCCTCCTGTGCGGAACCATCAAAGAAAGCCCAAGGAAGTGAGTGGTTAATGGATTCAGGTATAAGAGTGCGAGGCCACAGGGGATTATCATCTTCCAGGATAAGAGTATAATCAAACAAGATCTGGGCAACAATTGAAGGCAAATGAGGGTAAGCGTTTGAGAATACGAGTCTATTGTGCACAATCCAAATGGCCTAGCTGATGAGAAGCAGGAGGTTGCGAAGTTTAGGCAAGATAACCCTTTTCCACCAATTTGTCCAGGCCTCCATAGGATTAGAGCCCTACCTGTTATCGGGAAAAGTATCCATTCGGAAAGACCCTAACCCACTAAGGTGTGACAGTACCTTAGAAACAAACAGAAGTAACTACTTGTGTATTCTTCTTTATGAACTATGAACAAAGAAGGAAAGGATGAACTAACCGTTGTCTTCCGCTAGTTCCTTTAGCCCAGTTCCTCTTCTCTTTTATAGCTTCCAACCCCTCGCTCCTTCACTTGCCCAGTAGCACAACACCTGCAAGATCAAAGAAGAAAGAGACTACACAAAGACATAGGTTCATATACATAAAAAGCTTAGGATCAGATTATAAGCTAAACATACTAATGCAACAATCATCAATGAAACACAAGTATGTAGGAGAAAACCCAAATAGTTTTATTGATAGAATAATAAAGGTTCAGGAGGAGATACAACCGATGTCCTGATCCAGCATCACCCTCCCAGCAGAGAGAAGTCCCTTCCTCACCTCCAACAAAGCATAAATCACCCAATAGTATAATTGTCTCTCTCAATACCAATAGCAATTCTTTGCAATATCAAAATTCCAGCCTTTGGATCTCTTGGATGAGGGATCCATATATAGATGTATGCAAGGAAGATGAGTCAGCTCATGATTTGACTAGTGGCTTCTCACTGTCAGTTCTTGCTTCCACTTGGAGACTGAGAGCCTTCCACTTGGAGACTGAGAGCCTCTTACTCATCCTTGGTCGAATTCAGTGAGGCAAGTGTCATTGGAGAAGATTCTGGAAGCTTCCATTGTCTTTCCACCTCGCAGAATGACACTGCCACTTGTCATTTCCTGCTCAACGCACCCTGGTAGTGCATTCAAGTGCGTTGCAACGCACCTAGGCAGTGCATTTGGGTGCTATGCAACGCAGCCAGCTAGTGTAGCCTCTGAAATGATCCTGATTTGACTGATTCTGAGCAGTTTCTGGTGGAGAACTTCTGGGAGAAGCTGTAGTCTGTTGACCTTGTTCCTTTAGGGGTTGGAACAACATGTTTAGGGACTTTGGATCCCTTGGTTTATGGACATTTCATGCTCAGAGCTGTAAGGCACAAAAATGTCTATAACAGTTGCCCCCTAAAGTATGAGGCCGTTTATCGGGTGAAATGCTTTATTAGGAGGATCCGAAGTTCTTTCAATGCTGGGAGGAGACCTGTAATAAGATACAATACAATACATTATATTCATACTGATTTCATGATCTAGCTGAGGCGGGCATTCCCATGCTCAGCTTTATAAATTCATTTTTATGTACATAGGACAGACAATCGTCTGATGGTAGACTGATGGTTCTGATGGAGCCATCATCCTTTTGGTAGGATGATTATCTGTGCTGCAATGCTGTACATTTCAATGTCTTTATTTTCCTGAATATATATCGCAGCCCGGATGGATGAAACTAGATCCGGGGTCTTCAATCTCGTCCGATCTTCACTTGAAGTACAAGTCGATCCATGTGAGAATTGTTCTGAAGTCGAACATGGAAAGACATCGCTCGATTACCAGTCAATAATGTAAACTGTTAACAAGCGCGAGAGGAATCATCGATAATGATAATGACCCTCAAGGTACTGCAGTACAATTCACGTGGTGTGAATAAAGGACTTGGCTTCGAACACCACGCAAAATCTTTCGGTCGAAGGTCATTGAGGTATACATGTCGCCGGAAGTGAGAAACTTGCCATTGAGGCATGCAAGCTTCAAAGTACTAAATGGGGTGTTCCTAGATCAACTTCTTGGATAATGAGCTGATGTCGACAAGAAGCGATCCGTCAAAGGAGGGCCTTAATGAATCCCACATCAATGACACGGAACGGAGCAAATGATTTTGATGGAGGTGAAAACAATCTGATGATATATGGTTCAGGATGGTGGTCATGAAAGAATGAAGTATGATGTATGGTAGTGGATGGGACACGGTTGACTCCTTCTGAATGACTTCTCTTGAACATGTCGGTGACACTTATGTGATGGATTGGTAGCATTTACCCCAAATGTGGATGGTATGATGTGACCATGGTGATATGACCGGTGAATGAAACAACCCAACCCGACTCGGGCACGGAGTGGAAGTGTCATGTTCAAGAGCGACTTGCTACCAATAAATATTCTTTGAGTTTTCTTCCCAATTTTTCCCCAGTCATTGCGGACCAGTACCTATTTATTTTTGTCAAGCTTGAGGAGGATAACATATGCTTGTTCTATAATTTTCCCTTCGGGCAAACCCATCGCTATGTTTTAACGAGCCTAGCGATAGTGAAACTCGTTCTCGTCTAAAGACAAGTTTGTTTCTATTAATGCTTTTAACGAGTCTAACGACAAAGATAACTCGGTCCTTTTCATTTTTAGAGAGTATGAAAAGGAACATAAAGTTAACTCCGAAATTCCTTTTTCGTCATCTAATCCCTTAAGTCCGAAAAAGTATAAAACAATACAGAAGGGATGAATTTTCGATAGTTTTAACGAGCCGAACTAAACAAGCGCTCGATCTTTTTGTGCAATAATCCCTCAGGTCCAAAAGATTAAAACCTAGAGGAGGGATAGCTCTTTATGTCACTTTAACGAGCTGGAAGGCAAAAACTCAGCAATCTTTTCATATTTTACGAGTCAGATGAAAAGAGCTTAAAGAAGACTCGTCTTTTGAGGAACGAGTGATAAACAGGGTAGCAACTGATTCCAGGTAAGGTTTGGAATTTTCCAATCACGGTAGTGTCACAAGGATGGCTAGTGAAATCACTCTTCGCAGCTGTTCCTCAAAATGGGTAAACAATCAAATGGAGGTGAATGATCGGCCAATGAAAAGTGGAGGTGACGGTGAAAACACGACCAAGGCTTTAATGGCTGAAGTACTACATTCACGGTGGTTATTTACCGGGGAATAGTTCAATTTTTAATGAGCTTAAACGCGGGTGGAAACATTTGCTCGGTCTTATGTTTATTTTTTAACGAGATTGAACTATGTGCTAAAACTGCTCGATTCTTATGTTTATTTTTTAACGAGCATGAACTATGTGCTAAAACTGCTCGAATTTTCCAGTCATATGATAAGAATGTCTCACTGAAGATTCCATTTTTTATGGAGCTTGCATCTTACAAAGCTTTGCCCCGCATCCTATCATTATGCAAGTTTGGAAATGAATAACCGTTCTTTGCTTGCACTCCAAAAGGTTTGTATGCCCCCAGGTATAAAACAGAGTTTCAAGGTTACCTCTACTTCATTTCCGCTAAAACAAAAGTTTTACCGAGAGAGGCCTACCTCTTACAGGTCACCCAAAGATTGTTCTATTAATCTTTCAAACAAAACACTTCTTCGGCGATGTCTACCGAAATAAACAAAGGTAAGCGGCGCAGTCACGCCAACTCACATAACTTTGACAAGAGAATCTTATTCTAGAATAACCCTCTTCCAATCACGGACAGGGTACAGACTAGTCATATTCTCCCGCGGAAACCTACTCTATATCTGAAGTTTTCTCTGCCCGAAGCAGACCAGGATGCATGCCCCCTGGGTTCCAGTTACATCCTTCCGAATCACTCGCGCTCATCGGGAGGATGGACTGGGGGTGGAGACATTTCTTGCGTGAAAAGACCATTTAGGGATGGTATATTACTATTTGCTATGCGTGATCCGGGAAATGAAAGTTGGTCTACGAGCTTGACCACTCTTCCTTCATGCGGAAAACACATTACTCTAAAGAGTGAGGAGACGATGGCTCCCATGCAATAAATATAGTCTCGTCCAAGGAGTAGGTTATAATCCAAGGGTCCTTGAACCACCATGACGTTCATTTGAACAGTCTTCTTTCTCAATGTTATGGGCACATTGGGAAGAATCCCTAAAGGTCGACTGGTTCCTTTATCAAAGCCTGTCAGATTTCTCATCTCAGGCAAAAGCGATGGCGAACCAAGCGCTTTCCAAGCAGTCGAGGAAAGGATACTCACAGATGCCCCTTCATCAATGATGGTACCAGCCATGACCATTCTATATATTTGAACGATAATTCTGAATGGTATGCTTGCTGGTAAGCGGGGTCTGCCTAGTTGATTCCAGTCGAAGGAGACAACTAGGTTGCTTGGAGGTGGGACCGAATAGACGGCCGGGTACGACCCTGATGAACTCCCTTCCTGCGGTAAAGGGATGGGTATATTAACCTCATGTTCATCGGAGTCTATGTTGATGAAGAGAATTTGGATGGTGTCATCTTTGTTCTCTTCAGTGACTGTATCATTCGAAGATAAAACTTCTGAAGGCAAGACCGGGTCAACTGCCGCCTCGACCTTTTGACTTTCGTCTGGTATGGATTCAGACGGTTCATCCTCAATGATAGATGCTTCGGCTGACCACCTGAGCGGGCCAGCCGGATTCTCGACTAGTGACGGACTCGGCAAGAGTTTTTTATATCCAGGAGGGAGTCGTAACGGTGAAACCGGACGATCATCCAAAACTCTTTTAGCTTCATCTAAGAAGGGACAACGGTGGATGGCATGGTCGCCTTCGCACAGTTTACAGGGAAATCTAGCTTTCCCTTTTTGTCCTTGTGCTTCACTTTCGCTAGTCGACGGTGTGCTTTCAACATGATCACTAGAGGTTGATGACACCGGGTTGTGCAAACGAGGAGACCAGTCCCTTAGTATCCGGGGAATGCAGGGACAATCTCTGTGGAAGTGGTCTCCTCTGCAAATGACACATGGCGATTTAGGCCCGGTCAGTGTTGTGTGTGGATTTTTGCTGGACGACGCTTGTTTGCCCCCATTCGCTTTTGGCTCCTTCTTCTTCTTCTCTTTCTTCTTCTTTTCCTTCTTCTCCTTAGGAACTTGGCTTTTAGCTTTACCAGTTCCTTCAAGCGAAGAGGAAGGAGGAGAGGAAGAGTTAGAAGAGGTAGAAGGTTGGTGGGCAACTTTGGACTCGTCTAGCTGCTGATTTGACTGTTCAGGAATAGTGGTGTGTTGAACGACATTGGTTGAGAAGAGCCAGACTGGCAAGCCAATTGTCAGTCCTGGAAGCGACAATGTGGCCATATGGGGCGCACCAACATCTCCCCAAGAGGAGAAGGGACTAGGATTTCCACCAAGGGGAATTCCTTGGTTGGTAGGCTCCATTTTCTCAACCCAAAGATCAACGTAGGAAAAGGGGGTGATTGTTCCGTTTAAAATAAATTTTAACACGCTTTGACACAACTTGTTTTTTCAATTTTAAAGAGTCGAGAAAAAACAAAAGATGACTCTAGTCTCCTTCGATTTTTAATGAGCCTGAAGTGACAAGTGCTCAGATGGACCTTTTCCATTAAGGAGTCTGAAAAGGAACGAAAGGGACTGCTCTGGAGGTCTAGGTAGAGGGAGTACCAAACCAATCACAAAACTGCAGAATACGTTTTACGGTACGGCAGTCAATCTTCCCGAATGCTGTGTTTGGTGCATTGCGATTAGTAGGGCGGTCGACACGACTTCTTATGGATAAAATGTTTCAAGCCTATAGGGGTCTCCGAATATATACTCGACGGTACGTGGGAGCACAATCTGTACTGGCACTTACCGTCTCACAGTGGAGGAATCACCCAACCAACAATGAGGACAATAGTTACCAGGTTTTACGATGCCGGAACACGTCTCTAGCCTAGACCTATAAATGTTTTGCGTTAAGTTACAAAGCATTGTTAAGTTCATTGAATTTATTTTAAGTTGATCTTTCTTATGAAGTTTGCCTTTTTGGTTCACCACGAGATGTAGATGTAATTCCTAAAATGCAGTCTAAAGATGATAAACAAACTTTTTATCTCTTTTCAGCAATGAAAATCCTAGCTACAAAGGGAAAAGTAAGACAACCTTTTCTCAAAGAGCATAGAGCACACTGTAAATGCACTTTTTCCTAAATCAAGCCAAGCAGACTGTCAATATGCAAATGCACTTGTGCAATGTATTTGTTTTTCACTTTCTTAATATTGATGCCTAAAAAGAAAGTTGATGTACAAATTTGAATTCGCTTTTCAGTGATTAACACAAACAAGGAAAATACTCGTTTCGACACTTAGAAAAGCACAAATCCAAACCAAAAGACAAAAGTAAATGTATAATCAACTGTCTACAACAAATACACTTTCTCCTATGATCAAACTGACACTTTCGACAGATCTAAATCAGAGGACGACAGTATGACTATTCTACTTTTGTAAGGGAAAACTGTAAATGATGTAACAAACACACAAAAACACCTACAGTTTCTTTGTACAACGGAGGCGGAATTGAGGCAAAGAAAAGGGGTTTTGAAACAGAAACACACACTGATCACAGGCTGCAAAAACAGAGATCAAAACTGAAAAACTGAAGCAGAGAACCTCAGTTGCACAAGGCAAAGCTGATCAGCGCACCTGCAGCACAGAGAAACTGGATTGCAGCGCAGGTGGCCCTCTCGGGAACTGCGTTGAAATGCAGAGTCTCTTCACTGTGCCTGCGCTGGGGCAGAAACGAGACTTCTATCTAGGTTCTGGGTCACGGTTTGCAGTTTAATCTATGGCTTTTGGCCGAGTAAAAACAATCAGTAATGCTCAATCAGAGGGTGAATTAAATGGAGGATTGAGAACTATCACAAAGGGTAATCAGATCATTTTTGGATCAGCTATTCAAGTCATAAACAGATCCAGTGAATGGATTGAAATAACAGGTGTCTACTTTGCATTTGTTAATGGCAAATGCAGTTCGATTGCTACTTCTGAGTTTATGAAAAAAACAACAATGGAAATACAAACAAACTAATCAAACAAACTTCCCGAGTGGAGTCGCCATTTTGTTATCGGGAAAGGTATCCATTTGGAAAGACCCTAACCCACTAAGATGTGACAGTACCTTAGAAACAAGCAGAAGTAACTACTTGTGTATTCTTCTTTATGAACTATGAACAAAGAAGGAAAGGATGAACTAATCGTTGTCTTCCGCTAGTTCCTTTGGCCCAGTTCCTCTTCTCTTTGATAGCTTCCAACCCCTTGCTCCTTCACTTGCCCAGCAGCACAACACCTGCAAGATCAAAGAAGAAAGAGACTACACAAAGACATAGGTTCATATACATAAAAAGCTTAGGATCAGATTATAAGCTAAACATACTAATGCAACAATCATCAATGAAACACAAGTATGTAGGAGAAAACCCAAATAGTTTTATTGATAGAATAATAAAGGTTCAGGAGGAGATACAACCGATGTCCTGATCCAGCATCACCCTCCCAGCAGAGAGAAGTCCCTTCCTCACCTCCAACAAAGCATAAATCACCCAATAGTATAATTGTCTCTCTCAATACCAACAACAATTCTTTGCAATATCAAAATTCCAGCCTCTGGATCTCTTGGATGAGGGATCCATATATAGATGTATGCAAGGAAGATGAGTACGCTCATGATTTGACTAGTGGCTTCTCACTGTCAATTCTTGCTTCCACTTGGAGACTGAGAGCCTTCCACTTGGAGACTGCAAGCCTCTTACTCATCCTTGGTCGAATTTAGTGAGGCAAGTGTCATTGGAGAAGATTCTGGAAGTTTCCATTGTCTTTCCACCTCGCAGAATGACACTGCCACTTGTCATTTCCCGCTCAACGCACCCTGGTAGTGCATTCAAGTGCGTTGCAACGCACCTAGGCAGTGCATTTGTGTTCTATGCAACGCGGCCAGCTAGTGTAGCCTCTGAAATGATCCTGATTTGACTGATTCTGAACAGTTTCTGGTGGAGAACTTCTGGGAGAAGCTGTAGTCTGTTGACCTTGTCCCTTTAGGGGTTGGAACAACATGTTTAGGGACTTTGGATCCCTTGGTTTATGGAAATTTCATGCTCAGAGCTGTAAGGCACAAAAATGTCTATAACACTACCACCTGATTTATGTAAAGACTCATGTAGTAATTGTCTACCAAAGTTCTTGAGCAGTTGTGCAATCTATGAACAGATGGGAGACAGATTCATCACTGCTCTTGCAAAGACAACACCAAAATGGACCATTTTGGGCTCACTTGAGGAGGTTGCCTCCTGTGGGGATTTCATTGTTGAGGATGGTCCACATGAGAAGTCTGCACCTTGGGGGTGCTTTGAGCTTCCACAAATGCCTCCACCAATGTTCAATAACTTGTGGTCTTCAAGCATTAGTTAATACCAGCTAGCCCTACTTGGGTGTATAAGACCCAAATTTTGATAGTGTCCAGATGATCTCATCTTTGCCATCCCCTAATCGGATGTGGGTGGCAGTGAGATCCCCAATGTAGTCCTTCCAGATCTATGCCTGCTGCTGAGGAATATTTAAGCTGTGGGCCTATTTTCAAGCTTGCTGGAAAAGGGTGGAGTGCTCAGAATCTCCTATGTGATTGATATGAGTGCTATTCATTGCACTGAGATGATTCTTGATCTCAATAGGTAGTCTGTGGGCATCCCCACAGCTGATCCAGGGGTCCTGTCCTATCCTAACAGTCAAACCAGATTGAATTTTCCATGTGATGCCAGCTCTGATGATGTCCAAGGATTTAAGAACAACCTTCCATATAATCGACATCCCAGAGGAGTATCTGTGTGGCTGCCTTAACCAATCCATCACATTGAGAGGGGAAATGTATTTGGAGACCACCACCTTGGTCCATAAGCTATTAGATGATATAAGTTGCCATCCAAGTTTTGCTGCCAGGGCTGAGGAAAAATCTTCCAATTTCTTGATGCCCCATCCACCCCATTTCTTTGGAAGGTTGAGTGCATCCCATTTGACCCAAGCATAAATTCTTCCTATCTGATTTCCCTTCCAAAGGAATCTGCAACAAAGTGCCAGTATCCTTGAGAGTATACCTCTTGGGATCCATGCCAAGGACATCCAATAGACTGTTCTAGCCTCCAGAATGGTCTTGATGAGGATAAGTGTACCTGCCCTGGATAGATATTTGTAGTACTACATATTGAGTCTTCTCTCCATCTTCATTATAAGCCACGTCCAGTCTGTTATTTTATATCCCAAAGGCTTCAGCTTATATCCAAGGTATCTTAACCCATCCTCAAGTTTCAACAGAGTGAATTGAAATCTTTGTAGGGAAAATTGGATCACAGGGTGCATCCAACCATTATTAAGGTGGATTTACTACAATTGACCATCATGCCTATAAGCACTTGAAATAGGGAGAAAATGTTCTTTATGATGGTCAAGTCCCCTATAACTCCATTGAAGAAAATTAAGACATCATCCACGAATAACATGTGTGTTAAGATGCAGTCTTTTGTGACTTTTATACCCTGCAGTTTGCCCCTTCTCACCTCTGCTTTGATGAGTCTACTGAGCCCCTCCACTATTAGGAGGAATAGAAGTGGTGAGAGTGGACAACCTTGTCGATGACCTCTTTCAAAACGAAAGAAAGGAGAGGCCACGCCATTAAACAAAACACTGAATGGAGTGTTAGTGATACAACCCATAATCCATTTCATGAAGACAAATGGGAACCCAAGGTGGGTTAAAATCATTCTAATATATAACCAACAAACTCTGTCAAATGCCTTAGAGAGGTCGACGTTGAGGATCATACCTTTGATTTTCTTGCAATGCAATGAGTGCATAACTTCTTATGTTGTTCCCACCGCTTCGTGGATCTGTCGGTCTTGAAGAAAGGCAAATTGTTATTGTGAGATGTGGGTGGATAGAATGGGCCTTAAGCAGTTGGTAATGATTTTAGCCATGATATTGTAGATTTAGTTACAAAGAGAGATTGGTCTGTAGTCTTCGAAGGAGTTTGGATTGTTAGTCTTGGGGATGAGAGCAATGAAAGTAGCATTAAATGGTTCATACATCTTGCCATTAAATCTAGAGTTTTCCACTACCTTGAGGAGGTCTGAGCCCAAAATCTTAAAAAATGCTAAGTAGAATTCCATTGTCCAACTGTCCACCCCAAGACTCTTATCCTTCTTGAACCATTTGAGGGTGGTTTCCAGCTCTCCTAAGGTGACTTCCTTAGTTAGTTCCCTGCCTTCCTCCTGATCCATAAAACTTGCGAATAGTTGCTCCACTTGTATTATTTCAGGAAGGTTGACTGTGGGGGGTGCTCTGTATATTTGCTTGAAGTGAGAGGATGCCAATGTTGCTAGCTGGGGGAAAGTATTTACAGGGTGTCCCTGTTCATTCGGAAGCTGCCACATGGTGTTGATTGCCTTCCTCCCATTTGTGAATTTATGATAAAACTTAGTGTTATCATCTCCCTTAAGCATCCAGATCGCTCTACTTCTCAGCCTCCATGATTCTTCACGATCATTTAAGATTTTCCCTCTAGAGGCATATAGAGATGAGATTCTATCCTTGTGTTCAGTGGAGTTGTACACCCCTACCAAGTTATTCTCAAAGTCCACAATTTCTGTTTCAGCCTCTCTGAGGGCTTGATCATCCCGTCTCCTCTTGTTGTGAGCCCAAATTTTAGAGAGTCTCTTCAACTCATTAAGGTTTTGAGCAAACTTTATCGCAATGTGACCTACTGCAGCAGGGGGTGCACCTTCCAGAAATCTGTGACCATGCAAGCGTAGGAAGGGTCCTTCAACCATGTGGCATAGAACTTGAAGGGACCCTTAGGTTTCCCCTACCCCCCACTGATTTCCATATAGATAGGTAGGTTATCAAAGATGTCCCTTGATCCCACCAATTCCCTGTGAATTAGACCCTGATTGAGAAGACCTTCCTTAATAATAAATCTATCGAGTTTATGAGCTAGAATGTCTTCCCCTGTTCTATTTTTCTGCCATGTGGCTTGCATATTTGTGATGGGGATCTCCATTAGATTGTGGGCTCCGGGTAAATTCTCAAAATAGATTGAAAGGGGATCAATTTGTGCTCTCCATCCCCATGATTCCGCATATCCTATGGAGAAGTTTAAATCCCCTCCTATGATTATAAAATCCTTTTGACAGAGTTCAAAGTTAAGAAGGCGGTCCCAAAATTTAGGCGTGTGTTGGCATGGCCCATAGACATTAATAACCTTTATCTACATCCCTAGGTCAGCCAAGAACAAGTCTGCCCCAAGATAACCCCCAAGCAGTTGCAAAGATTGATAGTGCGCAAGTTGAACCCCAAGGCAATGCTTCCCGAACGACCACTTGCATCAAGGCCAATAAAGGACTAGCCTGGGAGCATCGATTGCAATAATAGAGAGATAGCTTGAGCAGATCTAAGGGTTTCCTAGAGGAAAATAACATCAATAGGAGAGGCAGATAGCAGTCTTCTAAGAGCTAGTTTTTTATCGGGCCTAGCTAGCCCTCTGCAATTGAATGATACAATCTTCATGAGGGGGGCTCAAGTAATGGGCCTCGTGCTCTAAGAGCCCTTAGGATGGTATATTTCCTACTAGAAGTGATTTCGTCTCTAGTCGTACTCTGTGCTTTGGATAGGGAAGAGGAGCATCCTCGAGGGAGTTTAGGGGGAGTAGGGGAGAGTACTAGGTCAAGACCAATGTGGTCGTCTTGCTGTTTTTGGGCCTTAGACCTAGTCTGGTATCTCGGGGAGGGAGGCCCGTCTTCAGGAATAGGGAAATATAGTGGAAGGGACTCCAGGATAGAAGAGGGGGTGATGGAGAACATGGCTGAGGGGGGACGAGGGGGGCAGGATAAGGGTGGGGAGATACTCCAGTAGTCCCATGTTCGATGCCAAATGGAGGAAATGCCAAACCATCAGTAATAGAAGATGTATGAGAGGAGTAAGAGAAGGATGAATTCTTACCCGATGATGATGATGCCCCGGCAACCGCTCTAGCCCTTGTGAGTGGAGGAGAGGGTGGCTGAAGAGGTGGTCTTCCACGTTTCTTTGGGACCTCTCTAGAGGGTGTCCTTCCTGCATCCACTAGATCTTCTTGTATCCCTGGGTCTCCGATGGGAGGTTGTTCCTCTTGTTCCTGTGCTGACTTAGATGGGATTTCCCTTGCCTCTTTCCCTGATCTTACCTTATTATTGAGTAGGAAATCCTTAAACAGATGCCTGACCTTATGACAACATCTACACCTGAAAGGTAACCCTTCATAATCCATTGTCTATCTCCGAGAAAAATTTCTCCACTAAATTATGATGTATTCCTGCAAGCCATCACTAGTATCTAAATGTACTAATACCCTTGTGCAAGCCATCATACCTATCGTAAGGTAGGATTTTTCATGATCGAGGTATGAGCCCATGACATTCCCAAGTCTCCTAAAAACATCTTCAGACCAAAATTGTAAAGGTAGCCCTAGGAGACAGACCCATAGGGGACCAACATTTAGCTTCTCACATTCTAGGTCAAATAGGGGCGTCCATCTACGTAGGAGCACCGAGGCCTATTCTATGTGCCGAACCGTAGAGAGGACCCAATTCATGTGTTCGACCCTTTTTAAACAGAGGGAAAACCATCCCTTAAAAAAATTCTGGATGAAAGGAGGATTAGCCAGATGCTATCCCCAAACCTCTAATGTCCACTGCTTTAGCCTAGATGCACTGAAGTTCCTCCCCCTTACTCTGCCAACCAAGACCCTATCAGTAGTCTCCATAGTATCACTCAAATGAATTTCCTCCCCCAGCCTCAAAAAAGCCTCGGAAGATTTGGGTTTTAGGCATTGCTATCTTTTAGTTGACCGCGACCTATCTTCATCTGTGGGTTATAGAGGTTCGCTTAGAAGAGGATGAGCCCCAAAATTAGGAGGGTCCTGAGGAGGCTTCGTGGAGAAAACTCCAGAAATGGGTGAGATCCCTGTGAAGTTACTAGATAGGGGTGCCGTGGAGGGCAGCACAGGTTGCCGTTACGGAGCGGAAGGCATGGGCTCACTGGAATGAGAGACAGAAGGGACACGGGAGCCACTGAAGGGTGGAAAGGGTGAGATGCCTGCTGAGAGATTTTCCAGGCCATGATCGAGAGAGTGGTCCACAAAAGTTAGGGTAGATGGCGACAACGGCTAAGAAGTGAGGTTCGGAAGGAAGGGGGTGGCTTCCAGGAGTGTGGCCATTGAGTTCGAAGGACTCGATATCGAGGGTAGAGAGGCTACGGCATCCGAGAGCACACTGTCAAAAGGGTAACCGCCTACGGGAATTTTTTGAGGATGGGACCAAATGAGGATTCCATCCAAAGGGTCCTCCGAATAGTCCATGAGCTCATCCATAACTATCGCTATATTACCACGCCAACTGCCTGCAGAGTCCTTAGGGAGCCCGTCACTAGTGATCGGGGGCAGAAGTGGCAGAATAGGAAAACGAAAGGTAAACCCTTGTCAGTGGAGGGGGAAGATAAATGTGGCAACAAGGTTGTAGCACAATTGAAACGGGTCTATGCAGGGGAGTATGTAGGGTAACGGGTAATGAGTACGGTCACCAGCACAGAAGGTACCATCGAGGGTAGGGTTGCAGTAAAAAGGAATTACCATGCTATTACACTGAAACCCTCGTCAGGTGCCCTCATTGCCATCCCTGTCCTCCATCTCTCCATGAGATTTCCCAGCATGTTTCATTTGAGGAATAAGATTGATTATAGACTTTTGGCTTGGAAATTTTTTATAAAATGATAATAAAGTATCTTATTAATGTCCACTTATCAATTTAGATTGTTAGAAATGTGTTAAGTCCCTTTTATGATAAGAAACCAACTTTAGGAAGTCAAACACCTTCCCTCTCTCACACACACAATAGTTCTATTGAGGTTTAAACCTAGGTTGTTTCCATGAGAAAACCTCATCCCAACCACTAAACCAAAATGTATATATGAATTGATAAAAATTAAACCCATATTAGACTTCCATGGAGTTCAAACCTATCTTATAAGTGGAACATTGTAAAATTTGAAAAAAATCAACATTTTATTTGACAATTTTTTAATGAAAGGTATTTTACTTTTCAATTGAAGTATAATTGTTTTTTGAATTTTTTGATTATGAATGGATTAGATGAAAATATACCTTTCAACATAAAATTAAACTTTTCCCTTCAAATTTCATCATTACGGGCAAGTGTTGTAAACTCACAATACATTCAACAAATATGAAAACATAGAAAATTCATAAGTTATATGTCAATAATTAGAGTTTATATCCATTTCATATCAAACAAGGAGATACAAATTCTTTTGCTTAATGTTAGAATTAATCTCTCTAATGTAGGTTGTGAGTGTTGTAAGTCACACTATACTTTAAAAGATAAACATACATACTATTTGTAAGTGGAAAGTTCATAATTATCACTTGTGTTGTATTTCATATTAAATAAAGGGACACTCTCATGAAGTGTTAAAATTTGTTTATTAAAATGTTGGTAATAAAGTATTTTGACCATAATGTGTGTAAATATCCATTGGAAGCTCAAGATACCAATGTCTATATATAACCCACATGTCATTTTTATGACCAAAATCATGTCTCATGTACAACACACATGATAACATATTATCTCACATCATGTATGACACACAACATATCATATATACTCTTCTCGTGTACAATAGATATTATAACATTTTCTCATGTCTCATATATGATACACACCATAGCATATAATTCTCACACCTTGCATAAACCGTAACTTACATTTAAATATATCCTGTGGTGTGTCAATGTGGTTATCATTTACTAAGAATAATCATACAAGGATGCATAAATTTTAGCATAATTACAAATTTCACACTAGTCAAAGCTTAAATAAATTAGATTGAACATTATCATACGTTAACAATAAGTAAATTAACTTTATACATACATTTTGGACATTTAAATAAATTTCAAAACATCGTTACTATGCTAAATAAC
This sequence comes from Pinus tabuliformis, assembly GCA_031772625.1. Classification (NCBI taxonomy): domain Eukaryota; kingdom Viridiplantae; phylum Streptophyta; class Pinopsida; order Pinales; family Pinaceae; genus Pinus; species Pinus tabuliformis. Next base: position 280,803,254 of record CM062806.1, on the reverse strand, counting down.
TTGATTCCTAAAGGAGAATCCTTCATAACCATTTAGCATGTGATAATTTACCATATCGATATGTTGATATTATATCATGGCCACACATGCTCTACATTATAATTATCAACTCTTATTTTGTCATATATCACAATTTCTCTTAATCTTTCCAACCTAGAGTTAATCCTCAAGTAGTTGTCAAAACTTGTTGTAATGCAAACTCAAACCATGAGTTATTAATGGTAGGACCAATTGTCCCGAAAAGAAGGAGCTAAATCATCCAATCCTCTTGGGGCATTGTTGTACCCCATTTTTGAATGACCAATGACTTAAATGTTGCACAAAATCCCTAAATTGGATCTCAACAATTTGATGTTTTTGACCCCATAAATCGAGTCATTCAAATGGAACATTAGTTTTCCTAATTACATGGCATCACCATCATAAATGAATTAATGAAACTTCATTGGGTGCCTTATATTTATACCCTAAACATTGGCAATGATATAAAATATAGCACTAAATTTTTACATAGACACAGTTTCTCTTTGACCTTTGTAAACACTTTGAAATAAAGATTCATATTTTATCACAATGGTCTAAGATTAAACAATAATACAGTTAAAGAATTCATCTCTTCTTTTGAGAAACTCCCATATGTAACAACAATATGTTTGATACTATTTTTGAGAAGTTAATTATCAATATATATATATATATATATATATCCAAAAATCTTATTGGTTCATCCTACTACTTGGTTGGGAGTCTCTCAAATAGCCCAACAAGCCCAAAATGTCTTGAATGCTCAAATGAAAAATAACATTTATTCCTCATTCTTGTTATAATATTTCTCGCATATTAATCACTATATATTCTCCCCATTTCTTATAGATCTATATGTTAACTCTCATAAAAAAATTGCATAGGACAGATTTGAAGGTATTTATTATAAAGATCATGAGAAAACTAAGCATAAATGTAAGGTGAGAAAAACTCTTTATGGCATTTTTGGAGAAATTGAAGTTATAATTCCATGTAATATCTCTCCACTTGTTGAAGTTATTCTCCCCTCGAATCCATAGAATGTGGAACCGCATATATCCATCAATGCCTCAACTGATATTCTACTTCCCAAATCCTTATATTGGTTAGCTACATCAAACATCATATAGCCATTATCTTAATTTACAATGGTAGAATCTGTTAGTGTCAGTCTTTGCAGCCTTCATCCAGTGATCAAACATGCTCTTATAAAGTGATTTTAAGGTGTCAAGGTCAAATTTTGTCATTTCAGTGAGTCTTCAAGAAAAATTTGGTAACTAGGCATTAGATATAGGGTTTGATTTTACTCCTTTCAAAGTTGTCCAAATGTAGATTGCTGCCTAGGGTTTGATTCACTATTTTGCTGCTAAGTCTATCATTCCTCCATCACTCCCTCATCACATTGGTACTTGTTTTCATCATTCCCTAAGTTTCCCTATCCCCCTAAGCTCATTAATTCCTTCTCCCAAATTCCCTTTACCAAATTATCGAATCCAAAACCTCAAACCCTAACCCTATACATAAACTCCCAAACCATCCCATATTTCCTTAACTGAATCTATCCCAACAATCCCTAAACTTTCCCACTATTTTTCCTTCCCCTTACAGCCCCTCATTTCACTATTTTCCCTTGGTAGCAAAGGTCATTCACTCCTAAGCCCCTTTTTCCTATCCCTAAGTCACATCATTCCATATCATTCCTATTTCCCCATCTCATTTGTAAAATCCCTAAGCCCCAAATAATCAAGTGATTGTACCATTGTCTCCACATTTGACAAATCAGAAGTTTTAAAAGTGAAAAGTTCACTTGGTTATAGTCCTTTGTTCCCGCTGTCCTATTTCTCCCACAGTCTTTTCCCTTTAGCCTCATTTGGCACATAGTTGGAAATTGGAGATAAAGACACCAAGTTCTCATTTCTAATTTTCAACAAACCAAACATACACTTAACATACACCTTGCATGGACATTATGGAGACAGACACCGAAACATCTTATGAATAAGACAGTGATTTCCACCACTGAACTGCATGCACCAGAAGGACACTAAAACGTCGAAAAAGGGAGGATAGAATTCGTATTTTGGCTAAGGATTCGGTGGCTGGGCATGATACATGATGGAGGGTCTTCGCTCCAAATTTGAGCAAATTCAGAGAAATTTTTGTCATTTTGAAATTTTTGGCTTGCAAAATAGATTGTTTTGCTCAACGCGTAGCGCGTCGACGCGCACGCTTATGATTGGGATACTTGCTGGAGGAAAACTTTATATTTTTGGATTTGTCATGGTAAGTTATGCATGCTCTATTATGGCCAAGGAATTTCATCAAGTTCTGGATGATCAAAAGGGCCAAAAACACCATGAAAATCACCTTTCTGCCACCTTTTGCACCAGCAGGAAGTACTTGTGGGAGAATGAAGTTTTGGAGAGGCAAATGAGCTCCAAATTGGGAAATTCCACTTGGGCAGGATAGAAAATATCTAGGGCTTTCCAACAAGCTATCATGAGCTTGATTTTGATGCCGGGAAGTGCCCCAAAAGAAGGCTCAAAGGCGCACGAGGCATAGAGCTCAGGCGCGCGGTGCATAGAGATTTTTGGTCAAATTTTCATCTCCAGCTCAGAAATTCAGCCAGTTTTCACTAGTTTCACCTTTTGATGTAATATTTGACTTATCTTGATGTAATTTTATGTACATAATGTAACTTTGGCACTTATTTACCTATTCTAGATGATTCATTCACAAAATAGCAAAAATTTAATGAATGGATCAGTTTCCCTTCTTTAAGAGGCAGGTTGTTTGGATGTCTAGTTTTCAGCTCCATGTTTAGAATTGGTTCAAACTGATCCTAGAAGGAGGAGCTCGACCCCTAGAGGCTAGGAGATGGGTTGGCATGGTCTATATTATGTAGATTTTCAGTTAGTAGCAGAGGTTGGACTTTTGGGAAAATTTTGGCACACTATTGTACATATCTTCTGCATTTTGGCTAAGGAAAGATCAGAGGTTTTGCAGCACCTGTTAGGATTCTTGTGGTTTTCAGTTTTGATAATGTGTTCTCTCAGTTATTTGTAAGTTCTTTAATTTTTTAATGTATGCCATTCCCTTCTTTTTCTTCTGAAACTAAATGAATGAGTAAGTGAGGTAGAATCCATTGATTTCAGTGCTCTGCCTTTAAATTTGTTTAGTTTTATATGTTTTCACCAGTCTGGAGAGGATCCATATTTCCCCTTTCCCTTTTCAGCTCCTTGTCATTCTGATCCATCCATACATATGATCAAAAAGCATCAAAGCTACTACCTACCTTGCCCCAACTCGAATTCTGCAAAGATCTGGTCTCATCCCCGAGCCCAAATTTGTTTTTTCCCTTTTCTCCAACAAAACCTCAAAAATTTTAAATCAAACCTTCCTATCCATTTACTAGCCTAAAATCAATATCCATTATAAGTCATCTCAGCTCCTTTGAAGAACTTTTTTCGAGATAGACCCGGAGAGAGCCCTCTCCTGTCCTCGTAGGGCTAGCTACGAGGCTGAGCTTGGTTTGATGTGGCCTTGAGTCTCACCTTCCCTCAGCCTAAGGCAGATTCTAGCGCTAACAGAATCCATAAATTCATACATCAATGTGTAGCCCAAGAGGTACATCGATATAGCCATGTTGTGAACAACCTATTGATCATGATTATTAATGGAGGTTTCATTGAATGTAGTGGTCATCATGAAAATATGCATATTCAAATGGGCAAGATTATAGTTTGAAAACCAACAATTTTTTATTGAAATGGGTGGTTGTGATATAGTCTAAGGTGTTGAATAATTATGGACATTAGTTCCCATCATCATGGATTTTAGTGAGTTACAATCAATTTCCAGTAAGAGAGGCATCACTACACTTTCAAATGAATCAAAACTAATTCTATAGACATCATCAACTCCAATTGTATATAAAAGATTATTAAAAAGGTGATTTAGACATTATGGTTAAATTCAATTCCATCGACCCTTTGAGACGCCTTCTCAACTCATCCATATTGACATTTAAGGTCTTTTCCAAACATTAATCTAGGTTTGAAACTCCCTAAGGCCTACTACCCTCCCCAGGTGAGCATGATCATTTTATTATGCTCATACTAGGTAGTTGTCCACCTAATGTATTCTCATATCACCATCATTTTCCCATAAAAATGAGATCATAGAGATAGCACATAAATTTCTAACCATTGGTGTCATCTGCCCCAGTACTATCCTTTATTTGTCACTAGTAATCATGGTCCCCAACATGGAAAATTTTAGGGGCTAATATTCACGGTCCTCAACATGGAAAATTTTAGGGGCTAATATTCACAGGTGGGCTAATTTTCCATGTTTTTTTCCAAAAAAAATATTCGCCAATTTCCATTTTTTGTAAAAATGATTTGCCAAAAATTTGTCTTATAAAATTATTTTACCTTAAAAATCACCAAAATTTTATGTAGACTAATATAAAATCATTAGAAATCTAAATATTTTTACAAAAATATTGTCAAACATTTAACAATTTTCATATTAAAGACTAGTGGGATTCGTCAAATTTTGGTTTGCGTGAATTTTTTCTTCTTGTAGTCAAGATAACATAGTTGACAACTAGCATGCTTTGAGATAAATACATACATAATTTACAGATGAAACATTCTTCTTGAGAAATTATTTTCTTAATGTTAATAAGTTGATTATTTTGTGTAATTATTTTCATAATGTTATAAGTTGGTTGATTATTTTGAGAAAGTAGAAGGAAATGACAAGGGAATTGACATAAAGATAAGAATTCAAGTTTTAATAAGTATTTTGATGTGATACTAATTTGGACGATGAGACTTAAATGTTTTTGGTTTTTTAAGGGGTTAAATCTTTAATTTAAAATTATGAAAAATAGTAACTTTTTGTTTACTTAGCATCTATGAGGGTTTGTATTTATCTTTAAATACTGGGAAACCTATCATAATACAATTGTCAAACAAGCAATGGTGACAACCATCACTAGCTATTATTAGCAAATGTGGGTTTTCTCATCACCGTTTTATATATATACATATATATATATATTAAAAATCTAATATTTAAAGGTATTTGACAAAAGTGAAGATGTATTGCCTATACATCACTAATAATTCATTCCAAGTGGTGTAATTTTCTTTGATAATGATTTTCAATGTGTATTGTGTTTTACCTATTATGCTTGAAAGATAAAGTAATAATTATACTCTAATAATTATATTATTGAATAAATTAAACCAAATATTAAATCACTAGCATGTAAATGAATGGTCACAACAAAACTAGTGTAAACATATTTGCTCCTTGTTCATCAATATTGCTCTCCTTAGATGATTGGGTTAAAACCAAACCTTCAAAGGTTCAATGTTTAAGTTTCTTCATCGTACTTGAAGTACCTCATTGTTTGAATGACAAAACATAATCAAATAGTGATACAAATTATTAAGTTAAAACCAAGTGTTCAAAGAGTTCACTAACATCTTTAAATTTGTTGAGAATTTATTATAAATTTTTGCGGTGGGTTTTTTTGTTTGATAAAATGATAATAAGCAATAAAGTAATAAATTATTTGACTAATATCCACATACATATTTATATTGTTGGAGATGTGTGAATTCTCTTTTATGGAAGGAAACTAATTTTAAGAGGTGAAACACTTTCTCTCACACACCTTTCTAAGCATGCTTCATTTAAAGTAGCTTATTAACATTCACATAACAATTTGGATTGTTATAGATGTGTGTATTCCCTTTTATTGAAGGAAACCAACTTCGGGAGGTCAAACACATTCCCTCACACACACCACAATGGCCTCACTCAACCTCTAACATATCACGTGTGATTGTGGCATACTAAAAAATACCCCTAATTTGACTACATATTGGAAAATGCCTCTAAAAATCACATTATTTAACCCTACCAATACAAACCCATTACAAATTCCCAATTTAAAAAACTCCTAGTTTTACTAGATATTGTAGGTATCCATTTCTTCATTAACATTTTTCTACCCCTTTATATTTTTTCATTAACTTTGAGCTTCATTTTTTATATTAGCCAATATAAAAACCTTTTACCCTATGATATATGGTTAGTATATTACGTCATTTTTTCCTCAATGTATATCCTCCAATATGAATTATGTGGTATGGTATTGCTCCCCTAGTAAAGCACCCATATGACACACATACATAATGACTCTATTGAGATTTAAATCTAAATTGTTTCCATGGCGAAGTCCCATCCCAAGCACAATTGTTTCCATGGCGAAGTCCCATCCCAAGCACAATGTATATATGAATTGATAAAAATTAAAACCAATTAAACTCTAAAAAGAATCAAACATATCTTAACATTCAACACTCTAAAAGTTGAAAAATCAACATTTAAATTAATTTTTTAATAAAAAGTACATTTAATATATCATTTTAATTGAAGTATAACTATATTTTTGGGGAATTTTTCATTATAGAAAAGTTCGATAAAACTTTACCTTTCAACGCAGAATTATTTTTTCCATTTCAAATTTCATCACACTTGCAAATGGTGTAAATCTACAATACACTCTACAAATTTGAAAATATAGAAGATTTGCAAGTTGCGTCAAGAACCATAGTTTGTATTCCATTTCATATTAAACAAAGAGATATAGATGCATTTGTTTAATGTTAGAATTGATGGCTCTAATGTAGATTGTGTGTTGTAAAATCACATTAGACTTTAAAATGATAAACATAGAAAATATTTGTAAGTGGCAAGTTTATAATTATCACGTGAATTGCATTTCATATTAAAGAAAGAGAGACTCTCATGCAATGCTGAAATTTGTCATAATGTATTTTGGCCATAGTGTGTGTAAATCTCTTTAATTGGATTTTCGTAATGTAGTTTGACAAATTATTTTCTTAATCTTGATTGTTTGGAGAGTTTTGAGAAAGTGGAAGGAAAACGATTGTGTAAAGTTTGAAATTGAGTTGTTATTTTTTTTATCTATTTTTTTTAAAATTTGATAGGAATTTATTGAAATTGCAAGTTTGATGGGTAATCTTTGCACAATCAAAGTGGTTTAGAGGTTTTTGAGGGTGCTAAATCTATATATACAGTCAAAAAACCAATTTAAATAACACAAATCAAGATTTCACCTCAAAAATTTCTATAGAATTCAAAAATCCAAAAAATCACACTCAAAACAACTCCATTTAAAATTTCGTTTTAAATGTGTATTGAAATTATTTTCTTAATCTTGATTGTTTTGAGAAAGTGAAAAGGAAAATGACGAAATAAGTGGTTCGAAATTTCATTTTAGATGTGTCGTAATATATACATGATATGTTCTTCTCGAAAAATTCTTTTCCTAATGTTATAAGTTGATTAAAAACCAATTTAAATAACAAAATTCAAGTTTTCACCTCAAATATTTCCATAAATTCAAAAATCCAAGAAATCACGCTAAAAAAAGCTTCATTTAAAATTTCATTTTAAATGTGTATTGAAATTATTTTCATAATCTTGATTGTTTTGAGAAAGTAAAAGGGAAAATGATGAGGTAAGTGGTTTGAAAGTTCATTTTAGATTTGTCATAATATATACATGCAATGTTCTTCTCGACAAATGTTTTTCATAATATTCAAAGTTGATTATTTTGAGAAATTCTTTTCTTGTTGATTATTTGGAGAAAGTGGAAGGAAAATGACAAGGGAAGTGGTTTGGAATTTCGTTTTAATGAAACGTAGTGCATTAAGCACTCTCACCAAGGCTTTATCTTTGGTGCACCGACCACATTTAGTGGATCCCACCTTGGATTGAGTAGAGATCACATATTTCAAAAGTTGGATTCTTTTGGTCTCCGAAACCTTTTTTTGTCGTATTATGGAGAAGAACTCCGATGGATTGACATAAAGTTGAGAACCATGTTTTAATAATATTTTTTTGGATTTTTAAAGGGGTAAACCTTCAATTTGAAATTAGTATATATATTAATTTTTTATTTACTTGGCATGCGTAAGTGTTGGTTTGTATTTACCTGCAATTTAAAATATATTTCTGTTAATAAATAAATTTTTACTTTCCTTAATGTTAAGTTTTTTTAATATTTTATATATATATATATATATATAAATTTAAGAGTATTTTTTTAATATATGAAAATATGTTAATAATCTAATATCTAAAGGTATTTAAATGGCATAATTTTTTTTACGTTCCATTATATTTTATCTATAATTATATTTGAAAGATAAAGTAATGCTTCTACTCTAGTAATTATATTATTAGTTTCCGAATAAATATTATATCACTAACATGTAAATGTAGAATTACAATTAAATTAAGGTAAACATACTTGTTTAGAGTTGATCAATATTACTTCTTTTAAATAACTAGGTCAAAACCATAGCTCCAAATTTTTTTATTTTATCTTCAAATTTTTAATGTTCAAGTTTCTTAATCATACTTAAAATATTTCATTTTTTTTTTAAATTGTGGCAAGAAGTTTTCTATTAATAAAAAAGGAGGTACATCACACATACACATTATCAATACAAACACGATCATAAATAGAAGAATCATTGGCACCCTAAAGGACAACATTACAAAGGTAAAATTAGACCATTGTCATTTTGCAGTCGACCATGCCACCAAAAGCTTGCCATTGGTCAAGGCGAGTACAAACACAATAAGAAATAACAACAAACATGTACCAAATTCGACAACGATCATGCCAACTACATGAGGTCGCAAAAACCTGAAGAAGGAATTACCAGATACAAGAGAAACAACTAAACTGCTAGAAAAACAAAAGGAGCCAATAACTAAACAACCCATGAGTGCATGCCACAATTCCCAGAATATCCATTAAGCCCACATAAAGGGAGAGATTCAAAACTGGTCATGGTACCCTCCCAATCAATATCACCTTCATGCCATAATCAAAACATGCGACGAGAAAGTACCCAGATTGAGCCATCGGACCATAGAGAGTCATCGTCCAGAGACAATGTGACCAAAATCAAAAGTGGGCCAATGAGTGTCAACACTTTGTGCTATGCAAACTGAATGAGAAGGTTCACCTAAAAGGAAACATCCTCTAACATGGCAAAACATGTTGCTCCGTAGCACTGTGCCCAGTGTAGATGCAACTGATATCACAAAGCCAAACTCCTTAGATAAACCAACTTCACCCGCACTCCACAGAACCAAAAATAACAATGATGCCACCCAAGCTAAGGAAAAAGAGGGCAAGCATACAACCTCAACTCCTTTCCCACAGGTTATGTACCCTCACCACCCCAAAGAAACAAGCCTGCATTTAAATTGATGAGATTCGTAGTACATCTTTCAACACCATCCACCAATTTTCTGCCACGCCATAACATGTTTGATCCATCTGTTGAGGGGCACATCTCACAAAGAGTCCACATTAACATTAGTGATACCACCCATTCATAGAAAAATATTTCATTTTTTGAATGAAAAAACATAATCAAAGAATAATACAAAATATTAAATTAAAACCAATCTTTGAAAGAATTCACTATCATTTTCAAATTTTTAATGTTCAACTCTCTCAACCATCTTACATAAGATATTTCATTATTTAGACATAAACGAATAATAATACAAAATTATTTGAAGATGGAAATGAGTATGTTCCACTTCCCCATCTTTATTATAGGTTATGCATTATAAATAATAAAAAGAACATTTTATTTATTGTGTAAACAGTGGTTTTCAAAATTATTTATTTTTTAAATATATTTTACTGGTTGAAGATTATACATTTTTGGATTGGATTATACTTTTTTGGATTGAGCTTTTTAATAAAATGATAATAAAGAATAAAGTAATTGTGAAATCTCTTTTAGGGAAGAAAACTAATTTTAGGAAGTGAAACACTTTACACTTTTCCAGATATAATTTATTGGTTGGAGATTGATTATAAATTTTGTAAACGGATTTTGTGATAAAATGATAATAAGGTATTTTATTAATGTTTATTTATTAATTTATAATGTTAAAGAAGTGTGATTTTCTTTTAATAAAAAAAAACAATTTAAAAAAATCAAACACCTTCCCTCACACACATAATGGTTCTATTAAAATTTAAACTTAAGTTGTGTCCATGGAAGAATTCCATCCCAACCACTAAACCAAAATGTATATATGAATGAATTGATAAAAATTAAATCCATATTAAACTTTTAAGGAGTTCAAACCTATTTTAAAACTAAACATTGTAAAATTTGAAAAATCAACATTTTAATTAACAATTTTTTTAATGAATAGTATACTTAATTTACAATTCCATTTTAGTACACACCACCTGTAGGTTGGTCTGCATGAACCTACCTTTTCTTCTTCTAGTTAAGATATCATGGATGACCACTGGCATAGTTTGACATAAAGACGTGTCATAATTCACACATGAGGTGTTCTCAATAAATTCTTTTGTAAATGTTATAAGTTGATTATTTTGAGAAATTCTTTTCTTTATCTTAATTATTTCGAGAAAGTGGTAGGATAATGAAAAGAGTTCACTTAAATGTCGTATTTTATGAAGCTTCTGACAACCGACTACCTTTACATTTAGTGGGTCCCCCATGGATTGAGTATACGTCACATGTTTCAATAGTGGATACCTTTGGTCAAAAAAGTGTTATAGATTGACATAAAAATGAGAAAATTAGTCATATCAATATTTTTAAATTATTAAATATCTAATATCGCTTTATTTTAGAATTTTTATAAAATTATAGTTGATATATTTTATTTCAACTTATTAAATAAAAAATAAATTTATTTAACCAAGTGTAATTACAATATATTCCACCTATGACGGGTTTAATATGTATTTTAATATGACATTTGTTTTTGGTATTTTAAAGGTTAAAATTTTAATTTAAAATTATGAAAAACTATTAAATTTTTTAAGTTTTGAAAGAGTTTTTTGGTATATTTTTTAATTTAATTTGTCTAAATTTTGGAATTATAAATTTGGGATATAAATTCTCCATGATCTAAGTGTTTTAGGGTGTTTTCAAGGTTTTTTTTTTTCCTTTTATTTTTAGTAAATTGTTGCTTTTTGTATTCATTATCAAAACCAAAGATTACATCAATATCATTTCCAAATTCTTCAGAAATACAAACGAACCCATACGACCAGTATCACATATATCAAATAGACATTAGAGCGAAAATATGCTCATTATGTTCAATAAAGATCAAAGCTACAAGAAAATTTGAATCTATTTATACCATCAAAGCATAGAACTTGTCTTTCTATACCATCAAAACATAGAACCAATTGAGGTAGAAATCCAAGATAATTGAAACCACATAACACTTGTTCAAGGGTTACAAATAGTAAAAGAAATTAAAAATGTTATCCATAGTTGACTACAAACAATTGTAATCAAACTTGTTAAACACACACATGGCAGCAACATAATCTGAAAGATAAAACATGAGAATCCATTTTTATTAACAAGTGATATATATTTATAGTACATGGTTTGACTGTTGGGTTCCACATCCCAAGGTCTCTTGGACTCCTTTTTTCTATTCGGCTTCCACACTAACCCATGGAGGATTAGGTGTCCAACATTCCCCCCTTAATCCGAACGGTTATGAATGAGTCCAAGAAGAGAGCTGTAATATAAAATGTGCAAAAATGCATGGCAGCACTAGGCTGAATGTGCTCTCTAAAATGTTGGTATAAAGGGTGGTGGTTTAAGGATGACCATCAACATTGGAACGCTTAGTGTAGTTCCTGGAACTCTTCCAAAACTAGAAGCTGAAGTCTTCTGCTAGAGGAAGCGCTCCTATTGTTTTGAAGAGGGAAACCTTCAACCATGAAAGGCAGGTCTCACCCTGCATAAAAGGGAGAATATCTACCTGAAAAGTGAAGTTTTAACCTGTGATGGTTTAAGGATGCTAAAAACTCTGGAATGCTTAACCCAATTTCGGGAACTCTTCCAAAACTGGCAAGAAGATGAATTCTTCTGCTAGAGGAAGTGTTCTCAATTTTGTTCCTGGAATTCTTCCGAAACTGGCAAGAAGCTGAATCCTTCTACTAGAGGAAATGTCCCAGATTACCAACTGAAGGCATGTTCAGGGGAATATTTGTTTCTGGCTACAACTCTGAATCTGGTATGGCAGGTTGTGGCTTAGGCTCTCTTGATGTGGCTTTGAAGCTTGTAGATGATCATCATTTCCCTCCTGTCAGATACAAGGTGAGATGATGGAGAAAACTCAACTACAAGATTGTTCAATACTCTTGAACAAGTTCTGACATGTGACTGAAATATCTTCTTGGCTGTTGATGCCCATTGCCAAGATGAATCTTTTTTCTTGCAGGTGGTTTGTTTCTGAAGCATCTGTTTGAGGAATGACTAGTTTTATGACAGTGCTTACATGGATGAAGATCAAAACAGTGATCTTTCAGATGGCCAACTCGGTCACAGTGTTGGAGTTTCACAATTTGTTTTTGTTGATGTGGAAGAGGAGTAGAATCTGGAACAGCTCAAGGTGAACTGTCATGAATGAATCCATCACTTTGAAACTGAATGGGCTTGGAGTAGTCTGGAATATGAAAGGACACATCCTTGTCATATCCAAGACTGGTTTTGTGCTTGTTGTGGACAAGCTCTTCCCAAGGCCTGATGATGGGCTTGGGAAGTGCAAGCTAAACTTCTGCATCTGCATGTAACATTGCTGCTTTATGGGATTCTGTTTCAATCTTCTGAACAGAAATAGGTTCATAATGACTCCTCTTTTTAATTCTTCTTGCTGTAGTTGAGATTCGAGCTGCAAAAAATCAATTTTCTCTTGTGCATTTTGTAGACAGACCTGAATGTCTGTGAGAGAAACTTTGTTGACTTTTAATGTATCATGAGTAGTAGACAATATTGGAGTTTTGAGGAACTCTAATACTTCATTGATTCTGGCCATTTTTTCTTTAATGTCAGAATTACACCTTAAAAATTGATCACAACTACTACTCAACGCAGAAGAGTAATACTCACTAGAAATATACTTTATACATGTGCAGCAAATGATCAATGTGCAACCAACAAGCACCAATTACAATCCATATAAAAATAAGAGTTTACTCATGACCAACACTTTGTTTTGATAATACAACCGACTAAACTTTTCTCCACAAAAGATTACTTTTATTTGTCAAAACAATCATTGCCTTTATACAACGCACCAAACTCTTATGCAACAGTCGAAGTAACAAGGAATCAATGCATATATATGTAGACAAAAACTATAATGAGTTTTAAATACAATGCCACACTGGGGCAGCAACAATTGCAAACTTGCTTGGATCCTTCAAATACTCCTTCACTTTCTTGGCCAATGGAAAAGAATAGTCAAGTTCAATAGTGATTGCTAATACATTCTTGTAACCATTGATGATAGCATGTGGAACAGCTGTAATTGCGGGATTACAGATCGCCATAGAAAGAGTTGTACATAATATCATAAACTACAAATTTCTTGTTGTGGTGTGCCAAAGCTGAACAACATATATATGTCAAAACAACAATTATGAAAACAGTGTATCAAATTTTTTTTGAATGTTTGAAACAATTCATATATAATATATGAATCGACGCATGAGGGTGGCTATAAAAAATTAAATGCACAAAGCATTCACCATACATGGTCTTCTAGAACTGTTCGAACACACGCATCTGCCCAGTAATTAATTCATGCATCATATGATATTCGGTCTTCAAAATACAAATACCAAATATAGCCCTTCAAAAAAATTCTACGCATCATAGTAGGAGTTATGTATGGACTTGGCTCCATTCCAAAACACTGCCTTCAAAATGTACAGAAGTGCTCGACATGCACAATGATGTTGGAGAGTATTCAACACAGAAACACAAATCATGCTCCAGTATTCAATCAGAGAGCTAAATATTCATCACGTTCCAACATTCATTATAATGTCTCTTTTATTTAGTACTCAATGCAAAAACTCCACAGTTAAGCGCGCTTGAGCCAGAGGAGTTCTGGGATGGGTGACCTCCTGGGAAGTCCTGGTTATCGGGTGCAAGCCCTGGAAGTGATGATTGATGCTATGTGATTCGTTCTCCACATTTCACTAGTTTCAATCCCACTTCTTCACCCCTGTGAGCATCACCCAATGCAATGAGTGCTAAGTGAACTATTCAAAAATCATGAGAAATTAGTCAGTTACGACTACCTCTCATGGAAATGGTCATACATTTGAATGACTTACTTAACGCAGTTGAATCCCAAAAATGATATCTAATAACGGTATAACCCAACGCACACAAAGAATAAATAACGGAGTTCTAGAAATACTGCAGGGCTTTCCCTTACATAAATATCTTGCACTACAAGAAAAATGTGAAGGGCGCCAACGTTCTCCTCCTCCTAACTCCTTGTGGGTCATTTCTGGTCTAAGATATAGAATTGTAATCAATGTTGCAAAGTTCAATTGTAACGTTCTTTCTATTGTAGCTTTGTAATACTCACAGTTGTAGCATTGTAATGTTCAATTCAACGTTGTTTCTGGAGTCGAGCAAGAGGAGGAGGGATCAATACTCGCAAAAAGGCCTAAATTCATGAAGTCACCGAGACATCAGAAGTGGACAGTGGACAGCGTGACAGTGGACAACCTGAAGGCGCCCCACTTCGTCTCTAGCTGTAGCTTCCACTTTGAATAAATTATAGTACTTGACCTTCATTCCATTTTGGATCGCATTCCGACTAAGAACCTCCTCAAAACAGGAATCTTTGGATATCAAAATCCATTTATGATAGAGGGAGGAGCCCAAAAGTAAGTAGTAATTTTTCCAATGGAAGATCCATCCATGATAAAGTCAAACACCAATGAGGATTAAAATCCCTTGCGTCATCTCAGCCATTGGCGGCATTCACATCTTTAATGCAAAGCGAAGGTATGCAAGCTTAGATCAATGGTGTGAGCTGTACCATTTCACGCCTCTCATTCTAGATTCAACATTGTAGGCCGTATACATTCACCTCCATGTCCGTTGTGAGACCATCATCGTTACAGCATTCAACGTAAATGTATTAAAGGACTGTGTATGGAGGAGGGTCATGGAGGAAGGTGTGAGATGGTATTGGACTGTGTATTCAAACTGGACAACTTTAATGTAATCGAGCAACGTTAAAGTATGCAGGGTAAGCAACCATATGAATGATGTATGCAGGATGATGAACGCTGAATAGAGGAACTCCTCACAGATTCAAAAAGACACAAGTACTATTTCTACCCTCGCCATGAAGAATAAATAGTGGGGTGAAGAAATGAACCGTCTGAGTCTTCAAATAATTTTGAACAAAGTTGGTTCACCTTCCCATAATCGATCTCCCCTCACCATTTATTCTCATTCATCTTTCCTACCCCAACTCACAACCCAGAGTACAGGCACATTATCCTTCCTCGAAATATTATTCTAAGCCATCTGATTACTAGACTTTTGGAAGAGCCATATTCCAAATGTTTGTGCTATAGGTCATATATTGGCTGCATTTTAAAATTCTATACTTCGATACCCATATTTGGTCAAAGATTCCAAACCACTAACGGGTGTGCCAATTGTTAGGAGCAAAGAGGGCATAGAGGGTGCAGACAAAATGAAGTCGGACAATTATGTACAGCCCAGGGAGCACAGAGCGCGCAGGAAATGATTAAAAATACCATATGACAGAGAGTCCATAGAGAAAATATGGCAGAAAAACTGATACAAGTAGTTACAACTAATTTTAGGAATGCTAAAAATGGGGCTGGAGAAATCACAGAGGTTGCAGCTAGAATTTAGCTGAGTAAATATTCATGAAATGCATAAGTGATGGAAGAAATGACTTGCACATAAAGGCCATAAAACAAATGACTCAAAGTAATTATGCAGGTTAGGAATATTCCTGCTCTGATACCATGTTAAACACACACATGGCAGCAACATAATCTAAAAGATAAAACATGAGAATCCATTTTTATTAACAAGTGATGTATATTTATAGTACATGGTTTGACCGTTGGGTTCCACATCCCAAGATCTCTTGGACTCCTTTTGTCTATTCGGCTTCCACACTAACCCATTGAGGATTAGGTGTCCAACAAAAATCTTCAGTAAAATACCATTACTCCTTAAAAAAAGACCAAAAGCATTGATAAAGTGCACATAACCATAAGAGAATACAACATGTCGTTAAGAACCTAGGATTTGCAAGAGTTTTGGTTCCAAGTAGAGATAATAAACAACAAGAGCCTCCAAAACAAAAGCCCTGTGGATGTGGTTTTTTCAAGGTGTTGAATCCATATATTTAGTCAAAAACCTATTTTAAATAACAAAATTTACTATTTGGCCAAAAACAATTTGCCATACTTTGGCCAAAATCTCCAAAAATGTAGCATGTTTAGACAATGACATTTTTCTCTTAGCATGTGTAAATGTTTGTATTTACTTACAATTTATACAAAATAAAATATTTTTAGTAGATAAATCTTTAAATTTTTTATTTTTATCTTTTGAAATCATTTACTGGTTGACATTTCGAACCAAACTCATTATGTGATTAATTAAGAAAAAACGATATGAAGAATAAGATGAATAACAAAAGCTTGAAATTATTCATTTATTTATTTTGAGATAAAGAATATAATAGTGTATTTTTTTAATGTAAATATATTAATAATTTAATTTTCAAAGATATTTGATAAAAGTGAAAGTGCCCTAACAAATCATTTTAAGTAGTATAATTTTCTTTAATAATTATTTCCACTATCCATTATGTTTTATCTATTTTATTTTAAAGTTAAAATAAGATTTCTACTTTAATATTTATATTATTAAGTAAATTCAACTAAATATTAAATCATAGTATGTAAATAGATAGTCCTAAAAAAATTAAGATAAACACAATTATTCTTTGTTAATAAACACTGCACCCACTAAATGATAAAGTTAAAACTAAACCTTCAAAGAATTTAATATCATCTTCAAACAATTTTAATGTTCATATTTCTTCATCATATCTAAAATGTTTCGTTCTTTGAATGAAAGACATTAATTAAATAATAATGTAAATTATTAAATCAAAACTGAGCTTTTAAAGAATTCACTATCATCTTCAAATTTTTAATGTTAAATTTCTTAATCATTTTACTTAAGATATCTCATTTTTAGACATAAGAAAATAATAATATAAAATTATCTGACTAATGAAAAAAGAATATAGTTGGTCTCCAATTGTAAATTAGAATACTTGTATTTTATTAACAATTTTTTTATAGATTTTTATGTTTCAAATCTCACCAACCATTATATATTATAAAACTGAAATAACCTAGAAAACCAAATACCATAGAAAACATAGAGAAGAATGTTCAATCCAGTTTATAGACATAAGTAGCATAATGAAATCAGGCTCACAAAAGACCTATCTTCTATGATCACAAAGTTATAAACCATGGCGCTGAAGCAACCATATTGAATTGAAATCAACATAATAAAGCATAATCTTCAGTTAACCAATATTGAAAATGCCACCAAGAGCATATATCATCACCATCCAAGATCATTACCCAATTATCTAGATCTGTTTAGCTACCAAAATTAACCAAGATCTTTTACTTCTGTGATGTTAACAAATTTAAATGTAAAAGAGCATAAAACAAGCACATGTGCATGCTTTAAAGAAGATGAAACATAACAAAGACCATCAAAACAAGAACACACAACACATTGATAACAAAGTTCGCCCAATGTGGGTTATGTCTTTGGGCCCTAGTGTCAAGAGTGTGGGGGTCGATTCATTAATGCTACAAAATGATGACGTACATGGCATATTCTTTGTCACTACAATGATAAATTCCACCAATCAGAGTGGCATGTATCTGCATGAGATGTTCCCAAGAACTCTGACTCATATGGGCAAATTCCCTCAACAAGAGTGGCATGTCTCTCCATGAGACATCCTATAGGAACTCACACTCAAATGGATTCTCCTTCAGCATGAAAAGCTAATAAAATCTCACATGGTGTGGCATAGAAGTATACCTCAACATAATGATAATCATGGATCTCAATAACTAAAACATCATCTCAGCAAATTAGAATATAAAAGATGGCATAACTGCATCATTTACCTCCACTCTCAGGGATGGAAGGAAAATGCAAAAATCGGTTGTTGAAATGGACACCACCATTGAATTTATGGTGTGAAATCATGTAAAATGACTATAAAATTTACCCCTTTCTGACACCATCAAATTCTGGATCCTCAGGAATCTTGAAGATTCCCCTAAAGATTCCTTCCTGAATATGGCCAAGAAATCTGCTACTTGGATAAAGATTCTCAGGACACCACTGTGCTCCCTGCGAAATTTTGTGAAAATGACTATAAAGTTGGAATCATTCTACCTTTGTAAAAAATCATCCTCCAATGAAATATTTTAGATTCCACAAGATTCTGTAAAGATTCCTTACTACTGGACACCTGAATTTCTGCTTCTCATATGGGGAAACAAACTACACGGTTAGACTCCCCACGATAAAATGTGCAAGGATGACTATAAACTTGTCAAATTATGACACTGACATATTTGTCCCTCTAAGGGAATCTTTTAGGCATCTCCAAGATACCTCTACTCATGCTTTCGTTGCCTTCAGGTGCTCAAGGTTCTGCTATGCAAGGTTCCATGATCCTCCTAGTTCCGGACCTCGCTCCTCCACTTGGTCATTGGGAAAATGAAGTTTGTTTTATATTATTCGTTAGGAAAACGAACCAATGAATAGGCTATTAGCCTAATGGTAACGTTGGCAGATTATTTTGAGGTACGTCGGGTTCAAAACCTGCCTGCTCCAAACTTGTCATTTGTTATGTTTTTATTGGTGGTTGGTTTTTGACTCTGGGTTGGAGGTTAACTTTACATCTGATGGTTACTTGGCGTCCTGTCGGGGACCAACCCACGTGGACTACGTGGGTTTGATCCCTGCCAAACCCAAACTAATAATACATGTGTGTTAATAGCTTTGTTGGGGGTTGATGGGGGTCATAGCTTGCCATGCGAAAATTTTGCATTTTTTTATTATTTTTAAACCATATGATTATTATTTTTCCATCGAAAAATAAGGGTCAGTAGACAAATTTAAAAGGCGACAATTTTTCCTATTTTGGCCACCAGATTCCATGCACCAGGATTCTGCCAATTTGTTGCCTCGTTAATATTGTCACTTGTCCAAGTTTGAACCGAAACTTTTACCATGATTTCTACTCATCATTAACAATATGTTTATAATCAAAATGAACTTTAGAATACTGAGACTTTTTATGTCTCTCTTGACTGTCTCTGGTGCAATTCTGGGGATGAGATATTGCCTTAGCTCTGCCTTTGTGATGTGCACTGTCATGGGAGGATTGTGATGTGTTCTAATTATCCTCTTTCCCTAATGGCTTCGACAATGTCTTGGGAGCTTCTGACACCTTTGAGCACTCTCCTTCAGTGTATCACAAACCTGTGAATCAAGGTCTTTGTACCACCTCCAATGACTGAGTCATTCCTTAGCCATTAACACCAAGTCCTCCTCCTTTATACCCCATCTTGGTATGGAATCTCATGCCAGTTCATGAAATGGGTACCTCCATGTTTCCAACATAAATAGTGTCATGTGAAAATGAAACTGAAGAATGATCAACACTGTTTACCTCAGCTGTCGGTTCTTAAACATGTAATGGTGGATTTGCTAAGCCTTTGTTGTGCTTCAATTTTTCCAAGGCCTCTTCTGTGGCTCATAGCTAAAGCTATAATGTCTACTTCACCTCCTTCTCTTCTTGTAGAAGTCTCCTCAATTCAACATTCTCTACTTGAAGGCTCTGACTAATCTCCTCATTCTAATGATGAGAAGACGATGAAGAAGATGAATGTTCACTTGAAGGGGTAGATGGAGCATCGTCCTCTGCTCTTTCTTTCTCCCATTCCTCTCTTGCGATTTTCTTCTCATAATCTTCATACATTATGTCCACCATGCGTGCCATCCTAAGGAGATCCTCATAGAGATATTTTTTTTTCTCAATTTCCCTTCTCTTGATACATGTTCAATCTATGGTTATCATTCAATCATGCAATTCACATAATCGAGAAGACCGCTATAATACCAAACTTGATCTGGATCTCTCCAGCTACCAGAATTAACAAGAATCTTTTACTTCTATGACGTTAACAGAATTGCATGTAAAAAAGCATAAAATTACCACATGTGCATGCTTTAAAGAAGATGAAACATAATGATGACCATCCAAAGAAGAACACACAACACATTGATAAGGGAGTTCACCCAATGTGGGTTACGTCTCCAGGCCATGGTGTCAAGAGTGGGGAGGTCGCTTTATTAATGTTGCAAGATGGTGATGTACATGGCATATTCTTTGTCATTATAAGGATAAATTCCCTAAATCAGAGTGGCATGTCTCTCCACGAGATGTTCTCAAGAACTCTCACTCACATGGGAAAATTCCCTCAACAAGAGTGGCATGTTCCATGAGACGTCCTATAGGGAATATCACTCAAGTGGATCCTCCTTCAGCATGAAAAGCTAATCAAATCTCACATGATGTGGCATACAAGTATCCTTCAACATAATGATAATCAGGGATCTCAAAAATGCAAACATCATCTCAGTAAATCAGAAGAAAAGCATGACATAACTGCATCATTTACCTCCACTCTTGGGGATGGCCAAAAAATGTTGGGTTGTGTTATATTCTTTCCATGACTAACCTACGTAGTGAACCGGGGGTTTAGAGGGGGGTGGGGGGGGTAGCCCCCCTTTATGGAGTCTAGGGTAGCACCCCAAGAAATTTTTTTTTGGACCTTACATTAGGTTGGGTGAACCTACCTATGGTTTTCGGTCCATGGTTTTGGACGCGATGTTTTTTTGGTCCATGGTACTGGATGCTTTAGCATGTATAAATATGTATTATAATATTTGAAGGAACATAATGAAAAATCAAGCTGGTAGTCCCAGTTTCGGGATCTAGGGGAAAATCTCTGTGTATATGTGTTTTATGTGTTATGCTTTCGCATTGTTTATTTTCTATGTTTTAGAATTCGTATGCAGGTAATTTTTGTATGGGGTTAAAACCTACAATTGATGCCAGATCTATTTTGGCTTCAAGGGGATGCCTTTGTTGCTGAGGGGTTTCGCTCAGGCCTGTGGTAGACCCTGTTCAATGGGAGATCTATGGGATCAATTCTAGTGGTGAAAGAAGATGACGAGTAGTGGAAATATAGAGATCGAGAAATTCAATGGTCAGAGTTTTGAGTTGTGGAAACTCAATATGGAGGATCTGTTGGTGGATAAAGATTAGTGGATCACGGTAGATTCGGGTACTAAACCAACAGGAGTGTCCGATGAAGAATGGAAGAAGTTGGATCGGAAGGCAAAGAGCACAATACAATTGTGTGTCTCAGATTCAGTATTGTTGAATGTATCAGGGGAAGCTACGACAAAGGCTTTGTGGGACAAGTTAGGGACTTTGTACCAATCTAAGTCTCTGGTGAATAAACTGTTCCTATAGAAAAAAAATTATAACCTGAGGATGAAAGATGGAGACTCAGTGACAGAGCATCTAAACGCATTTAATACTGTGGTAAGTCAGTTAGCATCTATTGATATTAAAATTTTAGATGAAGATAAGTGAATTAGTTTGTTGTTTCCTCTACCAGGTTCGTGGGATAGTTTGGTTATTGCAATAGGTAGCAATGCAACTGCCTTGCACTTTGATGAAATAGTCTCATCCTTGCTGACGAAGGAGATGAGACGGAAAAATATGGAGAGCCAAAATGGTGATGCCTTGTCTGTATGAGGACGGTCCAAAAATAGAAACAAAAATAAATCATCGAGTGGGAGATCTAAATCTAGAGGGAGATCTAAATCTCTAGGAAAACCTATAAAGGTGGTGTGTTGGAAATGCGGAAAGGAAAGGCACTAAAAAAGGGATTGTAAATCTAAAGCTCCTGACAAAGGAAAGGGATCTAATGATGCTTCTTCTGCAGAGGTGAAAACCACCTTAGATGAAGGTGGGGATGTGTACTTGGATTCTTCAAGTACACATGTAGATCATGAGGCATGGTTGATTGAATCATGTGCATCCTTTCACTTCACTCCCCATAGAAAGTGGTTTTGCAAGTATGATAAATACGATGGTGGTGACGTTTTCTTAGGGGATGATAGGAAGGCTAGAATTATTGGTCATGGAAAAGTAAAGTTGAAGTTGCAAGGTGGAAGGGTTAGAACACTTCCGGGTGTTTTGCATATTCCTACATTAGCCAGAAATTTGGTATTTGTAAGCAAGTTGGATGATGCAGGTGTAAAAACAGTGTTTGAGAAGGATACCTGCAAGATGGTTCGAGGAGCACTAGTATTGATGTGGGAAGTTCGGACTAGAACTATGTACAAGCTGCAAGGTAGCATGGTTGTTGATGGGTGCAACAGTTCTGTGGTTCCTGAAAGTGGAGCAGAAAATTAGTGGTCTCTGGAGAGAAGACCATGTTGTGGCATCAAAGGCTTAGACATATTGGAGAGAAGGGCCTTCGAATACTTCATGGTAAAGGTATGGTAGAAGGTATGAGTAATAGCTCTCTGGATTTTGATTTCTGTTAAAATTGTGTATATGGGAAGCAGAATAGGGTGGGTTTCCCCTCTAGTGGTAAGAGGGCGAAAAAGATATTAGAGCTTGTGCACAGTGATGTGTTCCATCACTAGGTAAGTCTATGTACTATGTATCATTTATAGATGACTTCTCAAGGAATACATGGATATATTTCCTTAAGAAGAAATCTAAAGTCTTTGATAGGTTTAAAGAATTTAAGGCTCTCATGGAAAACCAGGCAGAGAAGAAGATAAAGGTGCTGAGGACAGATAACAGTGGAGAGTTTTGTAGTAAAGAACTTGAAGAATTCTGTAATAAATGTGGTATAGCACGACAGAAGACTACTCCATATACACCTCAGCAAAATGGAGTTGCAGAAAGAATGAATAAGACATTAATGGAAAGGGCAAGAAGCATGCTAAGTGGTGCCGGGTTAGGACAAGAATTATGGGCAGAGGTGGTGGAGACAACATGTTACCTGGTCAACAGATCACCTTCATCAACGTTGGAGGATAAAACTCCACAAGAGGTATGGACTGGTATGCATATGTACATGTTCCAAAGGAGAAACAAACCAAGTTGGATAGTAAATATGAAAAGTGCATCTTTATTGGGTATAAGGATGGTTTAAAGGGTAATAAGCTTTGGAACCCAACAACAAGGAAGGTTGTGTACAGCCAAGATGTGGTGTTCAGAAAGGTGAAATATGTTATTAAACATGGAGTCAAACCAAAGGAACCTGAGAAGATAAAGTTTGAGCTAAAGGAGGAAGACTCAGACTCTACAGCAGAGGAGGAATTAGAAGATGAAGAGCCACAAACTCCAGGTGTAAGAAGATCGGTTAGAGAAAGAAGGTAGCCAGAAAGGTATAGTACATCTGCTTTATGTTCAAATTTTTCTTTATCTATTACTGATGATGATCCCAGAACTATGAAGGAAGTAGTAGATTTAGAGGATGGAAAACTCTGGAAAGAGGCCATGGTTGATGAAATGGCATATTTTCACAAAAATGAGGCTTGGGATTTGGTGGAGTTGCTGGCTGGAAGGAAGCCCATTGGTAGAAAATGGGTGTTCAAGAAGAAGACAAATGTAGAAGGAAAGGTGGAGAAATACAAAGCTCGGTTGGTAGGAAAAGGTTATTCCCACGTGCCTGGAATTAATTTTGGTGATATTTTTTCTCTTATTGCCAAGGTAACTTCTATTAGATTACTTTTATCTGTTGCTACTGCTTTTGATTTTGAGGTAGAATAGATGGATATGAATACAACATTTCTTCATGGGGATCTAGAAGAGGAGATCTACATGAAGCAACCTGAAGGCTTTGCGGTGAAGGGTAAGAAAGAACTGGTATGCAAGTTAAAGAAGTATCTATATGGGTTAAAATAGTCACCAAGGATGTGGTATTAGGAATTTGATACATTTATACGGGCCATGGCTTCACGAGAAGTAAAGCATATCACTGTGTGTATTTTAATTTGTTGGTGACCGTGTTATTTATTTGGTCTTGTATGTGGATGATATCTTGCTGGTTGGAAATGACAAAGAAATTATCCAGGATTTGAAAACCCAATTTTAGTCCAAATTTGACATGAAAGATCTTGATGCTGCAAACTATATTTTGGTAATGGAAATTAAAAGAGATCGGGCAAAGAGGAAGCTATGGTTAAACTAGAGGAAGTATGTTGAGACAATATTGTAGAGATTTAATATGTAAGATAGTAAACCGATGAAGGTTCCTATTCCTGTAGGTGTAAATTTATCTGTTGAACAGTGTCCCAAGACACAAGAAGAGGAAGAGGACATGTCCCATGTTCTGTATGAAAGTGTAGTCGGTAGCCTGATGTATGCAATGGTCTATACTAGACTAGACATTGCACATGTAGTGGGAGCACTGAGCAGGCTTATGTCAAAACTAGGAAAGGAGCACTGAACAACAGTGAAGGGGTTTTCAGGTATTTGCGTGGAACCAATGATTATGGTTTGTGCTACCAAGGAAGACCAAGATTGAACATAGTTTTGGATATTCATGGCTTTGTTGATGTAGATTGGGTTGGATATTTTGATTAGAGAAGATCTACAAGTGGGTATGTGTTTAACCTATTTGGAGGTGCAGTCAGTTGGATGAGTAAGAAACAATCTGTAGTGGCACTATCAACTACAGAGGTAGAATACATGGTAGCGACTCATGCAAGCAAGGAATTAGTTTGGTTGCAGAGATTGTGTTCAAGTATGGGGTTAGTACAGGGAGCTATAAGGATAGATTGTGACAACCAAAGTGCAATTTTCATGGCAAAGAACCTTGCTTATCATTCAAAGACGAAAGCACATTGATGTTCAGTATCACTTTGTGAGGGATATGAGAGAAGACAAAAAGGTGTTGCTGGTAAAGGTAGACACTTTGAAGAATATTGCAGATGCATTGAAAAATATGTGAGCTTTGAGAAGTTCTATTGGTGTAGAGAAACAATGGGCGTTTCAGGGCTGGAAAAATGACTAAGCTCTCGTGTGTCCCCTTGTGGAAAGAAAACAACAAGTGGGAGAATGTTGGGTTGTGTTATATTCTTTCCATGACTAGCCTACGTAGTGAACTGGGGGGTTAGAGGGGTGGCAGAGCCCCCCCTTTGTTGCGTTGATTGCACAGCGAGAGGTGGGTAGCCCCCCTCTATGGGGGCTAGGGCAACGTCCTGGGAAATTTATTTTTGGACCCTATATTAGATTGGGCGAACCTACCTATGGTTTTCAGTCCATGGTTTCGGACGTGATGGTTTTTCGGTCCATGGTATTGGATTCTTCGGGATGTATAAATATGTATTGTAACATTGAAAGGAACATAATGAAAAATCATGCTGGTAGTCCCGATTTTGGGATCCAGGGGAAAATATTTGTGTATATGTGTTTTATGTGTTATGCTCTTGCATTGTTTATTTTCTGTGTTTTAGAATTCGTATGCAGGTAATTTCTGTACGGGGTTAAAACCTACAGAAAATTCAAAGCTAGACTATTGAAACAGACACCACCGTTGAATTTGTGGCACAAAATCATGTCAAACGACTATAAACATTTCGCCTTTCTGACATTGTCAAATTCTAGACCCTCGGGAATCTTAAAGATTCCCCCAAAGATTCCTTCCTAAAGATGGCTAAAAAATATGCTGCTCAGATGAAGATTCTGAGCACACCACTACACTCCCTGCGAAATTCTATGAAAAATGACTATAAAGTTTGCATTATTCTGCCTCTATAAAAAATCAACCTCAAAGGGAATGTTTTAGATTCCACAAGCATTCCTTGTTGTCGGACACCTGAATTTATGTTGCTTAGATGGGGAAACAGAGTGCACTGTTGGACTCCTAGCAAGAAAACATGCAAAAATGACTATCATCTTGTCAAATTCTGACACTGGCACCTCTCACCCTGTAAGGGAATCTTTTAGGCATCTCCAAGATACCTTGCTCATGGTTTCATTGCCTCCAAGCACTCAGGGTTCTGTGCTCCTCCTGTTCTGATCCCCGCTCCTTCGCTTGGTTGCTGGGAAAATGAAGTTGGGTTTTATATTATTCGTTGGGCAGACAAACCAATGAATAGGGAGTTTGTGTAATGGTAACATTGGTGGATTATCTAGAGGTGAGTCAGGATAAAAACCCGCTCACTTCAAACTTGGCATTTGTTATGTTCTTATTGGTGGTTGGGTTTTGACTCCGGGTTAGCGGTTAATATTGAATCCGATGGTTATATAGCCGCTTGTCAGTATCTGACCCATGTGGGTCGGGCGAGTTCGACCCCCACTGAATCCACACTAATAATACATATATGTTAATAGTGTAGAAAATTTGCTAGTAGTTTAACCCGATAATGCAATATAAATCAAAGCAGAATACTATAACCTACTTCTACTATCAATTTGTGGAAGCTTAAAGATCAAGTTTAACAATATAACTAGAAGAAGAAGAATCAATCGCATAATACACATGAAAATACTCTGGGGAAAGCCTTAGCTAAAAACCCAACTATCTGTATTATCATACAAGGTGGAAATACATAGGAATTATACAAAGCCTCAGCTCTCACAGCTAGACAACTCTCAGTACAATCCTCAAAGATGCTCGCAGGAAATCTTGGCTTCTCTCAAGCCTTCCTCTCTGCCCTCCAAGCTCCTATTTCCTTGCACTATTCCTCTGGGATGATTCTTCTATTACCAAGTGGATGATTTCCCTTCCAGAACTGCATAATACCCAAGGCTTATATCCTTGACTCCATGCATGATTTTTCTCTTTGTGAAAACACATGCAACTGATAGTAAATTGCCCTTGAATTTAATCTCAACTAGGTCTTTCTCAGAATAGACATTCATGAGTTTCTGATGAGGGAATTTTCAGTTAACTGGAGTAGCACTAGTTGGATGCATGCATGCATCAACTGCTTGTTAACTCTCTATTAGTTCCTCAAACAGTTTGGAACTAATTTAACTGGACTTAACTCAGAAAATTGAGTTAACTAATTACAACTCAAATATAACTCAATATTATCTCCTTAATTTAAGGGATAACTCTTGCATGACTTCAGAAAGACTTCTAACTTGAATTTCTCCAACTAATTAATTCAAAATGAATTAATTAATTATTTCCAAGTAGCTGTTAAGACTAAATTTTATTTGTATTCACAATTTAATTCAAGTACAAATTAAATTGGAATATTCTTGTTGCCATATTTCAACACTCCCTCTCAACAAAGAGTTATCCCTTATATTACTCAAGAGTACTCAATGCTGCACAATCATCTGCCTCTATTTTATATAGATTATTCACTTGAATCCCTATCCTCTTGGTTTGACCCATGGCTATGTGTCTTAGGAATGCCTTTCCTTTACTGAAGACAACATCGTAGCCTTTGTCCTCCAACATTGCAACTGATACCAAGTTCTTCTTTAGTCCAGGCACATGCTTCACATCGGTCAAGGTGAGAGGAGCTCCATGCTCCCTCAAGCAATAGTGCCCACTCCTAAAACACGATACCTTCCGTCGTCACCCATCTCTATGTGCATCTTGAGGTCTTTCTCCTCCAAGGAACTAAATAACTTTTTATCATCGGTCATGTGGAATGAGGCTCCACTGTCAAGATACCAGACACAACCCATCATCGATGACACCATGCATGCGATGAGGGTAAAGTCCATTTCGAACTAAGAGGCTAATGCCTTACCTTCCGATCCTTCCAAGGATCCCTTCTTGGACTTTTTTGATGGGTAATTAGTCGCATAATGTCCCATCTTGTGACAATTAAACATATTACTTTAGACATGTCACTGTTCTTCCCTTCATGAGAAGAATTCGATTTGAAATGGGAAGCCTTTCCCTTCCCTTTCCTTGACTTGCTAAGGCTATATTTTCTTCATCATCATTCTTGGATGAAGAACCATCTCGTGTGCTCCTCCTGATCTCCTCCTGAATAAGATCCGACTACAATCGTTCCCAATCCGACAGTTTCTCCCTTCTATTCATAGAGTCCTGGTAGCTATTCCAACTCTTTGGAAGGCCAAGGAGAGCGAGGCTCACCATATCATCATCGGAAGTATTTACTCCCACATTGCCAAGCTCATCTCTGCAGGTGGTGAGCTTGTTCAGATATGTGGAAATAGTATCTCCCTTCTCCATCTTGATTCTTCGAAGCTTATCCTTGAGTGCCAATTTCCTTTGGTCACTACTATTCTGGTAGAGGTCCTTCAATGTCTTCCACATTGAAAATGGAGTATCCTTCTCATGGAGACTCGAGACAATATGGTCTTGAACTCCCTTAAGGATGATCTGTCTCGCCTTCGCCACACACTTCTTCCACTCAGCCAACTCTTGTGCATTAGTTGAAGCTGGCTTTCAGATTTCTTGATCAATGAATTCCTTCAAGCCATTTTCTTCTAATACAACCTCCATTCTATCTTTCCATGCTATGTAATTCGAGCTACCTTCTAAGGCATACTCGAGTCTCAAGCCATAGAACGCCATTGGCCAACCTTGAAGTATGATATGAATTCGATTTGCACCTGTAACCTCGAACTTCAAACTTCGAATTCTCTTCTCAGTATATTGTTCACAACTTTGATACCATGTAGAAATTTTTCTACAAATCCAGCCCTGATACCATGTAGAATTTTCTACAAATCCAGCTCCGATACCATGTAGAAAATCTGTTGGTAGGTTAACCCGCTAATGTAATATAAATCAAAGCAGAATACTATAACCTACTTCTACTATCAATTTGCGGAAGCTTAAAGATCGAGCTGAACAATATAACCAGAAGAAGAAGAATCAATCGCAAAATACACATGAAAATAATTTGGGGAAAGCCTCAGCTAAAAGCCCCACTATCTGTACTATCATACAAGGTGGAAATACATAGGAATTATGCAAAGCCTTAGCTCTCACAGCTAGCCAGCTCTCAGTACAATCCTCACAGATGCTCACAGGAAATATTGGCTTCTCTCAAGCCTTCCTCTCTACCCTCCAAGCTCCTATTTCCTTGTGTTGTTCCTCTGGGATGATTCTCCTGTTACCAAGTGGATGATCTCCTATCCAATGGATGATTTCCCTTCCAAAACTACGCAATCCTCAAGGCTTATATCCTTGACTGCATTCATGAGTTTTCTCTTTGAGAAAACACATGCAACTGATAGTATAATGTCCTTGACTTTAATCTCAACTAGCTTTTTCTTAGAATAGACATGCATGAGTTTCTAATGAGAGAATCTTCATTTAACTGGAGTAGCACTAGTTGGATGCATGCATGCATCAACTGACTGTTAACTCTCTATTAGTTCCTCAAATAGTTTGGAACTAATTTAACTGGACTTAACTCAGTAAACTGAGTTAACAAATTACAACTCAAATATAACTCAATCTTATCTCCTTAATTTAAGGGATAACTCTTGCATGACTTCAGAAAGACTTCTAACTTGAATTTCTCCAACTAATTGATTCAAAATGAATTAATTAATTATTTCCAAGTAGTTGTTAAGACTAAATTTGATTTTTATTCACAATTTAATTCAAGGACAAATTAAATTGGAATATTCTTGTTGCCATATTTCAAAAAATAGTTTTGTTGGGGGGTGGTGGGGGTCATAGCTTGCCACCTCGAAATTTTATATTTATATTATTATTTTTAAACCATATGGTTATTATTTTCTCGCAAAAAAATAAGGGTCATTAGACAAATTAAAGAGGAGACAATTTTGCCTATTCCAGCAACCGGATTTTGTGTGATGAGATTCTGCCAATTTATTGCCTCGTTAAGACTACCACTTATCCAAGTTTGACTGGAACTTTGACTAGCTATAGCTTGAGTATACGAACTTGGATTTGAGTGTTATTCACATCATTGGAATCAAGGCGACGCGAACTATGATATAGTCCTAGTTTCTCTTCATATTGAGGACTTTGATTTTTGAGCTATTCTAAGCCACCTTCCATTTCTGAGCCTTCCTTGAGCCACCTGGATCACCCAAAGAACAACAGAACATACGATCCTAATGATGGGAGACAACTTAATACGCATGAAACCAATACTAATAAGAAAGAAGACACCATCCACTAAGTAATTTAGAACCCATAGTAGCGAACATGAACAAATAGCCAACCATCTATGCACAAAGCCATATATAATAGCAATTAGCCTCCATCCATATCAAAATACATAAGAGAGAACCATAAGCTCGCCTCACAAACTCAGAACCAACCATTAGAACATAGACTCATCCATAATTGCATATGGCCATCAACAATATCATCAAATTCATAACCATGTTCAAAAAGCATATCAGAGAAACAACTCTCCACATTATAAACCAAACTTACTAGTCGTGTGATCCGAATTTAAACAGGAACGTGGAAAATTATATATATATAACCATAAATACAGAGATACAACAGAAACAACACTTCATTTCATTAATATCAAATACTGAAGTATGACTACAAATAGAATGCAAATAAGACTAGCTCAAGCGATGGTAGCTTATCTCTGAGAAAATATGTGGTGGCTACATGCCTCTGAACTATGTTATAATGAGGCTCAAAGGCCTATTTATTATTGAAAAACAATGGAAAACCTTAAACATCCAAAAATCTAACCCTAGGAGATGAAGCGCAAAACTATGGACCCCGTATGGGTAAATTGGTACATCAACTTCTTGGGGTCGTAACTTTGGCATACAATCTTTGTTTGATGCGC
Source organism: Pinus tabuliformis (assembly GCA_031772625.1). Lineage (NCBI taxonomy): Eukaryota > Viridiplantae > Streptophyta > Pinopsida > Pinales > Pinaceae > Pinus > Pinus tabuliformis. The sequence goes on along the minus strand of CM062806.1, from coordinate 280,772,325 downwards.
ACAATACCTCATCAGAAAGATCTATCTGAGGAATACAACTTTTGAGTGGCCATCACATGTTGGCACCAATTTTGCCACAAAACATCGTTTAGGGCCTCAAAACAGCTCCAGAAGTTCAGGACCCGAAAAACTGCCAAAAATATTAAATTTTACCACAAATAAGGAAATTGAAAGAAATAATGGTGGGGGTCCAAGTGGAATAGGTAGGTGGCCACCAATATCCACCTAGATCATCGTGTTGTACCTTGGAATACAAACCCTGGCTAAAGAGAGGTCAATGCCCAAGACATTTGTTTAAAACTGTGAAAATATGAGTTTGTTGTCCCATTGTTCAAACCCCGGAAATTATGATTAAATGACAATGCTTCTTTATCTTCGATGGACATGAAAAATTATTTAAAGTGGCCTTTTGATGTTAAATACAAGTTTAATCAAAGAACAGTTATAAAAGATGGTGGCAAGTCTCCAACATAGGTTTCTTATACAGAATCTTTATTTTCAACCTTAGAAGAAATATGGAATTAGCAGGAGATGATATATAGAAAAGAGGAGCACATGATTAGGGAACTTTTAACTTTAACTTATAGGGAACTGATTTTGCAGAACTATAAAATTAAAGTCCAACAACTTCATTACTCATTTCTATGAAGAAAAGCATAAAATGAAGATAACAGGAAACACATTTGTACTCGACAGGTGTCTGGAATCTTCAAATACTTTATTCAAATCCACATGAAGATTGAAAGATACAAATAGTTTATACTTCTGAGGTCCAAAACTCGAAACCCCCATTTCTCTTTATGAATTGTATTTATACAAAATTTCAAAAGGACAGTTAAGAAACTATCAACTACCAAAACTACATAACTTCCTAAACTACTTTAGAATTAATAGTTCTTTCGAACTTTACATCATGAAAAGAGAAAACATTAATACATCTTTGAAAATATATGACAACAATTTTGTATGGCAGGTGGTGTTACTTCATTCTAAATGGTTAAATCTCTGGAGTTAGCCTTTTCCAACTTTAATTGGTTAACCACCTTTTCTAATAGTGTCTTTGCTATACTAGAAGCCAAGGAGGTCTTATTCAAATCACTGTAAATTAATTCAGCAGTCTACCTATGCAAATTGATTTTGTCAGGCAAATGGATTTCCCTAGCATCAACTGTCAAGTTGATAGTCTTGAAACCTAAAGAAGAAGACATAGTTAAAGCATAAGGGTGAGATAAGTCTAGCTTAAGTTGGTTCCTCTCCAAGTCCATAGCATAAAGCAGTCTGGTTTGATAATCTAAAACAAATTGTGCCTCCACCTAGGATTCCATGTTTTCTCTAACCTTCTTGTTTCTTTCTTCAATTTGGGAGTACATATATTTTATCATTGATACTGAACTCTGGGCATTCTCTTACGGAATAAGAGAAGATGATGTACAAAAAACTTCTCCTAATTGTAACTGAAATCTTGAAATATATGATGAACTTCCACACTTAGAAAGTTTAGTTCTTTTAGAACTTATGTTTGTTTCCTCTTCTAGATCAACCACGACTTCATTGTTTCTCTTTAAACTCTTCTCACTTTGATGAGGAGTTTCCACTTCCACCCCTCCTAACAAATTAGTTTTCCCTCCATTGGCTAATTTATCCATCTCTAGTCGAGCTTCATGTATAAAGGGAGCATAGGAATTTTCCACCTTCCTGTTTGAAATAATGTGATGTAGATCATATGGCCACTTTTCACCCAACTATAAATTCATTTCTTCAAGTTCTTTCTGTATTTATCTTGCAAGTTACCTATTATTTACAATGAAATGTCCCACTGTCTTTACCAATTTAAATAAGTACCCCTTCTTTTCTGGCATGAAATGTATTTGATCTACATTCAAGCTTTATCTAATGAACTCCAATGAAAATAGTCTCATAGGCAAAAAAGTTGGAAGTCTGTAAGGGGCCATTTTTGCTCCATATAACCTGATCTCTGAATAAATTTCAAATTGAAACCAATCAACTACTTTAGCATCTTTACTGAGATAAATCAAAGCCCGATCCTTTGGTAAAAAACAAGGTGGAGGAGAGAATTTCAATATTGAATAAACAACTGATAGAAAAGAAGTAGCAAAATACATCAACCCTTCATTAATTTAAGTGATTCTTACCACATGAGTCCAAAATATCACTAATTTCTTGTTTTTATGAGGGTCCATGATATTTAACCCTAAGTGCATAAATATTTCCACATGAGTTTACAAAAAGAGATAAGTAACAAGAGATGGAAATCTAAAGTAACTCTTGAGGGGGAGATCTACTAACTGAGAATTAACCATTTTCTCCCATAATATAGGTATGTCAAAAACTGTTTCTAGGTTCATCATCAAACTAAACATTCTTAAAATGGCTTTATCCATAGTATTTGTATCCTCCCTCCCTAAAATTTTGGCCAAAATTTATAGAACAAGTGTAACTTCTTCAACAAAAGTATCCAAACGAAAATGAGTAGGCTCCATAAGCAGATTCTTTCCAACAAAGAAAGTCAACTAGGCATAATTGGAAGCCGTCAAGTCTTGAAAAGTGGAAAACAAAGCTTCTTCTGAGAAAGGGGTGTAAATATTTGCATATGGAAAGCATAAGGCTTGTTGAATTAACAAGGCTGACACTTGAAAAACATTTTCCCCTAATTTATTCATAACAAAACACTTTTGAGGGTAAAGGGTAAAAAAGCCAATTTATGAACTCTGGAAAAATGTAAGTTTGAGGAATCATAACAATTAGGACACCTGACCTAATAGTAGCAACATATACATGGGACTCAATTTGATTAAGTAGAATCTGATGATAAATTTCTATATAATTAACTGAGCAAATAGGTTCAAAGATGTCTTTCTCAATATCCATCAAAGGAATATGAAAAGTGAAACCTGTGATAACAACTTTCTTTGACATTTTGTAAATTTTGGATGCCAAGACTTTGCATGGATATCAAAATAGTGGGCGGTGATGATGATTGGATTTTCAACCTATAAAATTTAATTTTTGAAAGCAGGAACAAAGGACAACAATGAGAAAAATGAAGATTGATCAAGATTTATAGTGAAAATAGAGTAATAGGTGGGAAAACTGAATTAATGACAATTTTGGGAAATTCAAAAATGAGCTGGCGACAATATGGATGAAGTGATGTTTGATGTGGATGATGAGGTGGAGGAAGAGAATTGATGGCAGTGTAACGGTAAAACAGACAAAAGACCTTCACGCTTGCTTGCCAACGTAACCTGCACGTAATACGAGGGTAGACTCCAGTACGGAAGAAACCCGATAGAGTCCCCCCACAACCACTACCAGCCGTTGATCTACGGATTGAAGCATCGTTGAAAAGTATTTACAGGGAGGTTGGGAGAGCTAACCATTAGTCATGTAGTGTCATCGAGTTTGCTCCATACCACGAGCCCCACTGCCATCTTTTATCGCACTTCAAAACTTGTTCAACTTTTAAGCTTCGTCTTATGTTGTCAACTAGGGACCACATAATTTACACTAAATGTTGCGTTAACATTTTATTTAAGAAATTTAATCCACCATAATATGTACATCGTTTAATATCAAATTTTTCGATTTTCTTTCCTTTTTCTTTTGATGATTATTTTTTTATTTAACAGATACATATATACATTTCTTCTAAACATATATGAAAGTAAAATGAGATACAACATCTGGCTCCACCTAGGGATAGTGTTCTAAGTCAAAACACTAAGAAGCATAGATTAGTGCCTTCACCTCAAGCATGGAGTCAAAATTATTGCTCGAAACATTACAATGAAGGGCTCACTGAATATTCACAATGATCACACCAGTATATATAATGAAGCAAAGAAATGAAGTCAATGTTGGACATAGTACTTCGAAGACTACCCATTGACTTGCAGTTGTATGAGTTCTCCATCCAAGTTTTCTAGAATGAAGGTGTTATTGGTTCTGACTTCTGCTATTTTGAAAGGACCATACAAAAGAGGATCAAATTTTCCATGCTTTCCTTTCTCTTCTCTCCTCACATCCCAATGTAGAATCAAATCTCTAGGTTGAAAAGGAATATCTCTAGATTTTCTATCAAATGTCCAAATTTCATTTTCTCTTGGTAATTGATAAGATTTTCCATTACTTTATCTATATTTTCATTCAACTCCACCAACTAATTCATTCTTCTTGTGAGTGCATTTGATTCTTGTTGAACATCTTGAATAAGTACCAAACATGTTTTGCTAATTGGCTGGGAAATAAAGTAGTTGCTCCATATACTAACTCAAAAGGTGACTTTCTAGTCAACCGCCTAGTAGTAACTCTATTTTCCCATAAGGAAAATTTCAACTTTGAATCCCAATTTTTCTGATTCTCTGCAATATTTGCATAAATTGTCCCCACTTAGGCTCTTAGTTGAGCATGATATTGATCTTGAAATTCAGTTGTAGCCTACAACTAGAGATCCCTATTGACGTTCTGGATCCAATCTAGAAGAGTTGAAGTAGAAATTGATTGAGCTCATTCATGTTGACTTCACCAAGCCTACTAAGTACCTATATGTTATACTAGTCCTCTTCCAAAATAATGAGGACATTCCATAATTATGGATGTGCTTGGATTATCATGTATTGATCAAGAAAACCATCAAAAGTTTATATCCATTAGCTTTGGTGGTATGGTTTTTTGACAAGTTAAGGTTCCATCTCAATTAGCACATCTAAGCCTTAAGTTGTCTTCCATCCCTATAGATGACACTTCAATACCAACTTTGATTGTTTGTTTTCTTATCTAGGAAACTTAAAGATACTGTTATAAATTGAAATATATTCATACTATTATAATTATCTTATTTTTAGCATATACTACCACTTATATATGTTTTATGAAGCAAGATAATACTTAATCTAAAAATAATCTTATTAATCCTACTTGAAATATTACCATATCAAGCAGGATTAATGAGGAATGCATCCTTTCTTTGTGCAATTAGTTAAAATTCGACAATCAGTTTTCCACAATAGAATGTCTAGAAAAGCCACATAGCAACCTCAACCACTATGGACTCAAGTAGATATAGAGCCTCTTTTTCAATACCTATTGGAACCTAAGGTCTACATATTTGAATTCCATTATTAAAAAAAATTCCACATGAGTGGAGTTGGTGTATGCCTCACTTAAACTAATTGGAATAGGGAAAAATATGTTCAGAGTGCCATCCTCCCTCTCACATGGTCGTGCTTGTTATTTTAAGATAATAATTTGTGGGTACCAATTCTTGAGAAGTGTTTTCAATCTAATTTTAGAATGAACACATAATTAATTTGACATTGTTGTGCTCTTGTTTGTGCAGCTTTTGTTTTTGTGCATATAGTGCCCATGCTTTATGAAAAGTATGAAGATTAGGTTGATGCACTTGCATTCAAGCAATGGATGAGCTAAGAACAATTACACAACATTTGATGCCAACCATTGCATTTATAAATAATATTAGATTAGACATTTGAAGCTATACACATTTCCTCTATAAGTAATCTTACAAGATCGTCTATCTATATACAATACTGGATGTCATGAAAGAATGGAGCATAGGGGATCAGGGCACATACCAATTTCGAGTGCAGGGGAGCTGTCGGTGCAAGAATTTCTATTTGAGAGCCTCCTGAGTTGAATATGGAATGGTCCCCTGCACCGGAGGTGGATTAGGGAAATACTTGTGCGTGCAATTTGCATTTGGAATGTTCAAAATAAGAAAATTTAATACGGAATCATAAATTTAATGCAGAACAAGGCATCAGGTTCAAGGGTAGAAGAGGAGGGTGGTGGTGGAGAAGGGGCTCAAGGGAAGCGGTGTTCGGTGGGTCCCATCAGGTGATGGGAGGAGGAGGAGGTTAGGGTGGGGTCATTGGCATTAGGGGAGTTGTCACCTCAGCTCTGTTCCTTCTCTACACTATCCCATTCCATAAATTTATAGTAAGAAACGACATATAAACAAAATATTAAAATAGTATATCTCTTTATGTGGAGAAGAGAGCATAAAATAAAATATTAAAAATAAGTAAGCTGGAGCATGGAGCACATATTCAAATTATTTCAAAAGTGATGACATATAATGGGAAACAATGAATGCACATGACAACAACATCCAATGTGTGTGAATGGAGTGACAACTCATCTTATTTAATTTTCTCACGTGTTATGTTTCACCACCCATCTCCTTTAATGTTAAGGCAAGCATTATGATTGCTGGTAGGTCAATCTATTGCCATTCTCCTTTCAGACATGACTTGTTGTGCACATGGTTATATGGATTGGATGCAATCCTCAATGCGAAGTAAAATCAATACCCTCACAAAAATTATTTTTTTCGAACAGTGCCAGACTTTAATGGTCATAGTCTTGCTTTTTTGTACACTTCATTAAATTATTTTGTACACCTCATTAAAACCTTTAGATGATGATGTACAATTTAATTTTTGGAAGTAATGCTTCCATTCCATGTGCTCCATGTGTATTACAAGTTGTCACTGAGTATTCCAAGGTGTTATTCTAGATGTGATCTTTTCACACGTGTATGAGATGTTGTTGTGTCATGTACGAGTCATAGATCCACTTTCTTAGGATCTAGATTTGTCAAAGTTAGTAATTTGTATTATATGTGTGTGTGTATGTAACCTTTGTGATCAATAAAAATATTAGAGTGATCTGTGTTCTGTGTAATTTTTCTCTCTTTTTATTTCTAATATGGTATTAGTGTTGGTACTGGCTTGACTCCCTCACGGGAGGGCCAAGAATATGTGAAGGATCCTGAGTGTTATTATTTTTGTATGTATTGGTATAGATGTGTGGGAGTTTATTTTTAGTGTGTGATTTTTTTTGTGATCCTGTGTATAGATATGTTTGTTTGTTTGCAGCTTCTTCAAGCATTGTCAGATCCTTTCGTTATCTCTCTATATGTAAAGTTTTGTTTGTGCTTATCTCTCTGAAACCTTCAAAGGAGTTAAATTCATGCGTGGAAGGTTTTGTCAAAGTTGTGTGCACTATCATATTATAAATCTGCAAAATCATGCCCACGAACTGTACATACTTTTGGATGGATCTGGACTCAAGATTTGGATCTGAGATCTAGTGAAGAGGAGGTTCAAGTGGTCAGTGATATATGTCAAAAGTGTTAAAATTGGATGAAGATCTCATTTTTTCGCTTCTATGGGGAAGAAATCTCTATGTCAAATGTTTATGTTGCAATCTTGTTCGAATCTCAAATTTTAAAGTTTTCATTTTAAACATATTGAGTATGGTCAACTCAATATGTGAGTGTAAGTTTGTTAGAATTGACCACTCTAACAAATGTTTCTCTATGAAGACGAGAAAACTCCAAGACAAAGATTGAACCAGATGAACAACTTTTTCCCTGTGTTGAGGAGGGATGTAGTGACTTGTTTATGCGTGAATAACAACTAATAGTTTGATGATTATTGAGTTTGTAGTTGTGAAATGTTTCAATTATGGTTATAAAAAGGGTTGGTGGTTCTTAAACTGGAAGCCTTATTGTCTGAAACATCAATTCTTGTGTGTTAGTAAGGTCAAGTCATTTGATCAACTTTTGAACACATTCAGTATCCAGACCCCCATCCTAGCAACTAACAGATATAAGAAAGTGAAATATTTGACAGATGGTGGTTGGTCCATAGGATGGTTCATTTCTTGACGACTCTTATAATGGAAGCCCCAACAAGCTGAGGTGTCAATATAGTAGATATTGCAATGTTATCAATGATGGTCAAAGGCAGTTACATTTTAAATGGATGTCAAGTGATAACTCAAAGATGTGGTGGTGAAAGAGTGGTGTTTATGAGATTCAAAAGTGAATGTGAGTGTTATGAAGACCATTCAAACATAAATTATCCTTGTTGTTGTAATATGTGTTTTCAATATTTTCCATGTAAGCATTAAGGGAGGGTGTTGGAAGTAATGCTTCCATGCCATGTGTTCCATGTGTATTACACGTTGTTAGTGAGTATTTCGAGGTGTTATTCTAGATGTGGTTGTTTTCCATGTGTATGAGATGTTGTTGTGTCATGTGCCAGTCATAGATCCACTTTCTTAAGATCTAGATTTGTCGAATTTAGTAATTTGTATATATATATATATATATATATATATATATATATATATATATATATATATATATATATATATATATATATAACTTGTAAGTATTTTGATGGGACACTTATTTGTAGGATGAGACTTAAATGTTTTTGGATTTTTAAAAGGGGCAAACTTTAATTCAAAATTAGCAAAAAAAATATGTATTAATGTTTTATTTGCTTGGCATGTGTAAGTGTTTGTTTGTATTTACCTGCGATATAAAATATAACTTTTTTAATAAATAAATTTTTACTCTGCTTAATGTTAAATTTACTATTTGGTTTTTTTTCTTATATTTTGCATATATATAGAATATATATAAACATTTTTTTTCTTTAATGTGTAAAAATATGCTAATAATCTAATAACCAATGTCTAAAGGTATTTGGTAACCAAGTAAAAAATTCTCTTATAAATCACTAAAAAATCATTTTAAGTGGTATAGTTTTTCTTAATAATTATTTTTACTATCCATTATATTTTAGCTATTATATTTGAAAGATAGAGTAATGTTTCTATCTAGTAATTATATTATTAAATATTAAATCACTAACATGTAAATAGATAGTTACAACTAAATTAAGGTAAACAAACTTGTTCATCATTGATCAATGTTACTCCCTTTAAATAATTAGGTTAACACCATAGCTTCAAAATTTTTTATATTATTGATATATGAAGATTTTCAGAAGAAATCACATTGAAAATATTTGGTCAACGCGTTTCGAACTAGCCAGTGTGGTTCATATTCACGACAAGATGTTGTTCAAATTTTTAATGTTCAAGTTTCTTCATCATACATTAAGTATTTTGTTCTTCTTTTTTTTTAATTGGGACAAAAATCTTTCTATTAATAAAAAAGGAGGTACATCACACATACACATTATCAATACATACACCATCATAAACAGAAGGACCATTTGCACCCTAAAGGACAACATTACAAAGCTAAAATTAGACCATTATCATTTTTAGTCCACCACACCACCAAAAGCTCGCCATTGACTAGGGAGAATATAAACACAATAAGAAATAACAACAAGCATGTACCAAATCTGATAGTGATCATGCCAATTACCTAAGGTCGCAAACACCTGAAGAATGAATTACCAGATAGAAAGAGAAACAACTAAATTGTCAATAAAAAAAAAGGAGCCAATAACTAAACAACCCATGAGTACATGGCACAATTGCCATAATATCCATTAAGCCCACAAAAAGGGAGAGATCCAAAACTGGCCATGATACCCTCCCAATCAATATCGCCTTCATGCCATAATCAAAATGTGCAATCAATAAGTACCAAGATTGATCCATCATACCAATGAGTGTCGTCGTCTAGAGACAATGCAACCACAACTCCAAAAAGAGGCCAAGGAGTGTCAACACTTTGCGCCATGCAAACCAAACAAGAAGATCCACCTGAACGGAAACATCCTCTAACATGGCAGAACACATTAATCTATAGCACCCTATCTAGTGCAGACATAATTGATATCGTAGGGCCAAACTATTGAGATAAACCAACTTCACCCACACTCCAGAGAACCACAAATAACAGTGACGCTACCCAAGCCAAGGAGAAGGAGGGCAAGCATACAACCTCACCTCCTTTCCCACAAGTTGCGTACCATTTCCACCCCAAAGACACAAGCCTGCATTTAAATCAACGAGACCTGTAGTACATCTTCCAAGGCCCTTCACCAATTTTCTGCCACGCCATAACCAGTTTGAGCCATTTGTGGGGGCACATCTTACATTAATGATACCAAAGCATTACTAAAAAAATATTTCATTCTTTGAATGAAAAATATAATCAAAGAATAATACAAATTATTAAATTAAAACGATCTTTGAAAAAAATCACTATCATTTTCAAATTTTTAATATTCAACTCTCTTAATCAAATTACATAAGATATTTCATTCTTTAAACATAAAGAAATAATAATACAAAATTATGTGAAAATGAGAAAAGAGTATGTTGGGCTTCCCCATATTTATCATAGGTTATTTATATAAATAATAAAAATAACATTTTTTTTATTTAATGTGTGTAAAAAATTATTTTCAAAATTAATTATTTTTAAAACTTATTTGACTAGTTGAAGATTATACATTTTTGGATCAAATTTTTTAATAAAATGACAATAAAGAATAAAGTAGGTGTGAATTATCTTTTAGGAAAGAAAACTAATTTTAGGTGGTGAAACATTGAAAAATAAACTTTTCCAAATATAATTTTTTGGCTTGGGATTGATTATAAATTTTTGAGTTGGGTTTTGTGATAAACTGATAATAAAGTATTTTATTAATGTTTATTTATGAATTTGGAATGTTAAAAAAGTGTGGAGTTCTTTTTTATGAAAAAACCAATTTTGAGTGAGAAACAAATTTTTGGTACCAATGAAATAAGTACCACACTTATAGATTTGGTCTCTATCTTTTTGGTCTTCAAAAAGAAATGCTCAATACCCATTTCCACAATAGTACATATTCATAAACTTATGACTTCTCTAGTCGTCAAAAACTCAATCTTCAACAACTTCATAACTTAGGTACATACCAGTAAAAGCTCTAATAACCTTCTCTCCAAAATTACCACAATTTTTTTTGTCGAGGAAGAATACCCCGGTCCAAAAAGGAGTTTGAATATATCCTCTCATTAAGCATGCATTGAACTACATAGCAAACAAGGCCCCTGCTTAATATCCCTTGAAAGTTGTCCAAATAATCCGCACGGGAAATCCATTGAACAATAAATATTCTCAACAATTCAGATCTGGTAAAGAAAACCTAAACACATCGTGGAGGAGTGGTGGGTAGATCCCCTAAACCATTCAAAATGCTAACACAACAACAACGCTAACGGCAGATTCTAACCACAAAAAAGTGTAAGGGCAGGCACAATTCAACCCACCAGAAGCCTGCAAACAAATTTCAACAACACCTGCAAAACGAGTTAGACTAGGGTTTGACGATGGCTAGCCACCGAGAGATGGACACAAAGCTCCTGACCATCGCAAGGATTTGAACAATGTTTCATATTATACAATGTTTATGAATAAATCTAAAATTATATATCTATATATATATATATATATATATATATATATATATATCAAATAAAATAAAATTACTATGTAATTTGATCGATCAAACACCTTTTTAGCATTCTTTTCTGATCTACTGTTGATTTAGTTTTTATTGTAAAGTTTATTTTATCTTTTACAATTATTTATAACAAATATTAAAATTTATAAAAAATAAATTAATTATAAGATATAAAATAAGATATGATGACAATGCACATCCACTAAGATTTATATGGTTAATTAGACCTTTAAAAGGTAAGAGATTAATTAGAATTCTTTAATATTTTATTTCTATGCTAAAAAAGAAGTGAGAAAAGTGCTCCAAGATCACCTTAGTTTTAGAGTTAAAAGTAAATCATATTTTAATATTATCTTAATTCCATAAAATGATCTCTTTTATTTCCTAATGGTCTAGCCAAGACTGGGTGTCGCTTGAGTCAAAAGTTGGAGTTTTGAGGTTTTGGCTAAAGTTGGAAGCAATTTTAACAAACCTCTTGGCTTTTTATACATAAGATATCTACTCGTGCCCATGTTTTCAATGGAGGAACGACTTGCTTCAATTATAGGGTAGAGAGAACTTCCTTCATTCTAATCTTGAGGTTCTAGGTTATAAACTACTTAATCCAAAAATCTGCTCACTTATAATTCTTTTCAAGCCCATAATAAGCTTTCCAAGAAGTCCTTTTCATAAATGAAAGTATCATAGATGATCCTTTTGAATTTATGATCAAGACTTTAAATATGTTGGTTGAGCCAGAGAGACTCATTCTACAACCCGGTATGAGGGTGATTTGTATGTATGTTCGTCCTCGTAGTGGAGTTGACAGGTGCCCCTCTTAAAATAAAAATTAAATATTCTCTAAATAGGAAAGCAATGTTCCCTATAATTACAAAAAATAGAAATGAATACATTATACATGTTTAGTTAGTTTTTTGAAGTAAAAATATGTTAAAAAAAAATATTTTAATGTTGCATATAATAAAAATATTCAATGTGGGTGATCAATAAAATATTTTAATACGAATTAATATGGATGTATACTTAAAAATATATTAATAACAAAAAAACCATTTTAATGTGTGCCGATAAAATGTCTAAACACACATGTTATGTAAAATATTTTAATGTCAACTTTTATATTATATATTGTTTGAAAAATAATTATGTATATATTGTATAAAGCTATTGAAAAGAAAAAGGTATGTTTAAAAAGTTTGAAGTAGTGTGAGCGTTTTCCACTTTGGTCTTTGCTTAGGTATATATATCATTTAGAAGTATAACAAAGGTTTTTTGGACTTACATGTTTTATGTACTCATATAGCATTCAAAAATACAACTTAAATAATGAAAAATTATACATTATATTTTGCACTCTCAAAAAAGGTTAGACATGAAAAAAATTGATCCCTTTAGCTCATATTTTTTTGACTTTAACGGTTATTTGTTTTGAAAGGCGGCAAAACAGCTGCCGCGTACTTGTTACACAGAGTTCAGAAATTACACACTATTTCTTGTCACACAGTCTTTCTTATTACACAGAGAGGGTTTCGCTCTTTGAAACAGCAGGTCCTTGGAGGTGCTTTGCAGGTGCGGAAATGACTGAACCGCCTTTTGGAGGATTTGAATCGCTGAATCCATGAGAGGAGGTGCTTTGAAACTGCTGGCTTTGATTGGCCTGCCTTTTGATGACGGAGATACAACCAGATTGCCGGAATAGAATTTGCTCTGTTCGATGTGCTGCTCTGTTCAAACGTTTAGGACCTATGCCTGCTCCTCTTATGTCCACTAAAACCATGGCCAGATGACATACCAACCGCCTTCTGGTTGATCTAGAGGTAAGTAAAAATGTTTCTGCGCCGCGGTTTGGGGGTGCGATTTAGAGCTAATGCTGCAGCAAAGCCCACTGTGCCTAGAAACTGGACTTGTTGTCTACTTTTCTTCAGATATTCACACTCTGGCATATGCAATTACTGAGGACTGAGCTTCCCGTGCAATGAAAGGGACTGAGCATCCAGAGCATCAATCTTTTCTGTATTGATTGCCTGCTAACGGATCCTGGTGCGAGTGAAGGCTTACTGATTCAGAAACAGTTGATCAGGGAATGGAGGACGCCTGGGAATAGCCTGATGCAGAGCCCATTGTTATTAGTACAGATGCCATTCCCCAGTGCAACAGAGTGAACAGGTTTTCTGAGCGTGAAGGCCTTAATAAGATTAAGGGATGATACAGAGAGATTCTTCAGAATTGACTGAGAGAGTTCTTTGGCTACAAGCAGAGCCAAGATTGGCTTCCAGATCCGCTTGTGAATTCAGATGCCTCAGAATATGATAGAAGGATATTTTCCGAAACTTGGCCAGAATGGATCTAATTTTCTTGAGAATGTGGACTAAATGGATCTGCGACGGATTCGACAATAAGTTCAGCGCTTGAATGATAAGCCTGGAGTCTCCGAAGACCGTTAGAGAATGAATGTTCCGATTAAGAGCCAGAGAAAGCCCCTGCCACAAAGCCAGAGCCTCAGCTCTGTTATTTGATTCGATTCCCAGACCCCAATGATACCTGAGCAGAGTAGAGCCATCGGGATTCAGAAGAACTCCACCCCCACCCGCTTCCCCAGGGTTGCCTTTAGAGGCCCCATCGAAGAAGAGACAGTGGTCATCCAGAGCAGACCGCCACTTTATAAACTCCTGTTCTTCCAGGCGAATTTCCCACATAGCATGGCATGAGGCCGGAGGAATAGCATTGGTTTGATTATTTGGAACAATATCTTTCAGCCAAAGCTCCTCCTCACTGTCCAGAATCGCTTCATTCCTTAAAGCCGGATTAGCATCCAAAGTCTCTCCCAATAGAGCTTTAATTTTGGAGATAACGTTGTTTGAAGTGCAGGTTTCACCCCTGAACAATCTGTTGTTCCTTTCCAACCATAACTTCCAGCATGTAAATTTAGGGATCCACATCCAAGCAGTCTTAAGCAGGTTTTTTTTATTGAGGCAGAACGAAGATAGCTTGTCCCATTCGTGAATCAGTTTTGGCATATTTCTTGGCAGCTCCACCTTGTCAGCCCTTGATCTCAGAACCCCCTTCCAAACTGCTTTGGCAAAAGGGCACAACAGTAACAGGTGATCAGCTGTTTCTTCCTCTGACATACACAAAGGGCATCTGGTTGGCCCTTCCATTCCACGTTTTCTCAGGTTATCTCCTGTGAGGATACTGTTGTGAGCTAACGTCCAGTAGAAGAAGTCTACTTTTGGGAGCGAAGGGAAGGCCCAAATAAACTTCCATTGCGTTGGATCAGGAGGGACATTAGGAACAACAATCAATCTTTTGTAACCTTCAGCTACCGAGAAAGAACCAGAATGGGAGCCCCATCCTCTTTTGTCCTTCGCTGTTGCTGAAATGGGAGATTTTCCTTGAAGTTTGTCTAACAGTACCGAAGCTTCAGTTTGCAGGCGATGTGGAACCTCTCCCAGATTCCAGCTGTCCCACCGTCTACCAGAGTCCTCCGTCCAGGTGGATATGTCCCAAAGGGTTTCCATGTTGTTGGACTGTAGCCAACTTTTAATATTTGCCAGGCCTTCTATATGGTTCAATGGCTGATCTCCTAGAATCTGGTCTTCCCAAATTCTGATTTTTTTCCCATTTCCTGGGATCCAATAGAGATTGGGACTGAAATGCTCCAGAGCAGCTATACATAGCTTGAAAATTGGGGACCCTTTGGTGGTTTTTGGCGGATGATCCAAACATCTCAACCGCTGACCTTGAAAATATTTCTTCCACAAGACTTTCTTGCTCCAGCTTATTTTCCCAGCCACTATATTCCAAAGGATTTTAGAGCCTAGAGCGAGATTTTGTGCAGCCAAATCTCTCATTTGTAGACCTCCTTCCAGGATTGGCCTCTTAATGGTATCCCAATTAACTAGATGAAGTCTTCTTTCATTATTTTTCCCCCCTTCCCATAGGAATCTCCTCAGCATACCATCCATTTTACTGAGAAAGGTTTTGGGAGCAAGAAGAATGGAGTTCTGAAACAGAGGCATGCTTATTAGAACAGATTTTATAAGAATTATTTTCCCAGCAGTGTTCAGCCAGGAGGCTCCCCAGGCTTGAATTCTGTGCTTAAGTTTGTCTAAGAGGGGCATCCAGTGGGCAACTTTAGGAGTGGACTTGAATATTGGTATCCCAAGATATTTAAAGGACTCCCAGGTCTGACAGACTTTCATCTCCAGGAGCCTGGCAATGTCAGCCAGATCTTTGACCGAGCAGTTCCAGCCATAGATTGTGCTTTTGGAATAGTTTATCTTGCTGCCGGAGGCCTCCTTATAAATGTCCAATTCCTTCTTAAAAGATCTGGCCGAATTGATGCTCGCTCCTCCCAGGAGCAGAGTATCATCGGCAAATTGGGCATGGTTTATGTCTTTAACATTGTGCACCATTCTGAGGCCTGGCAGAGTTTGGACTTGTTGACAAAATTCTAGCTGGAAACTAAGCACTGAGGCTTGGATAACATATAGGAGAGGGGACAGTGGGCAACCTTGTCTTAATCCCCTAGATGCATTAAAAAATTCAGTAGAACGGCCATTTACCAGCGGTGCAATCCAAGGAGAGGCAATGCAGGCTTTCACCCAATTTATGAAGGTTATTGAGAATCCCATTTTCGTCATAACAGTGAACAGAAAGTCATGCCTCACCCTGTCAAAGGAATTTACCAAATCGAGTTTTATTACCATTCCTTTTTCTTTTCTTTGGCTACTTGAATGAACCGCCTCTTGAACCAGCACAATATTATCCAGTATCTTTCTCCCTTTGATGAAGCCTCCTTGATTCTTCGATATGATGTCCGGCAGAATATTCTTGAGTCGAATGGATATAATTTTGGTAATCAGTTTATAGCTAGTATTACACAGCGAAATGGAACGAAATCTACTGAAATCTAAAGCTCCTTTCTCTTTTGGTAGGAATGTAAGGAAGGTTGAATTGGTACTGCCTCCTATCTTTGAGCAAGATTGGGAATTCCTAACCATTCTCAGTAGGTCTTTATTGATAGTTGACCAGCAAGACTGAAGGAACCTAGCAGTGAACCCATCTGGCCCTGGCGCCTTATCCGGTTCCATGCTATCCAAGGCTTTCTTGAGCTCATCCATGCAGATCGGTGCAGTCAGCATAGTATTGACAGAGTCTTGTACACAGGAGGGGATTAGATTATACGGATAGGCATGAGGATCTATAGGAGGGTCAGCAGGCGCTGAATAGAGCTCTTTGAAAAAAGTGAAGGCTGCTCTCTTGATGCCTTCAAAATCTTTAACTACTGCATCTTGGGAGCGGATTTCTGATATATTTTTGAATTGCTTGCGAGCTTCGGCTTGCTTGTGGAAAAAACTAGTGTTTTTGTCGCCGGCCTGTAACCATAAGTTTCTGGATTTTTGTCTCCAATACTCCTCTTCGTCCCTACTAGCTTTATGGAGGGCTTTTTGCAACTCAACTTCTTTTTGGAGCAGACTTTGGGTGACAGCAGAATCCTCCATTGATGATTGGAGGGCAGCAAGGTTTTCTAAAGACTCTTTTCTCTTGGTAGCTGGAGTTTTCAGAGTTTTAGCCCACTCCTTGAGCCTTCTCTTAAGAGCTCACAACTTTTCTTCCCACACATAGAAAGGGGATCCCTGGATTTGCCGATTCCAAACTTCAGAAACCACCTCATGGAAACCCTCTTGCTGAATCCACAAAGGGCTAAATCTAAATGGAATGGGGCCAAGAAAACCATCCATGGAAAGCTCGAGACTGATGGGTTTATGATTGGAGGTGCAGTTAGGAAGGATTTTGGATGAGGCCATTAGACCACTGGTAAGGAAGGAGGTTTGGACGAGGAATCTGTCCAAACGAGCAGCTATATGGCTGGGACCTAATCTTTTGTTAGACCAAGTGTATTTCCCAGCTGAAGGTTTGATATCCTCCAGATCCCAGCCAATCATTATATCTTCTACCCATTCTCTAGCTGGGTCCCTTACAGGAGAACCACCTTTTTTCTCTTCAGCGGCTAGAGTAACGTTCAGATCCCCTGCAATAATGATGTTTTCTGGATTGTGCAATAATAGAAAAGACTGAAGCGAGTCCCAGCAAATTTTTTTCTCCGTTGGAGAGATCGGAGCATAAAGGTTGAACATACTTACTTGTTGACCAGAATCTTTGTGGTGGAGCTGAGTGAAGATCCAGTGTTGGCAACTTTCTTCTTGTATCAAGTCATATTTGGCGCTGTCCCAGAAGGAGGCAATCCCACCAGAGGCGCCTCTAGCACTGACAGCTCTAACAGGGCCTTTGCGCCAGAATGTTTTGCTAGAGTGGAAGAGGAGAGTGTCCTCCAACTTTGTCTCCTGGATGAGAAGGATTTCAGGCGAATGTAACCTCACAATGTCTTTCAAGGCATCTTCTTTCAACTTGCTACCTAATCCTCTGCAATTCCAGGAGACGTATTTCATTATTTACTAGGTTGGGAAGGAGTGGCTCCTTTTGGAGCCCTGTTGTGCTTGCGCCCGGATCTGGTGTTCATCATTCCTTTGAGAGTTTTCTGGGAGCCTTGAAGAACATCCAGATAAGTTTTCTCCTCTCTTTGTTTCTTCTTGGATTTCCGGCCCCTGGTCGATTTGATAGGAGTTATTTGTGAGTTGTCTGATTCAGAGTCTCTTTCTTCTGATTCTTCCCCTGAGTCAGATGCAAGACTAATGTGCTCGTCGTTGCCTGCGTTTCCCCCTTGATCTGCCTCTGTTAGGGGTACATTTGTTTCTTCTTCGATTTCTTTCCCTCTCTTCGATTGATCTTCAGTTTCTTCATGGTTCTCTGAGTCATCCGCCTTTTCCCCTGAGGAGGGGCCTTCATTTGGAACAGGTTTGGTCTTGTCTTTTGTCTGGAGATTCCCCCTTAGTCCTGATTTCTTCTGCTCGTTTGGCTTTGAGACTACCTTACCCTTTTTTATTTCTTTCCATCATTCTTCTTCCACTTTGTCCCCTGATGGTGCTTTGGGGCAGTTTCGTTGAAAGTGACCGTGCTCATGGCAGATTCTGCGCTTAAAAGGCAGTTGCTCGTAGTCCAGCTTCTGAAAGTGGTGCCAATCTCCAACTGTAAGTTTAATGGCTTCTGGCAGATCGGCTTCCAAGTCAACTTCCACGCAGATTCTTGCGTAGGTGTATTGGCCCTTATTATCAGCTTTGTCGATGAATCTGCCCAGTCTGTTTCCTATCTTTTGCAGAGATTGGAAGCTCCAGCAATGAATTGGTAGGTTGGGTAGCCGGACCCAAACAGGGACCTCCTTTGGGACATCGACTGAAGGGTCGAAATCGGGGGTCCATTTGTTCAGAAAGAGACCTTGGTTTCCCATGAAATATGGACCGTTTCTGAACACCAGATCTCGGTCTTCCTTGGTAGTGAATTCGAAGATGAAAAAACCTCTTCCGACCGGATAGCAGATCACGTTATTGGGCAGCAGGGGCCTCCAGTTTCGTTGAACCCATTCATCCGTCGATTTTGCTGTTGGCCAACGACCCATAAATTGCCCCACTAAACCTCTGTCAGCCAAGGCAAGGGCGATTTTGATAGTTTGATCTTCCGACAATGCAATTTCTGGGATTTCATCAAGCTTTTTAATGAACTTCGGGACTTCTGGCTGTGGTCGTTCTTTCCCCTTCTGCGATAGCAGGCTTCAGAAGGCCTCTGCTGGTGATAATGGAGGGGTGGGAGAGGGCTCCGCACCCCCTGGTGCACCCATGGCGGCAGGCAGTCCTGGCTGCGATCTGACCTAGACGGGAGCTCTCAGAGGAGCAGAGTGCGTGCAAAAAAATATCTGTCAAGAATCCCTAAAGATATTATATCACTGGGAACATTTCGATCCCTTTAGCTCATATTACTCTCGACTAGGTTCCAAAATTATAATAATTACTTACCAAGAAAACACAAGTTTATCTACATTAAAAAAATCTATCAAATTCATTTCTATATTAAAATAAAATAAATATATAATACTGGATAATATAATGAAATGGATAGAAAAATAGAAAATATTTTCACATTGAGATAAACATCTATTTTAAAATATAAAATGTTAAATAAATAAATTATTTAAAAATAAAAATGATAATTTTTTATTTAAAATAAAAAAAATTAGTTCTTTTATAATAAAATTTTAAAATATTTGTAAGACAATATCCAATCCAATTATGTACACAAAAAATATGATACTATTTAAATATGAATATCTAAATGTTGATTACAAATATTTGTTTATTTATTATTTTAAATGATTAAAAATATTTGTTTATTTATTTATTTTAAATTAAAATATACACCAGAACGATTTAGTAAATAAATTTTAGAGAAAAAAACATTTATTTCAACTATCAATTAAAATTATTAATAAATAAATTCCTAATTTTAAAAATCAATTTAAACTTATTTATCTCATCATGATCATATAAATATTTTAAATTAAATTATCCCGAAAAAACAAAAAGCGAGGAAAACTATAAGATTGAACCAGACACCAGTTAAAATCTTGACCATGACATTGTTGTGGTAATTTTTTAAAAGTTTCTTGTGATTGCAATTGGAATAACTAGTAGAAAAAATAAAAAAAACTATTGTTTTAAAGCTTTGGTATTTGCTTTAACGTTGTCTATTTTTAATTAATAATTTATTTTTAATAATAGTTATCTTTCGATTTGAACTTTTCATTAAAAATAGATGTATACGAAAATTCATATTATAGTAAAAAATAGTAATTAAAATTAGGAAAAATTAATTTAATAATTTTGTAGAGCTATATACTAGAAAAATAAATAAATAATTTACCGATTTAGACGGGCATATAATTTCACAAAAAGTACGATCCTACACAGTGGCGAATCGGGACCCTTCATGTCATCCATAAGTACAAATATAAACTTAAACTGACATACCTTTAACTATTAAAAAAACCGCAAATATAAAATGATGAATGAATCCACGGACAGCAAAGCAAGATGTGAAAAAAACCGACGACTGGATTAACATAGGCTACAGCCACTTTGATCATGAAAATGTATATCGTAAAATCAAATAAATATAAATTTTCATATCATTACAATTCAATAAATGATACACAGAAAACTCCAATTTAAAACAACTGAACCAAAATTTAGAAGTTCCAAGAACACGACAGAACTCTCTTTGGAATTCTGGCAACTGGCTGTCATTGGGAGTGTGAAGTCCCATCATAATAATTAATATTTTCACACAATGAAGCCTCTCTTCAATCTTTGGTGCAATTCCTCCCTCATCCCACTCCAGTTTTGGACATCCAGTCAGAGGTTCAAGACCTTACAGGTCTTCTAACTTAGAGCACACTCCCTGACATCTAGGAATTGAAGATCTCTCAATTGTGCCAACCCCTGTAAGCTCTTCAGCTTGCCACATTTACGTGCAGCCAACCGCCGCAGAGACACCAATGTTTCAATACATGGCAGCTCCTCCAATTCCATGCAGTCGTCAATGTCCAGTGTTTGAAGTTTGGAAAGACCAGAAAGCCCTCCTACTTTCCTCAATGCGCCACAACCCTTCAACTTTAGGGTTATCAGGGATGTTGGAAATTCTGCAACCTCCAACAGAGCATTACATTCCTCAATTTCGACATGTTGAATGTTAAGGAAAACATCTTCAGAATAGGATATCTCCGAAGAGTCTCTTGAATTGCTAAATGTTTCAATTTTTCCTCCCTCTTTTTCGAATGGGTGGCTTGGTTGAGAATCCTTCATCTTCTATACTTCGAGATTTTCCTCGGTTTTATTTTTAAGTTTTTTCAACTTCGAGATTTTCCTCGGTTTTATTTTTAACTTTTTTCAACTGAGTTAACATTCTAATAGAATAAGAGAAAAATTTCATTCCGTAGCAAGAATCTAGCTTCAATTCCTCCAAGCTCCTCAGAAGACGGAATGACGGTATTTCAAACGATTTTCTTTCGAAGCACAGATATTTCAAATCTCAACGGAACATGGAAGCCTCTGTAATTGGGAGTAGTTAGACAAGTCAAAGGAATTGGGGAAGCCATGCAAATTGTAGCAGCGAAACAAGTTAATCTTCTAGAGGTTCGTCAAGTCGTCAAGGAAGTCTGGGAGCCTCTGCATCTGCGAGCACTCAAGCTGCCAAGGGACTTTGGGAACCTCTCGAAATGGGAGCAGCCATTCAAGAGAAGATTTTGGAGGTCCGCCAAGCGGCTAAGGGAACCGTGGAGCCCATTAAGTAAACTAAAAAGATGAAAGAAACAATGGTGAGGTTCAAGTGGACTTGCTGGTTTACTTAAAAGATGAAAGAAACAATGGTGAGGTTCAAGTGGACTTGGTGGGTGGTCACCAATATCCACATCCACCTGGATCATAAATCTACAATTCCCCTCTTATAATAACATCCATATTATGAAAGGTAGTCAAACTAACAGAAGGAAGGAAATCCCTAGCTAGTAAAAGAAATGCATTCAACTGCTGAATATGATCTACATCATCTAAAATAATGATATATTTAAAAGCTGCTAGATACCTTCCGAGTATCTTTATACCTTGACCACTGCTGGTTATTTGTCCATTCCATTGAGCCAAGTCTTTAAAGAAGCTAATTCTGCAAGGAAATTAAAGGTTTGTCTCTAACATCAAATAAAAATCAAGATCTATTGTAATGTGATCTCTTTCTTATGCAAGGGTATTTTTTGCAACCCCGCCAAATCCCACAATTCCTATAATTCTAATATGCCTACTTTGCTGCGGTAAAACCATTTTCCTTTCAAAATCTTCTACTTTCTTATCCAAAGAAATTGGATATTTTGAAACATGGAGTATTTGGATATTTGGAAACATGGAGTATTCTGGGAACTTTTTTAAAGACTCCTCCCACTACATTTTCGAGGAGCTATATATGCTGGTATGAGGAAAAAGCAGTGGGACAGACTCAGAAAAAGGGGTCTCATATGGTTCAGTCAATTATCAATTATTTGTTCTGTTCTAAGTGATAACGATTACAGTCTACTAATGATATGTGGAAGTGTTTTTGGCCTTCATAAGCTCTTAATAATTTTATGAACAACTGGTTGACGATAATGCCTTGATGATTCTTACTAACAAATGCAATGATCAGTTCTGATAGTAAACAGATGGCACAGGTTCAGGGGGAGCATATGCTTCTAATAATGCATTGTTGGCACAATGTTAGAAGACCTTGGTACATGATGATACTTATACTTCTTGATCCATATATTTGTTTGATTGAGGTGACTCTTTTGATGATGGACATATACAGGTTGTTGATCTTGATGCTGCTGACATATGCTTATGGTACAGATCATATATGGTATATGATAGTTGCTGATAACTATCATGGTATTGTTTAAATTGTTGATCCTTATTATAAATGTCATGTATATCATTTGATGTAAATTTCATGTAAAGACCTAATTTGTAACCCCACTATGCATGGAAAGGATGATGTAATAATTGTTATTTCAATCATGTATAAACATTTGGTATATCCCCACTTGGTTAGGTGGACGAGTCAAATTTGATGTATCCCCACTTGGTTGGGTGATTGATGTATGTATGAGTCATTGGTCTTAGGGAAGTCATACTCACTTAGTTGAGTTATAGAGTCATGTTATTCTTTTGAAAATATCTTTGCAGACTCCGCATGTACTCAGGGGGAGCATGGACAACATAATGTATATCAAATGGGGAGAATACCTTGGTTTGCCTTTTGCCCTTAATGTCAAAGGGGGAGAGTATCTTGGTTTTGTGGTTGCCATCAAGTCCAAAGGGGGAGATTGTTGACATTATGATACATGTGTTGTCTTTGATGAAAAATCACATAGATCATAGTTCATAGTGCAACAGGTTAACAATAAAGGATTACAGAGCAGACTCCAGAGATTGAAGAAAGAGAAGGGTTTAAGAGGTATACGCTGGTTCACTTTGTGCAAGTAGCATATACACATGGGCTCACAGAACAAAAATAGTGTATACGTATACACACACTTTCACAAGAGGAAAAGTGTGTATGGGTTGGAATATCAAGGTTTTGGTCCGAGGTATTGGTTCGAGGTTTTTGGTCCGAGATATTTGGTTCAAAGTTTTTTGGTCCAAGGTATTGATTTGAGGTTTTGGTCTGAGGTATTGACAAAGGATATAAGTATATAATGAGGAGAAGATCAAACGGCTAAGTGTGCAAATAATGAATATCTTATGAAGAGTTAGATCAAAACAAAATATGCATGTTATGGGTTTTTGGGGCTTTTCTTGATCTGAACTAAGGATGCACCTAAGTGGTTCATGATGGATGATAAATTAGGATCATAAGACCTGAAATGAATTATCATTATGTGGTCTGATCATGGATAATCTAGATCTGAATATTAACGCATGTTTTATTATGTAAATGTTATGATCTGGGTATGATTGAAGTCTGAAATAGCTGTGAAGTTTTAAGTTAGTATTTGCAGATCTATACGTTGGTTCACTTTGGTAAAAGCGTGTATACACGCTGGTTCGTCACATCGAAGTAGCGTATACATTATGAAGTATGAGGTTTGATGTTGCAGTTGGTTCTGGTTATTGATGCAGAGTTCTGGGTTCTGCTTTTTGTTTTGATGAGTGTGTTATGATGACAATGTTTTGAATCTTCAGATTGATTGAATGTGATTTGCTTCAGTGATAATGGGTTTTCAGTAATTGGTTGTATTGCAATGGTGATTGATTTTCAGCTTCAATGTTGCTGATGGGTCCAGTATGAAAATTTGATGAAACGTGGCCTTCCGATTGTGGTGTTGTGTACTAGGAGTATCTAGTCTGAAAATTTATGAAACGTGGTCCCTGGAGGAAGAAAGAAAGTCCTAGCCTTCTGTAGGTCGGCGCCTACATATTCGTAAAGGTATCGGCTAGTACAAGAGGTAGGGGGTTAGAGCTCCCTTCCAGTAGTAGCTAGAGAACAAGTGAAGGTTGGAGCTTTCAGTAGGTCGGTGCCTAAGTACTGGTAAACATATCAGCGGGTACAAGAGCTAGGGGGTTGGAGCTCCCTTCTAGTAGTAGCTGGAGAACGAGTGAAGGATGGAGCCTTCAGTAGGTCAGCGCCTACGTACTAATAAACATATTGGCTAGTACAATAGCTAGGGGGTTGTAGCTCCCTTCTAGTAGAATCTGGAGAATGAGAGAAGGTTGTAGCCTTCTGCAGGTGTGTGCCCGCATACTGGTATGAGTTTGCACCAGTGCAAGATTGTAAACATGTTTTTATTATATTAAAAGAAGACAACAGTAGGTGGTTTTTGTCCCGCATTGGGTTTCCACCTTAAATCTTGGTGTTCATGTGTGTTGCTTATGTGTAATGGTTTATTCTATTATCACTGCGCATGGTTACTATTTATATGGTTAATAAAGTATTGATTCACTGATTAAAGATAAATATATGATGAATTAATTGAATCATAAGATCATTGGATATACGTTGGTTTCCTTAAAGACAGTTGTGTGTACACGCGAGTTACCTTTATTGAAGTAGCATATATAAGTTTGAGTATGAAAAGAAAACGTTATTGTTTTGTTAAATACTTATTCAGCCCCCCTCTCAGTATTATTTCCAATACGTGCTGCACTGTGGCCCAACACTACTGCCTATGGTGGAAACCCTAAGTTTTTTCCCAAAAAATACGTTCAATACTAATCTGCCTACCCGCTTGTGTGGACACATGACCTGCAGCCAATACGTGCAGCCTGTGGCCCTACCCCTGCAACACGACTCTTGTCCGACGACCTGAACAACCTTTTGCCTAGAAACTCGACTTTGCCAGAACCATGACTCGCCTTGAACGCGCCCTGAACTGCTCGACTAAATCCGCCTTTTCACGACTCAACCTGCAACTCACTCCTTCGCTTGACCTTTTTCCTTCGCACTTCTTTAGATGCTTGAATGACCGATTGATGCCTTAGCTCGAATGAAATTACCCCATATTTATACGACTTCCATCGAAGTCCAACCGACCAACTGACACATCTCTTCGTTTGGCCATGGGTCGGCCCATTACCATTTCTACCCAACCAACCTATCAACATCTCATGACACATCCGTTCATTTGTTGCATCGCCCAGATCATCGCACTTCTCCACGGGTCAAATTGTTCACCCATTCCGCATGACTTGGCTCCACACGACTGCCCAAGTTAACCGTCTATACGCGTTCATCCCCAACTATCCAACTTAGCCAACACATGGGCACCTCGCCCACCCGGGCACGCGCTCACTTGGCCATCCAACTCGGGTTGCCCAACGTGCCCTCGCCCGATGACTCACCCATTGTGTGCGCTATCGCCAAGGGTTGGGCGCTCGCCTACATGGTGCGTGCGTACCCGCTATGTGTGCCCAACCATCATACTTAACCGAATGTCACCTCTATGTCATACTAATTGTGATGCTCTACCTAAGTCGGTCCAACACGGGCACCCGCCATACATGGGCACACCTACTATGACTCAGTCGCACGACTCCCCGACTCGGATTCCTGACATCCTCCCCCACTCTAAATATTATTATAATTATTTAATAATTAACACTAATTTGAGAATTAAGAATTTAATTTTATATATATATATATATATATATATATATATATATATATATATATATTCATTTTTATTTTTTATTTTCACTAATTTAATGTTTCTTACCTATTGATATAATTGTTATATTTTCTTATATAGTCATTAATACTATTTTATTTAATAATAATTAATTAATAAATTATTAATTAAAAACTATTTTAAAATTCTACTAATTTAATTATTTATCTCACATTGACCAAATTAGTTAAAATTTCTTGACTAAAAACTAGCCGTTATTGTTAAAATATTATTATTATCTTAATGGCTAAGTCTGGAACTTGATGCATCTCACTTCTATTTATTCCTATTGACATATCGATTTTTTCACCTTGGTCCTAAAGATGAAACTCATTAGTAAGTTTGAAATGTAGACCATCACCATCAAACAATGCCTATGTGATTTGTCCGAAAAATAACTACAAAAAGAAATAGAAATATAAAAAAAATGAGATCAAATAAAAACATAAATTTTAATTAACATATAATTAAATTTGAAATTAAAAACCCATTGATATCCAATTACTCCAAAACCCTTCCAACAACTAAAATGTGTACAACATATTCTCATGCCAACTCAATAAAAATGGTTGAATGCAGGTCGAATACGGAACCACAAATTGCACGTAAACAAATAAGAATTTGCGGCTTTAGAACATCCAATCTAAATATTATTTTTATATTAGTTGGCGATACCCCTTGTTCATGCCATACAAATGCACTTTACACCTTGTGAGCATCTATTAGTATTTATCATCCGTCTCATTGACAGATCATTAATAAAATAGCTTCATTATTTATCTTCTTAATATATCTTTATCTTCATAAAGTTTTTAAAATCTCATGGTTAATTAAATAACCATGGTTAAAATTTGAGTATAATTAAAAAATAAAAAATAAAAATATTTAAAATTTTAAATAATATTATTAATAAATTTAAAATGATATTTTTATTATTAAAAAAATTATCAAGTTATATATATATATATATATATAATTTTGTTTAATTATTTTATTTTATATAGAAATTTTCCTAATTTATTAATATACGTGTCAAAATAACTTTAAAATTATATCCTAATAATAATATTTACAAATAAAGTAAACTTATAAATATTTCCACTTAATTTTTATGATATTTATTAATGTATTTATTTTAAAATACTTTTTTATTTGTGTGGTTGAGTACCCAGATGGTCTTGTATATAAACTCTGGCACACATACATACTTACTTGTCGTGGGCACTAAATACAACTCTGACCAGCCAGGTGGTCTCCTCAAACACTCCAGATCCAATTTGTGCAGGCGGCGGTGTGTGGTCTAGTTTGCTGATATCACGTGCACACATTCCTTATCTTTTTCTAATACATTTATGCTTATATATTCTTCAAGTATGAATAATTCACCACAACTACCAAAGATTACCAAAGATAGACCTAGCACTGTTACTCTACAGAGCCTTTATGAGTATATAGAGTCTTTAGATAAATGTAGAGAAGAAAGAGAAATCAAGCTACAAACAGAGTTAGAAGCCATGCTGGAAAATAAATTCACATCTCTTGAAGACAAGATCCAAAAACAAATAGAAAATAAAATAGAAATATTGGAGAATAAAATGGAGGGAATGGAGACTAGGTTGCAGGTTATAGAAAAACAAAACCAAGATACGAACCAAACATCCCAGCAAGGAGATGTTGATACTTTAGAGTCTTAAAATGAAGGACATGATTAAAGAACTAGAAGAAAAAGTTAATAGCCACCTCACCCTAAATAGTGTGGCAGGTAAATTAGATATCAAACCAATTAAAGATGAAATGAAAAAATTGATAGAATTAGACCATGAGCATAACAAAAGGGTCTTGAACCTTATAAACTTTGGTTTAGAAGAGGCGGTAGACGAGGATACTTTAGCCATAGCCCAGACAGAATTACATAATAGATTACAAATTGAAACAACATGTCTTACAGAAGCAACAAGGTTGGGGAAATTAACTGAGAATAAAGGAAGGCTGATCCGAATAAAGTTGAGCTCTACTGACCATAAGTATGACATACTTAGTAAAACGTCAAGTCTAAAAGGAATGGGAATATTTATAAATGAAGATCTCATTCCACAAGATCAAGAAGAATTAAGAAAGGAGGTTCAAAAGGTAAAATAAGCTAGAAAGGAAGGAAAATGGGCAATAAGCAGAAATAGAAAAGCTGTTATTCGAGATAGAAACCAAAAAGATAATAATAAATAGCAATTCAACATGCTTTGGATTCTTTCTTGGAACTGTCGGGGATTTCCATAGAACAAAGGCCCCAAGTTAAGTTGGATCTAGAATGATGTTGATATTATTTTTCTTGTTGAAACTTGGGAGCACGAAGAATCTAACGTCCCTAACATAAATGACTTTGTACTATGGTCTACCTGGAACAAGCGATCCTCCCGTAGAGGCATTGGGGGTATATCTTGTTACATTAAGAAGAACATCTCCACACATGCTAGGATTTATAAAAACGACCCTTACAACCAGTATAGTAGGATATATATTAATGACATTAATGATAAAAATACCTACATAGCAATCTATTATTGCCCCCCATCAATTCTAACTTCTATATGAAAAAGAATCTAGATAATAATAGTCCTTACAATGGTTTAGAGAATGATATTTCTAGCCTAAGGAATAAAGGTAATATCCTTTTAATGGGTGAATTTAATGCTCGAACTTCAAGCAACCAAGCTATTCTTCTAAGCAACCATTCCAACCCTAATCCTCTTTGGTTAGACGAGGACCTTACTTTGGCTAGCCGGTACAAAAGGAGCTCTAAAGACCTCGGGGAGAATTTGTTTGGGTCGGAACTAATCAAGCTCTGTAGTGCTCAGGATCTCATAATTTGCAACAGTCTAAAGAAGTGGCCCAATTCTAGCTAGATGACCAACATCCATGGGCTTGGTAGCAGCGTGGTAGACTATGTTACTTCCGATCTCCCTTTATACAACGAAATAGTAAATTTTGACTAATGATAACAATGATGAAGTCAAAGACATCCATGTGCAATAGTAGCAGAAAAAGGAAGGATCTAACGATGCGGGTACAACGAGCAATCCAAGTCCATTCAGGGGTAAGCAAGACAGATTTGAGGCAAGTCTGCTACCAAGGAGATCAGGTAGGCAGACTCACTTACCAGCAAGGTATAAAGACTATGCTCTTATGACTAGTATTTTAAATGTTGTTGAGCCCATGAATTATAATGAAGCAAATTAGTATGATGAATGGAGGTCAGCTATGAAAGAAGAATATGAGTCAATAATTAAAAACAAAACTTGGGAATTAGTTGAACTTCTAGAAGGGAAACAACCCATAGGTTGTAAATGGTTATATAAACCTAAGTTCAAAGAAGATGGTAGTGTAGAAAAATATAAAGCTAGGTTGGTGGCTAAAGGGTACTCACAGAAAGAAGGGATTGATTATGAGGAGACCTTTTCTCCTGTAGCTAAGTTAAATACTATTAGAATGTTAATAGCTTTAGCTACAAAGCATCATTGGAGTCTACACCAACTAGATGTGAAATATTCTTTTCTAAATGGAGAATTGAAGGAAGAGGTATATTTAACACAACCTGAAGGGTTTATTAAATAAGGGGCAGAAACATTTGGTCTGTAAATTAAAGAAGGCATTGTATGGATTGAAATAGGCACCCAAATCTTGGTATGAAAAAATATACTCTTTCTTCTTGCAGCATGGTTATAAGAGAAGTAAAAATGACCCAAATTTGTATACCATATTTGATTCAAAGGGGAAGATTGTGTTGATTTCTTTATATGTTGATGATATAATTGTTACTGGAAATGTTGATGAATTGATTAAAGAAATCAAAGTGCAGATGTCACAGGTTTTTGAAATGAAGGACCTTGGAGAATTACATTATTGTTTGGGTCTTGAAGTTTGGAGGGATTCTGGCCAGACTTTTCTCACTCAAGGAAAGTATGTTAGGGGATTATTGAATAAATTCAGAATGGATTAGTGTAA
Organism: Pinus tabuliformis; assembly: GCA_031772625.1. Classification (NCBI taxonomy): domain Eukaryota; kingdom Viridiplantae; phylum Streptophyta; class Pinopsida; order Pinales; family Pinaceae; genus Pinus; species Pinus tabuliformis. Next base: position 280,742,412 of record CM062806.1, on the reverse strand, counting down.
ATCTTCCTACGTACCTTTACAACAGAATGTTACACTTTATAATGATGATGGTTCTAAAGAGGTGGATTCTACACTGTACAAATAGCTAGTTGGAAGTTTAATTTATTTGACTACAACTAGACCCGACTTAGCATTTTCAGCCAATGTGTTGAGTCAGCGTATGTCAAAACCTCTTGAGAATCATTCAGTGGAAGAGAAATGTATTTTAAGGTATCTTCAAGGAACCATCAATTTTGGCATTAAATATACTGATTATTTTGATGTTAAACTGACAGGTTATTCAGATTCAGACTGGGCTGGAAATCTGGATGATAGAAGATCCATAACAGGTTATGCTTTCAATGTTGGGTCCGGGGTCATTTCTTGGAGCAGTAAGAAGCAGAGTATTGTATCCTTATCTTCAACAGAAGAAGAGTATCAAGTTGTATGTGCAACCACTTGTGAAGAAATTTGGTTGAGGAGACTTCTTCATGATGTTGGAGAAGAACAAAAAGATGCTACAATGATTAAATGCGACAACCAAAGTTCAATCAAGTTGGAAAATAACCCTATTTTTCATAAAAACACAAAACATATTGATACTCAGTTTCACTTTGTTAGAGAAAAGGTTCAGTCTAAAGAATTTTTTATTGAATATTGTAACACCTGTGATAATGTAGCAGATATCTTCACCAAGCCCCTTGGGAAGATTAAATTTGAATTTTTTAGGGAGATGTTAGGTGTGCAAGTGAACCCTTTCTCCATTAAGTGGGAGAGTTGAAAATAATGGAGAATTACCCTTTCTCCATTAAGTGGGAGAGTTGAAAATAATGGATAATTGTGTAATATTGGAGAAATTTTGTTTCACACTTGCGTGTCTATCCTAGATTAGGATTAGTTTATATTTTCTAGGAGACATTTTGATCTCCCTAACTTCATGTAAACCTATATATTTGATTCCATGATTAATGAAAGTGTGTGGTACTTCCCATGTTATAAAATTATATATTACAGAGGAATGAAACACATAAAATATTGCAGAAACACAAACACAGAAAACATATAAAACAAGAGAGACAAATATACGTGGTTCACCCAATTTAGGCCATGTCCATGGAGAAACAACCAGTGCTTCCTTTATATTATCTAGCAAAATGAAGAGATACAACCTACAAAAAATATGTTGTAATTTCATCTTCACTCTCACACAATCTCCTCTCTCTTTCTCTCTCAGAATACACATATACTTAGCTGCAACATAACTCCCTCATATATAGCGAGGGGTTGCCTTCTAGGGAAAAAAACCCTAAATTAATCATAACTTCTACCTTCAAAGCATCCACCTAATGAATGACTTAGATTGACTATGAAATTACAATATTTTACAAGGAAAATTTACATATATTTTAATCTTCGGGGGCACTACCCCCAAACCCTCGCCAGGGGGGCTCATAAAAATCATCATTGCCCCCCTTGGCGGCAATAAAATGGGCATTGTTTCCACCCCATTACGAACTGGGGTCCGATGCAGCAATACATCTGAATAAAGAAGATAATTAAGCTCCACACCCAACAATCTCCCACTTGGAGATTGATTATAGCAAATCCACTGCTACTTCATTTGCTGGACAATGACTCCACTTTGGACCTAGTTGTTTCTCATCTTCATCATCATACTTGAAGACCAATTGAAACCGAGAAGAATCTTAGTTTCTCCCTGGTTACAACTTTTGTTAACATATTTGCAGGATTTTGGCTAGTGTGTATCTTTTCCAATTTCAACTGTCCATCTGCCAACACTAACCATATGAAATGGTACTTGAGATGCATATGTTTAGTCTTAGAAATGAAATGTAGATTTATTTTCAAGATGAATGGCACTCTTGCTGTCACTATATAACCTGCCCAACTCCTACTTCTTACCCAATTCATCCAGAAACCTTTCTAACCAAGTCATTTCTTTACTAGCCTTTGTAGTAGCAACATACTTTGCTTCTATTGTTGAGAGTGCAACAACACTTCGCAATTTTGAAACCCAACTGATAGTTTTTCTACCTACAGTAAACACATAGCTTGTGATGTTCCTCCTATTATCTTTATCACCTTCCATATCTGCATCAACATATTCCAGTAGAGCAATGTTTGAATCACCAAAGCATAATGATTGATATGTGGTACCTCTCAAATACCTGAGAATCCACTTCACTGCCATCCAATGTTCTTTTCATATGTTTTTCATGTACATTCTTACAACTCCCACTGCATGTGGAATATCAATCCTTATGCAGGCCATTGCATACATTAAGCTTCCCACTGTTGATGTATATGTAAATTTAGACATATAATCCATCTCTTACTAAGTGTTGGGACACATCTCCTTACTTAGTTTGAAATGGCTAGCCAAAGGTGTAGTAATTGGTTTTGTGTTCTTCAAATTAAATCTTTCCAACACCTTTTGTATGTACTCACTCTGAGACAATGTTAATTTGCGATTTTTCCTGTCTCTATTTATTCTCATAACAAGGATTTGTTCTGTAGCACCCAAATCCTTCATTTCAAATGAATTTTCCAATTTTCCTTTAAGCACATTTATTTCCTCCATGTTATACCCTGCAAAAAGCATGTCATCTACATACGATAACAACATAATATAGATGCCATCCTTTTTCCTTTTGAGATAAACACACTGATCAGAGTGACATCTAGTATAACCTTGTTAAAACATAAACCTATCAAATTTTAGATACCACTTCCTTGGAGCCTGTTTTAAGCCATACAAGCTCTTCTTCAACCTCAAGACTAGTTTCTCCTTCCCTTTGACCTCACATCCTTGTGGTTGTTGCATATATATCTCTTCCTCTAAATCTCAATCGAGAAAGGTTATCTTTACATCTAACTTCTTAGGACACAAATCTCCGGCTACTACTAGGCGTAAAATAGTTCTTACTGAAGTCATTTTAACAACATGAGAAAATATTTCATCAAATTTTATATCTTTCTTTTGTGCAAACCCCTTCACCAAAAGTCTAGATTTATACCTTGTTCTACCTCCATATTATTCCTTCAAGCTGTAAATTTTATTCTGCAATTTTTTTTTACCTGTACACAACTTGACTAAGTCCCAAGTCTGGTTATGTACTAAGGAGTCTATCTCTTCTCTCATGGCTAGCTCCCACTTCTTCTTGGTTTCTACCTCTACTACTTCATAACATTCTGGTTCACCAGAATCAATCAACAATACATAATATAATGAAGGAGAGTATCATTCACGGGGTCTACTTATCCTAGTAGATCTTCTAACACCAATTTCAGGTGTTTGAGGTGCCTGTTGCTATTGTGGTTTCCGTTGTTGTTCTGGCTATTGATCATTATGATTTTCAGGCACCTTTACTTTTTTGTGATCTCATCAAGCACTGTGTATTCTCTATTTTCTTTTTCCTGTTTCTTTTCCTGCATCTGATACTTATAAAAAACATTTTCATTAAATATGACATCTTTTCTCCTAATGGTTTTTTGATTTTCATAATCATATAAGAAATAACCAAAATCATTAATACCATATTCAATAAAAGGTACATTTCTTTGATTTTGTCTCAAGCTTTGTTCTACTTTATTTATTAATGTGGACAAAGGCTTCACAACCAAAAGTCTTTAAAAATGAGTAGTTTAACTTTTTACCTGTCCATGCCTCCTCTAGAATACCTCCATCCAAGGAACTTGAAGTCCCTATGTTTATTGGATAAACAAAAGTATCTACAACATCTACCCAAAATTGTAAAGGAAATCTTGCATGCAATCTCATGCACCTTGTACGCTCCATGATTGTCTTGCTCATCCTTTCTGACACACCATTTTCTTGTGGTGTTCCTAGAACTATCTTCTCTCTGTGAATTCCATGCTCTGAACAATACTTATCAAAATATTTGCTGTAATATTCACCTTAATTTTCTAATTTGAGACACTTCAACCTTTTTCCTGTCTCTTTCTCTACCAAAGCTTTCGATTTCTTGAAAGTATCAAATACATCAAATTTATTTCGAATATAATAAATCTAGGTTTTTTTGGTTGCATCATTAATAAAAGTAACATAATAACAAGAGCCACCAAGAGATGATACCTGAGCAAGTCCCCATACATATGTATGGACAAACTCTAATTTTTCGCTCTTCTCTTTTTTCCCAATTCGGAGGAATCCGACTCTCTTATGTTTTCCATAAACACAATTCTCACAGAATTCCAAATCAACATGATTGAAATATGGTAACAAATTTCTTGAGTGAAGAATCTGTATCCCCTTCTCACTGATGTGCTCGAGCCTATGATGCAACAATGTTGTATCTTCTCTTGCAGAGTTTAAAGCATTAACAAAATTAGAAATACCATTGCTGAAATACAATGTACCAACCTATTCTCCTTTTGCTATTACGGAGGCTCATTTAATGACCTTCCAAGTTTTATCTGTAAAAGTAGTTACACAACCTTCACCTCCCAACTTCCCTATTGAAATTAGATTTTTCTTCAGATTTGGAACACGCCTTACCTCCAATAACCATTGGTTTCCATTACGCTATTTTATGAAAACTTTACCCATTCCAATGATTTTACAGGGTTTATCATCACCCAAATGAACCTGTCCAAAATCTCATTGAACATAATCATGAAAATGTTTTCTATCACGTGTGGAATGGAATGAGGCCCCTGAATCTACCACCCAAGCATCAATAATATTTTATAATGAAAGTATCAAATCATCTTGCAACACATCACCTCTCACTTTCACTTCATGATTGTTTTCTTGTTGCGCATCTCCTTCTTTTCCCTTCTAAGACATACAATATTTATTCAAGTGTCCTTTCTTCCCACATTTCCAGTAAACCATCCTAGATCTGGACTTGGATCTACCTTTCCTTAACTTAGTATGATATCCTAGGCTCTTTCCTCTTTCCATTTTTCTTCCCTTAGTCTCTACAGTCAAAGCATTACCTAATGTCTCACCAGAGCTTTTTCGTCACATTTCCTTGCTACGGATTGCACCAACAACATCATCAAACTTTAAAGTACTAGATCCAGATATAGAGTTACTAATGGCCATAACTAAACCTTTCCATATTTTTGGAATGAGCACAGAAATAATAGAGCCCTAACTTATGTTGAGAAATGGCAACAAGAAATTCCAGTTTAATTTGTCCTTGAATTAAACTGATAATTACAATCGAATTCTATTCTCATAGAACTTTTAAATAGTTAATTAAGTTTAATTAACTTAATTATCTTAGTAATTTCGAGTTGGAAGTCTTTCTATAGTAATGCAAATGTTCTCCCTAAATTTTAGGGGTTCAGGATGAGTTTATTTGAGTTGTAACTAAATTAACTCAATTTTACTGAGTTATGGTCAGTTAAATTAGTTCTCACTGTTTGTGGAACTAATAGAGGATTAGTAGTTAGTTGGTGCATGGGTGCATCCACAATTTTTACTCCATTTAATTGAATATTCCCTCATGATAAACTCATATTTTTCAGTCCAGAGAAAGATTTAGTTGAGACTAGAGTGCAGGGACAATGTACTATTAGTTGTATGATTTACTGAGTTATAAATATCATGAATGCAATCAGAAAAATAGGCTAATTTAGGGTTTTGAATTATTTGAAGGATAATTCCCTTTAAATACGAGATATTCGTCCTCGGAATTGTGCAAGGAAATAGGGGCTTGGCAGGAAGTGGAAATTGGCTAAGTGTTGGATAAGTGCGGGCTTGTAAGGTAGAGAGCTGAGCATACTTGTGTGGAATTGTTCTAGTGAGAACAATTTATGTATCTTCAATCATATTTCTGATTAATGTAATATAGATAGGTGGGAGTTTTAGCAGTGGCTTTCCCCAGAGAAACTTATTGTGTTATGTACCATTGATTTATCTTCTTCTTGTTTATATTGTTTTCATCGGTCTATTGGCTTCTGTTGGTTGAAAGTAGAAGTAGATTCTTGTCTTTTGCTTTAGTAAATTTCATGAGCTGGTGAATCTACAGGAAATTATACATGGTATTGGAACTGAAGACAATATACTAGAGGATATATTGAATTTTTTGAGTTTAATGTTACAGGTGAAATTCAAATTTCCAATACATACTTTAGGATTAGCAGATGATGTTCTATGGTTTGTGGCTCGAGTATGCCTTGGAAGGAAACTCGAATTATAGAGCCTGGAAGGATAGGATGGAGGCCGTGTTGGAGGATAATGGCTTGAAGGAATTCATTAATCAATATATTCCTAAGCCACCAGCATCAGATGCTTAACATCTGGCTGAATGGAAGTGGTGTGTGGCAAAGGTGAGGTGGATAACCCTTAAGGGTGGTTGAGATCACATTTCCTCAAGTCTCCATGGGAAGGAGAATCTGCATGATATGTGGAAAGCATTGAAGGAAATTTTCCAGAACAACAATGACCATAGGAAGTTGGCACTGAATGATAAAGTTCAAAAAATCAAGATGTAGAAAGGCAAGACCATTCCAAAATACTTGACCAATTCCACAACCTGCAGAGATGAAATTGGAAGTGTTGGAATAATAGTTTCCGATGATGATATGGTGAGCCGAGCTTTCTTAGGCCTTCCTAAGAGTTGAAATAACTACCAGGACTCTGTCAGTGGAAGGGAAAAGATGCTAGATTGGGAATGACTGTGGGTGGATTTGATGCAAGAGGAGATCATAAGGAACACCAAAGATGGTTCCTCATCTAAGACTGATGAAGAGAAAAATTTTGCTTTAGCAGGTAAGGAAAGGAAGGGGAAAGGAAAGGCTTCCCATTCCAAATAAGATTCTTGTCATGGAGGTAAGAAGAAACACATGTCGAAATTTAATTGCTTTCATTGCCATGAGTTGGGCCATTTTTCTACAAATTGTCCACTCAAGAAGTCCAAGAAGAAGTCCTTGGGAGGAGCGGCAGGTGAGGCTTTGGCTTCTCAATTATAATTGGACTTTACTCTCATTGCATGCATGGTGTCATCAATGATGGGTAGTGTATGGTACCTTGAGAGTGGAGCTTCATTCCACATGATTGATGATAAGGAATTTCTTAGTGACCTAGAGGATAAGGATCTCCAGATGCATATCGATATGGGTGAGGACGGGAAATATAGTGCTACAGGATTGGGCACGATTACGTTTTAGAGGGAGCATGTTGCTCCTCTCACCTTCAGGGATGTTATGTATGTTCTCGAATTGAATAAAAAATTAGTATCGACGGTCATGTTGGAGGACAGAGGCTATGATGTGGTCTTTAGCAAAGGAAAGGCGTTCCTTAGACACATAGCCACGGGTCAGGTAAAGAGGATTAGGATTCAAGTGAAGAATCTGTATAAGTTGGAGGTAGAGGATTTTGCTTATTTGAGCACAAAAGAATAGATGGTGCAGAGCCGAGACATTGGTGAGTTGTGGCATAGGCAATTGGGCCACATGCATCATGGGGATTTGAAGATCATGTAGCAGATATCTACTGGGGTTCCCAAATGTAAACTTGAGCAAGTTGATACATGCAAGGGGTGTACTTTGAGAAAATATGCCAAGGCTTCCTTTCATGATAGAGACGGTCGAGAAAAGGCTATTCTAGAGAAATTTCATTCAGATGTGTGTGGACCATTATCGACAACATCCATGGCCAAACACAATGATTATGTTATATTTGTTGATGGCTTTTCTTGTAAATGTTGGATATTTTTCATGTAGAAGAAGTATCAAACTTTCACAAAGTTTTATGAATTTAAAGCATTGGTTGAGAAAGATTCGGGAAATAAGGTTAAAACTCTAAGGAGTGATAATGGTGGTGAGTATGTCTCAAATGAGTTTAAGAACTTCTATGCAGCAGAAGGGATTAAATTAAAGTTGATGACACCCCATAACCCACATAAAAATCGTGTGGCCGAGAGGTAGAACAAAAGTAGTATAGGGGCAACACAGGCAATGTTGCATGATCAGAGCCTACCACTACGTACACTTGTGGGTTGAGGCATGCAACAGAGCGGTCTATTTTCATAATAGAAGCCTGCATCAGATACTTGGGATGACAAAATTAGAGGAGGATTTCTCTGGTAAGAGGCCAGATGTTCGTCAGTTCAAAATTTTTGAGTCATCGGTATATTTCCATGTGACCAAAGATGCACGGAAGAATATTGAGCCAACAATAGAGTTGGGGATATTTGTGGGGTACACTGATACACCTCACAACTATCAGGTGTACTTTCCATCTAGCAGGATGACAGTGGTTTGCAGGGATGTCAAGTTTGACGAGCAGAAGGCCATGTGAGTTTCCATTGAGAGGGAGATACAACTAAATGCAGTTGAGGAACTTTTGGTTCCTAAGATTGAGGAGCCTTATATTGATGTGGAGCAGCCACATGCAAAGGATCTGGGAGTGGAGACATCCAATAAGGAAAAGTCTTCCAGAGATGGGAGAAAGCGCACCAAAGAGGCTAACAGACTGTTGCATGACCCATGAGAGAACATTGGAGCACCCACATCTCAACGCAAGTAGAGGAGGTCACCTAAGAGGTAAAATGGATACATGGCTCTTATGAGCGGATGTGTTGTGACAGAGCCATCTTCCTTTGAGGAAGTAATGCAGCAGTAGTTTGGGTTGGTGCCATGGTGGGGGAGTATGACTCCAAATTTCATAAAAGTGCTTGGGATGTGGTCTCAAGACCGAAGGAAAAGTTAGTGGTGAGCTTCTCATGGCTTTACAAAGTAAAGAAAGCTACAAATGGTAGTGTGGAGAAGCACAAGGCCAGATTTGTGTCCTGTGGCTTTTCATAGGTAGACGGGATTGACTATGATGAGACCTTTGCTCCTGTTTCAAGGTACTCATCAATTAGATCTATATTGGACTTATCAACACAAATGGGTTGGAAGATACATCAGATGGATGTAAATATAGCCTTCCTTAATGGCATGATCGAGGAAGAGGTGTACATATAACATCATGAAGTTTTTGAGACCTTCGATTGTGAGTTGCATGTGTGCCATCTTAAGAGCACATTGTATGGGCTGAAGCAAGCACACTATGCTTGGTACACTAGGATTGATAGCTACTTCACCGGGTTTGGCTTCACCAAGAGTGAATTGGATGCAAACCCGTACTACATAGTGGTTGAAGGTAAATTGTTGATCATAGTTTTGTATGTTGATGATTTTATTCTGATAGGTTATGATCAGCTAATCAAGTCTTGCAAGGAGGATCTCCCAAGAGAGTTTGAGATGAAGTACATGGAGCTCATGCATTAATTTCTGTGCATGGAGGTATGGTATGGTGATGGGGATTTTTTTGTGTCTCAGGGAAGGTATTCCAATGAGATACTCAAGAGATTCCGTATGGAGAGAAGTAAACCCAGGGATACTCCTCTAGCAGGTAACTAGAGGAAAGAGGATGCTACTTCAGGGGAAGTAGTGGAAGCTATTGTTTATAAGTAGCTTGTGGGTTCACTCATGTACTTGGTGAACACATGACCAGATATGTGCTATGTAGTTAACTAGCTTAGTCAAGTGACAATTAGGCCTACCAAGTTGTATTGGAAGGCGGCATAACATGTCTCTAGATACGTCAAGGGCACTTATTAGTATGGATTGTGGTACAAATGGATAGACGGAGTGAAGATTCAAGGCTTCACCAATGAAGATAAGACAAGGAGTCGATCCAAAAATGAAGAGCACATTAGGAGGGATCTTCAGTATTGGGTTATCAGGAAACATAGATTGAATGGACTTAGTTCAACAGAAGCAGAGTACATGGCCGCGGGTTAGGCAACATGTGTGGCCATCTAGATGAGTAAGATCCTAGTTGGTTTGTTTGGTCAGTAGATGGATCCAACTCTGATTTACTACAATAATCAGAGTTGTATCAAACTTTCTAAAAATATGGTTTTTCATGATCAGTCCGAGCAAATTGGTATATCATCATCTCAGAGATCGTGTATTGAGGCAGATTATGTTGTTAGAGTACATTCCCACAGAGGAGAAAGATGATGACATTTTGACAAAGGAATTTTCAATATGTAAATTTGATTTCCACAGAGACAGGATCAGGGTATCTGATAATCCCTTTCTTGTTGAGAGCGAGTGTTGAGAAATGGCAACAAAAAGTTCCAATTTAATTTGTCCTTGAATTAAATTTAGAATTAAAATTGAATTCTATTCTCATAGCAACTTGTAAATAGTTAATTAAGTTTAAATAACTTAATTAGGTTAGGAATTTCGATATGGAAGTATTTCTATAGTCATGTATATGTTCTCCCTAAGTTTTAGGGGTCCAAGATGAGTTTATTTGAGTTGTAATTAGATTAACTCAATTTGACTAAGTTATGGTTGGTTAAATTGGTTCTCATTGTTTGTGGAACTAATAGAGGATCAACAATTAGTTGCTGCACTGGTGCATCCACAAGTGTTACTCTTGTTAACTGAAGATTCCCTCATCAGAAACTCATGCATGTCATTTTAGAGAAAGACCTAGTTGAGACTAGAGTGCAAGGACAATGTAGTATTAGTTGTATGATTTACTAAGTTTTAAATATCACACATGCAATCAAGAAAAGGACCTAATTTAGAATTGCGCAGTTTTGGAAGCATGAATTTACTTTAAATACGAGTTATTCATCCTATCAATTGTGCAAGGAAATAGGGGCTTGGTAGGCAGTGGAAATTGGCTAAGTGTTGGCTAAGAGTGGGCTTGTGAGGTAGAGAGTTGAACATACATGTGTGGAATTGTTCTTGTGAGAGCAATCTTTGTATATTCACTCATATTTTTGATTAATGCAATATAGATAGGTGGGGTTTTGAGCAGTGGCTTTCCCTAGAGAAACTTATTGTGTTATGTGCCATTGATTTATCTTCTTCTTGTTCATATTGTTTTCATCGATCCATTGGCTTCTGCTGGTTGAAAATAGAGGTAGATTCTTGTCTTTTTATTTGGAACATTACATGAGCTTATGAATCTACAAGAAATTCTACAACTTCATCATCAAAATTTACCCCTATAGAACTTAACTGACTGGTAAGTGTATTAAATTCATATAAATTATTAGAAATAAGAAATGACTTATTTGAGGCCAAGGGTTTTTTTATATGCTTTTGCCAATGCCGACATTAAACCCTCTATTGTCGTTTCCTTTGAAATATTTAAGGCTACTGACGCTGCTAGGCACAGTCATATTGTTCCATGTTCCTTTCTACTGAGAATATCCCATTCTTTTTCTTACATACTCGTTTACTTCTTTTTCTTTCCGCTCAATAGTATGTACAAATATTTCTGATACAGATAATCTTCCATCTGCGTCTTCCATAGTTGGTAGTTTTGGGCATTAAATGTTTTTACTCTAAACCTACCATCTTCCGCCATTACTCCCACTCGAACTAGGAACCCTTCTCTCCTGCGAGTTTATCATCCAAATAGACCTTCGGCTCTGACATCAATTGTTATAAAACTATATATTACAAAGAAATGGAACACATAAAATATTGCAGAAACACAAACACATAAAACACATAAAACAAGAGAGACACAAATATACATGGTTCACCCAATTTAGGCTACGTCCATGGAGAAACAACCATTCCTTTCTTTTATATTATCCAGCAAAATGAAGAGATACAACCTACAACAATTTTGTTGTAATTTCCTCTTCACACTCACACAATCTCCTCTCTCTTTCTCACACAGAATACACATATACCTAGCTGCAATAAAATTCCCTCATATATAGTGAGGGGTTTCCTTCTAGGGAAAAAAACCCTCAATTAAACATAAATTCTATCGTTAGATAATCTGCCTAATGAAAGGATCAGATTATCTATGAAATTACAATATTTTACAAGGCAATTTTACATCTATTTTTAGCTTCGGGGGAGCTTCCCCTGAACCCTCGCCAGAGGGGGACTAGGGTCCAATGTGGTGATACATCTAAATAAAGAAGATAATCAAGCTCCATACCTAACGACCCAAGCAGTCTCCAGGTGCATCTTGCTCACTTGTGAGCTGCTAGTTTCAGTATTTCAATTTTGTCTTCCATTTTTAACAGTAATAGTTCAAAATGAAACCTTGTAAAGATTTAGCAGCTAAACACTAAGACCTAGTTAGTAAAATTAATAATAGAGGTGAAATTAGCATCAACTGAAGACTTAAGATATGGTTACGTGATTGAAATACTTATGGGATGACTAATGTGTTGTAGTAACAAATTAAAGGGCCAAAAATGCATAAAACATGAACTTTTGAACACCCCTCCACGACGTTTTTCACTAAATTTCGCTCCACTACTAGCGAGCATCCATAGCCCCAACGAATTCATTCACTTCTTTCACAAATAGGATTTACCTCCTTTGACTTATTTATCCTTGTAGTTGGGCTTTCTGATGAGCTTCATCTTTTTGTTTTTATTTAAATCTTCACTTTTTAGCAACACACCGGGAAGAAAATCACACTACGTAATCCCAATGCAACTAGTATTTCTCTATTTCCAACGAGCATTCGTAGCCCCTACGAAGTCACTAGTATACCTCGCAAAAGTCACAACATAAGGGAATGGGAAGATTATGCACTAAAATATCAGTACCATTGACCTTGCTCCGCTACCAGTGAGTGTTCATAGCCTCGAAGGAAGTTGTCAGCATACCCCATTCTAAGAAGGGAAGGTTGTAGATTGTGAACGACAAACTGGTGGTGGAACTTGTACATGGAGGAAGACAACTCATTTTTCAGCTCCATATTTAGACATAATTGAAACAACACAAGTGATCACATAGGAAATTTTAAAGATACGTAATTGTATAGATAATATCCAGGAATTTATAATGTTCATGTGAAGTTAGAATCAGTCGTAATCGTTAAGTCACATGACCCAAAATAATGGTGCTTAAGAACTATACATGATTTAAAGTATGCAAATTTATTGTAAAGATATCACTTATTTTAGATTCTCATTGTATGAATGCAATGATTATTAATTATTTATCACTTTTGTTTTACTTTTCTTGTTTTTGCATTTTTATATATGTATATATGTACAAACATATAGATGTGCAAAATTCTTGAAAACCCACTTTTTTTTTAACACTTAGTAGGTAAGATAATGTTTTAGAAACTGGCCATTTACGTCATGACCAACTTTCCTCCCTCGAAATGTATAAGGGAAAATGAATTTTCCCCTTCAACCTTATTTATGGCCTAGCCATAGATTATCAATTTTTTCTTGCCTACTGGGCTCCTCATTCTTTTTATTCCACTTGGGAACCCAATCACAAGGAAGAAAAACCTTGTGTTTGGTACGTTTGTCAAATATTTGCTTAATTTTTTCTTGATGTTGGATAATTCTTTCATATACCAACTGTCTTTCCCATCGTAGTTGAATAGTTTAATTAATTCACCTTTGAAGGTCATTAGGATCTTCATTGGATTCTTGTAGATTATTCATAACCTTCATGCCTAAATAGAGTGGGAAGACAACATCTAACCCATAGACCAATTGAAAGGGTGAAGTGCCAATAGATTTCTTAGTGTTGATTCTGTCTACCCATACAACATATTTCAACGCTATGTGCCAAATATGCTTTTTAGAATGTAAATATTTATTTAAAATTTTAATATTTTTTTTGTTAGTGGAATCGGTAAGCCCGTTTCCCTGAGGGTAATAGGCTGTCAAATGTCTTAATTTTACTTCATAATTGTCAAATAAATTCTGAAAGGTCGTTGAAGAGAAAGTTTTAGCGTTTTCATTTGTGATTTTTTAGGATACCCAAAACATGAAAATATGTTTTCTGTTAGGAAATACATCACTTATTTATCATTAATTTTCCTTAATGTGATGGATTCAACCCATTTAGTGAAATAATTGGTGGTAGTGACTGTTCTATAGGAAAATGACCTCCTTACCATCTCAGATGAGAAATACATGATGACTGAATAACTGACCAAGTTCACAAGGCCAGTTGTCAAGCTAACGTTGTCTAGGAAATAGAAACCTGCTTTATAAAGCTTCCTAGCAAGGCTAAGGGTGTGTTAGTGCATAAAGTAACTATGTCTGTTACCTTGGGAAGAGCGTTAGTGAACCTTAATGATTTTCTATGGGTCAAAGGAACAAGTTGATCGAGAAATATCCCAAGATTCTCTCCTATGTCAGCTCATAAAAGAAGAGAAACATCAAAACTCAACCTGTTTAGAGGAATTACTAATTCCTAATGGAGTTTACAAACGGGAAAGAGCACAAGGACATGGAAACATCACTGCTTTTGCGTAATGGAACTCATGAAGGACTTGGAAACCCTATCCTCACATGCTATATATGCAAGGTGAGGGACATTGTGAAAGGGGTCGAATCATTTGAAAGGATTGCCTATTTGACTATCGAGCATAGTCTCAGACTAAGGCATTAGAAGAGGTTAAGAAGGGAGAGAGAGAGAGAGGAGCTCGAGGGGTAAGGGAAGGTTGATACAAATTATGGTTGTAATTACTCTTTTCTACATCAATATAGAACTACAATTGTGTTGTCCACTCTACGATGTTGGTAATATACCTTTTTTATATGTTCATGAAATATCATTATTATGAGTGGCTTAGATATATGCAACTAGATATCTTTACATGTTTATGCATTGTTTATCAAGGTTTTATGTTGTGATATTACACTTGTCTTTTCTATGTGTAGGTTTTGATCTGGAGCTGGCTCAAGGGTCTTCCACCTAGCTACATTGCACTCTCCAGCAAAACCACACTAAGACTCGAGGTAATAAGTCCTTCTCCTTGCTTTGATATTCATTTGTTAAACATAGATATGCATGCATCTTTTTGATAGCTGCAACTAATCTTACTATCTGCCAAGGATCCTAGGAATATCCTTGAGGGTTTCTTCATGACCAAAAACCTGTGCATTAATCCCTATAGCAGAATTGGCGACTCTGCTGGGGACTATACTTAGTTCCCAAATTTTCCCAAAAATTTCCTAGATCTCTCTTTCTTCCAGGCCTTCTTGTACTTCTTCAATCCCTTTATGATCACTCAGGACTGTACAACACCCTTCTCTCAGTGCTCAGCCCTAGATCTGATCCCCACAACCTATTTTTTTTAGCCTTTTTCCTCACTAACGTTGTCTACTAGTGTAAGCAGTTCTTTATAAAGCACCGTGGCCTTGCAAAAAGTGCATTAGCGCTACAAGTTACTCTCTGTAGCCTTTAGTATAGAGCGTTAGCCAACCATTTCTTGATAAACAGACTACTCTGTGGCCTCATGGGTTGGGAAATCTGCTTGTAGAATGATCAAGGATCTGCAACTGTGCTTGTTTGACTAATTTATGTTCTGAACAATTTTTTTTAAAGAAAATAGACTTACTTCTTTAATTTTTTGTTTTCATAAAAGAAAAAATACAAAAATTTTACTATTTTTTGCTTAGTTGGTTAGATCTAGATTATTTGGTTTCAAAAGTTGTTAGTGAGAATTATAGTTCTGTCGGTCATGCTAGTGTTTTACTGAACATGATGCATGGTATATATATTGATGTATGAATGACTCTCCCTTTGTAGAAGAAACTTATTCATTGAAAGTGAAAATTTAGAAGCATTATTTTTGCATGATTTGAGTTAGAGTCCCATATAACTTCATACGTTAACATCCCTACCGAAGACTCTAACAAAGTAAATTTAAATTCTACTTAATAAAATCAATCAAAAACTCTTTTTGGAGTAAACACACATTAGTTTAGGCTAGGATCTTGGGATAGGTAGTGTGATTTAACTGCCCAAGATCATACACCGAAACTAGTGTCATTAAAGAGAGAAATCCTTCTACACTCATACTATCCAAGACCACTCCAGTAAAAGCGGAGCTAAATATGAGACAACATAAGAACATAAGTGAAGGTAGCCCGCCTTTTCTTACATATCCTTTGGGTATTCTGTGTAATGGGGGTCCCTTCGGGGATATCAGAGTTGAGACGGGGACAAAGGTATCCTACCGACATAGCGTACTGTCTACGACTATGTCCCCCTTGGTAGTGTCTGTGATCTGAGGTATCCTTAGTGGCCATACTTTTAGGGATGAACACAAGGTGACTGGGGTGGGCTTCCTTGCTACCTAACACAAATGAACCTACTTAGTCTTCAGTTTTTGGGAGGGTTCTCATCTTCACGAGAGTACTTGGCCCCTTAATCTGAGGTTTTGGCAAAGATCAAGAGTAATTGTAAATATACAATTTGCCAACTCTCTCTGTTATTCATTGTGATATTAGGTTTCATCTCCAGTGATCGGTGCTTATCAGACAGGGTCATTTCCCTCTGCTTGTTGATTGATTTCCTTAGTGTATTTTTTATTTTTTAAGTGCTAGAGTGTTATCACCAAGACTTTAACAAATATCACTATAAAATACATTAATAAAATTTATCAGTGACCGTGGCTACATCCAGCCTCGTCGTCAATATAGATGTTTCTTGGTATTCCCCCACTCTTTGTGGAGGATCCGCTGAGCCCCAGTGAATCAGATTCCCCATATTCAGGCAATTAGTCTCCAAGATCTAACACAGAATTAGTTTGGACATCCCACGATTGAAGATTACTGGAAGATTTCTTTACTAAAGGTTTCATTCCTCCATAAAATCCTCTAATCACAAATCCGTTCGGACCACTCTTGATTCCCATTTCATTTGTACCTCCTATGTCTTCTGTTGGACCTACACCACCTGTCCCATCGACGACTAATGGGTCATGGGCTTTTGTGGAAACATTTGGTCCACCACCACCTCCCCAGTCAATAGATAGTACTATGATGGAAAACCCTTCTATTCCATCTGTCCCAGGTTCAAACCTATGACATCCATCATGAGTGGAACCTAGTACATACTGGGTTCTACCCCTTTTGTGTCAGCTCCCAGACCTGCGACAAGTGCTACATATAGCGATCCTTATAACGCTGAATATAGCATGGTTAGCAAGGGTCCTATCAGCCCCCCCATGGTTGGTATCCATTGTTTAGTTCTAACCCCCATGTTTAGATGCATGGGGGCACAGTTCCCAATGTCCATATATCAGCTGGGAACGTAACAGTTCCCCCTCCATTTACAAGACTATAGGGACAATCATTGATTGACATGAACCCTCCTTATGTTAGACAAGGACCTATAGTGAATTACGTGGTGAGCGGGAACCCTCAACAAGGTCCCAATCAATCCATATGGGGACCCCACTCCCAACATCAAATGAGTCACGTGGGCATTCCTTATTCGGGGGGCACTTCCAACCCCCAGTCTAATAATCCCTATGGAAACCCATAGTACACGACTATACCCCAACGAAATTACTATTCCACGCAACCTATGTATAATATTGGGAACAACATGATGGGAGGACCGCAAGGATCCTCAAGTCATATGTCATTGCCTTGGTTCAATTTGGGGGCATCAAACACCTTCCCTTTCTTGGCAATGCTTGATATCCCCAACTTGTACAAACTCACAATTGGCCTCATCTATCACAACTTACTTTGGCCACCAATCCCACATAAAATCCCGATAGACATCCCAAAGTTTGAAGGGAAACAAGGGGAGGATCCAGGTACGCACATCACCACCTATCATTTATGGTGTGTTTCTAACTCCATGGTGGATGATAGTATCCAACTATGGCTCTTTCCCCGCACCCTTACTGGCAATGCAGCCAAGTGGTACATTGAGTTACCATGCGCGTCAGTCAATACCTTTGGCGCTTTAGCGATGGAATTCTTAAAGTACTTCCAGCTACCCATCCGCTATGAAACTGGGACAAAACTCCTCACTTCATTATGTCAGGACATCACCACCCAAATCTATTATCATATTCATGCATGGTGATGTAGGCGGAGGCTAGTCAAAGCTCCCCTCCCAAACTATCTATTAGTGGACTGGTTTTGCAAGTATCTACTCCCCCAAATCGCTAAAGATGTCACCTTAGGTGGTGCAGTCACGGAAGACCAATCCATTCATCGTTCCCAACACTTAGATTTGATATATTTGCAGTCTGGCACTTTATACGACATCATTCCCAATGCCCCTCGCAACTCCAATGCTCCCGCTACTCAGCAACCCAGAGCGCATGTTGATGGTATTATCAGCGCTACCTCCAGGGCTGCTATAAAATAACTTAGCGGTCACATTGCCCAGTTGTCAGTTGACCCCTCTACCAAATCGACTTCTCTTCCTACCACCATGATAAACTCTGTGCAGTGTACACAAAAACCTGGCAGTAAGAACATGAAGAATAAGAAAGACTGCACCTTCCGAAGAGCAGTAAACAAAGTAGTACAACCCAAAGCAGAAGGTTGTTGCGCCTTCTGACAATGGAAATGACAAACCCACCTGATTCCCTTGCAAAATCTGTGCGGAAGACCACATGACATATCATTGTCCGCTTCTTTAGGAATGCATAGATTTCATCACTAAAAAGGACACTGGCGGGACCCCTACAGTCCTAAATAATCCTTTCCCTGCTTAGCAACAACAACACCTTATTGCAAATCAACCCCAACCCTCGCAAGGGGGCAACGACAGTTCACATCATCCTTCAACTGGTGAACGACCATCTACAGTTTACACCTTTGAAATGGTAGATATACAAACCAGAGCCAAAACTTATGGATCTTTAGTCGCTAATGATGAGGAAGCCTCCTTGAGTCAAAACCCACCGCTGCCTAACGATCTTCATATTGAAAGTCTGGTAGCTGATCTTGTAATTTCCCCCCCAAAAGGGGCACTTCGTTGCACAATGCATAATACATCTGCATGTGCTTCCCAAAACTACAATATTGTAGAATATTTTGTGCAAGCACCGTCAACTATGTCAGCACTCGAAGTATTACAAACCTGTCCAACACAAATAAAATCTCCGCTTTTGGAAATTGGTGGTATCGACCCTCAATTCCATGCTTGCAATTTTCAACATGAACAAATGTAAACCTCCCCTTTCATACCAGCTTGCATTTCAGGTGCAAATATTTTCGAAAGGGCGAGGAGTACATAGAACTATCATTGATGAAGGTGCTGCAACCTACGTCATGTCAGCGTCCCGTCACTTTTGTCACAGCCAACGGTACCACTTCCCCTCCCATAACTGCTCCTTCTTTCGATCTCCTCAATCAAGTCCTACCTTTGGATGAAGCTATTAGAGAAATCATGTATTTAGAAGAGCGACCTTGGGAGGACTCTCGCCATTGTGTTTCAATATCTGATTCGAACACAATGCCTCTTCAAATCTTGTCATTTGACATAGTTGAAATCATTTCCTCACCTTATACGACTATCCAAACTTTGGACTCAGAGGGAAACATGGGAAATATTTCAAAGACATTGCTCATCGATATTTCTGTCAAAACAGGCATCGTGGAAAATATCCAGGTTGGAGCCAATTTCACTCCTGAGGAGATTTCAAGCTTCACCTACCTTTTAAGGAATTTCATGATGTATTTGCTTGGTATTACGAGGAAATGCCCGGCATAGATCCATCTATTGTCAAGCATGAGATCAAGATATATGAAAATGTGAAGCTTGTCTGCCAAAGGCTTCGACTAGTCCACCCCGCAAAACTGCAGCCATCAAGGCTTAGGTGGAAAAATTGTTACGTGCTGGTTTTGTCTACCCCGTTCCCTTAACATAATGGGTTTCCAATCTGGCTCTTGACGATAAGAAAAAAGGTACCATCTGCGTATATGTCGACTATTGGGCCTTAAACGCTGCGTGTCCCAAGGATAATTATTCGACACAGTTCATTGATCAAATCATCGATGACTACATCAGTTGTGAATCATTCTCATTCATGGATGGTTTCTTAGGTTACAACTAGATTTCCATAAAATTGGTAGACCCGCACAAAACTGCCTTCATTTTCCCTTAGGGAATATTTTCCTATCGAAAACTTCCATTCAATTTAAAGAATTCTAGAGCAACATTTCAAAGGGCCATGGACTATGCACTTCACGATATCAGACATATCATTCAAGCTTACTTGGATGACCTTCCAACCCGTTCCAAGAAGCGAGCGCAACACCTAGATCATTTACGAGTGATTTTTCTTAGGTGCCCATTCTATAACATACGTCTGAATCCGCATAAATGAATTTTCTTTGTTGAGTATGGACACTTACTTGGTTTCATTGTCTCCAAGTATAGGATTAGGGTTGATCCCGATAAGGTAAAGGCAATTACTCAATTTCTCAAACCACAATCCATTTTGAAGCTCCAACATTTTTAGGGAAAAGGAAACTTCTTAAGATGGTTCATCGTAAATTATGCTGAGATGACGAAAGTATTTATGTGCCTACTTAATAAGGGAGTGTCGTACCTATGGGATGATCAAGCTCAATGATCATTTGATGCCTTGAAAAAGGTGCTTATATCAGCCCCACTCCTTAGTGCTCCCAACTATGGGTGCGACTTTCTTATATACCTAGCAACCTCACCATCCCCTCTAGGAATGGTCTTGGTTCAAACTCATGATGACCTAAGTGAGCATGTGATATATTATCTATTGAAAGGCTTGGATGGGCCCAGATTCAGATATTCACATCTGGAAAAGTCATTCTTAGCATTTGTCTTTACTGTCAACCGCTTCTCACATTATATACAACTGTGATAGACGACTGTCATTTCCTTAGAGAATCCCATGAGACACATTTTCTCTTGTCAAGTCATTGGAGAAAAATATTCCAAATGAATAGTGATCCTCCAACAATTTTGTTTGGTTTTCACTGCTACCAAGGTGAAAAATTTCTTATTCTTCGCCAAACGTTTGTCAGATCTTCCCATTGTTGATCGTAATGAGATAGCCCATGATCCTCTTTCGGATGAAGCTATCTATCTTATCGAATCTACTAACCCTTGGTATGGCAAAATTCTTGCCTACCTCCAAGCTCAACATTTATGCCCTCAATTATTGTTAGGTGACCGTCATCGCATCCACCACCAAGCACGACACTATTTAGTGCTTAACGATATGTTATATCATCGTGATGCTGATACAGTTCTTCGACATTGCCTCACTCATAAAGAGGTGGAGTATTTTTTAAAATGACTACCATGCTGGGGCATGTGGCAATCATCTTTCTGGCATATCTACTGCTCAGAAAATTTTGCACGCAATCTACTATTCGCCGACCTTGTTCAAAGATTGTATCAAGACTATCCAGCAGTTCCACCCTTTTCGAGTGTTTACAAAGAAAATGCGTGCTTCTCTGGCCCTACTACACCCGGTTATCTCCGTTGGCCCCTTTTATAAATGGGGGATAAACTTTGTCACTTGCAACCCCACTTCCTCTATTGGACACAACTACATTATCATAGCTATGGACTATTTCATGAAATGGGCTGAAGCCCTTCCCACTTTCTAGGCCGATGGAAAAACTATGGAACTATTCCTATTCAATCAGGTTATCTGTTGCTTCGTTGTGCCCCACACGATTGTTATAGACCATGGGTCTCGTTTATAGAATCACATGATGTTTGACTTAACATCGTTGCTCGGTTTTCACCAGGATCAATCATCCTCCTACTACCCCCAAACTAATGGCCAAGTAGAAGCTGTCAATGGTGTCTTAAAGACCATGATTCGCAGGTTAGTAGGAAATCATAAAACCCACTGGCATCGAATGTTATATCCTGCACTGTGGTCATACCGAACTTCAGTAAAAACTACCACCAGCTTCACACCTTTTCAACTAGCTTATGGCCTGGAAGCAATTTTACCAGTCAAGTGTCAGATCCCTTCCTTACAAATCATTGTTGCACTCTTGCCCATCACTACTGCCAAAGAAGAGCACCTGCTATACCTAAATTAGTTGGATGAAACCCATCGAGATGCTGAATTGGCACTTGATGCCCACAAGCATCGAGTCAAATCCCAGTATGAAAAAAAGGTCAAGCCTTGTTCTTACTAAGAGGGAAATCTTGTTTTACTCTATGATCAAAAGCATGACCTCTTGGGGGTAGGAACGCTTCAACCCTTATGGATCAGTCCATATGTCATCATGAAATCCCTCTCAAAAGGGGCATATGAACTTCAGGACTGGGAAGGAGTCTCGCTCGCTGAGCCCTGAAATGGGCTCTATCTGAAAGAGTATTATGCCTAGTGTTATAGACATTTTTGTGCCTCACAGCATTGAGCATGAAATGTCCATAATCTAAGGGATCCAAAGTCCCTAAACATGTTGTTCCTACCCCTAGAGGAACAAGGCTAACAAACCACAGCAATTCACAGAAGTTCTCCACCAGAAACTGCTCAAAAACAAGTCAAATCAGGATCATGCTCCACTGACCATCTGCGCTGAATGTCAAGTGCAACACTGGCTACCTACGCTGAATGTCAAAGCCAACACTGGCTACCTGCGCTGAGCGAGAGTGGACATGTGGCAGGCTCATTCCTCAAGGTGTCAATGCCTAGGAAGCTTCCAAAATGACACTTGCCTCAGGGAATTCGACTAGTGATGAGTAAGAGGTTCCAAATCTCCAAGTGGAAGCAAGAAACTCCAAGTGGAATCAAGAACTAATAGAGGGAGAGGACACTAGTCAGATCTCAAGCTGACTCATCCTCTCTCCAAAACATCTATATATGGATCTCTCCTCCATGAGATCTAGAGGCTGGAATTTTGTTATTGCAAAGAATTGCTGTTGGTTTGAGACTGGAATCATTGGGTGCTTAATGCTTTGAAGGGAGGTGAAGATAGGAATTCCATTCTGCTGGGAAGGAGATGCTGGATTGGAGCCCTCTGGGTTGTATCTCTTCCTGAACCTTGTTATTTATCAATAAAGCTATCTTGGTTTTCTCCTATATACTGATGTATCTTTGATGTATGATTGCATTAGTGTATTTGATTTATTTCTAATCCTGAATCAGTTATGAATGTGAATATCTGTCTTTGTGTTGTGTTCTTCTCTTGTCGCAAGTAGCTGTTCTCTTGTCGCAAGTAGCTGTTCTCTTGTGATCTCGCAGGAATTTGTTGAAGCTGGGTGAGCGAGGAGGCAAGTAGCTGTGAACACCCAAAGAGAAGAGGATCTGGATCGAGGGACAAACAGAAGACACCGGTAAGTCTATTGATCTCTCTTCTTTCGCATTTCATAAAGGAAGAAACCAGAATAGCTATCTCTATTTGTTGCTAAGGCACTGTCACACCTTAGGTGGATAGGATCGTCCTGCATAGGCATTTTTACCCACAAAAAATTGGCGACTCCGCTAGGGAGATTTGTTTTAGTCATTTTATTTGTGTTTCTATCATTGTTTGCGTCATAGACTCAACAGCAACAATCGAACTGCTTCTGTTATTCTCAGTTGCAAAGTAGACAGTTGCTGCCTTGATCCTTCACTGGATTTTGTCTATGATCTTAACAATGGACTCACAAATGATTTGATGATCCTTTGTGATAGATCTTAGTACCCTCTCAAAGCATCCCTTTGATTGTACCTTGCTTGTGTTTCTGATTTGGCCTGAAACTGTTGATTTTTGAGCAATTTGTGACCCAGAACCCAGTGAGAAACGAGAGTTTCTCCTTCAGTGCAACTGCTGTGAAGGCAGTCTACATTTCAACGCAGGTCCCGTGAAGGCTACCTGCGCTGAATGTCAAAACCACAGTGTTGAGGTTGCACTGAACTAGTTTTTCCTTGTGTAGCTGGGGTTCTCTGCTCTCTGTTGCCCTGTTTTGATCTCTGTTTTTTGCAGCCTTTAACCAGCATAGGTACCAGTCTGATTACTCCTTTTCTTTGCTTGAATTCTGCCTCCTTTTGTACAAAAATACTATAAGTGTTTTTATGTGTTTTTGGCGTCATTTACAGTTTTCCTTTGCATGAGTGAAATAATCATCCTGTAGCCCTTGATTCAGATCTGTTGACTGTGATCTTAGGAGAGAGTTCATTGGTTGTTTACAGTTGATTATACATTTTCTTTTGCTTATTGGTTTGAGTTTGTCTCTTTTAAGCGTCGAAACAAGTATTCATTTAGAAAGTCGCAAAGTGTTGTAATCTCTTCTACCCTTGTTGATTTCGAAAAAGTAAACTTGTTTGTATCTGTCATTTAAAAGCGAATTCAAAGTTGTACAAAAAGATTTCTTTGTAGGCATCAATACTAAGAAAGCGGAAAACAAACACCTGCATTGTGCATTTGCATTTTTGATAAGTTTGCATGCTTGATTTAGAAAGAGTGCATTAGAGTGTGCTGATTGCTCTTTGAGAAAAGATGGTGTCTTTCTTTTCCCTTAGTAGCTAGGATTTTCAAAGTTGAAAAGATAATAAAGCTTGCTTATCATCTTAGATTGCATTTAGGAATTGTACCATACATCTCGTGGTGATCCAGAAAGGCAAACTTCTAAAAAGATCAACTTAAAATAAACTGAATGAACCTAACAATGCTTTGCAACATAACGCACAACATAGAGGTCTAGGCTAGAGACGTGTTCCGGTGTCGTTAAGCCTGGTGACTGTCGATCTCGTGGAAGGTGGGTGATTCCTCCTGAGGGACAATAGCGCCAGTACGGATTGTGCTCCCACGTACTGTCGCGTATATATTGGGAGACCCATATAGGAATTTAACCTTTATCCTTAGGAAGCCATGTCAGCTGCCCTACTGATTGCAATGCACTGAACACAGCATTCAGGAAGATCGACCGCCCGTACCTTAAAAAGTATTCTGCAGTTTTGCGAAAAGTTTGGCACACCCTCTGCCTAGAACTCCAGAGCAGTTTCTTTTGGCCTTTTTCAGACTCTATAACAGAAAAATTCCATCCGAGCATTTGTCACTTCGGGCTCGTTAAAACATCGAAGGAGACTAGAGTCATCTTTAGCTTTTTCTCGACTCTTTAAAAGTGAAAAAGCAAGTTGTGTCTAAAGTGTCGTTAACAATTTATTTTAAACGGAACAATCACCCTTTATTCCCGCGTTGATCTTTAGGTTGAAAAGATGGAGCACACCAACCAAGGAATTCCCCTTGGTGGAAATCCTAGTCCCTTCTCCTCTTGGGGAGATGTTGGTGCGCCCCACATGGCTACATTGTCGCTTCCAGGACTGACAATTGGCCTACCAGTTTGGCTCTTTTGAACCAATGTCGTTCAGAACACCA
Organism: Pinus tabuliformis; assembly: GCA_031772625.1. NCBI lineage: Eukaryota > Viridiplantae > Streptophyta > Pinopsida > Pinales > Pinaceae > Pinus > Pinus tabuliformis. Next base: position 280,717,345 of record CM062806.1, on the reverse strand, counting down.
CAATTCCTGAACAGTCGAGTCAACAGTTAGATCAGACAAGAGTTGCCCACCAGCCTTCCACTTCATCTTCCTCTCCTCCTTCCTCTTCGCTTGATGGAACTGGTAGAACAAAAAACCGAGTTCCTAAGGAGAAGAAGGAGAAGAAGAAGAAAGAGAAGAAGAAGAAGGAGCCTAAGGCGACTGGGGGCAAACAAATGTCATCTGACAAAAATCCACACACAACACTCACTAGGCCTAAATCGCCATGTGTCATATGCAAGGGAGACCACTTCCACAGAGATTGTCCCTGTATCCCTCGGATACTAAGGGACTGGTCCCCCCGTTTGCACAATTCGGTAGCGTCGACCTCTGATAGCCATGTTGACTGCTCACCGTCAACTAGTGGGAGTGAAGCCATAGGACAGAGAGGGAAAGCTAAATTTCCCTGCAGACTGTGTGAAGGCGATCATGCCATCCACCGTTGTCCCTTCTTAGACGAGGCAAAAAGAGTTCTGGAAGATCACCCGATTTTACGAGCGCAACTTCCTCCTGGATATCAAAGACTCTTGCCAAGTCCTTCGCTAGTTGAGAACCCGGCTGACCCGCCCAGGTGGTCAGCCGAAGCACCTGTCATTGAAGATGAACCGTCTGAATCCATACCTAACGAAAGTCTAAAGGTTGAAACTGCAGTTGACCCGGTTTTGCCTTCAGAGGCTCAATCTTCGAATGATACCATCACAGAGGAGAATAAAGACGACACCGTCCAAATTATCTTTATCAACACTGACTCTGATGAACAAGGGGGCAATGCCACCATTCCTTTATCGCAGGAAGGAAGTTATTCAGAGAGATATCCGGCCGTCTATTCGGTCCCACCACCAAGCAACCTAGTTGTCTCGTTCGACTGGAACCAACTAGGCAGACCCCGGTTGCCAGCCAGTATACCATTCAGAATTATTGTCCAAATATACAGAATGGTAATGGCTGGCACTATCATTGATGAAGGGGCATCTGTGAGTATCCTTTCCTCTATTGCTTGGAAAGTGCTTGGTTCGCCTGCGCTTTTGCCTGAAATGAGAAATCTATCAGGCTTTGATAAAGGAACCAGTCGCCCTTTAGGGATCCTCCCCAATGTGCCAATCACATTGAAAGGGAAGACCGTTCAAATGAACGTGATGGTCGTTCAAGGACCCTTGGATTATAACCTACTCCTTGGACGAGACTATATATATTGCATGGGAGCCATCGTCTCATCACTCTTTAGAGTAATGTGTTTTCCGCATGAAGGAAGAATGGTCAAGCTCGTGGACCAACTTTCGTTTCCCGGATTACACATCGCAAATAGTCACATACCATCCCTAAATGGTCTCTTCACGCAAGAAGTGTCTCAACCCACGGTCCGTCCTCCTGATGAGTGCGAGTAATCCAGGAGGATATGGCTGGAACCCAGGGGGCATGCGTCCTGGTCTGCTTCGGCAGGGAAACTTTGGGTATAGAGTAGGTTTCCGTGGGAGAATATGACTAGTCCATACCCCGTCCGTCTAGGAAGAGGGTTGTTCTAGAATAAGATTCTTTTGTCAAAGTTATGTGAGTTGGCGGGCTACGTCGCTCACCTTTGTCTATTTCGGTAGACATTGCTGAAGAAGTGTCTTGTTTAAAAGATTAACGAGACAATCTTTAGGTAACCTGAAAGAGGTAAGCCTCTCTCTTTAAAACAATTGTTTTGAAGGAAAAAAGTAGAGGTAACCTTGAAATCGTACTTTATACCTGGGGGCATGCAAACCGTTTGGAGTGCAAGCAAAGAGCGGTTATTTATTTGTTTTTTGGGTTAATCGTTTCCGAACTTGCATAAATAAAGGTGCGAGGCAAAGCTTTGTGGGATGAAGCTCCATAAAAAATAGAATCTCAATGAGACACTCTTATCATATGACTGGTATAAACGAGCAGCTTTAGCATAAAGTTCATGCTCGTTAAAAAATAAACGCAAGATCCGAGCAGTTTTAACGCGGACTTCATGCTCGTTAAAAAATAAACATAAGCACTATTCCGGTAAATAACCACTGTGAATGTAACTTTATCAGCCATTAAAGCCTTGGTCGTGTTTGCACCGTCACCTCCACTTTTCATTTGGCCGATCGTTCACCTCCATATGATTGTTTACCCATTTTGAGGAACAACTGCGAAGAGTGATTTCACCTAGCCATCCTTGTGACACTGCCGTGATTGGAGAATTCCAACTTGTACCTGGAATCAGCTGCTAACCCTGTTTATCACTCGTTCCTCAAAAGACGAGTCTTCTTTAAGCTCTTTTCAACTGACTCGTAAAATATGAAAAGATTTCCGAGTTTTGGCCTTCCAGCTCGTTAAAGCGACCAGAGGTGCTATCCCTCCTCTAGATTTTAATCTTTTTGGACCTGAGGGATTATTGCACAAAAAGATCGAGCGCTTGTTTGTTCGGCTCGTTAAAACTATCGAAAACTCATCCCTTTTGTATTGTTTTATACTTTTTCGGACTTAATGGATTAGATGACGAAAAAGGACTTTTGGAGTTAACTTTATGTACCTTTTCAGACTCTCTAAAAATGAAAAGGACCGAGTTATCCTTGTCGTTAGACTCGTTAAAATCACTAAATAGCGACAAACTTGTCTTTAGACGAGAACGAGTTTCACTATCGCTAGGCTCGTTAAAACATAACGATGGGCTTGCCCGAAGGGCAGGTTATAGAACAAGCATATGTTATCCTCCTCAAGCTTGAAAAAAATAAAGAGGTACTGGTCAGCAATGACTGGGGAAAAATTGGGAGAAAACTAAAGAAAACTTTGATGGTAGCAAGTCGCTCTTGAACATGACACTTTTCCTCCGTACTACAATCGGGTTGGGTTGTTTCATTCACCGGTCACATCACCATGGTCTCGCCATTCCATCCATATTTGGGGTAATGCTACCGATCCATCGCATTAGTGTCGCCATATGTTCAAGAGAAGTCGTTTAGAAAAAGTCAACTGGGTCCCATCCACTGGCATACATTATCCTTCATCCATTCATGACCGCCACCCTTAATCATATATCACAGATCGTTTTCACCTCCATCAAAATCATTAGCTCCGTTCCATGTCACTGATGTGGGATACATTAAGGCCCTCCTTTGATGGATCGCTTCTTGTCGACATCAGCTTATTATCCAAGAAGTTGATCTAGGAACAACCCCTTCAGTACTTTGAAGCTTGCATGCCTCAATGGCAAGTTTCTCACTTCCGGCGACAGGTATACATCAATGACCTTCGACCAGAAGATTTTGCGTGGTGTTCAACGCCGAGTCCTTTATTCACGCCACGTGAATTGTACTGCAGTACCTTGAGGGTCATTATCATTATCGGTGATTCCTCTCGCGCTTGTTAACGGTTTACCTCATTGACCGGTAATCAAGCGATGTCTTTCCATGTTCGACTTCAGAACAATTCTCACATGGATCGACTTGTACTTAGAGTGAAGATCGAACGAGTTTGAAGACCCCAGATCTAGTTTCATCCATCCGGGCTGCGATATATATTCAGGAAAGATAAAGACATTTGACATGTACATCATTGCAGCAGATGATCATCCTACTCAAAGGATGATAATTTCACCAAAATTATCAGTCTACCATCAGACGATTTTCTGTTCTATGTACAAAAAATGAATTTATAAAGTTGAGCATGGGAATGCCCGCCTCAGCTATGTTATCACAAAATCATGCACTGATGGCTGCTAATCAGTTAGACTCTATGTAACTATTTCAGACCAGACTCTTGACTAAGGATTAGCTTCCCTAGCCTGAGAGGGCTCTCTCAAACAAACTATTGATCATGATTAACACTAAGAAGGCTAACTCTTGAAATGAAAACTTAATAAACATGCTGATTGGACAGACAACATAAGATTTCTTCCATTGGGCTCATGGAGTCAAATACCATTTCAGTAAACCATAAAACTACTCATTCATGGAAGTCAGGGCATGTAATGTTTAAATACTCAAAACATTTCTCAAATGAACCTCAACTCATAAATACACACAGGAAGTCTGAGCAGCTAGGTGAATTCAGAGTGATTGTGTATCCATAAAGCTGTAAAACATAAAGGGTAAGACAAAGCCACATACATCTTGAGCATCTGAACAAAGTATGAATCCTGAGAAGAAAAAAGTAGTCTTTTATATTACTGAAACAAGTCTTTACATAAGCCAATATAAACTCTGCTTTTTCAAAAAAACATCCAACCTCTATTACATCCAAGTTTGATCCATATATTGCACTACATGCTTAACCACCTCGAGCTTCCTCCTCCAGCATGAGGGGAGCCTCGAAGGTTGCTATTAACTATCCTTATCTACTGTATAACTAATTCATTAATTACATGATTGCTGAACTGTAATTACAAATGGTCTTAATTTACTCAAAACTCAAAATCTGTCCTCCTCGTAGCATGATGCTTTTCTGAGTCTTGACACATGTCCTCTATCTGCTCTGGTTGAGGTATCTTGGAGGAGAATACACTGAACGAGCTGGCCTTGGATTCTTGTTGCGCAGATGGTTCATTAATTAACCAAGAGAAGTTCTCTGTTTTTACGGTCCCTGTCTCCCAACATTCTTCATCTCTTAAAGAACATGTCCCCCGCTCTCTAATTATTCATAAACAACGCATATCACCATACTCTCCAATGAGCTGGAAGCTTTGTGAGTTGAACAAGTGTACAAACAAAAATCTTCGATAACCTTAATAGGAACCCTAATAATTCGGTCATAAAGTACCTTTAACAAGACTTGAGCTAGAAACAAAATATTTCACCTTTTCAAAATGCACATCTGTCATTCTATGAATAGCTAGGAGAGTCTTTTATAGTTTCCCTTATGTCCTTGAGGCTTTTCCTTCAAAAATTTGCTGACCTCATCATTAAACTCCTTGTTTCTCTTATAAAACAACACCTACAGTAGTTTCGTAGCGCGCTACGAAACTGCTGTTTTTGCTAAAACAGAATGCATTTGCACTTAAGCTTCCTTAGCTTGAACTTTTGACTTTTCAAACTTCCTCTACAGGTGTCAAAGACTTAGATGACTTCAAAATAGTGGAACTCAAACAAAATTGACCAAAACTGAAAATATCACCTTTTCCTCAAATCAATGAGCTAGTTGACCTAGCCGTATCTTCAAATTTGAAATCTCCTTCTTTAAAGCTTTGTTTTTAGCTCTCAAGGTCAGGTTCATTTGTCTGAGTAGTTTAGCTTGCTTGAGAGCTGGGACCATCCAGGTATATACATCTGCCACGGAATCTGTCTGACCCATTAGGTTTTTGCTGCCCTTTAACACAGCTCTTTTATAGTTGGCATACCTAACTGCACGCTCCTTAATCACATTTTTGGCTTTGAAAATTTCTTCTTTGGTTGCTCCCACCTGATCCTTTATGGCTGTATTCACTTGACTCTTTATGGCAATCACATTTCCTCCTTGGGTGATGATGACCTTCTTATTTTTGTCTTTATGTTTGACTGCCTCCACTGTTTTTGTCAACACTTCAATTACCTCTGTTCTGGGTGACTTTACAGCTTTCTTTGCTTTATGCACTTTCTCCTTGACAGCTTGTTCTTCTTTATGCACTTTCTCAGCCTCTTTAATTTGTTTCCTTGTAACTGGCCTTCTTGGCTTGAACATAAACTCCTCACTAGGCTCATCAAACCTTAATCTTTTCGAAGCTTTTGATTTCTTAGTGCTCTCAGGAGAAGATTGGGTCAAATCAATATGCATGGGTTCAAGATGCACTAGTTCTTCCTGCTCAAGTTCAATAGCCTCAAGTAGGTCACTTAGGCTGGCCTTTGAAATTGGACTTTCTTCCACAACTATTGATTTACCTTTCTCCTTGCTTAGTTGACCCCTAGTTTTAACTCTTGATGCTTTTTCAGGTTCAGCTGATCCATGAACATCCTTCTTTTGCTTGACCTTCTCCTTTGATGATGACTGAGGTGGCTGAGGTGGTTCTTTAATAACCAAGGGTTTGACTGGTTTGTTCAACTAAGATTTAACCTTCTTTTTCTCCCTAGCCTCCTTTCTAAGCTCAGCAATAGTAGGTTCCTCCATTAATTCTTCTCTTTCTCTAAGTGGCTGTGGGGTGAGGCCTGTCTTATTCTGGAAACCGGCCATATAGATGAAAGAATCCCAATCCCTACCAATCTTCTGCAAGCCATCCATCACTAACAGTTTAACTAGGCCATGATGAAATAGTGATGACTCACAATCATCCTTCCTCAATTGAATTTTATCACACATCTTACTGAGGCTTCGAAACAAGTAAAATGGGAGATCAATAGATGCTTTACCCGTGAAATGCAGCAACAACTTGAAATGATATGAATAAACTTTGTTATATCTGCCCTCACAAGTTAAATATTTCTGAATACAAGTAAGAAGCATAGCATAACTCTCCTTCACATAACTTCTAGGTACGGCCTTGGTTAAATCTTCATTCACATAGGCTTCCTTCAAGAATACTTTACAGGGGCTCATATCAAATTTGAAATTTTTGAACCACTCCTGCCCTCCTCTAGGAATCTCAGTTACCCTAGCAATAGCCTCTGGAGATACTGGGAATTCTAACATAGACACCTTGGAACTTAAGCCAGTAAAATTCAATGCAAATTCTTTTGTTACCTGAGTGTGTCCTCCCTTCAGCTTTTCACAAAAACTCCAGCAACCAGCGTCTTTGAAGGCCTTTTTAACACCTTCCTCCCTCAATGTCAAGTCTAATCCTTCGGGTTCTGCCCTTTGACACCTTCCTGACCGATGCTCCTTCTTCTCCATTACGCCTTGAAAACTTTTGCACACAGTAACACCGGCAGCTTCAACTCGAAAAGCAACTTCAAACTTTAGAACACAGGCTCGCTTGCAATGCAGCTCTCTTGAAGAAGAAACTCGGGCTCATTTCAATTCAAATAACTTAACATATAAGCTGGCCACTTCAAGTAATAATAACAGAACATCATGACACAACCATGCATGACAAAAACATTTGAATGAACTTAATGTGCATGACTCTGAACCTATTGGTGGAATGATGCCTCGTAAGTGCTTGGAAGGTACACTAACTGACAACAATCCGACCGGACACAATGACTCATCCCCGGACATGACATTTCAAGAATGTGCACTGCAAAATCCCCGAATCTGCGATTTCGTAGTGCAGACACTTATAATTTAGCGACATGTGTTGCGAAATGGCTGGCGCTATGAAAAGGCTGAAACATTACTGCGCTTCAAAATCATCCAATCAAACGATGCTGCGAAACTGCGAAAAGGACAAATGACATATGCGAGACAAGACATGTCTTAATCAATCATGATGGAGGATGACTAACGGTTTTGAAAATGATTCTCAACAATATCATTGAAGAACATGACCCCTAAGTGGTATACATAGGATAACAACCATTTGACATTCATTTTTACCCATGAAATTTTGGACTTAACTTATATACATGTGACTGCAGTTCTCAGTGATAACAAGCTAGATCATGAAAGCAGTATGAAAAATAATGTATTGTATTGTATCTTATTACAGGTCTCCTCCCAGCAAATGGATGAACTTCGGACCCTCCTGGATAAAGCATTTCACCCGATAAACGGCCTCATACTTTAGGGGGCAACTGTTATAGACATTTTTGTGCCTCACAGCATTGAGCATGAAATGTCCATAATCTAAGGGATCCAAAGTCCCTAAACATGTTGTTCCTACCCCTAGAGGAACAAGGCTAACAAACCACAGCAATTCACAGAAGTTCTCCACCAGAAACTGCTCAAAAACAAGTCAAATCAGGATCATGTCAATGGCTCCACTGACCATCTGCGTTGAATTTCAAGTGCAACACTGGCTACCTTCACTGAATGTCAAAGCCAACACTGGCTACCTGCGCTGAGCGAGAGTGGACATGTGGCAGGCTCATTCCTCAAGGTGTCAATGCCCAGGAAGCTTCCAAAATGATACTTGCCTCAGGGAATTCGACTGGTGATGAGTAAGAGGTTCCAAATCTCCAAGTGGAAGCAAGAACCTCCAAGTGGAATCAAGAACTAATAGAGGGAGAGTACACTAGTCAGATCTCAAGCTGACTCATCCTCTCTCCAAAACATCTATATATGGATCTCTCCTCCATGAGATCTAGAGGCTGGAATTTTGTTATTGCAAGGAATTGTTGTTGGTTTGAGACTGGAATCATTGGGTGCTTAATGCTTTGAAGGGAGGTGAAGATAGGAATTCCATTCTGCTGGGAAGGAGATGCTGGATTGGAGCCCTTTGGGTTGTATCTCTTCCTGAACCTTGTTATTTATCAATAAAGCTATCTTGGTTTTCTCCTATATACTGATGTATCTTTGATGTATGATTGCATTAGTGTATTTGATTTATTTCTAATCCTGAATTAGTTATGAATGTGAATATCTGTCTTTGTGTTGTATTCTTCTCTTGTCACAAGTAGCTGTTCTCTTGTGATCTCGCATGTATCTATTGAAGCTGGGTGAGCGAGGAGGCAAGTAGCTGTGAACACCCAAAGAGAAGAGGATCTGGATCGAGGGACAAACGGAAGACACCGGTAAGTCTATTGATCTCTCTTCTTTCGCATTTCATAAAGGAAGAAATGAGAATAGCTATCTCTGTTTGTTGCTAAGGCACTGTCACACCTTAGGTGGATAGGATCGTCCTGCATAGGCATTTTTCCCCACAACGCCTAGTACTGAACTAGGCATGTTCTTTGTAATTTTATGTATTTATAAGTTTTGCTTCTTTTTGATGTGACTGGATTTTTTGGTATTTCTTGAAGTATTTGTCTCATACATATTTCTCATTGTGCAAATGTCTTCATTACCCTTAACAAATGTAGGATATATGGATGGTGCCAGTCATTAGACATGGCACATTGCATCAGTTTCTTGGGTCATTTACACAACTGAGTCGAAATTTTTTAATTCCGGGGGGGTCTTTCTTGGTACTGCCACCAACAATATTGCTGAGTACATGTCTATAATTTCACTTCTCACTGAAGCATCATCAAGGGAAATGTTATGAAACCAACTCAAGAAAAGATAGAAAAGAAAGATCCACGCCTTAGAATTCAGCCTCTTCGAGGGGGCAACCTCCTTTACATTACATAAATGAACAATTCTTGGATGATACAAATGAAAAACCTCCTTTCTATATATAGGAGTCTAAGTGGTCCCAATACAATCAGAGCCTACATAACAATAATATTGTAAGGCACAACAATAACAATAGTGGGATTCTATGTGGCACAATAGTAACAATATGGGCACTACATGGGCACAACAATATAAATAAGGGGTATAACTACAATAGTAATGGGGTAATCACTAGTATTATAGGGACCCAACATGCCCCTCTCCTTCAAAAAAGTGTTGTCCTCAACGCTTGAGTAGTTCTGGATACTTCTGCATAAAATTCTCATCCTCCCATGTGGAATCTTCAGCGGATAAGTTCTTCCACTTGATAAGATACTCTGAAATTGATCGATTTCGTAGCTGTCGAGTTCTTGTTTCTATGACTGCTTCCGGTTCCAATATAATTTTTCCTTCCTCGTCAAGTTCTGGCAATATTGTTTGAACTGGGAGCTTGTCGCCTATAACCTTCTTTAAACATGAAACATGGAAAACTGGGTGCAATCGAGAAGCTGCAGGAAGCTCCAATTTGTATGCCATAGTACCAATCTTTTGCAACACCTTGTACGGACCATAATACTTTGGTGATAATTTATTATCCTTCTTAGCTTGCTTGAGGGACATTTGCTTATATGGTTGTAGCCGTAGGAATACCCAATCACCTACATCAAAACTTCTTTCACTGCGATGTTGATCTGCCTGTTGTTTCATTCTATTCTGTGCCAACACGAGGTTATCCTTTAAGAGTTGGAGGACTTGTTGTTGATGTTCGATGTGATGTTCCACTGCCTGAACCTTAGAATTTTCTCTTAAATATGATGTGATGGATGGTGGTTGATACCCATAAAGTGCCATAAATGGGGTCATTTTTGTTGCTGTATGGAAGGAAGTGTTATACCACCATTCAGCCAGAGGCAACCATTTGACCCATTGTGTCTGTTTATCAGATACAAAGCAACGAAGATATCCTTCCAAACATTTGTTTACTATCTCAGTTTGCCCATCAGATTGAGGATGATAAGATGAGCTATGAGCTAACTGAGTACCAAGACAAGAAAATAATTCTGTCCAAAAATTTCCAGTGAAAATGGGATCTCTGTCACTTACAATAATCTTTGGGTTTCCATGTAGCTTTTGAACTGTTTCCATAAATGCAGTAGAAACTGTACTGGCTTTAAATGGATGTGATAATGCACAAAAGTGTGCATACTTGGTAAGTCTGTCAACTACCACCATGATGACACTCTTTCCCTCAGACTTGGGTAAACCTGTGATAAAATCCATTGAAACCTCCTCCCAACGTTGGCTTGGAATGGATAAAGGTTGTAATAGACCCGGTGTCTTAATTGTTTCAACTTTATTTTGCTGGCAAACCAAACATTCCGCCACAAACTTTTGAATATCTGATTTAAGGCCATCCCAAAAAAATTCCTTCTTAACCCTGTGGTAAGTTTTTAAAAATCCTGAGTGCCCTCCTAAGGGAGAAGTGTGCAATTCCATAAGAATCTTTTGTTTTAGCTGGGAATTCTTACAGAGGTATAAGCGATCTTTGTACCATAACGAATCATTTTTCCAGCTAAATGTATCAGAAGTACTGGAATCTTGTTGTAGCTTTCGAATAAGTGCCCACACTTCTTCGTCATTCTTCCATTCCTCCCTTGCTTCGTTTATCCAATCTGGTTGGATAATAGAAATGGCACACAACAATGCTTCCACATCCTCATCCTTTCTTGAGAGTGCATCTGCCACCACATTTTGCTTCCCTTTTTTGTAGATGATTTCAAAGTCATAACCCAACATCTTTGTGACCCACTTTTGTTGCTCTTCAGAGGATAATCTTTGTTCTAAAAAGTATTTAAGGCTATCATGATCCGTTTTTACCTTGAAGTGTCTTCCCATTAGGTAGGGTCGCCATTTCTTAAGTGCATGGAGTATTGCCAACATTTCCTTCTCATAAATAGCTTTTCTTAAAAACTTTCCCTTGATTGGACGACTTTCAAAAGCAATGGGTCTTTCATCTTGCATTAGAACAGCACCAATTCCATTTCCTGAAGCATCACATTCCACAATAAAGGTTTTTGTGAAGTCCGGTGTAGCTAAGACCGGTGCTTGGCACATTGCCTCTTTAAGATGTTCAAAGGCCTTTGTTGCTTCCGAAGTCCATGAAAATGAATCTTTCTTCAATAATGTTGTTAGAGGTGCTGCTATTCTCCCATAATTCTTAACAAACTTGCGATAATACCCTGTCAACCCAAGAAATCCTCGCAGATGCTTTATGGATGTGGGGATTTTCCATTCCTTAATGGCTTTAATTTTGCTAGGGTCTACCTTAACTCCTTCATGAGATACAATATGACCCAAATATTCCACCTCCTGGACTCCAAAGAAACATTTGGATCTTTTTGCATATAATTGTTTCTCCTCCAATAGTTGTAGCACCCTGTCAACATGTTCAACATGATCCTTCCAAGACTTGCTGTAGATTAGTATATCATCAAAAAATACTAACACAAATTTTCTAAGGAATGGTTTGAAAATTGAATTCATCAAACCTTGAAATGTTGAAGGTGCATTGGTAAGGCCAAAAGGCATGACCAAAAATTCATAATGACCCTCATGAGTTCTAAATGCTGTTTTCGGAATGTCTTCAATCTTCATTCTGATTTGATGATATCCCGAACGAAGATCCAACTTGGTGAAGTAAATTGATCCATGCAATTCATCCAGTAATTCATCAATAACAGGAATGGGGAACTTATCTTTAATAGTGAGCTTGTTGAGCTCCCTATAATCTGGACACATGCGCCATGATCCATCCTTCTTGTGCACCAATACTACTGGAGCTGAGAAAGAACTTTGACTCGGTTGAATTATACCAGCCTCTAGCATTTCTGCAACCATACGTTCAATTTCACTTTTTTGGACATATGGATATCTGTACGGCCTGATGTTTGGAGGAACACTTCCTGGAATCAGATGAATAGCATGATCATGATCACGCATAGGTGGGAGACCTTTGGGAGTCTCAAATACCTTGGAATGATTGTCCAGGACTTTTTGGAGATCTGGAGAAATAGATGATTCCAATGTGGAAACATCTAGCGAACATAATTGTGCAATTACACCTCTTTGCTCCTTTTTTAGAAGCTTTGTCATTCCATTAGAGCTGATTATCTTTCCTGGTTTCCCTGCAATACCCCTTAATTCAACTTCCTTTCCTTCCACAGAAAATTTCATGAAAAGTTCTTGAAAATTAAAAGCTATTGTACCCAAGGATTGTAGCCATTGGACTCCTAGTACAACATCAGCACCTCCCATTGGAATGGAAAGCATTGGGCTAGTCAATACATATTCTCCCATGGATAGCTTGATATTATGGCACTTTCCAGAACAATTTATTGTTCCTCCATTTGCAATCATCACTTGACACTCTGGTGCTGGATATAGGAAGCAATTCAATTCTTTTGCTACCCTACAATGAATAAAATTGTGGGTGCTTCCTGAATCAATCAACACTATTACCTTTTTCTTCTTGATTTGTCCTTCTATCTTGATGGTTTGAGGAGTGGTAATTCCCGCCAATGCATTACAAGATATGGTCGGATTTATTTGTTCTTCATCTAGGCTTTGTTCCTGGAATATATCCTCTTCTTTTGACCTTTCTTGCTCCTTTTCTTCTTCCTCTTCACAATCTATGTAGAATAATTTCTTCTCAGCACACTTATGACCTTTTGTGTATTTGCTATCACAATTGTAACAAAGCCCTTTTGCTCTTTTTTCTTCCAATTGTTGTGGTGTCAACCTTGTAGGTTGTGGAAGACTATGGGCAACAACACTTCCTTCTTTATAGTTGTGAATGGTATGCTTCCTAGTTGCCATAATTTTGCTTTCCATTTTTCTTGCTAACCTGAATGCCTTCTCTAATGAATCAGGTTCCCAAAGGCGCACATCATGTTGGATATTATCCTTTAAAGACCCTATGAACACATCAATCCTATGCTCCTCTGGAATATCTTTTACCCTTATGTTCAATTTTTGGAACTCCTCAATGTGCTCCATTATTGAACCCTTTTGTTTGAGACTTATCAATTGGCTAAAAAAAGTGTTGCTTTTTGTATCCTCATAATGTGCTATCAATTCTTCCGTAAAAATTGCCCAAGTGATAAATTGTTTACGAGAACAAAGCCATTGATACCATACAAACTGATTTGGTTCCAAATATAAAGTTGCCATACGTACCTTTTGTGTGTTTTGCACATTATTGAGATCGAAAAATTGCTCCATCTGTAATATCCATGTGGCGGGATCCTTGCCATCAAACTTCCTCATATCGATTTTTGGAACATGGTGAGTCTTTGATCCAACATTAGAGTCTATGGAATCATGATTAACATTTCTTTTGTTCTCATCATGAGTTTCCTTTACTACCTTTTCACCATTAGTGACCCTTTCTTGTAGCAACTTCTTCAATTCTTCCATGTTTGTATTCAAATCTATCTTCAAATTTGCCATCGAATCCTCCATCTTAGCTTCCATGCCCTTTATCTTAGATTCCACGCCACTTATCTTAGCTTCTGTTAGCTTTTGTGAGCGTGACATTTGTTGCACTTGTTCTTGTAATTTTGATATATCATGTAGCATTTCTTCCTCTTCTTCATGAGTCATGCTAGAGCTTTCAGGTTCCTTACTAGGTGTTTGCATTTTCTTTCCTCGGGGCATCAGTTACCGATAATAATGCTTTACTATGCCCTTTGAATTCCGTTAAACCAAGCTTACACAAAAATTAAAAAAAAACTACACACCTTTTTTCACTTTATAGAAGCCTGATATTGAATCTGATGTATCTCTGTAATTTCAGATCATCCAATTCTGAAATTGCTACCTGTAGTAGCCTTCTGCGTCCTCTTTCCAATGCCACAAGTCTGAGCCAAATTGGATTCTCCAAGGAATAGTTATGTGAAATCTCCCACAGTGACTTGCTTTTAGACTGGTTCAGTAGAGCGAAGTTGTACGACGTGCCACGAGTCACTGTTTCGACCTTTGGATCTGAAAAACACCCACAAGAAACTACAGTCCATCCTCTTTCTATACCTTCTTACGAAACGTCAATCCGATGCTCAGAAAGAAAGTTATGACGATTTTCCCCAGGTCACCTGTTTTGAGTGTAATTCAGGAGTCATCAAAAAGACCAACTTCCTGAGATCATATCTCCGAAAATATCATGCAAAAAACTCTGAAATTTGGACCCAAGGTTCAGCGCGATGTCTTCTCAAATGGGTTTTTTTTGCGACTTCTGAAACATCACAGAAAAAACGTTATAGCGAAAATGCCACGATGACCTATTTGGAGCAGCGAAACCCTAGAATCCAAAGCTCTAATACCAAATGTTATGAAACCAACTCAAGAAAAGATAGAAAAGAAAGATCCACGCCTTAGAATTCAGCCTCTTCGAGGGGGCAACCTCCTTTACATTACATAAATGAACAATTATTGGATGATACAAATGAAAATACCTCCTTTCTATATATAGGAGTCTAAGTGGTCCCAATACAATCAGAGCCTACATAACAATAATATTGTAGGGCACAACAATAACAATAGTGGGCTTCTATGTGGCACAATAGTAACAATATGGGCACTACATGGGTACATCAATATAAATAAGGGGTATAACTACAATAGTAATGGGGTAATCACTAGTATTATAGGGACCCAACAGGAAATCTCCAATCTAGTGGTTAGATTAGACTCTTAGCTTGTTGTTATGCAATTAACAAATCATTATCACATTCGTAATCTAATCTTGTTGCATCATTATTTAAGGGTACGACTCTTGGAACGTCAATTTGAGTTTATTACATATGAACACATTCCTCGAGAATTTAATATAGTTGTTGATTCATTGGCAAACTATGTGTTAGATTGGTATCTATTTCATTCATTATAGATACATGTATGAAAGTAAATATTTACACAGTTAAAAATTTACAAAAACACTTAAAAACATTTACATCATAAAATACCAATATATATATATATATATATATATATATACACACACACACACACACACACATATATATATATATATACATATATATATATATACATATATATATATATATATATATACATATATATATATATATACATATATATATATATACATATATATATATATACATATATATATATATATATATACATATATATACATATATATACATACATACATACATACATACATACATACATACATACATATATATATATATATATATATATATATCGAATCCAGTCTTTTACATCAAAAAATTTCCCAAAACTTGGGTGTTTTAAGTACAAAATGACTATTAAGCCTAGCTATAAACACCTGCTGGCTATACCACGTGTCTGCTAATAGAGCCTACTGCTCATGAAAAGACAATGTTGCTCTAGCTATCCTTTGAAGAGGAACCAGAAACCGTTCAGGCACACCAACTGTGTGTTGCTTCATGTGAGCGGGGATCTCCCTTATAGGAAGGGGGGCACACCCATGCTCAAGCCCTCCAGGTGCCTTAGAACCTCACAAAGACTTTCAGCATCACCCCCACCTTCGGGTAGTTGTCCTCCTCGCCTCACTTAGCAAGGCTCGCTTGTAGGTCACACCGGTGCCACATCTGTGTCAAGAAAAAACCTTCATGTCAATACTTGTTCACCCATAAAATCAACAAAAACATAGCATAAACATTCAAAAGATTAAAAATACTTTAAGTACTCTCAAATAAACCTTCTTACCTTGAGGTCCCCAGTTTGTACGAGGTGAAAAAATCAAGTCAGGATCAATTGCGAAGTTCATGCCCTTGTAGGCATAGTCACCGATCATCACAATCTGACCACTGAGCCATTTGAAGAAATCCTCTTCGAAAAAATGTCAGATGGGTCCTCCTCCTATGCAAGGATCGAGCGATGCCCATCACCTCTTCCTAGGTTCCCTCAGATCCAGGGGACCTAATCTCATCTGCAGGCGCATAACTGGCACCCTCTCAAGTATGAAGGAGACAATGAGAGTGAAATACCCAAGACTTTGTTGGGTTTGGGTCTTACATGCATTCAACTCTACCTTCAACTGACGAAGCACCGCCTCGCACCAGTTGAAGATTTTCGGCTGGACACAGTCAACTGCAAGTAACAGTTGGGCCTTTGTCACAACATGGAGATTTTTAGACCCCACCAAGCACACAATCATCCATAAAATAGCCCTCGTAGATCTGGATATAATCCTCTCTATTGGGACAATGTTGCTGACAAGTCCGCGCTCAGGGATACAATAAGATCAGACCAACTTTAAGGTGGATTGGGGATCAGACGTACCACCAATCAATTTTTCTCGTGCTCCTCTGCAAGACAAACCTGTTAAGAAATATATATCATCTCAGTCAATAGTCAGCTCATGGTCCCCGATCTGGAACACATGTTCGTGTTCATCCTAGCGCTGAATAATCTAGCTCAAAAATTCCTCCTGGCCTTTCATCAATTCCAACTGTGCATACTTCATTAAACCACATTGGCACAATGCAAGTATGCAAGCTGGATCATTTCGCATAAGAAATTCTTGTCGGTCATGGGCCCATTCTCTCCATAGAGTAGTCATAATGGCCCAAAACCTACACAAATCAACCAAAAAATCAATGAAAATGGGGGAAAAAGTTCAAGAAATCACTTCGTGGGGTTTTGGGGTGCGCCTTCATGCACTAATGCCCCCCTTGTGGAAAATAGGGAGGATTAACGCCCTCCCCTAGGTTGTAAAGGGTTTTTAATGCTATCTATAGGCCTGGAAGGGGGCATTAGGCACAATAAATGATCTAGGGCTCCCCAGATATCTAAAAATCCACCTAAAAAGTAGCTAAAAAAGGTTGAATAATGCAATATAGTGGTTTTGGAATCTACCTGGGATTGATGGCACATCGAATGGTCACCCGGATCGCCCACAATCATTTGTGGAAAATCTACTCCTCTTTAGCTACAAAACACTCTCACAGCGCTCAAATGATGCAAATGGTGAAAGTGGAGGCTCAAGAACTCCATTATAGTCCCTTTGGAGACACGAATTATCTTAATTGAAGTCATTAAAGTAGAAGTAGTCCATTTCATATGATATTTATCATGCACCATGACCCCATATTGGCAGAAATTGCTCATGTTTTGATGAAAGAACTTTCAGGGTTGAACGACAAAAATGACCATGTTCGATTCTCAATGAGCACTTTCTTTTATGGGATGTTTTATTGCTCTTAAATTGAAAAGTCCCAAGTTTTTTCATCATTAGGCTTGTTAAACACTTACGATGATGGTCTGAGCAACCCTTTTCTCTCTTTTCCTAACTCGCTAAACTGAAAAAGATCAACTAAGCATTATTTTTTGAGACTTTTTTCTCTCTAATAAAATTGAAAATACCTTGAGTTCCTTCTTCAGGCTTGTTAAAAACTTATGAATAAGCTCCAAGCATTCTTTTTAGGAAATTTTCTCGCTTGTTAAAGTGAAAAAACCTCGAGTTTTTGTCATTAGGCTCGTTAAAAACCTACGACGACAATATGAGCGCTTTCTTTTTTGGGACTATTTCTTGCTCTTACATTGAAAAATCGCCGAGTTTTTCCCTTCTTTGGGCTTGTTAAATCTACGAAGAAGGAATGAGTAGTTCTTTTACCTCTTTTTCGTCGCTCATTAAATTGAAAAAATATACCTCTAGTTTTCTTCATTTGACTCGTTAAAATTCGAAGAAGGTACATTGAGTTTGTATTCGCGTGACTCATTTAAATTTTATGATGAATATTGAGTTTACTCCCTGTCCTCTTACTCTTGAAAAAAATGAGGCAAACATATATTGAGCATAGGTTTCTCTTTATCCAGAATCAGTGGATTAACTTATAGAAAAGGAACCTTTTTGGGTATACTATTAAACCTTTGTCACACCTAGTTAATAACTATGTCAAAGGGACCACCCTGGAATCATTCTTTACAATCTTTTCAGACTCTTGAAATATGAAAAGATCATCGAGTTGTCTCGTCTGGACTCATTAAATTAAACAGATGAGGAATGGGGTCTCTCTTTACAATATTTTTAGATTCTTGAAACATGAAAAGACCAATGAGTTTTCCTGTCTGGACTCATTAAACTAATCAGATAGGGCATAGAGTCGCTCTTTTACGATCCTTTTCAGACTCTTAAAACATGAAAAGACCGATGAGTTTACCCATCTAGAATCACTAAACTAATCAGATGGGGAAAGTGGACAATAAAATTTCTTTGTGTTCAGTATTTTGAAAAGAGTTTTTTGGCAGCGGTCACTCCCTTGAACATGGCACTCCCTCAGATAAACCTTTCTTATGACGGCCTCTCAATATGAACCTTACCATCTTATGAGTTTAGCCTATATACCCCGATTTTCTTTCATATCTATATCTTGACACTCTTTGGTGTTCATGAGTTTAGTGATGCATGGTTAAAACAATTTTCATGTCTTCTATTGTTTAAGGGAAAACCTTTATCTTTTGTTTCCTCCATCAAACCATGAAGCATATCCTATCATCATGCCCTTTGTCACTTGATGGTTTATATTAACCCACCTATGAATATAAACCCCTAAATTTTTCCATGTCCTTGGCCCTTCACAATCTTAATAGGTTTCATCTATAGATAATGTTCTTGGACTTTAGCTGTCCACTTCCCTCTTCTCCCTTCAGTATCATTCTGTAAAATCATGTCTCTTATCACAGGCTATAGAAGATAAATGATAGACTTAGCCAGCAAGATATATTCTCTAAAATCCTCGAGGGTTTTTACCAAAGCATAGGCTTTCTTATCTGTTATGTTGTATTTAAGTTTTTCATGTTGAAGAGACTCACTGAAAAATGCCACAAGATGTTCATACCCCTGTTGATTCTTTTGTAACAGAATGACAACGTATGTTCGGAGTCAAATGGAAACATAAGAAAATATTTTTTATAATTTGGGCTAATGAGGATTAATGCCTCCATAATAGTGGTCTTGATTCTTTCAAATGAAAATTTGGACTCTTCATCACATTTTATGTCATTTCCCTTTTTAAGCATTCGAGTAATATTTTTAACTATCTTTGCAAAATTGGGGATAAATCTTCTCAAGAAATTATTTTTTCCTAAGAAGGCCTGAACTTCCTTCTTAGTGAGAGGAAGAGAAATGGTCTAGATCGCCTGTACCCTTTTAGGATCAATTCTGACTCCATGATGTGATACAATATGCCCCAATAACTTACCCTCGGTCATGGTGAAGAATTGTTTTTAGGATTTAAAGACAAAGCATATCTTCAGCATTAGCGAAAAATTACTTCTAGGTGCTTTAGATGTTGATCATTTCTTTGAGAGAAGGCAATCATATCATCTAGGTAGATGAATATAAAACGATCTTTCTCATCAAAAAAGGTGATATCCACCACCCTCTAGAAGGTGGACCCAATATTAATTAACACAAACAACATCTTTTGATACATAAACGTTCCCTGGGGGGTGGTAAAAGTAGTCTTATGAATATCATCCTTTTGGACAGCTATCTGGTTATACCTAGAAAATCCATCCATCATGGAAATGTGAGTTGCTTTAACCACTCGTTGTAGGATGGCATCCACCTTGGGAAGAGGATAATTTTCCTCAAGTGAGGCTCGATTAAGGTTTCTACAGTTTATGCCTAGCCTAATTTCGCCATTCTTTTCCTAATAGGGACCAAACTGGCTACCTAGGTGGAATAATGAAATGGAACAATTATCTTAGAATCTAAGAACCTTTTAATTTATTTCTCAATGGGGGGGAGCAGGAGAGGGTTGGATTATCTAATATTTCGTCTTAAAGGCTTGACCCCTTCTTTTAAAGGGGTGTGATGTTTTATAATACTATGGTCATATGATTTGAGGTCATCGTAAGACCGAGAAAAGACATCGATATATTTGTACAAAAGCTTGAAATATTGGTATTTTACATCTGAGGGTAACAATCAAGATAAGTTAACTAACTTTCTTTCACCAGTACAAGAAATATTCACTAGCTCTACTTCTATATTAGGAGGCTTTAATGTTGAGTTGACAACAACATCATTTCGATAAAAAATATTCTCTAAAGGAATCAGTCCTCTAGGGATATATTTTTTTTAATTGAATGACATCATGTTTTCCAATTTTGTTTTTTAGGTCTGCAACATTAGCACTTGCTTGATAAACTTCTCCGTCCTCGTCTATGTAATAATATGAAAATTAACCAATCAGTTCAAAAAAAATTTAAATTTCATGATCATCCTCAAATACTTGCCAATGCTTTATTTTATCAGGTATGGAAGATCTGTAGAGGAATTCAATCTCAAATCTTAATTTAAGGCGAGTGGGAGGGATAAAGGTAATGAAAATAATAGCAAGGGCATCAACTAGTTGATTTCTTTCCCTAGGAATATTAGTAAAGTTGATAGTGGAAAATAAGTTATTAATCAAATCCCATACTTGATTCCTATAAGCACACAATCAAGGATGTTTAGTTTGACATTTATTTTTTACTTTTTTAATTACTAACTTGGAGTTGCCAAAAATTGATAGATTTTGATTGCCTAGTTTGTGTGTAGTCTCTAATCCAAGTACTAAAGCCTCATACTCTGCTATATTATTAGTAGTTTCAAAGTTTAATTTAAAAGAGTAAGTAGTACTATGTTGATACGGAGGTATCAAAACAACGCCTGCACCAAACCCCGCCCTAGAGGAGGCCCCATCAAAGTACATTTTCCAAATGGCATAGAACCTTCATGTGGGAGGATAGAGTTGTCTTCTTAAAAAATGAAGGCCTTTTCCTCATCTGAAATTGTGAATATGAAATTTCCCATATTATCATCAAAAGTATAGATTAGTGAGTTCTCGGGGTGTTGTTCTGAACTGATGGTATAAGTCAATCTAGATTCTCTATATAATCGGCATGTCCCTCCTCCAAATACATGTATGGTGGCATAGGAAATATTGAGTTACAATGAACCACCAAGCTTAGCACCCTAGATCCTTTAGAGGATTATTCCCTATTTAGAAGTGACACCAGCTACTCCTACGCCCATAACAATACTTTTAATAGGAACCTGGGCTAGAACTACTACCAAATATTTAATTATACCTAGACACTCAACGCTTAGATAATCAAAGGAATATAGATCTTGATATTCTTGAGTTATGGTTAGCTTGAGTTTATCCATAATATCTTTTGGCATGAGATTGTGAGAGGTGATAGAATCTAGTATACAATTATGCAAATTCCAATCATGAATCTTTAGGCAAATGTAAAAAGGGGGAACAAAATTACCATATTTTTGGTTTATAAGGCCAAGAGTAATTTTGGGAGCATCATCTTGGATGTTAATAATGTACATTATCCCCATTTCTTTGGATTTTTGATAGGAATTTTTGAAAAAATAATCAATTTCTTCTTTATAGTGAGAAATCTTAACGACTTCGTTTAAAGACATACTAATTTTGAGTTTGTTCAACTCATTCTATAAGCTAAATTTTTGTGTGAAAGGTGGATAAACCTCAGGGGCTTAGGCTCATGGGGTATGAATGGTTTATCCTTACACGGATGTTGATGAGGTGCGGGTTCTTTCTGAGGAACATGGACCTTCAAGGGTCTTAGGTTATATTTGTGTTGAAACTAATCTTCTAACTTTCAACAAAATGTTGAAGTTGAGGATCCCAAAAATATTGTTTTATATAGTCAAGGGAATCTTGATCGTGCACCTCAAAGGTATTAATGGAATTTACATTAGGATATTCCTCCTCTTCAAGGTTCATATGTTGACTAGTAGCATCATCGTTGTATTCATCAAAGAGGTTAGCATTATTTCTAACAGGAGATTGAATGTGGAGCTTTTCTAGACTTTTTCCCCTTTGGAACATTTGTGGGGCATGATGATGAGGGGCTTCATTTCTTGGTGGAAAATTAGGATTTCTATTTGGCGGATTAGGAAGAAATTTTGGTTGTACAAGGGGGTTTGCAGGAGGTGGAGGAACTGCCCTATTCCCAACCTCAAGGAATTGGATTTTATTGGTTAATGACATAATAAGCTTCGACATTTCCTCAATTTTATGATCTTGGGAAGAGAAAGAAGTAGGTATTTGAGGATATGTGTTCATCATATTATTTTTCCCATCAGATCGATCATCTCGTGAGGAATGTTTCCTAGTAGAAATGAGATCCCCCTTAAAAGAACAAGCCTTAGATTGAGCATCAGCTAAAGTAGTAGGTTCTCTCTCTCATAAATCATATGAAAAATTGTCATCGAGAGCCATGGAATAAGCCACGAATGTGTCAGTATCATATGGTCGAGCAGTAACACGTAAAAGGTTATAGCATTTCATGAACCTCTTGTTAAAATTAGAAACTGACTCATCAGGTTTTAATTTTAAGGTAGAAAATTCAGTGAGCCACAACTGGTTACTCTTTTTGACACCATACTATTGTAAAAACAACTCAATCAACCTATCCATTGCATTGATACTATTATGGGGAAGATATCTAAAACATTTTCGGGCCTCCCCTTCCAAGCCTTGCATTAAAAGTCTCATGGAAATGTCATCGTATTTGGCACCTAAATTCTCATTAATCATAAAATTTAACAACATGGTCTTCGGAAGTTCTTTCCCCTTTGTTATCGAACCTAAGTAAATTTTTATTGTATTTTGGGGGAAAATCGTGAAGAGGCCCATGTAGATTAAGGGGATGATATCGGGCATTCACCCAAGCATTCATGGGTGGCATAAAAGGAGGCGAAGGCAGTAAATATTGATAAAGAGAAGGCAACAGACTATTCTGCGGAGTGGAAGTGAGAGGAAAAGATGAGTGGGCAGGTTGAGAAATTGATGATGAAGGTATAGAATGAGAGCTAAAATGAGAAGAGGGTAAAGAAAGAGTTTCTGGTATTCTCAAATTAGGAGACAACGAATGATTTTTCCTAAAACCTTCAAGGCATCTCCTCCTATTGGCTATGGTAACCAACAATTCTGGGTCCTCTAAAGGAGAGTGACTAACCTCTGACATAGACCTAGTCAACCTTTGGGGAGTATCCATATTGAAAAATGAACTATGCTACTAAAAGAAATGTACAATTCACTACTAATTTTACAATCGTTTATCTCTCTCTCTCTCTCTCTCTCTCTCTCTCTCTCTCTCTCTCTCTCTCTCTCTCGCTCTCTCTCTCCCTCTATATATATATATATATATATATATATATATATATATATATATAGATATATATATATAGATAGATATATATAGATATATATATACATACATACGCACATACATACATACATACATACATACATACATACATATCTACATACATACATATGTATGTATGTATGTATGTATATATATATATATATATATATATATATATATACATACATACATACATACATACATACATGTATGTATGTATGTATGTGTGTGTGTCTATATATATATATTACACAACTCAATATGATAGATATTAAACTCACTTCTATGACAAGTTGGATATAAGGAAAAAAAGAAGTGTGACTGATAAGGTACTTGGGAAACGATGGATGTGCACTTTTGTTGTAGACTCAGATCGTCTATTATTGTCATCTTCTATGAGTGTTTTTGTTCGGATGTGATCACTAGTATTATTGTGCTAACACTTCCAAGTTCTAATCGAGCTCTTGGTAATTTTGGGAAGCCTACAACAAGAGTTCGTATAAACCATTTAATATATTGTGTTGATCAACTAAACTGAAAATAATATGTGGTTTATTGGGGTTAGAATTAGTCATCCAATAATTCTTGAACTATTCACTCCCCCATAATGATGTCAAATAATTTTAGTGCTCAAATTGTCCCCACATATGAAAGACTCGAATACACATTCACTAAGGACTCAGAAGCCCTATTGCTCTAGGTGTTATAGGATAACCTGCAATGCACCACTGGGGGTAACCCTGATGATAATTATATAATTTTCGATAAGAAATTATAATAAGTTCAGTTGATGATAATTTCTTCATTGTAGTGGTTTAATGGTATTAACAGAAGAGGATGTTATATCCAAAACAATCTCTGAAAGTTATAATCCAAATGCAAAATGTGGATCTTAACAACTAAATTTTCAAATTAGATTATAAAAAGTAAAAGAAAGTCAAAATAAGAACAGACATAAAGGCACAAGATACCAAATCATTTCAAAGATAATGAAAGATCATTACAATATGTGCAAATGTTCTCCAAGCTCCCATTCTAAATCTCTAAAGATAGTCATGTTAAATAATAAATATTGAAACCTACAACTTGTAGAGATGATATAGAAACTTATAGATTTTAAAATGTGAATTACATCATGCACAAACAAATTATAAAATTTAACTATAACAATCACAAACATAAAACAAAAATTGTTGTAAGCTACGAGAAAAGCTTCTAAGACGAATGCCAATCAAATGTTTATCATCTACTCATTGATATCGATAGTATAATATCAGAACATAAAATACCAAACGGAATGATTTCTAAAAGAGAATAAGTTTCAAATTTAGCTTTCTTCCATTGTCACACACACACACAAATAAACACAACATGATTAATATAAAACAATAGGAAAATCTTTCAGTGATGTAATAAAATATTGTGTAACATGTACAAGCAGTTTTCATAAAATCAAAAATTATCATTTTTGTCAACAACCCCCCCTTTATGGGAAACAAGGTCTTAAATCAGTCTGAAAAATAATTGTTTGAGTAACTATCTTAAATGTAACAAATCTGAATTAAAATAAATAAAAAAAACTCATAAAATAATTTGTTTATATGTTATGACGCCTTCGTGGCTTTGAAGTTCTGACTTTTTTCATTGTGCCCGTAGGGGATAAAGTATGGACCCCACACATCCTGACTATTGGTGCCTGAGTAGTGATTAAAGGGATTTCACTCCCGTCTTCTTCCTGCTCCGTTATGGATTGCATCAGTGGAACTAGCTAAACAACTTGAGTTTTTGAGGAGACCTATTCGATAACGAGATTTTGTTTTAAATTGTTCCTCAGTTTAGCCATTTTATCCCATTCTGCAGTCAAAAACCAAGGCACATTTTTATATTTTTTTATAACCACCACGACTCGGGATCTAATCTGGTAATGAGTTGTAGGAAGGCTCTATATTATCTTCTTAATCCCAACCAAGATGCTAAATTATATGCAAAGCCTAGTTATGACTGTAGTTGTCGAAATTTCTTCCTCACCTTGTATGGACAAGAAACCAAGGTCTTATTCTATATTCTTTAGTTTATCAAGAAATTCCTTTTGAGATATCACCCAAGTATATTTTCCCCAAAACAAGGGCATGCCAATCCTGCAAAGATGGTTCGAGTCGGTTCTAAATTCATCTATTTCCTTAGTTTCCTTTTCAAATTCTTCCTACATCACTTGCATCAGGACATGATTTTCTTTTAACATACAGATAGAGAAAACACATTGATCTCTGGGAGGCAGACCCAACTCTTCCAAAGTTTCATCTTCTAAAGTGTTGATAATATCAATGAGTGAATCAATGTCATTCAATCTTTCCTCAAGAGTCGAGGCTGTACTTTTTTCTTCTAAGTTTTCACTCCTAATAATACCCTTTTCACAGTCGGAGAGGATTTCAACGTAAGCCCGAATTGTAGAAATAGTTTTTCCAATTCCCCTCAAAATATCTCCTTTAGCCTGTACTAACACTTTCTTACCCATGCAGGTAGCTATAATCACATCCTATAGGGTCTTAATCTCATCATGTTTTTCCTTTAGAGTAGTTTAAATTTGCTTGATCTCATCATTTTTTCGATTTACCAAATTATCCCCTTTGCATTTGTGTCTTTTCCTCTCTGACTGGGTCAGTTCTAGTTATTTCTCTGATGGAGTTATCTTAATATGTATTATATTGGAATCCTTAGTTTTGGATGCTTGAATAGAGTTAAGATCTTGATCAACTGAAGCTTTTAATTTTTCCATGAGCTTGAGATGATGCTCCTCTCTTTTGGAGGATTCTATGTTCAACATCTCCATTTGTTTAAGTCTCTTGGCGTTCTTCCTCCTTGAGGCGCAAGGCTATTTCCATCTCTTGGAGATGGGTTTCAACTTCTTATTTTCTTTCAAATTTCTGAATTAGAATATGAAGCTCGTCATCAATTATTTTGAGAATATCTTGTAGAGCTTTAATATCTTTTTATTTCTCTTCTAGCAACTTCTTAATAGGCTTAGTGTCTTTAGGATTTCTAAACTATCAAACTACTATATCTTCTAATTCACAAGGACATTCCAACACTTATCGATATCCATTATCTGTTGTCCTTCAACAAAGTTGTGTTTAATGTTAATGGCCCGTGCTCCTAAATTTCACGACCTTATGTCATTAATAGCTTGTTGGATTTACTTACCCAACTTCTCTACCTCTTGTTCAAACATGTCAATGTCAATATCATCTTCCTTTGCCTTTACTCGTTGTTATAGTTCAGACGGGGTTAAAATATTTGCCTTTATTTTTGTTGCAGTGGCTAGAGAGACATGGATTATTGGTTTCATGTTGATCTACTACATCTGTATTTTAGTACATCTTGGAGCAACAGGATTTGTTCCTTCGTATTCTGTAGGTACAAGTGATATTGTTTGTATGATATCATCCATAGGTAACAAAACATTCACCACCTTTTCCATTTCAGGCTTGCTCTCGTGAACATAGGATGATAAACCTACCTGCATATTTAATTCCAAGATGATTCCTAAAGGATCATAGTGACAGATATTATCCTGCACAAATCCAAAAGACAACATTTCCCTTTCCAGGGTATCTATAGCATTCTGAGTTTTAGCAATTAGGGGTGAAACTACATACGGATAACTAAATAATGCTTCTTTTTTCTTAAAGGAAAAATGTAATTCACTCACAACAATATTTTTCCTAATAATTTCATAAGAAAACAATAAGGGAAAAACATACTTTAGTGGCTAAAAGCGCTACTTCTCAAAACCATATAAACGAATCACAGTAAAGCTAGGGTATAAAAACAAACTCCCTATACTTTGCTCTTAAGTAAGCCTTAATATTCTTCTCTGCTCTTATGAAATTATTTCTACCTCTGACTCTATTATTTTAACCTTTAGAGGATATGAAAAGAAATCCATATAATAGGAGTATGAGTGAGAAATTTAGAAAGCAATTCATTCAGAAATTTCCAATCAATTTCATCTTCACGAATTTAAAATGAAAGATTACAAAAGTTTTTGCGAAATTTCTCAACAGATTCATCAGGTGCTTTCCGTAATTCCAGAAATTTTTTATTGAGTGCTTTACAGTCATAATGATTGAAAGCACGTGCCAACTCTTTAATCAAGTGATTAAAAGAGTGAATAAATGTTGCAAGTGTTGGGATGGGGTCCCCTAGATCAGTGTTGGGGTTAAAATAACCCAAGTTTTGATGTATTTTTTGTAAGTAATGTAAAGTCTTCATGATTTGTGGATGTGGAGCGCATAGATGGTTAGGAGTCAAAGGGGTTTTAGCCCCTTGCTTATGTAAAATTTGAGTCGGTTTTGAGATCCACCCATGGTCCGCGGACCATGGGATTGTATGTAAAAAGCTATAAATAGGTGAGTCTTAGAGAGTCTAAGGCATGTCTATGTGGATGTAATAGGTCAGTAAGGGAAAAGGGATAGCATAGAGAGTGGGTCAGATAGGAGAGAAAGGCTTTGTAGTTGAGTGCACACAGGCCTAACTAGAGTCTGCAGTTGAGTGCTCGAACCCCTGCAGCTGAGTGCGCAGGGTAGTTTTGAGTTTGTAAATTTGAACTGAAGATCAAAAAAGAAGATTACCAAAGATATATTGTTTATATTTTTTTATTCCTGTTTAATTCTGTTTATGATATATGTTGTGGATGAATAATGTGTTTATGAAATATTGATCTAATGGTACGCAATTCTATTGGATAACTGTTAGATAATTTCCGCAAGCATGTTTATGTATTTTTGCGAAGACTCCGATGAATTATCTAATGTTTTCTAAATAACTTAAATAGATCTATGTGAACAGTAATCTAGGATTGTTCTCTGATGTGTGTAAGTGGATAAATCAACTGATAAGGGTCTAAAAAAGTCGATTGTAGACCTTCATGAAGGTTTGGAGGTTGTTTTAGTAGAGTTGCAGCACCGAGCCGTAAGGGCTTTTAGATCTACACGAAGGCAGATCTGAGGCCCTAAAAGATATCACACTCATCTTTGGATGAAGAAACTTGGCTCCTGCATCCCCCCATATTGCTTCGAGTGAGACTATAGCTTGTGCTACATGGGATGTTGCCGAAAGGGCCAATAGTGTATGGATTTGTTGGTTGGTGCAACTAACTATGAACCTAGTTCAGGACCCCTAAGCCAACAAATGCTTCTGTTGCTTGGACCGGGATCTTCTTGAAGGAGATGTGTGATGTCGCATAATTGGAATCCGATGAAGAAATAAATTGAAAAGTGGATGGATAGAAAAGTTCAAAAATTCGCAGCACGGGAAAATAGGAATCTGTGCCTATCAAAGGAGCAGTGGTTGGATAGGCATTTGTATATAACACATATTTCATTAAATTTAGAAATTTTTTCTTACAAGGAAATCACTAGAATTAAATATTTTGGCTATTTTGAAATTATAGATCCACTATTTAATTCCAAATTTAATGAAATATGTGTTATATGGAGATATAGGAAATTTTCTTCTGCACCTTCCCGATCGAATTATATGAGTGGCTAGCTAAGCTGGAAAACAATCAAGGGAGGTGGAAGCTTGATAGTCCAATAGTGTGGACTCTAGAACTGGTACAATGATTAAAAGCCACTAAAGACAAGATCGTGCGAGTTGTTAATCACTGTCTTGATCGAATTATAGGAGGATTTGTTACAAAATTTGTAGTTGATACCTCAGTTAGCTACAACGAAGCAGAGCGGTGGTTTTTCAAGGGACCACAAGGTAAGTATTTAAGATCTTTGAATACCTAGATTAAGATGTTGTTATGTGAAAAATGGGTTATACCATTGCCTTGATGTTTGGAGCTACGCGAAGTGGAAAACTCTTCAGAGATCGAGAGAGATCAAGTCCTAAATATAGCCCGTTGATCAGACCTCCTTTGAGTGATGACGAGGGAGCGGTACAGGCCTCACTGCAAAGTGTTGTTCATTTGATAAGACAGGGTATTCCATGGAAACATCATCCATCCACTCCACCTCCACCTCCACCTCCACCGCATACACCTTCTCACCACCACCACCACGATTCAACATGTCGAATACAATGAAGCTATCGATTTTCAAGGGCATAGGGAGCGAAGATACATAGCAGTTCTAGTTTGTTGCAAATGTTGAGTGGAAAACATAATATATTACTGATGATAATATAAAGAAGGCAAAGTTGGTTACTGCTTTGTAGGAACACGCACTGACTTGGTATATTAAGTATTGTTCTTTTAACCCTCTGGCAACACTAGCAGAAACTAAGGCTGCTTTAAACAAGGAGTTTAGTAAGCCTAAGTCTAACTCACAGTCAGTAATTGGATTTAAGGAAATCATGATGAGGGTTGATGAGATGCCTTGGGAATTAGATCAAAGGTTGAAAAGTGTGATTCAAGAAGCAAACATGCAGCTCATAGATGGTTAGCATCGAGAATGATTTATAGTTTCGATTCTACCCCACCTGAGGATTGCTCTATTGCAAAAAAAGATAGGAACTCATGTAGAAGCCCTAGAAATCACGATGAGGTTGAATGCAACATCCATTTAGGATGAAACCTTGGGAGTATAGCAAATTCACTCTCAGTTACAAAGCCTCTTCTTATTCCAAAGCTTGAAGAAAGACAAGGAGACTAAACTAGAGGTGTGCGTGGAAGTCTGGTGTTTGAAGTGTAAGGGTAATAAGCATGATAAATACCATTGTCCAATATTTACGAATTATATCACAGGAGGGGGACCAATTCCCCTGAGGCCAGAAGCTCCAGCAGGGCCGAGAATAGGGGCTGGACTATGGTGCGTTATTTGTCAAGTTGTTGGACAACATGCGATGGATAACTTTCATTTTCTTTAAAACTTCATCTAGACACCTCAACAGTTGTTCTGTAACTTCTGCAAATCAGTGGGCCACGATGAGATCCACTATTGTAGCTATGAGTTGATGATGGAAAGAATGCCTACCTACCAGATCAAAGAAAAAACTCGGCCTCCAAAGCAGGGCGTCAGAGGATTGTGGGGAGGATATCAGGGATGAGGACGAGGTCGAGGGGGAGGAGGGCCTAGTAGAGGTCGAGCACAGGCTATCTGTTACAAATGCAGGACATGAGGTCACTATGCACAAGATTTTCAAAATCAAACATTCTCATCATGTCAATAATGCAGCCAGTTTGATCACACTATAGAAGAATTCCTGGTGCCGATAGCTAAGATGCAAGAGAAAAAGGCACAACCTCAACAACCCACGCAGAAATTACAGATGATGATAGTTGAGCCTTGCGAAGAGGATCATAGTGTTAATATAGTGCTAAGAATTTGGATGAAAACTGATGATGATAAAGGAAACCAACTTGATGAGGACAGATGGGTCTCCAAGGCCCCAGAAAAGGAAGCTGGTTTTGATTTTGTGGATGCTAAGGAAACTTTCATGAAAGTCAGGAAAAGCTTCGCTAAGGCCTCCACCTCAGGAAGCCAGAACAAAGTACAAGAAATCAATGTGCCTATAGAGGTTGATCCCTCTGTGCTTACCACGTTGTTGGGAACGGGTCCCCTAGGGTCAATTTTGGGGTTAAAAGCCCAAGTTTTGTATAAAGAATGTAAAGTCTCTGCATTTTTTGGTTGTGGAGTGTGAAGATGTAAAAGAGTCATCAAGGGTCTCTGCCCTTAGTTTATCTAACTTGGGTCAACTCTATGAGATCCACCCTTGGTCCGCAGACCATGGGATCGTATAAAAAGGGAAGACTTAGAAGAGTCTAAGGCAGTTTTTAGTTCAATTTAGATATGTTTTGAGGAGTCATTGATGTAATGGGTTTGTGAGAGCTAAGAGGAAATAGTCTTAGCGTAGGAAAGAGGCTCTACAGATGTGTGCACAAAGGCCTAGGGTAGAAGTCCACAACTGGGTGTGTAGACCCGCAGCTGTGTGCACATGGTAGTTAGAGTCTGTAAAGGAGATATGAACATCAATAAAGAGAATTATTATGGAATTATCTATGTATGAGCTCTTTTACTTCTGTTATGAATGCATGCGATTATGTTATGGTGAATACTGGGTTTATTATTTAATGTTGTATTGATGCGCGAATCTATGTGTTTTACTTTGTTATATGAATGAAAGTAGGAATATTTTTTTACATGAAGATAATCATAATGCATATTGAAATTATCCACTACTTAAGCTAATCTGGGTAAAAATAGTAGTAAGAGTAATTACAGAGGCGCATAAGTGTCTGAATCGACTGTTTAGAGTATGCGAAAGATATTCATAGACCTTCGCATAGGTCTGGAGGAAGCATAAGGGAAGTATATCAATAATCTCTAAAATGATTATCGATCTACGTGAAGGAGAGGTTAGGGTATAAGGCGACATCACTGCCATCTCAAGGTGCGAAAAATTGGTTCTTGCATCCCGCCATACTCCTTCAGGTGAGACTTCAATCCACACTTTGTGGATTGATGCCGAAAGGGCAAGTAGTGTAGGGATTTTCTTGGCTAATTAATGTTGAACCTAGGTCAGGGCCCATCAAGCCAATAAATGGTTTCATTGACGGGACTGGGATCTACATAAAGAGATGTTTGATGTCACATCAC
This sequence comes from Pinus tabuliformis, assembly GCA_031772625.1. Taxonomy (NCBI): domain Eukaryota; kingdom Viridiplantae; phylum Streptophyta; class Pinopsida; order Pinales; family Pinaceae; genus Pinus; species Pinus tabuliformis. Next base: position 280,685,321 of record CM062806.1, on the reverse strand, counting down.
TAGAATCCAACTAAGAAGGAGATCAAAGACTGGTTGGATAGAAATATCCATGAATTCACTACACAAGAGAACATGAATCCACGATTGATGAAAGAACATTGGTTGGATAGATATCTGTACACATAGATACACGAGATCTTCTTTTGTTCCTTCCCGGTCGAATTGTGCTAGTGGATCACAAAATCAACAGGTGGACAAGCAAGGTGGAGGCTTAACGGTCGAATAGTCTAGACCCTAGAGTTAGTGCAAAGATTAGAAGCCTCTGAAGATAAGATCACACGCACTGTCGAGCATTGGATCAATCATATCATAGGAGGGTTTGTGACAAATTTCACGGTCAATACCTTGATCAGTTACAAAGAAGCAGAGTGCCACTTCTTCAAGGGGCCATGAGCTAGGTATTTAAAGTCTTTAAATACCTGGATTATGATGCTCTTGTGTGAAAAGTGGGTTATGAAACTACCTTGATGTTTGGAGCTACACGAAGTGGAAAGACCTTTAGGAATAGAGGGAAAATAGGCCTTGAATATAGCCCGTTGACTGAACCTCTCTGAGTGTTGACGAGGAAACAAAATAGGCTTCTGCATAGAGCGTTGTTAAGTTGATAAAGCAAGGGTTCCCACAAATACTCCATCCACCCACACTACCTACATATTCACCTCCATCGCATACACCTTCACCTACACTACTACCACCTCCACCACCATTCAATATGGCGAACTCAGTAAAGCTACATGTGTTCAAGGGCTTGCAAAATGAGGATTCAGACTAGTTTTGGTTCATCGCGAAGGCTGTATGGGAAGCTCAAGGTATCACAGATGATCAAATGAAGAAAGCAAAGTTGGTTAGTGATTCGTAGGAACACGCGCTAACATGGTGCATTAAGTACTTCACTGATAACCCAACATCTGCGTTGGCAGATATTCAAACCGCGCTAAATAAGGAATTTAGTAGGCCTAAGTCTGAAGTGAAATCAATTGTGGGATTCAAAGAGATCATGATGAATCCTGGCGAGACACCCTGGGATCTAGATTAGATATTGAAGTGTACAATATATGAAGCTAACATGAATCTGACACATGGTCAACACCGCGAATGGTTTGTGGCTTCACTCCTGCCTCATCTAAGGGTTGCACTATCACAAAAAAAGATTGGGACCCAGGCAGAAGCTCCTGAGATTGTGATGAGATTGCATAAGACATTAGTGCAAGATGCTAGTTTGGGGGTTCAACAGATTCGTGCACAGTTGCAAAAACTTTTCCTATAAATGATGAGTCTAAAGAAGGATATAATAGCTCGACCTGAGGTACATAAAGAATTTTGGTACCTAAAATGCAAAAGCCAGAGGCATGACAAAGATCACTTCCCAGTCTTCATGAATTATGTGACAGCAGGAGGACCAATGCCTCTGAGGCCGGAGGCTTAAGTAGGGCCAAGTGCAGGACCCACGCTATGGTGTGATATCTGTCAGGTAGGTGGAAAACACGTGACATAAAATTTCCATTTGTGGTAGAAATTTGTATAGACACCACGACAGATCTTCTGCAACTTCTCTCAATCGGTGGGTCATGATGAGTGCAATTGTCGTAGTTATGAGTTAATGATGGATAGAACTCCCACATATAGGGTGTAGGTAGAAACTCGGCCTTCGGACCAAGGAGTTGGGGGAGTGCGAGGTGAATATTAGGGGCACGGACAAGGCTGAAGTGGAGGAGGACCTAGTACAGGTCAATGACAGGTCATTTGTTACAAATCTGGAGGAATAGGACAGTACGCATGAGACTACTCGAATACGATGCATCTGTCATGCCGATATTGTACTTAGTTTGATCACGCAACTGAAGATAGCCCAATATTTTTAGCTAAGATACGTGAAAATGGGGTACAACCTCTGCAGCCGACTTAGAACCTGTAGACGATGAGGGCTGAGCCTCGCGAAGAGGATCCCAAGGTAAATATTGTGTTGCAGAATGGGATGACGACTGGCGAAGATAAGGGGAAGCAACTTGAAGAAATCGAATGGGTTCACAACTCTCCAGAAAATGAGGTTGAGTTTGATTTGAAGTGCGCACGGGAAATGTTTATGAAAGAAAAGAAAAGCTTCGTGGAGTCCTCTACCTTAGGAATTTAGGATAAGCCAACTGAAGAGATGGACCCTTCCATGCTTACTACTTTATTGGAGACCTGTATGAAGCTGCTACTTGACAGCAAGATTATGAAAGGAATATAGGAACTGATAAATAAGTGTGCTAGGAAAGAAAATGCTCTTGATGGACCACGCGTAGTCAGGAATATTGGTAAGCATAAGGCAAGAATGGGTTGTGAGACAAGGCTCATTACGCAGATAGGAGAATATGACATGGATCAAGTAATTCGGGATCTAGGTTCAGACGTGAATGTTCTGCCTAAATAGACATGGGAAAGGATGGGGAGACCTGCACTACAATGGTATCTAATTCACTTAAGGATGGAAAATCGACAGAAAATTATCCCCATGGGAAGATTGTAGGGAGTGACAGTGGACATTGAGGGAGCGAGTTCATTGGTTGACTTCGAAGTGATAGAGATTGTGGATGACATCAATCCCTACCTAGCGCTCCTTCAAATCAATTAGGCCACTAACATGAATGGGGTAATCAATCTGAAGAAGCGGAAGATGATATTTCATAAGAAATCGCTCTTCGTAGTAGTGCCCCTAGACACTACAGAAGGACCACGCTGTACTGAATCGGTTTGTGATTATGAAAGCGATGATGATTTGGACTAGATTTATAAGATAATGGTGTGAGATCAGGATTGGGTGAATCTGATAGTAGATGTACGCATTTCCTGGGACCGTGAAAGTTCCTGCACATCAGATTTAGATGAGGAGTTGTAGCACTGATAGAATCGACTACATGAAGCATCTACATTGTGCTGTAATATGATGACCAAGTCATTGCACTGTGTATTTTCTGAGGTAAGAAATCTACCTTACTATGATGGTTTAATTGATGTCGATAAATTTTTGGATGCATTCGAAAGGGAAGTGCCAGAGAAGCATCGCTTCCAAGCCTTGGATTGGGCGCTGTGTGCTACACCTGCAAGATGGTGGGGCATGCATAAAGACAGTTTTGATGATTGGCGCATGTACAAAAAGATGATGAGGTTGGAGTTTGGCCACCCACAAGTGTGGCTAAAAGAGAAATATGATGGAAGGAATGACCTACCTGATCAACTAGCCAAATGGATTAAGGTTTATGGAGCAACACCTCAGCTTGAATGGGTGCATCTATTTTGTCATACTTTGGATGTAATACCGATGAACTTGTACTTGGAGATAGAGCTACACCATGGCACTGAATAATGGGACATTTTGTGACAGGGATTCTTGCTGACATTTAGCTTTGAGGATGGGTTTGAGAGTATTAACGAGGCATTGCAAGAAGTTAAGGAAACAATATTCAGAGTACCGTAGGATCCCTTGGACTTAATCCAATTGGATTGGACCACGCAGCTGAGCCATGCGCTAGAGTGCTACAATGTGACTATCGAAGAAGAGGATGAGAACCTGAGGAACATTACAATCCCAGAGACTGAAGCTCACCGTGAAGTTGAAGGACCACAAATTGAAAATCCAGATATCACTGCACTACTAAAAACAAGACAATTAAACATTGGGACAGAGGCGGAGCCGAAGTTTGCAAATATTGGGGACTACTGGGATGACGCAATAGTAGATAAGGTTGTTGAATTGCTCCGTGAATACCAATACTTGTTCCCTATGAAGTTCTCAGACCTAAAGGGGATAATAGGAGACCTAGGGGTTATGAAAATTATGTTGAAACCAGACGCGAAGCCAATCAAGTAGAGGCCTTATCGCCTCAATCCGAAATATAAAGAAAGGGTTTACTTAGAGTTGGATAAAATGCTTGCAGGGGGCATCATTGAACCAGTAGAAGAGTCTGATTGGGTAAGCCCAATGGTAGTTCAGGACAAGAAACAGAAGGATGAAATAAGGATATGCGTAGATCTCAAGAAGTTGAATGATGCCTACGTACATGATCCCTTTCCAACTTCATTTACCGATGAAGTACTGGATAATATTGGCAGTCAGGAAGCATATTCATTCACTGATGGGTTCTCTGGGTACCATGAGATCAAGATCATACCAAAGGATAGAAGTAAGAAGAATTTCACGACTAAATGGGGATGATTTCATTATACTGTGATGCCTTTTGGGTTGAAGAACACATCGGCGATCTTTTCGTACGTGGTCATTGCGGCGTTCAAGGACTTCATTCACAAGTTTTTGGAGGTATACTTCGATTATTGGATGGTGTTTGGGTTGGTAAAGTGCCACATAGCTAGTCTACGCTTGATGTTGGATACATGTCAGACGTACTAGATCATGCTCAATTTGAAGAAATGCTTGTTTTGTGTCCCTTTTGGGATCTTTCAGGCTCATGTGGTATGCAGACAAAGATTGATGGTAGACCCTACTAAGATCGTGATTATAATTAATTTAGAGGCACCAAGAAGCTTGAAACAGCTATGCGCAACATTGGGGCATATAGGATACTATAGAAAGTTCATCAAAATCTATTCCCAGATTACTGCACTGATGGAGAAGCTACTAAAGAAGGATGCTACGTTCTATTGGAATGAAGAGTGTCAGCAAAGCTTAGATGTGTTGAAGGAAAAGATGGTCACCGCACTGATCCTAGTCTTCCTAGATTGGAAGAAGGAATTTCATGTGCATGTGGACGTGTCATGTATTGTGCTCAGGGCAGTACTGACATAGGCCGGTGAGGGAGAGCTGGATCACCCTATAGCGTTTGCAAGTAGAAAATTGTCTAAAGCTGAGAAGAACTATTCAACGACAGAGCGCGAAGGATTGGCTATGGTGTACGCACTTCAGAAGTTCATACATTACTTATTAGGTGGACACTTTAAGATGTATATAGACCATTTTGCATTGAAGTACTTGGTGAACAAGCCTATGTTGGGGAGAAGATATGTAGATAATTTTTGCTACTTTAGGAATATGATTTTGAAGCTATTGTAAAGCCACAACAACTGAATGCAGGACCAGATCATCTGTTGCGCATTGAAACAGTAAAGGAGCCTACTAATTTGGAGGAAGGACTGCTTGACGCACAGATCTTTGCAGTACGTGTTGCAAACAATCACTTTGCAGATATCATACATTTCCTGATGACGGGCACTAATCCAGAAGGGTATATTAGTCAACAAAAGAAGGAGCTAGTGGTGCGCATGACAGACTTTTCTGTCATTGCAAGAAATTTATATAAAATGGGCTCGAATGAAATTCTGTGATGTTATGTACCTGACTTTGAACGAAATAGCATCCTTGCTGAAGCTCATGGAGGAGTCGTGAGAGGACATTATGCAAGAAAAGCTACAACACAGAAGATTTTATGCATTGGGCTACGGTGGCCGATGCTTCATAAGGATTCTAAGGCTTATTGTAAGGCATGTGATGCATCTCAAAGGATGGGCAGGCCATCACAGAGGGATGAGCTGCCTCTGAATCCGTAGATTTCATTATAGCTGTTCAAAAAGTGGGTGATTGACTTTGTAGGACCAATTCAGCCTCTAAGAAAGAAGACGGGTGCGTGGTACATCATCACCATGATTAAGTATTTGACCAAATGGGCGAAGGCGTAGTCTGTGAAGGACTATATAGGGGCAACATTAGAAAATTTCATCTTTAAGTATGTACTGACTAGATTTGTTTTCCTGAAGATTTTAATGAGCGATCGCAGTACACATTTCTTTAATGAGACAATCACTGTGCTGACGGAGGAGTTCTAGGTTTATCATTAGAAGAGTACGCCATATCACCCATAGTCTAATGCAACGGTGGAAGTGTTTAATAAGATATTGGAGAACACACTGACAAAGGTCTGCAATGTATGAAGGAGTGACTGGGATATGCGCGTACCCTCGGTGCTATGGGCTTATAGAACGACTTGCAAAAAGTTGACGGGACAAACGCCTTTCAGATTGGTTTATGGCATAGAAGCTGTGATGCCAATGCAGTACATCATACTTAGTCTCTGCATAGAGGCATTCACAGGAATGGCAGATCGTGGAGCCCTAGAAGAAATGCTCTTGCAGCTGGCAGAGCTGGAAGAGGACAGATTTTTGGTTGGATTCACATCATACTTAGTCTCTGCATAGAGGCATTCACAGGAATGGCAGATCGTGGAGCCCTAGAAGAAAGGCTCTTGCAGCTGGCAGAGCTGGAAGAGGACAGATTTTTGGTTGGATTCCACCAAAAAGTTCAAAAGGAGCGCAAAAATGCATGGCACAATCGGCACATCAAATTGTGCACCTTCAAGGTAAATGATTTAGTATTATTATATGACAACAAATTTGATAATTTTTCTTGAAAATTTTGGATGCATTAGCTGGGGCCCTATGTCATCAAGGAGATTACCAATGGTGGAGCAGTTCAGCTGGTGAAGTTGAATGGAGAGCCATTTCCAGGGAAGGTAAATGGCAGCCAATTGAAGCCATACTCCAGGGATTCACCTAGATGAATATATGGTGAAGGCACAATCTTAGTGCTCCAATTAGCTGAAAGGAGGCACAAGACTATAAACTACACTACTTGGGTTGTAAAGCTACGTGATTAGGGAATTCTGCGAAAGGGAGGAATGTCACAGTATTGGCAGAAGCATGGAGGGAGCTGCGCCATAGCAGGAGAGACCATGTAGGGTAGCCAGAAAGTGACCATTATGGTCATTGTTCATGAGTTGATAGTGGAAAAATGGCTAAGTGGAGAACGGGGGCGACATTTAAGTTGGAATTTAAGAGCGAGATCTGTGAAAATCTGCTGCCAATCTATTATTTATGAGAAGATTTTGGGGGGAACGATCAGATTCACATTCAAATTTTCCTATAAATTACTGATGGCTACCCAACAAAAAACAGTTTTCATTCTAAGAATTGAGGTGTTGAGCTATCAGGCACGCATGAGCCTTTAGCATTTCGAGGATTTGGTGGCTAGTTCAGTATTTGACAAGTTGCCTAAAGCAACCTAGGAGCTTCTTACTAGACTCATGTCGGTGCCCGTCGAAACCGCAAGTGCTGGAGGATCGATGGCATCTGAGGGAGCGGCTCCTAAGGTTGAAAGTGTAGAAGTGCTTGCATAAGTGCCAAAATTGTAGAGGTCACCCAGGTTGAGGCCTATGTCGCACAAAGAGAGTCCAAAGACAAAGAAGGATAAGTAAGAAGCAACGCATCCAGTGTGTGAGTGGCCAAGAAAGCACTAGAAGGAAAATCCCATCGCGCAGGAGAAAGGTAAGGTGGTAGATTTAGAATCTGACGAAGGCGCCAAAGATGTGGATATGGGTGGAGAGGACATTGACCTTGAGGGTGTAGACCCTATATCAAAGCTACCCGAGTACATCCCTCTATGACAGGGTAAGTTTAAGGTCCCAAAGGATCCAGATGAGAGGAAATTTATGCCAAATACCTCGGTGTTGCTAGACCAAATCATGTTTGAAGGGCCACACTTGGCACGTATTCCTACTCTCAAGCTGGAGGATTGGGACTTGGTGGAAATAGAGTGATTCCCCCACTTGGAGACTAATACCTTTATGACCCGTGTGTTTTATAAATACTCTGGTGTCACCGCGCTAGAGCCGCGATAGTGTATTAAGGGGGTGGACAAGGCAACACTGTTAAACCTACTATGGGTGTTGCATTACCACCGCGCACCCATAACCTTGATGGTGATCAAATAGTTGTTGTGCTTAGTGCACAATGGGTGCTTCTGGTTAGGAGAACCGATACCCATCATAGATATGTTAATCCATAAGGTCACATTGCTACCACATTCAGGATTGAATTCGGCCATGGCATTTGGCAGAAAGACGGGCGAGCATGACCTCACCATGTGAATGAAGGACACATTCAAGCTCACCAAGGAACCACAAGGATACTCAATTTCTAGCATAACCGACCCTATGGTTAAGGTCACCACCTAGATTTTGGCTAGGAAAATAATGAGCAAGTGTCACACAGATGAAGTGTTGGCACCTGTTTTGTCATTAGTGGTCCAGTGCATGGAGGGCATACAATTTAATTGGGCGCACTACCTCTGTGGTGATTTCGTCGCAAACTAAAGAGAAGCACAAGATGAGAGTAATACCTTCCATTACACTTGGATCTTACTCTCAATTGTGTTGATTGCATGGGAATTACTGGAGGACATCCATTTTCCTCCGGTCGCATCAGATCTACGAGAAGCAATGAAGTTCGCTTCGCTTTGGGCCACTAAGGATGCCACGAGGGTCAAGGACACCAAAATATTTTAGGTGCTAATGGAGGCAAGCATTTGTGCCGCAATAAAATGCAAGCTGAGGTTATCACTAGTTGTCTTTGAGTAGTTGTCAGGATATGTGGAGTTCAAAGTGAACTTCCACTATGTTTCCATCTGGGCGCGGAAGGACCCCAAGCAAAAATGTTATGATATTCCCTACTTGGAACTGAACGATGAAATCACCCTGATCCTAGAGAGTTGGCCATCATAGTGGCGCACGGACTCAAATTTTTCCGCTGGGTCTAGGAAGTCTGCCACGAAGCACAAGAATGAAGAGGCTCGCTAAAGATGTAGCACTTGGCTAACAAAAGGAAAAGGAGGCTAAAGGAAAAGCTAACGTAGAATGCACTGCTAAGAAGCAGGCAGAGGAGGAGGAAGAATAGGAAGAGCATGAATGTGACAGAAGTTAGAAGTCTCCATCATTGCAGATGGAGGAAGAAGAGTAGCAATTAGGAAAAGGGGTTACAGACCTAGAGACTACTCCATTCTAGGTTAAGCGTACTAGGGTGCAGGAAAAAGTAGGGCCACAGAAGAAGTGCAAGACTAGAAAATCATCGCTTGACCCGATCACTTTGACTGAAGGTGATATAAATGATATTGGGGACACAGTGAAGGACGCAACCATGGAACTGCTACAACAGTTCGAGTAGCAACAGAAGTAGGCCTTGGTCACCATTCAAACGGGTCTGTGTGAGTTGTAGATCCAAGCCACTCAAGTGCAGACCAGTGTCGGACAACGTAGGACTGCATCAACTATCTTGGCGCCTGGGACCTCAAAAGTAGCAGATCTGGTTTGTTCCTCAGATCCTCGGGCCTTCATGTTGTCAGATGAAGCATTAACTATAGAAGTGGAAGCTGATAAGGCCACCATCAGTGCTCTCAAGAAGGTTGGGTTGAACTTGGCCACGCTTCCAAGTGAAGTCATTCACACCCTACACGACGGTGTGATCACGAAACTTCGAGCCAGAGAGCAGTGCGCGTTGAATGTGATCAGCGAGCAGAAGGTCAAAAATGCCCAAATGTTCATAGAAAAGACTTCTGCGATTGATATCCTTAAGAAGATCATAGATAAGAATGAGTGCACCACAGCTGTGATAGTTGAGGCCTGCAGGATTGTTTCGGAGCTGAATATCCCAGAAGATGCACCACTCAATGCAAGAATTCGAAAGCTCGTTGCAGGTGTGCACGACGTAAGGACAGAGCTGGCTAAGGTTCAGTTTGGGCTTAACCTTAAGTTCACAGAGCTTGAGTTGAGGGCCCAGCCTTCGACTCCACTAGAAGTCAAAGAGCAGCGTGAGGTAGCTATCAAAGATACAGTTTCTGCAGTGGATTCCGTAGTGAAGGATTGTACTTCGCTCTTCGAGCAGTCGCTCGAAGTAGTTACTAGTCTACAGGAATATCCCAATGTATAGCAGCTATAAACAGAAGCAAGGGAACTACAACAGAAATATGATGAGGTCAAAGAGATGACACACACCGTTTCCATCACATTGAGGTTGGCGAAGTTGTAGGAAGCGAAGGCATTGAAGGAACAGGTGGACGTAGCGCAGCACAAGGAGGCAGTACTAAAGGCCAGATTAAGGCCTTGGCTAGATGAAGCCTATGTGCTCACGACCTCTATTGAAGGAAAATTGGTTAGTCTACAGGCAACACAACAGAAAATAGAAGAAAATAGTGCAGGACCAATTGGTTGAGTAGGTTAAGCACATTAGGGGATTTTTGAGGTCTAAAATGGGCCTCCTAATAAAAATGTATAACCAAAATAAAATTTATAAGAAAGAATAGGATTCAAGATGATGATGCCAACCATGGGGGATGATTCACCATTCTTGGAGTAAAAAAGTACAAAGATTAAAAAATAATAAAATAATAAAACTACTTTTTCAACTTATGTCCCTAAGTTTTTACTCAAACTTCGAGTGTGATTACTTGTTGGATGAAAAATTTAATTCCTCATCCAAGGAGTACCCATTCTGCATACTTTCGATGGAGCTTGCTACACAAAAAATAAGAAATACATGAAAAAATGTGATTGCAATAAAGTTTTTCATGTATTTCTCATTTTTTGTGTAGCAAGGTTCATCGAAAGTATGCAACATGGGCACTCCTTGGATAAAGAAACAAATTCTGCATCCAACGAGTGTTTCCACTCAAAATTTGAGCAAACGCATAGGGAGATAAGTTGAAAATATGAGTTAAAAAAATAGTTTTGTGTTTTTTCCCTCTAAAATTTGATGATGTAATATAATATTATTTTATTATTTCCACTATTATGTTATAATTTCCTTAGGAGGCCCATTTTAGAACTAAAAAATCCCCTAATGGGCGGTGACACAGTGTATCGCCAAGGTTGCAGTAGTACAGGTGGAGCTGGGAGTTCTTCGCGACAAGATCTCCGCGCCAACAGAGTGACTTGGGGGTGAGTCACCAGATTTGTGTTGGGGGCCTGTTGGGAATGGGTTCCTAGGGTCAATTTTGGAGTTAAAAGACCAAGTTTTGGGTTAAAGGCCCAAGTTTTATATAAAGAATGTAAAGTCTCCGCATTTCATGGTCACAGAGCACGAAGATGTAAAAGAGTCATCAAGGGTCTCCACCCTTAGTTTATGTAACTTGTGTCGACTTTATGAGATCGACCCTTGGTCCGCAAACCATGGGATTGTATAAAAAGGGAAGTATTAGAAGAGTCTAAGGAAATTTTTAGTTCAGTTCAGATATTTTTTGAGGATTCATTGATGTAATGGGTCTGTGAGGGCTAAGAGCGAAGAGTCTTAGCATAGGAAGGAGGCTTTGCAGCTATGTGCGCAGAGGCCTAGGGTAAAAGTCCACAGCTGAGTGCATGGAGCCCTGCAACTGTGTGCACAACATAGTTAGATTTTGTAAAGGAGATCTGAACATCAATAAAGAGAATTATATTGGAATTACCTATGTACGATCTATGGAATTACCTGTGTACGATCTATTTTACTTATGTTATGAATGCATGCGATTATGTTATGGTGAATACTGGCTTTATGATTTAATGTTGTATTGATGTGCGAATCTATGCATTTTGCTTTGTTATATGAACGCAAGTAGGAATATCTGTTTACGTGAAGATAATCATAATGCATGTTGAAGTTATCCACTATTTAAGCTAATCTGGGTAAAAACAACAGTAAGAGTAATTACAGAGGTATGTAAGTGCCTGAATCACCTATTTAGGGTACATGAAAGACATTCGTAGACCTTCGTGGAGGTCTAGAGGAAGCATAGGGGAAGTATATCGATAAGCTCTAAAAGGCTTATCGATCTACGTGAAGGAGAGGTTAGGGTATAAAGCGACATCACTACCATCTCAAGGTGTGGAAACTTGGTTCTTGCATCCCCCCATACTACTTCGGGTGAGACTTCAGTCCGCACTCTATGGATTGATGTTGAAGGGGCAAGTAGTGTAGGGATTTTCTTGGATAATTAACGCTAAACTTGGATCACAACCCATCAAGCCAACACATGTTCTTGGAGACCTACATGAAACCGATCCGCGACAACAAATCTATGAAAGACCTGCAGGAGTTAACAAAGAAATGCACTTGCAAAGAGAACACCCTTGATGAACATAGCATAGTTAGGAAAATTGGCAAACATAAGGCTAGAACGGTGCATAGGATGAGGCTCATCGCGTAGATAGGAGATTATGAGATGGATCAGGTCATCTTGGATCTTGGGTCTGATGCGAACATTTTGACAAATCAAACATGGGAAAGAATGGGGAGAAATGCGTTGTAGTGGTCTCTGATGTAGCTCAGAATGGAAAACCAGCAGAAGATCATTCCTATGGGACGACTATATGGAGTAAAAGTTGATATAGAAGGTGCGAGCACGATGGCTAACTTCGAAGTGATAGAGACTGTTGATGACAACAATCCATACCTTGTGCTCCTTGAAATTGACTGGTCCATTGACATGAACGGGGTCATCAATTTAAAGAAGAGGACAATGTCATTTGAAAGGAAATCGCTTCTAGTTGTAGTATCATTGGACCCTGTAGAAGGGGCGCGCTACATTGAACTAGTCCATGACTATGAAGAAAGTGAGCATGAGCTAGATCAGATCTAAAAAATAATAGCATGAGACCAAGACTAGATCAATCCAATGGAAGATGGACAGATTGCATGGGACCGAGAGAGTTCTTGTACCTCTGATTCAGATGAAGAGTTGGAGCACTCGTAGAATCATTTGCATGAAGTATCTACACTATGCTGCAACATGATGACCAAATCATTGTGTTGTGTTTTGTCTGAGGTAAGGAACTTACCCTATTATGATGGTTTAACTAACGTGGATATTTTATTGTATGAATTTGAGCGTGAAGTCTCTGAGCATCACCAATTCCAAGCATTAGGTTTAGCACTGCACACTACGCTTGCATGATGGTGGGGTACGCATAAGAATAACTTTGATGGATTGCGGGATTATAGAAGGATGATGAGGTTGCAGTTTGGACATCCTAACACTCAATTGATTGAGAAATACGATGGGAGGGATGATCTGTGTGATCACCTAGTGAAGTGGACTAAATTTTATGGAATGGAGCTGGAGCCAGAGTGGATACACTTATTTTTCCATACTTTGGACACAATCCCCATGAAATGTATTTGGAAACAGAGCTCTACCATGGAACCACAGAATGGGATATATTGGGGGGAGGATTCTTATTGACCTTTAGTTTTGAAGATGTCTTCGTGAGCATTGATGAAGCTTTGCAAGAGATTAATGCAGTTATATTCAGAACACTATAAGAACCTCCAGAATGGGTCCAGCTAGATTAGAGCACCCAGTTGTGCCATGCATTGGAATGTTATAATGTAACCACTGAGGAGGTGTATGATTATCCTAGAAATATCAATATTCTAGAGGCAGAAGGGCATCTCGAATTCGAGGGCCCGTAAATAGACAACTCGAACATCACCGCACCTTTGAAAACAAAGCAAGTAAACATTAGGACTGAATTAGAATTGAAGTTTGCAAATATTGGAGATTATTGGGATGACACTATTGTGGATAAAGTTTCCGAGTTACTCCACGAATATTAGGATCTGTTCCCTACCAAGTTTACGTATTTGGAGGCATATTTGGTGATTTGTGCATTATGAAAATCACTCTGAAGCTAGATGCGAAGCCTGTTAGGCAGAGGTCATACCGCCTGAATCCTAAGTATAAGGAAAAGGTTCTCTTGGAGTTGGATAAGATGTTGGAAGAAGGCATCATAGAACCAGTGGAAGAATCTGATTGGTTGATCCCAATGGTGGTTCAGGAGAAGAAGCAGAAGGGAGAAATAAGGATTTGCATAGATTTATGGAAGCTTAACGATGCGTGTGTCCATGATCCCTTCCCAACACCATTTACCAATGAAGTATTAGACAATGTTGGAGAGCAGGAGACCTAATTGTTCACTGATGGGTTTTTGGGGTATCATCAGATCAAGATTGCACCTGAATATAGGATAAAAATGACCTTCACGACGGAATGGCGATGTTTTCAATACATTTTGATGTCGTCCAGACTCAAGAATGTGCCTACGATATTTTCTTGCATAGTCATCGCATCATTTGAGGAGTTCATTCATAAGTTCCTGCAAGTATATTTTGATGACTGGACGGTATTTGGATTAGTAAGGCACCATGTAGAAAGTCTGCACCTAATGTTAAATACATGTTGTAGATACGAGATCACGATGAATCTGAAGAAATTCATCTTCTTTGTTCCCTTCGGGATCTTACTGGGTCATGTGGTGTGCAAGCAAGGGTTGATGGTGGGCCTTGCCAAGATTGCAGTGATAGTGAATCTAGAGGCCCCGAGAAATGTTAAGCATCTATGTGCAATGTTGGGACATACGAGATATTACAGAAAATTTAGCAAAGCATATGCTCTGATTACCACGCCTATGGAGAGACTACCGAAGAAGGATGCAACATTCTGCTAGGACGAAGAATGTCAACGTTGCTTAGATGTTTTGAAAGAAAATATGGTCACCGCACTGATCTTGGTTTTCCTGGATTAGAAGAAGGAATTTCATGTTCATGTTGATGCCTCTTGCATTGTGTTGGGTGTGATTTTGACACAAGCTGGTGAAGGAGAAATGGACCACCCTATAGACTTCGCAAGTAGGAAATTATTGAAGGTTGAGAAGAATTACTCAGTGACTAAGCGTGAAGGATTGGACATGGTATACGTGCTATAGAATTTCATGCACTATTTGTTAGGAGGGAATTTCAAGATGTACATAGATCATTTTGCCTTGAAATACCTAGTCAATAAGCCTTTGTCGGGGGGGAAGATCTGTCGATGGATGTTGTTATTCCATGAGTGTGACTTTGAGGTCATTGTGAAGCCAGGGAGGTTGAATATGGGACTTGACCATATATTGTGGATCGAAACAGGAGAGGATCCTAATCATTTGGAGGAAGGGTTTCCGGATGTGCAGATCTTCGCAGTGCGTGTAGCCAATAATCATTTTGTAGATATCATTCATTTCTTGACTACGGGGATGGCACCAGCAGGATATACAAGTAAAAAAAAACAAGCTAGTAATGTGTGCAACAAAATTTTTAGTAATTGCAGGAGATCTATATAAGATGGGTGTATATGAGATATTGCGAAGATATGTGCCATATTTTGAGTTAAATAGCATTCTTGTTGAAGCTCATGGAGGGGCTGCGGGAGGACACTATGTAGGAAAAGCGACTACCCAGAAACTTTTACGTGCAGTTCTATGGTGGCCAATATTTCATAAGGATTCCAAAGTGTATTATAAGGCATGCAATGTGTGTCAGGGAATGGGAAGACCATCGCAAAGGGATGAATTACCATTATAGCCTCAAGTATCGTTTTAGCCATTTGAAAAATGGGCGATTGATTTTGTTGGGCCAATTCAACCACCAGGGAAGAAAATTGGTGCGCACTATATCATCACCACGACAGAATATATAACCAAATGGGCATAGGTGCAGCCAGTTAAGGAATGTACAGGGGCTACAACAACGAAGTTTTTGTTTGAATATGTATTAACTAGGTTGTTGCCTAAAAGTGTTGATAAGTGACAGAGGTACGCTCTTTTTGAATGAGACAATCAGTGCGTTAACCAAGGAATTCTAGGTCTACCACCAAAAGAGTACACCATATGACCCACAGGCCAATGGAATTATTGAGCCCTTCAACAAGATTTTGGAGAATGCCCTGACAAAAATCTGCAAAACCAAGCAAAATGACTACTTGAAAGAAGCTGATAGGACAAACGTTGTTCAAGTTGGTCTATGGTGTAGAAGCTCTGATGCTAATGGAGTATATTGTGCCTAGTCTGCGCATAGTAGCTCTCACAGGTATGACATATTGCGAAGCCTTGGAGGAATGACTCATGCAGTTGATGGAGCTTGAAGAGGACTAATTCTTGGCTGGATTCCATCAGCAAGTACAGAAGGAACGTGAACAATCATGGTACGATCGACACATCAAGCTTCACACATTTGAGGTAAACGATCTGATATTGTTATATTATAGTAAGTTCACTACCATGTAAATTTTAGATGCATTGGCTAGGGCCATATATTATCAAAGAAATTATAGATGGAGGCGCATTTCATCTCGAAAAGATGAATGGAGAACCTTTTCTGGGAAGGGTGAACGGGATCCAATTGAAGCTATATATAGGGGATCTTGCGCAATGACCATATGATGGTAGGATAGTCTTAGTGCTCCAGGCAGTTGCAAGGAAGTGCAGGACTACGTAGTAGGTGGACTGCACGAAAGATGATGAAGAGATGATTGATGTAGCTGCATGCAGGAAGCTGCACACACAAAGATGTGCTATGGAGGTAAGTGCCACGTAGCACAGTAAAAAAGTGACTGTTGGAGTCAATGTTCATGATTTAACAGCTAGAATACAGTTAAGAGGAGCGGGCTGGTGGAATTTAAGGGCAAAATATTTGAAGATCTCCCACCAAAACAACATTAATTTTTGAAGTTTGGGGGTAACGGTTGGATCTGAGTTCAAATACCCCTATAAATTACAAGTGCTTGTCTAATAGAGAACACTTTGAAAACTTAAAGTTTTTGCTGAAATTTGTTATCTGATGCTTATGAGCCGAGTGTTTTGGGAAGAATTCTTCGCCCACACAGACGTTTCTCTAGAAGCCCGTGAGCTGTTTATGGAAAGGATGGCTACCACCAACCCTGCCAAAACCTTGAGTTTGGAAGCAACCATATTTGACGGTTTAGGACCTAAAGTATACATTGTTGAAGCTACACCTACGGTACCCATGGCGCTGAGGTTACCAAGGCGAAAACAATCCATGTTGAAAGAAAAGAAACCTACAAAAAAGGAGAAGTAGAAAAAGCTAGTGCAAATACGCGCTTGCCAAAGGAAGCATACGATGACACCAGCCTAGAAGAAAGATAAAAAACCAACAAAAGATAAGCATAAGGTTGTATGCCTGGAGGCAGAAGAAGGCTAGGGAACGAAGCATATTGATGTTGAAGGCACAAAACCAATCACGAAGCTACCTAGGTATATCCCTATGAGAAAGGGGAAGGCGCAGATCACTAAAGACCCTAACTCACACAAATTTTCCATTTCTACACCCCTGCTGCCTGAGCAGGTTCCTTTTGAAGGTTTGCGGCTTGCGCGAGTCCCATTATTGAAGATGGAGGATTGGGACCTTGTGGATCATGCTAAGTTCCCACACTTAGCAATGGAAAAGTATATGAAGAGAGTTTACTATGAAGAAATGGGGGTGATAACGCTGGAAACGGAGGAATGGGTCCGTGGTGTTGAGCAATCAGGATTTCTCAACTTGCTATGGGTGTCACACTACCACCACACCCCCATTAACACAATTTTCATCCGCCAGTTGCTCACTTTGGTGCATGATGGGTGTTTATGGCTAGGAGGGCCTATACCCATCACAAATATGCTCATTCACAGGATTACACACTTGTCGCATGAAGGTTTAAACCCAGCGAAGGAGTTTGGTGGAAAGATGGGGGAGAAGGAGCTTGCTGAGTGAATGAAGAAATATTATGAACTTGTAAATAAGTCATGCAGGTACTCAATTTTTTCTATCTCAGACCCCGCAGTTTAGTTGGCCGCACAGATATTGGCAGGAAAGGTGATGAGGAAGTGCCACACAGATGAAGTTCTGATGCCCATAGTGTCCCTAGTTGCTTAGTACATGAAGAGCGTCCTATTTAACTGGTCCAAGTACTTGTGCCAGGAATTCCTCGCGAATTGCTACGAGGCCCAAGATGAAACCAAGCCATTTCATTACACTTGGTTACTACTGTCGATTGTATTGGTTGCATGGGAACTGCTGGAGGATAGCCAGTTTCCTCCTCTGGAAGAAGGATTACCGGAGGTAGCATATTTCGCCTCCCTATGGGCTACTAAGGACTCCACGGGGGTCACAGAGACACAAATATTTTGGGTCCTAATGGAACCAAGTCTTTGTGTGGCTATTAACTAGTGCCCAAGCTTGTCCCCAACCTTGTACACACAACTATCAACCTACACAACCTTCAAGGCTGACTTTCACAGAGTATATATCTAGGCACGAAAGGATCTAGCATAGAAGTGGCATGATTTTCCATATTTGGTGACAGAGACCAATGTGCAGGAGGTAGTGGTGTGTTGGCTAGCCAAGTGGCACGCCAATTCAGATCTAGCTTTTGGGCCAAGCATAGGTGCAGAGAGTGTGGCCACGAAGAAAAGGAAGGAGGTAGGTAAACAAGTTGCACAAAAAAATAAGGATGATGCAGGGAAAGCTTGGGTTGAGAAGGAACATGCTTCCAAGGAGAAGGAAGAACAGGAGCAACGTGAGACCCAGAAAGGTGACAAGTCACCTTCGCAAGCAACATAAATAAAAACAGGGCAATGTGGTGGAGACAAAGAAGGACATCATGACCCCTTCATTTTGAAAATAAGTGAACTCGAACAAGGTGGATCGCAGAAGAAGAAGAAAGCCCAGAAAACACAGGTCAATCACATGGTGATCAAAAATATTGATTTGGATGAGATCGGTGATGAAGTCAAGGACACTGCAACAATAGTACTACAGTAGCTCCAACAACACTACAAGCAAATATTGGGATGATTTTAGAAGGATGTCTGAGAGTTGTAGCTCCAAGCAACCAACATCCAAGCAGATGTTGGGAAAATGAGCGGCGCAGCAGGCAGTTCGTCATGAGGTCAAAGTACAGATGCAAAGATGATTCTGTGGCCGCAACATGTACGGGTATTCCCCTTACCTGCAGGTTCAGTCCATGCCGACACCGAGGAATAATGAACCCTCCTTGAAAAAATCCGAAATATGCGCCTGAACCTTACCATGATGCAATTGGAGTCATTGCATGTGTTATCACAGGGAGTCATGGAAGAGCTTTGCATCAAGGAAAAGTGAGCTTTCAGTGTCGTGAGCGACATCAAATTTAATAATCAGTAAATTTTCACTAAGAAGACACAGGTTTTGCAAGAGAAGGAAACGCTCCATGCGCGCAGTTCACGCCTGAAGTCATCAGTTGCGGAGGCATGCAGAACTGTTCCTAAGCTCCCTACTCTCGAGGATGCACAGCCAGAAGAAAAGATTATAAAATTAGCTACTGGTGTGTGCGAAGCCAAAGCTGAGGTTACCCGAAATGAATTTGAACTCAACATGAACATCACCGAGTTGTAATTGAAGTTGTAGCCTATGACTCTGCTAGAAGTCTCGGAGCATCGCGGAGTCGAAATCAAGGAAGGACTGGCCACTCTCGATGCCACAGTTGTAGACTACACAATAGTATTCGAGCAGGCCATGGAGTTGGTAACAAATCTGCAGGAGGATCCAAACCTACAAACACTAAATATCGAAATAAGGGAGATGTAGTGGAAATATCATGAAGTTAAGGCAATGACGCACTCCATTGCATTAGCACAGTGCCTTGCAAAATTACAGTAGGAGAAGCAGCTCCTAGCGCAAGTAGAGGCGACACAGAAGAAGGAGGCCTTACTAAAGGCTAGGCTGTAGCCATGGTTAAAAGAAGATTATCAGATCATGAAAACTATCCAAGATAAGCTAAAGGGGTTGCAGCAGATGCAACAGACAATGAGGCTGACCACAGAAGGACCAACTACAGAAAAATTAGTCGAAGAAGTCAAGCAGGCAACCATACATAGTGCTGTTGAGATTCCACTAGTTCATGTGGAGTTTGGGGATCTTCAAAACAATATCACAGAGCTAGTTGAGTGACTCGAGGGTGAGTCACAATCTTTGTGTTGGGATCCTGTTGGGATGGGGTCCCCTGGGTCAGTTTTGGGGTTAAAAGAACCCAATTTTTGATTTATTTTTTGTAAGTAATGTAAAGTCTCTACAATTTGTGGATGTGGAATGCGTAGATGGTTAGGAGTCAAAGGGGTTTTAGCCCCTTTGTTATGTAAAAGTTGAGTAATTTTTGAGGTCCACCCATGGTCTACGGACCATGGGATTGTATGTAAAATGCTATAAATAGGTGAGTCTTAGAGAATCTAAGGCATGTCTATGTGGATGTAATGGGTAAGTAAGGGAAAAGGGATAGAACATAGAGTGGGTTAGATAGGAGAGAAAAGCTCTGTGGCTGAGTGCACAGATTCCTAGGTAGAGTCCGCAGCTGAGTGCGCAGACCCCTAGAGTTTAGTGCACATGATAGTTTTGAGTCTATAAAGTTGAAATGAAGATAAATAAAGAAGATTACCAAAGAAATATTGTGTATATCTATTTATTCATGTTTAATTCTATTTACGATAAATGTTGTGGATGAATAATGTGTTTATGAAATATTGATCTAATGGTGCACAATTCTATTGGATAACTATTAGATAATGTATGCAAGCATGTTTTTGTATTTTCACGAAGACTCTGATGAATTATCTAATGTTTTCTAAATACTTAAGTAGATTTGTGCGAACACTAATCTAGGATTGTTCTCTGATGTGCGTAAGTGGATAAATCAACTGATAAGGGTATGAAAAATCTTATCATAGACTTTCGTGGAGGTCTGGAGGCTGTTTCAGTAGATTTGCAGTACTGAGCCCTAAGGGCTTATATATCTGTGGGGAGGAAGATATGAGGCACTAAAAAACATCACACTCGTCTTTGGATGCAGAAACTTGGTTCCTGCATCCCCCCATAATGCTTTGGGTGATATTACAACTTGCACTACACAAGATTTTTCCGAAAGGGCCAATAGTGTAGGTACTTGTGGTTGGCACAACTAACTCTGAACCCATGTCAGGACCCCCAAGCCAATAGTAGGCAATGTGACACACCATTGAAATGTGTTCCCTCAAAGCATGAATGCGAATAATGAGTAGGAAATGTAATCCTCATGGATTTCATGTCTTATATAGAAGGCTATGAAGGAAACTATGTGTCTAAGCTAGACTGCTCCGCCTTCACCATCGTATGTGTTATGTGACAAGTCATTCCACATATCCTCTGTTACTTCAAAATCACTTCCATAAGAAAGACATCTCAGAGGATTAACTGTAGCATAAGTCATGAAATATTTGTTTAGATTCTCTTCCGGATTCATCGCATAGGATTCTTTTCCATTGACGTTTCGAACCTGAAGATGAACCAACGTTGCTGGTTCGAAACGTCGATGGAAAAGAATCCTTATGCGATGAATCCGGAAGAGAATCTAAACAATGATGAAACTTGCAGAAACCTCAAAGGCAACATGAAATATTTGCAGAGATTCAAAATAGACTTTGAGGACTCATCTTTTCATATGGCTCTCCTTCTACCGCAAAAATTTTTGATGGTGTTGGACCCGCCAACATGTTAGGGGATATCCCTAGTAATAATTCCCAACTAGACCTCAGACCATTTGGAGTAGGAGGCACATCAGTGGGTAGTACAATAGTGCCTTGATTGCGATAGCATAGAGAGGTAAGCAAGATATATTTGTCGGAAGTAAGGGTGTGACCTTGCAGTGAGTAAAGAGAGATGCATGGGGGGGTTCTATCACATGAAGAGGAAAAGGAAGTGTGTCCCTTAGAAGTCGTAATAGTACGCAGCCTAAAAGGAACACATGAGAAGAATTACATCACGGGTTGGAAGTGGAATAGTCCATAATCCAGGGTGATGGATTAAACCAACATCTTGATTCCAACAAGATTCATAAAATCATATACAAAATAGTTCATACATGAATGTGTAATTTAAATAACATACATTGCTATGGTAACCAGAATAGTCCAACTACAATAACAACATATGTATGAAAATGTGTTGGCTCTATTATATTATATGTAAAGTGAAATTTCCATCCGTACATACAACTATGACAACCATTAGCCCCAATAGTGGAATGTTACAGTCAACACTGCCTACTCCTCCAAAGAGATGTACTCATTTTGCACTATGGAGAAGCCACGGCTCATCACAATACTCTCCAAGCCCTCTCTAAGAAATGGCTAGCAAACTTTTGGCTCCCAAAATATTGTTCTATGAGTTATGAGGTTCTATACATAGCAAAGGGTGGGGTGACCCTTGACATTCCCCTTTGTGACTCTTAGACTACCCTCATGACTCTTCAACTTCATTACATATAGCTCTTTAAATTACATATGACTATTTGCATTCCACTAATGACACTTGGAATTTCACTTTATATTACATTTGATTACAATAGATATGACTCATAGTAGTGAGGTGGTCGAGACAAATCATAAAACAACTCGACATGACACTATTGACATGTACTAGCTAATTGTGGTGTCCATGTCAAGTTGTTGCATTTCTAAGTGATGGATGTGATTTACTTTGTATTCACCTTCACATAGCTTGGTGTTGTGGGGTCTTCAATGGTCTTGGTCTTTTCAAGATGGTTACATGCATGTGTTTCTTTTGCTTCCTAATTGATGTGCTTTGTTCATTTGTCTAGTTGCAAGTATGTCTTCTAGCATGTGTGCTCCTTCTTAGTCCCGTTTGTATTCAATGTACCTGTTCCTGCGATTCACTCATGACGAGATGACATCAAATCCAAAACCTCCTAACCCCTAGTCTAGAATGATGCATCGTTCTCATGTTCTAGGTGACAGGGATGGAGGAAAACTCATTGAGACAGTGCAGAGCGCAGCTCAGGCTGGAATGAGGAATTTTGGGAGGACAACCTGCACTACCAGGAAAAATTGTGCAGTGATCACTAGGAGGCAGAATTGTGTAGTGAAAGTCACCATTGGTAGCTATAATATGTGACCCTGAGGGGAGTAGGTTCAACACAGTTTTCAGAGGGAGGACAAAGCAGGGATGCAGAGGGACTACTGGGAATTTCTTCATATTTTTCAGAGGGAAGATAGAGCATGGCTGCAGAGGGACCTGTTGAGAATAGTTGCGTAATTTTTGGGAATATTACAGGACAGGAAGCAGGGGAACTACTAGACATTTATGTGTAATTTCTAGAGGCATTGCAGAGGAAGGATGCAAGGGTCAACTGGGAATTTATGCGCAATTTCTGAGAACAATGAAGGATAGGGTAGCAAATGACCAGCTGGGCATGTCTATGTAATTTTAGGGAACATTGTAGACCCAGGTCTCAGAGAAGTGTAGGCTTCCGGGAGGCAAGTGGGAGGCTTGATCAGTGTGTTTGAGAATTGCATAGTTTAGTTTGGTCATGGAGGAAATTTTTGCACAGTATTGGAGGCAGACATGTTTCTCACTTCCAGGATTGCGTAGTGCACCTGGCCTGAGGGACAACCTCAAGCACTGCATAATTCCAAATAGCATAGTAGCACCATTGAGGGAAAAAATTGTGTAGGACAGCTCAATTGGGGTATGGGGAAGTGAAGTTGTTCCGTCAAGAGACTTTCAGGAAAATGGCTAAGTGTGACAGGCAAGTGAACTTGTGATGACTTGACATTGTGATCACACACTTAGCATACTTTGAAAACATGATGAAACTAACCATCGGGACAACATAGCAAAGTGTGACCCTTTGTGGGACTGTCTAAAGGTGAAAATGACAAGTGTGACACTTGGGATAGACCTTCCGACGATCATGACGACACTTGCGCGATAGTGCTTATGACTTTGTGTGTGAGTGCAACGGATGTTCACATAGCTAAGACAACCCAAACACACAAAGACAAAAGTTCAAAATCACTAGAACTAGATCACAAGCATGACAAAAGAATCAACATGCCAAAGGACAACCATTGGTCAGACAAGTGAAAGGAAGTAAGACACATAGAGGAAACACATGGAGCAAATTTTAGTGCTTGCAAACATGCATGTTATTGAAGAAAAAATGATATGATACTAATCAATAGTACTTCAAGCTACACTAAGAGATGTACTTCAAAAATATGTACTTTACTTACCATACTTACCCTCTAGATGGTTATGCATCTGACGGAGTTTTCATGTGGTCCTGATCTTTTATCATAACTTGGTTTCTTGGTCTTTCTCCTCAACTCCTTGAGATTCATCTAGCATGTCATATTTCCTTGTGGTCATTAAGAGATAGATCTGTGCAGATTCAATGGGCAGTGACGGCTTCCAAGATGAGGCCTTGGGAGGCCAATCTACGTAGTTTCTAAATGCAAGGTAGACCAGACAACTAGAACAACACTGCGCAGTTTTGAGATGCAAGACACTGCTGCGAGATGGGGTCCTGGGAGGACACCTCTGCACAGTTTTTGAATGCAAGATAGACTGGGCAACTGAGGGACAATACTCATATATTCTGGAGACAGTGGGTTCCGGCTAAGGGAAGGACACTAGAGGAAACAACTGTGCAGTTTTGGATGCCAAGGGAGGATGGGGTTCCTACGCATTGCACAGTTGCAGTAGGCAAGGGAAAAGCTTGAGGGTTGCAAAAGAAAAGTGTGCAGTTATGGAAAGCTAGATGAGGCTAGGTTGTTTGGGAAATTGTCTAAGTGTGAGATCAGTGAAACTGGTGTAAACAATGATAGAACTTGACTATGGTCACACACTTGAACACTTAGTGATACAACTTAGACCATCGAGAACATATAAGACATACTCTGCTTGATGCAAAAACCTTTGTGACAAGAGTGTGTGAAGTGAGTGTGAAACATGTCTATGTAATGAGAACAACTCATATGCACAAGATTACCCTTTGAAGTAGAACAAAATTCCCTTTACATGAAAAATGATAATCCCCATTCCCAAAGATGACACATGCAGTATAAATATGAGAACGTGAACAACTATTAAGATCAAGGAGGGGGGTTGGAGATCATCAGCTTACCAGTAAGTGACTAAGGAACGATTGATCACAAGATCCATGGTAGGCTGTGAAATTTGCATGCGATCCAAAATTTTGGAGGGTGGTTGTAGCCGCTACAACATTGGCAATACACTAGTAGAACTCCAGCTCTTTGTATGGACCTTGTTTCGTGAAAGCTATTCTAACCCTTCTGAAATTATTGTTTGATTTTTTGATCGTCATGGCTTCCTCACTAGCTTGAGTGAAAGAAGTAGTCCCTACCATTATCTTGATTGGTTAGCACATGTACCAATCCAAGTCAAATGAGTTGTTTCGATTGGGGATGAGGGGCATATTGATGCACAAGTAATATAATTGTCAGAGTTTTATTTTCATCTCTGGTGTTGCTCTACTACCACCAGGCCTAGACAGTACCCCGACAGAGTCACATAGGAACACAAGCATCGCTCTGCTACTAGTGAGCGTTGTCAGTACCCCGACGGATTTACTTGCATCACATCTCTGTGGAGGAAGCCTTTCTCTTCTTTCGCCTTATTTACTTTTTCATTTTTCATTTTTTTTCATTTTTCAAAGGACTGTGCATAGGGACTTATTCATTTCATAAGGCGGAAGAGGGATGCCAAATTATTGAGAGAAGAAGAAGTTTTCCCTTCAAAGAATTATGTTATAAATACCTATGACATAATTGTGAAGGTTTTCCCCCTCACCTTACTCTACTTGAATGAGCTGACAAGGGTTAACCCAAAGAAAACGATTGGAGTAGGCGATACTAGTTAAAAGTGCAAGCGTTGTGTTTTTCACCAAGAATCACTCTGAACATAACGTATTTTCCATCAGGGTATCATTGACTGAAGACAAAAAGCTCTTCATAAAGAGAGTGGACAATAAATAACCAAGTTTTGATATTTGTACAAGCCCTCTTATATTTTCCCGGCTTGTCTCAAGAGCCAAACACAATTTCATGTGAAGCTAACTTATGGGTGCAAACAAGAAAACAAACAAGAAAGAAAGGTCAGAATTAAAGCGAAAGAAAAACAAGCACGCAAAGAAAAACATGCAAGAAAAATAAAGTAAACAAGAAAGAAAATCAAAGCAAGAAAGAAAACACTACTCCTACTCCTACGCTAAACAGTGCATGGGCCCACTCACGTAAAATGCTATTTCCAGTGCAGCGATTGGCACATTGGTTGACCCATGTTGGTGAAGGCATGGTAAATAAGAAAGATAAGCATGTAAACTAGGAAGAAAAAAATATAAGACAATCCATACCAACATGCTCGAAGTTTAAAATTGTCCACAAAAAAGAAAAGAGTAAATGTGCAAGACAAACATTCTGCAGGCATACCATGGTGATGCAACACACTGTGCGCAGACGATGAGCATGTACACTCTTTTGACCGTGAAAAATGAGCAAACATGGAAAAGAAAGAAAACTTTCGCTTAGCAAGAGTGCTCATTGTGTATGATTCCTCCAATGCATGGACGATAGGATCGTGTGATTCTGGTGGAGAGAGTTAAATATATGAACTAGATTGATCTTCAATGCAAACAGAAGAGTGATGAGGAGCCTGGGGTGTTTCAAAAAATTTCTGATCGGGAGTGGAACTGACCTCAGGACAGCGAGGGCCTAACATAACCATCAACGCAAGTTGAAGTCCCTTGATAGCTATAGGGGTTTCCACTTCATCAGTAGGTAGACAATCAAAGACCAGTGGCTTAGAAAGATCGAAAACGAGTGAATCAACATCATGATCGAATGAAGAAGTAGAGAGATCATGACAACCACGATCATAAAATTTGAGCTGTTCATCAACATCCTCATGATCTAACGAATCATGTAGAAGGGTTGATGAGACGTAAGAATGTTCACCCTCTGCATCTCCAAAAATGACAGATGAAAGATAGAAAGGATTTTTAGAGAAAGATGTGTCCTCTCCGCAATGAAATGAACAACTTATATTTGGTGTGTTGTGTGAATGATCGAAAGTAGAAACATCTGGTGATGAGTTTTCACAAGGAAAATCAAAAGTGGCAGAATCACAAGAGGTGTCAGGATAGAGGATGAGGTGCAGATGGAAGGAAGTCATCCTTCACCGCAGGTTCTTCTTCAAATTCCCGCACACACTCATCATGAATGACAACGCAGGTTGGTTGCACAACATCAACTTCGTTGACAACTTGATCCTCGTGAACAAAATATGTGAAGTACGGAACGAGAGAACACAACTCAGTACAATCTATAGGATCAATGGAACCAGAAGACGGAGGTTGAGAAGACAAGACAACATGACAACCAATGGGCTTACAAACCAAATCCACATAGATATCGAGAGCAGGTGGGGTGGAAGGATATGTTATTTCAACAGATGTGTGTGCACCTTCTACCACCTCGCATTGCGGAGCTAGAGCTGCTTGATCAAAAGAGGATGGATGGTCACTTGTGACAACAACCTTCTCCATCTTAGATTTGTAAGCTCTAACACCGAGGTATGTTGGGAGGGGCTCAAATGATTCTAAGATATGCAGATTCTCAGATATGTGAAGAATATATTAAAATCTTTCATTGAGAAATTACTAATCAATTTCATCTTCAGGAATTTGAAATGAAAGATTATGAAAGATTTTGTGAAATTTCTCAATGGATTCATCAAGTGCTTTCCATAATTCCAATTTTTTTTTTATTGAGTGCTTTATGGTCATAATGATGGAAAACATAGGCCAACTCTTCAATCAAATGATTAAAAGAGTGAATAGATGATGCGGGAAATGTGACACACCATTGCAGTGTGTTCCCTCAAAGCATGAATGTGAACAAAGAGCAGGGAATGTAATCCTCATGGATTTCATGCCTTACATAGAAGGATATGAAGGTAGCTCTGTGTCTAAGCCAGGCTGTTCTGACTTCACCATCGTATGTGTTATGTGACAATTCATTCCAAAGATCCTCTGATACTTCAAAATAATTTCCATAAGAAATACATCTTTGAGGATTAATTATATCATAAGTCATGAAAGATGTGCAAAAATTCAAAATATACTTTGAGGACTCATTTTCTTATCTAGCCCTCCTTACAGCGCCAGAAATATTGACGGTGTTGGACCTGTTAGCACTCCAGGAAACTCTCCTAGGTTGCAGCTCAGAGATGCCTGGTAACATATAATCTTCAATATTGTTCTCAGAACTATTGGAATGGATGATGGTTTGGATCAAGTTAGATAATCAATTCAGCTCTATTCTCACTCAAGACATGCATGAACACTCTCAACAACACAAGGCTTTAAACCACTAATGCTCAATAATTTGTAGATTTAATGGATATATGGAGAATACTGACTGTATCAACAGTCAACATATATAAACATAAATGAATGACTAGCTATAGGTAGCAAAAGAGAATACTGACTGTATTGACAGATGTATGTATGACCACATATGAATGGTTATCTACAGGCAACAAAGAAGCCTGCAAGTCTAAGTTATCAAAGCAGAGATAAGATTACAGTTATCTAGCCATAGACACAAAGGAAACATGAACAAACTATCCAAGTGCAAGCATTAAACAATAAAGAGAATGGATGTTGAACATATAATGACAAAAGAAGCTTGTATTTCTAGAATGGAGATGAGAAACTGAAGGAACAAAGGAGGAATAATATCCAGAAGTTGAACCTGTATTACATCTTACTAACAACTATTTATAGCCTGTTTACAATGCTCTTGAGCTCTCTAGAAGGCTCGGAGTCTTAATTTTCCTGGTCTGTCCCATAACTATTTGATTCCCTCTATAGACAAGCATGGGCTTTGAAGATTATTCTTTTCACAACAGAGTAACTGCCCTTCAGATATTTTGGGTAGCTTGATGCGCTGTCTGGGCTATTGATGCGCTGTCTATGCTCCATGAATGTTTTGTCGATTTAGGGGTGAGCTGCACATGCTGTAGCTCTTTCTATTCCTCTTCCGGCCTTTGTTATTTCCTTTCTGGGCTATGTCTCCCTTTGAATACTTAGAAGTACCTTTTCTCTATTTAAACGTAGAAAAACACTGCCTATAGAAAAAATCTGCCAATCTCTGCTTTTCTGGACCTTAAAAAGTCCTTAAACATGGCTTTTTGCTCCATCGAGTCCGCCCTTGGGTCACTATCTCTTGTCGCACTTGGCCTGCTCCTATGTATTTTCCTCGTATTATGAAATATGCAAACAACATTAAAAACTGTGAAAAATCGGCCTTTTCGGACTTCAAAAATTATTAATTTCCCTTCCTGGGCCCTTTCAGGTCCAGGCTTCATCACAATCAATGCTGCCCCAAGGTTCCTTTGTATATCGTTGTATAAATAAATATATGAAAAATGTATTAAAAAAATGCTTCGGCGTGGACTTGAAATCTTATAGAATATCATTCATAATGTCGTCAGGTCCGTCATTATCGCATTGCCCTTATATATATGCAAAGGCCCTGCCCCATGGTTTTTTCCGATAGCGATCTGGCGATGTAACGTGGACCATCAATCCGCACGCGTGATTGATGGTCCACATTTAATCATTGATCGTAGTCGCAACCTCCATATAACTTGCATAGATGTGACCTGCCGATAGCGATCATCGACGATTGCTGATCGACGATGTCCAGCTCTGATTGCCACTACTTGGTTAGCGCTGATAACGAAACCCAGATATAACGTGGGCCGTTGTGTTATAGACATTTTTGTGCCTTACAACTCCAAGTATGAAATGTCCATAAACCAAGGGCTCCTAAGTCCCTAAAAGTGTTGTTCTAACCCCTAAAGGAACAAGGTCAACAAATTACAGCTTCTCCCAGAAGTTCTCCACCAGAAACTGCTCAGAATAAGTCAAGACAGGATCATTTCAGTTGCTCCACTAGCTAAGTGCATTGCATAGCAACTAAATCCACTGGCTAGGTGCGTTGCAACACACCTAAATGCACTATGAGGGTGCGTTGGGTGAGAAATGACAAATGGCAGTGTCATTCCACGAGGTGGAGAGGCAATGGAAGCTTCCAGAATCTTCTCCTATGACACTTGCCTCACTGAATTCAACCAAGGATGAATAAGAGGCCTTCAGTCTCCAAGTGGAAGCAAGAACTGACAGAGAGAAGACACTAATCAAATCACAAGCTAACTCATCCTCCTTACACACATCTATATATGGATCCCTCATCCCAGAGATCTAGGGGCTGGAATTTTGCACATTGTAAGGAATTGTTGTTGGTTTTGAGATAAACATCAGAGTATTGGGTGATCTATGCTTTGTTGGAGATGAAGAGGGGCTTCTTTTCTGGGAGGTTGATGCTGGGTCAGGAACCATTGGTTGTAACTCCTCCTGGATCTTCTTATTTATCAATAAAAACTATTTTATTTTCTCCTCCATGCTTTTGTATCATTGATGCTTGTTACATTTGTATGGTTAACTTAAATCTGATCCTAAGTTGTGTATGAATATAGATCCATGTCTTTGTATAGTTTTCTTCTTCTATGATCTTACAGGTACTTGGTGAAGCTGTTACACTAAAAAATGTCACCATGACTATTTGCAGTTAGTATGGCTCCATCCACTGTCATACTATCCTCCTTGGCAAAGTCTCATGCCTCTGCCTTCCATGTCAAACTCAAAGAAAGAGAGAAAAGTCATTTAAAGTCAAGTTATCTCTGGTACGCAGTTTCTCTCGACCTTACCTGTGTATACGCAACCCAAGTTCACAATACCTGCGTACTTGTACGCTCTGTATGTAAAGGGATGGGTGCGTACTCCTGTAAAGGTCAAAAGGCGCAAGTTTCATCTTTAAAAGGTTACTTGTGGTCATTTCTAGAGCATTCTAGAAGCTTGTTTGACGTGTATGAAGCGCCTCCAGATGGTTCATGTATCCCTATAGAAGAGGAACTTATTCCATCAAGAGGGGAGCTAACCCACCCAAAAGAGGGGCTTATCCCATTGATAGTGGACCTGATTAACTTCTTCTACAGCACTATAAATACATGCATTGGGCCAGAGGGAGGGGAGGTTGAAAGCTGAACATTCCTAAGGGTAGATGCTGCTAGAATTAGGACTTCCTTGTGAGAACTTGTAAGGAGAGATTACCATCTTTAGTTGTTTCCATTGGGAGGTGGTGAGCTGATTAGAGTAAAGGAGGACTCTTGTGGACCCTGGGAGGAATTTGCACAACACCAAGGCTCAGGTTGTAATGGTTCCTTTTGTTACCTTTAATACAAATTAGTCCATTCTTCTCAACAATTTGTTATCTATGAGTTGTTTCATATACTCCTTGGTCTATATGTTAAATATGTTTTATTTTATGTAATATTCAGGTGCTATTTAATTGTGTGACTGTTGGTGAATGCAGGTTTCGAAGAGAAGGAGGAGCTCATCTGGATCAACGAAGTTGGACTACTACAACAGCGTTGGGTTACAGGTAAGATCTAAACACTTGATTTCTCATATTGTAATGCATATTTAGAGAAGGATCGCTCTCATTTGTCTTGTTTGTCACTAGAAAGTATTAGGCTTCTAGGGAGGTCGGTTGTGTCCATGAATGTGTTTGAGTTCTTTTTGATTTGATATTTTGGTCTGAGAAAAATCGTTTATTTTCTGATTTTTGGTTTTCTGACTGTGTGTTTGGGTGGGTTAGCTTAGAGTTATTTTAGATTTTCATTTTTCTTATCCTTGCCAGTAGTACGCAGGCTTTGAGTTCAGCACAGTGCGTACTTGTACGCATTGCGGCTGTGTGCACAGAGCGTACCCACGCCTGTGTCAACAGATCACCCGCGTACCCCTGTCAAATTTGAGAAAATTTCATTTTTTATCTTTTTACTCTTTAGATTTTGTTTTTACTGCCCAGATCTATTAGTTTACTGTCAGAGATCTTCACCTGGACTTGTTCCGTTAGTGTCGAGGGTTTTGGTGGGATTCATAGAGATTTTGCCTTAAGGTTTGATTTTTAACTGGTCCTGTAGTGACTTTGGCGTTAGAGGTTGTCAAACTTTGGATCTCCCTGGTTTTGTCCAATCCTCTTAGGAGTCGGGCCTGTCATAGAAGTCACCCTTGTGAGAGACCTACCTTTGTGTCTTCTCTTTGCGAAACTCGAAAAGTTTGTTTGTTAAAGCCTTGAATTCCATTCTTGAGAAAAAGAACAAAAAGATTTCGATTTTGTTTTTTGATCAGTTTATGATTCTGCATGGACTGATCCTTAGTTACATTTTGACTGAGTAAAACATCCGGGAATCATCCTTGTAGGCTTTTGTCCTCATTAGTTTTACTTTTAGGTAAATTTCCCTTTAATTTGCTTTTGAGTGATTTTGATTTGATTGCCTTAGATTTGTTAAACTTGGTTTTCAATAAATAGTTTTACATGCTTGATTAATATAGGAAAAATACAAAAATTCTTTGGAAACAAGTTTGCTTTGGAAGCATTTGTAGTCTTTTGAAGAAAAGGAAATTTCGTGATAATTAGTGGTCATGAGTTGCATGTTTTGAAAAGATAAAGAGAATTGTTTCTTTGATTGTCTTTGTTAAGAAAGTTGTTTTCTATAAAATTTGCATTCTCTCAACTCTCTTAGCTAGGAGATTCATTGAAAAAGGAAAGTAGTGTAAATCATCTTAGGTGCATCTTTGTAGTGGTTGCGAGTCGAGTCTACACACCACCAGTTTCATCTCCACTACCTTTTGTCTTAAGGAAACCATAAAATTAACGCTTAAAGTAAAATCAACTTAGTAACTTTTATTTACTAGGGCTCTGAAACACCAATATAGATCAGGCTAGTGTCTTGGAGTAGGTGAGTAATTAACTCTCCAAGACAACAAAACCAAACAAGTATCTTATCTTGTGATAGGCTAAATCCAACTGTTTCATTTATACTCTGGGAAAGCTCCTCTTAAAGGAGAAGCACAAGCTCGTGTCCGAACCAGTGAGGGGATCAATCCTCCCTCGTTGGGAACGACGCCAGACACGCACGTATTACAAACGGTAAACCTCGGATTAACCATTGTCGAGGAGCCAGGGGTCACTTGTCGGTAAACCTTGGATTATTGTCAAGGAGCCGGCAAGGGGATTGAGCTTGATAATCTGCCCTTGCGTGCTGTCGGAGTGTAGACTGTTCCCTCAGGTGTATTTGTTGTTGTTGGTAACCTTAGTGACCATTATCTTTAGGATTCTACTCGAGGTGACGGTGGAGGGAAGATCCCACTGTACCTGGAGTAGACGTCGGCTAGACTCACTTGGATTTTCCGGGGGGTTCACTTCACTCGAGACGGTTAAAGTGGAGGAACTTGTGCCAGTCTATTCATTAAGCAGGTTGCCGGGGTAACTGTTCCATCCGCCACTTCTGTATTGAATCCAACGATGTTGGGTTTCATCTCGAACTAGCGTTTTCGGTCCGGAAGGCTACTGTTTGTGCTTGGTTTGACGCCCTAGATTCTTTAGGCGTGTGCTTCAAATTTGTTTGGTTCTTTAGAGACTTTACGTGGTTTGATTTGAGATTTTACTTTGTTTTCGTGTGTAGTAGTTAAAAGTTTTTAGCTGTGGCGGAATTACCGAGACAGTCCCGTAGACTTCGGGGCAAGTCACCTGAGATTGTCACCGGAACCGATTTGTTGAGGAAACTCCGTAGATCACGGGGTGGACCTCCTGAAGACGTCCCGGGTCATTACGAAGGTTTGAAAGTCCTCGTAACTCCTCCTAGTGGCAGTAGAGTAGGTTCACCTGAAGAAGGAGAGTCTTCGTTGGTAGTCCATCCAGATTACCAAAGTCTAGAGACAGGTTACAATCCTGAAGCTGTTGCAGTTTCTGAGCTTGCTGGTAGTTTTTCATCTACTAGTGATATAGGCGAAGAACCTGAAATATCTGAACCTGTTACTCCAACTTCTAGTGTTCCTGATTCACCTAGGATTGAAAGATTCATAACCGAGAATCTTCCTTCTGGTTTGTTAGCTATTGAAGAACTTACTCCAGAAGAAGAAGTAGGCCCTGTTCTTGAAAATCAGCCTACTCTTGACTTAAGAGAGCGTGAATCTATCTTTTAAAATCCACCTAGAAGTACTACTTGGTACCTTTCATTAACTAATTACTTAGACAACTCAGGGATAGGTTTTTCTCCACCTCGTACTCCTTATCCACTCGGAGGTATTTATACTCCTGTAAATATGTCTAGTCAGTTGTCCGTTTCTACTCAATCTCCTGAATCTTTCTTGTATGGTGGTCCTTCTGTTCCTACCGGGTATCAATCACTTTCTGGTACCTTTGCGGGAGCATCTCCTCAACCCATTGGACATGGGTCATTAGCTGGAAGCAATGGTAATAGACCGTTGGGTGTAGGAGACATTTATATGATGTCAGGTTCAATTCCCGGTTCTCAACCTCAAGGTGGTCAATTACCGCCTGGGGGGCAGCCTCAATTAACGCCTGGGGGGCAACCTCAAGGTACTCAAGTTGCAGCTGGGGGGCAACCTCAAGGACAGTATGTACCTATGGTACAATACGTTCCTCAAGGTCAACCCCAACCTCAATATGTACCTCAAGGTCAACCTCAGTATCAATTTATGAATCAAGGTCAACCCCAGTATGAGTACTTACCTCAAGGGTATCTACCCCAGGGTCAGTACTCGAGTCAAGGTTATCAACCACCTCAAGGTCAATCTTACGTTCAAGGTACGAGAAATGTACCTTTCAATTATCAATCCTACCCTCAACCTGGTTACGGATCTCAGTATCCTCAACCTGGTTACGGATCTCAGTATCCTCAACCTGTTACGGGTAAATACCCCGGGATGATAGTGTGGGATCCATCATAAGGTCAACAGGTGTTGCAGCCAAGTATACAATTGTTACCTCAAACTAGACAACCTGTAGTTTCTGGTCCACGCCAGCAACCACAACCTGTCCAGTCAAATGTTCAAACTTCTGTCACTTCGGTAGTTACTCAGCCGCCAATCGCACCTAGTACTCCATCTCAAACGGCTGCTGCAACTACCGCAACATCTACCACACTTACTTCTGGAGTATCGACAGCTCCGGTTTCTACTGTCTCTGCAACCACCCCTCAGACATCTTTACCGTTGTCCGGATCTACGATTCAAACCACGGTTCAGATGCCTGTAGGGCAGCCTGGTTTAAGTACTGTTGTAACAAGTCAACCACAATTTACTTATCAACAGCACCAGGGACAGTACCAATACGGGCCTGCTGTCCAACAACCGGTTTACCAGTATCAACCGTATCCTGGGTATACTTATCAACAACCTCAACAACCCTAGTACGGTCTGGTTAATCCTGGTTTTCTAGGAGGATATAATATCCCGAATGCGATTCCTGTTCCAAGTTATCCTGGATATCCTCCTCCTGGGACTGGTCTTGTGACCCAGAGTTTTAGAGATCCTAACCGGCAATTGCCATTTATCGCAACTTTGGATTTACCCAACTTGACGCACCTAACGAACGATCCAATAAATTATCTTCCGTTCTCGCTGCCAATGCCAAATAAGTTGCCCAGTGATATACCCAAGTTCGAAGGTAAACCTGGAGAGGATCCATCAAATCACGTGATGACTTACCACCTCTGGTGTGCTTCGAATTCTATCTCGGATGATTCGATCCGTTTACGTCTTTTCCAGCGTACGCTCATTGGTCTCGCGGCCAAGTGGTATATTGAGTTACCACGGGCCTCCTTTTATAACTTTAGCCAGTTAGCTACCTCGTTCCTAACTCATTTTCAGTTGCCGGTCAGATACGATAATGGTACTGAGTTATTAACTTCATTAAAACAATCGATGTCCACCTATATTTCTGATCATATCCATGAATGGAGACGTCGAAGACGTTTAGTGAAAGTTTTTATCCTGGACCAAATCTTAGCTGAATGGTTTGTCAAATCATTATTACCGAAGATTACTGAAGGTGTAGCTAAGGCCGGAGTAGTTACTGAGGAGCAAGTCATTGCTCAAGCCCAGTATCTTGACTTAGTTTACACTCAGTTGGGTACGTTGCACGAGAAGATCCCAGATCTTCCGAAGTCGAACCAAATTGCTGCTGCTCCTTCGGGGTCTCATGCTGCTGATGGCATGATTGGTACGGTGAACACCAAAAGTAAGAAGAATTCCTCAAAGAATTCTTCTCCAATCATAACCTTACCAGATTCCCCGACAGGAGAGTCTTCTCCTGAAATTACCGCCGACGTTCACGTTGTAGAGTCATCTACGGCTAAATCAAAGAACGGTGGTAAAAAGAAAGGCAAGAAGAAGGATAAAGCAGACAAGGCTCCAAAGGAGAAAAAAGAGAAGTCGGAATCTAACGACGAGAAACGCAAACCTCGCTATCCTTGTTTAATTTGTGAATAAGATCATTTCACAAGAGATTGCCCTCATCGGGCAGAGGTTGTGAAAATCGTTAAAGGTTCCCCAACTCCTGCTGTTTTGAAAGATCCATTTCCAAAGCAGGAGAGTAAGATGATAGGTTCTTCCTCGAGTGCCAGTGAAGAACCCATATTGATGATGTCTCATCTACGGATTGCGACTCGATCACACGATTATGGTAGTAAGAGTCCTCTTGATGGCAAAGAAGCAGAATCTTCTCACTCTAATCCATCAACCTCAGATCCTGGTTCCGATCCACTACAGATCGAGAAACCTAACCCGGACTTAGTAATCAAACCGCCCGCCAAGGGTATACTTCGAAAGTCTGCTTTCAATCCACATGCGAGAGCAGCTCAGAATTATAACATTGTTGAGGACTTAGTTGTTTCACCCTCAACAATGTCAGCCTTAGAAGTGCTGCAATCATGCCCAACACAACGAAAATTACTTTTGTCGGCTATAGGAGTTGTTGATATTCAGGACCCGAACCTGATAATCTTTGATCTAGAAAATAGTACACCACGTCTCCCTCATCAGATGGCTTTCCAGATTCCAGTGATAGTAAAAAACAGGTCTATTCATCGGACTGTAATTGATGAAGGAGCTTCTACGTGTATTATGTCGATTCAGTGTTGGAGATCGCTTGGTTCTCCTTCGCTGAACCAATCCCCGACTATTCTTAAGGCCTTCGATGGCCGTGGGTTCCATCTGTTTGGCATTCTACAGGATTTTCCTATAGGGGTTGAAGGAAAAACCGTTAGCCTGGATGTGGAGGTGGTTGATGCCCCTCTAGACTACAACCTTCTTTTGGGTCGAAGTTGGTCTTACGCTATGACAATGGTCATCTCATCGGTCTTCAGAGTTATAAAGTTTCCACATAATGGCAAGATCATGAAAATAGACCAGCTGGCTTTCTTTTCATCCGACCTAGCCTCTTCAAAAAGTATCCAGCATGTCGGTAAAATGACTATCCCTTATAGGGATGTTGGCGTAGGATTAGTTAAAGATTCTGGTTTACTGGGAACTTTTCCTTTTCCTCCAATCAACGCAGAACCTTCATTCGCTTCCATTCATATGATTACTTCAGACACTATTATTTATGATGATCCTTGGATTGTCCCATCTGAATCTGAGATAGACTCATTCGGTGATGCTATGCCTTTGAGTCCATATGAAATTGCTTATGAAGCTGTGCAGTATTTTACCGGCTCGTGTTCAACCCAAATTGACCAAATGAATGTGGTCGGTGAAGAATCACTTTTCACATCAACCTCAGAACAGATAGCATTTCCTGAAGTTGTGTCATCTGACGAACAACTTTGCGAAATCCTAAGTGTAGACGATCTACCATGGGAAGATCTCCATCATAGATCTTCATTTTTACCTGAGGATGATGGCTTTGAAAATGATTTTTCATCAATTTTTATGGCTGAATATGTTAAGGACGCTCAGAATCCCACGAAACATCCTGATTCAGAGTTGAATTTGGGGAACATTTCCCGAACTATTGCCATAGACATTTCAGTCAAAGCTGGAATTATTGAGAAAATTCATATAGGTGCCTCATGTACAGATGACGAAATTCAAACATACAAGACCCTATTTCAAGAATTCTGCGACGTGTTTGCCTGGTCCTATGAGGAAATGCCAGGAATTGATCCTTCCATTGTTGTTCATGAAATCAAGACTTACCCGGACGCTAAACTCGTTCGGCAACGTCTGCGTCAGATACACCCTAGGAAAGCGGCTGCGATTAAAGCAGAAGTAGAGAAGCCGTTGAAAGCGGGTTTCATTTATCCAATCCCGTTAACGGATTGGGTATCGAATATTGTTCCGGTGAACAAGAAACAAGGAACAATAAGAATATGCATCGACTATAGGGATATTAATCGTGCTTGTCCAAAAGACAACTATCCCACGCCCTATATCGATCAAATAATTGATGATTGTGCCGGCAGTGAAATATTTTCCTTTATGGACGGTTTTTCCGGTTACAACCAAATCAATATTCTACCTGCCGATCAACCAAAAACGGCTTTCATTTGTCCTTGGGGAACATTTGCTTATTGCAAATTACCTTTTGGACTTAAGAATGCTGGAGCCACTTTCCAACGGGCTATGTCTTATGCGTTTCACGACATCAAGCACATTGTGCAGTCGTATCTCGATGATTTGTCTGCTCATTCTTTACATTGAGCTGATCACCTTGTCCACTTACGAGCTATTTTTATGAGGTGTCGGCATTATCGAATTCGTTTGAACCCACACAAATGTGTCTTCTGCATAGAAGTGGGACGATTGCTAGGATTTGTCGTTTCAAAAGCCGGTATCCGCGTCGATCCCTCGAAGGTAGAAGCTATCATCAAATTGCCTCCTCCTTCGAGTCTGCGTCAACTCCAGAGTTTGCAAGGGAAAGCAAACTTTTTACATCGATTCATTCCTAACTATGCCGAGGTTACAAAGGGTTTCACCCGGTTGTTAAAACAAAATGCTCAATTCTCTTGGGATGATATAGCTCAAAAATCTTTTGATGCACTTAAGCACGCGTTGACCCATGCACCGTTGCTGCATCCTCCCAACTACAACCAGGATTACTTTTTGTATCTCGCCGCCTCCCACTCCACCATTGGGATGGTCTTAGTTCAGGAAGATGAATTCGGAACGGAACATGTGATATATTACCTTAGTCGGATGTTAAATCCAACCGAGCTAAAATACTCGCATGTGGAAAAGTTGGCACTGGCAGCCGTTCAAGCTGTCCAGCGATTTCGTCAGTACATTCTTCTATGTAAAACTACAGTGATTTCGGATTGCAACCCTATGATCTATATTCTGACAAAACAATTGCTAGGGGGCAAGTACTCCAAATGGATCGTTATCCTGCAGGAGTTCGATTTGGAGTTCGAGAAGTCCAAGTCTAAGAAATCCTTAGTCTTTGCCGAGTTAATGTGTGATTTCCCGCGTGTTGATACGGAAACAGTGGTAGAGGAGCCCATTGCGGACAAATCTTTGTTTCTTATCAGCACTTTAGATCCGTGGTATGGAGATATAATTGTCTATCTCCAAACCCAATCCTTTTGGCCCGAAGCTTCAAAGTTAGAATGTCGAAAAATTCGATTCCAGTCCCAACAGTACAAAATAATTGGAGATACTCTTTATCGCCGTGGGGCGGACTTGGTTTTCCGACGTTGCTTAACTCACGAAGAGGCAGAAAGGGTTTTGAATGACTGTCACTCTGGGGCGTGTGGCGGTCATATGTCTGGGTATGCCACAACTCAGAAGATGTTGCGTGCTGGCTATTTCTGGCCGTCCATGCTTAATGATTGTATCATTGCGGTCCGAAAATGCCACAACTATCAAGTGTTTGATCGCAAGATGTGCGCACAACCAGCTCCTCTCCATCCTATAATTACCGTTGGTCCTTTCGCCAAATGGGGTATCGACTTTATTACTTGTAACCCTCACTCGGCCGGGGGGCATGCGTATATCATCCTTGCGGTTGATTATTTTACTAAGTGGGCCGAGGCGATGCCTACATTCGAGGCAGACGGCAAGACAACAACAATTTTCGTATTCAATCGTATTATTGCTAGGTTTGGTGTCCCACAAGCAATAATCACTGACCATGGGCGTCATTTTCAAAACATTATGATGACAGAACTTACAGGCCAGCTTGGTTTACATCACGATAGTTCTACTCCTTATTATCCCCAAGCGAACGGTCTGGTTGAGGCTATCAACAAAGTTCTAGTTATCATGATCCGACAGATCATTGGTATTCATCGGTCAAATTGGCATAACATGTTATTTTCAGCGCTTTGGGCATACCGAACTTCAGTGAAAACATCAACAAGGTTCACTCCTTTCCAGCTAGTTTATGGTTTGGAAGTCGTGCTACCCATTGAATGCGAAATCCCGTCACTACAAATGGCCATCGAATTACTCCCAGCTGATGAGCCCCAAAAATGTACAATTATTTGGGCTCATTCAACCTCCTAATTTGAGTTAATCCACCATTCTCATTGGTTTACTGCATGTTTTTGATTATTTTTATGTTAATAGAGTGAATTTGGTTAGTCATTACGCCAACAAGTCTAATGGGTGCTTTGTGTAGCCTTTTTGGTCCACTTGGAGACAAAATTGAAGGTCTTAATGAGCACTTGGCAGCCAAATTCGTGGGAGGACAAGCTAGAGGATTTGTAGGAAGGTGTCCCCCTCATTTATGGGCCCTTACCTCGAATTCTCCACCATCAGCTCGGAGTTCAAAGGCCACCAAATCAATGAGTACAAGGGCAGCCAAGCAAGTCAAGTAGGACTGCTGTTAACTACAAGTCTTGGGCAGCCAAGTCCCTAAATTTTAGGAGGACTGTTGGGTCCTCAAATTGTATAAATAAGAGGGCTTAAGACCTCATTTCAGTTAGTCAATTTGGTTAGCCAGTTAGTCTTTTTGTAAGCCAGTTTTGGCATGATGTTAGACTCATGATTATTATATTTTAATAAAGGTAGGCAGCTTTGGATCCAATTCTGAGTTTTTAAGGGAGCTATAGCTCTCAGGTTAGGGCCCAACCTGAGAGCAATAGACCTCCTCTTCCTTGTATTGTTACTTGTTTTCCTTTCAGCACTTTATTCCTCTGTTTTGACATGCATTAGAACTTACAGTCTGCTGATTTGATTTATTTTATGTGATTGAGTAGGATTAGTTTACAGTTCAAGTGCTTTTAGTTGTTTAGATTAGAGTAGGAGGATTGTAATTCATTAGAGTCAAGAAAAGGGTTGATAGTGCACTCGCTGCCATCTCTGTTTAGAGATTGGGGGTGGGCTGTACCAACCACCAAAAAACGCAGTCTTATGCTTTCATGCAAGCTGCCACACAGTCATTTCAATTGTAGATCCATCCATGCACTCTGATCTTGAGCAGTATTCCTTCATTCCAATTCCATGCACGATTTTTCTCTGAAGTTTACATTGCTGTTCGTTGATTTAATAACAAAGTTAGGGTAGGTTGATGAATTCTTGGTTTTGTGCAGATTTGTTTCCTTTACACTGCATTGCATACCTCTGTTACCTTCTTCTTCTTCTCAACCGCACCTAAAGCCACCTACCCAACCTCTGTTCAGATCGTTTGCCTTCCAACACTTCTACTGTTCACGTAGCTCCATCTTTTTGGACTTTTCATTACCTCCACCCTTCTATCCACCAACCAACTGTACCCACTCTCTCCTCATCTCATATCTCTGTCCCTGAGCCATCATAAGCTCCGTTTCCATCCTACTTATCCACCCATACAACTCCTCCACTCCTCCATCACCCAAAATTCCCACGGCAGCACATCCTGTAGAAGTTAGCAGACTTCCTGTAGAATCCCTGAGTTTCCTGTAGGATCCCCTGCAGACATCCTGTAGAAGCCTGAAAACTTGGTTGCCGAGCATCCGAACGTTGTAGACTTCTGTGGACTGATGCTAAGGATCCCTTGGGACCTCTCCTAGCCCCCCTGACCTTTCCCAAGCTTTCCTTCCCTTCGCACCACCTCTGCACAGCCAAACCCTAATAAGAAACAAAATCATCATCACTCCAACCATTTAAGCAAAAATACAAAAACATGTTATTTTCAATAGAAGTAGTTTAAGTTCATGCATTTCATATCACTAGAAGTAATGGCATCATTTGTAGACATTTGCACTCTCACTATTGCATCATAGAGGATAAACTAGTCAGATTAGGGTTTACTAGGGTTTCCATGTTTTGGTTGGCTTTCAGTTCATTTTTGCAAAGTAGATTAATTTCCTTTGAGATAGCCTTCATCCATCATTTAGAAAGCTTCTTTTGAGAGCATATAGAAGTTGGCTTGAGCCCTAGCGGACTTGTGTCAGCTGACCAAGTCACAACTGCGACAAGAGCTAGTACTTGTGCATACAACACCGTCGCTTCCAAGTTTGTACGAACTAGCGGGTTGATAAAATTAGAGATCAGGAGCACCAGGAGTTGTAGCATTATTGCTACAATACTTGAGCCCACCATATTTTTGGCACCATTGCCGGGGAAGCGTCAGAGTATTGGTGATTTCCGATTTTCTTCTATTTTCCACTACAATCTTCTTCTAAGTAGTTTATTTCGTTTCCATTATGCAATTTCGTTTATGCAAAAGTAGATTAGAATTTCCCGCTTTCATAGATTAACATTTCAATTCCGCAAGAGTAGATTAGCATTTCAATTCCGCAATTTCAATTCTGCAAGCGTAGATTAGCATTTCAATTTTGCAAGCGTAGACTAGCATTTCATTCCTGCAATTTCATTTGAGGAAAATAGATTAGTCCTTTCCTGCTTTCATTTCAATTTCGCATTTTCATTTTCGCAAGATAGTTAGTTGCAGTTCAATCCATTTCAGTTTTGCAAGTAGAAGTAGGAAAAAGCAAAAATCAACCAAAAAGATTTCATTTCATGCCTTGTAGGAGTAGAGATAAGTTAGAAAAATGATTGCACAACACCCCCACTGCTTCACACAGCCAACCTTCTCTCTCTTCTTCGATGGCTGTGATTAAAGAACCCTTAGGTGGACAACAAGACATATTTGAAGAACCTCAGGGGAAGAAGAAGAAGAAACCATTCCTCTGGGGCAAATGGCTACAAGCAAAAATGTTGGGAGCAGTCCCTTGTCCAAAGATGAATTTGAAGATCAGATAGAAGATTTCAAGAGTGATATGAGGCAGTTTCTTGTCATGCAATTGGATACCCTGTGGATCCAAAAGAAGCAAGAGGAAGCCAAGAGGGCTTTGGTCATATTTTTTCCCAGGTGCACTAGAAAGCATCCTAGGAACGAATGTCCAATGCACTCCCTAGAAGTGTGTTTCATCTGTGAAGAATACCATCCTACAGATCAGTGCCCTTCCTTACCCAGAATCAAAGCCGCATATTAGAGAGCCAAAGGAGCCACTGAATCACTCTATTATATGAACCAAAGGAGGCCACATGGCCCTAGATCTTACCAGCAGGAACTGCAAGGGACATCCGAGACCTATTATGACCCTTATCAAGCCACTTTCATGCCTTCTTGGGGTCCCCCTGCTCATCCTTCCTGGTTCACACCTCCTCCTTGTTCCTTCACAGATCCATATTATGCCCAACCAGTTGCTCATTCATTTCACTCTTATGCTCAACCACAGCCTCAGTGGAATGCACCTCATCAGGAGTGGAGGCCCCAATACAACACTCCTCCCGCTTATTTTCCTCCACCACCTGCTCATCCACAACCATCGCCTCCTCCTCCACCAAGGCAACCCCAAATGCCTACCCAACCACAATGCCATCCATCTCCATCTCAATTTCACACCTCCACTCAACTACCCGTACCATTTCCAAAC
The DNA here is from genome assembly GCA_031772625.1 of Pinus tabuliformis. Classification (NCBI taxonomy): domain Eukaryota; kingdom Viridiplantae; phylum Streptophyta; class Pinopsida; order Pinales; family Pinaceae; genus Pinus; species Pinus tabuliformis. Next base: position 280,642,031 of record CM062806.1, on the reverse strand, counting down.
CTACCCATTGGAGCAGCTCAACACAATTGTAAATCTGAGGCACAACATATCCAAACAACTCCTCTTGAGCCCAATGATCTTCACCAAAGCTCAGGAAGAGTGTTGCAAAGCAGAGATTATATTGACAACATTGAAGGACCAAAAGCAAAAGAAGATTCCAAAGAGGAGATCAAAGAACCATGGGCTGCACTTGATGAAGAGAAGAGATCAGAATCAGAGATCGAGAGAGTTCCCTCATGGTTACCATCAAATCTTCCATGTATTCAAGAGAAAGATCAACAAAAAGAGGAAGATCAAAAGGTCATGATAGAAGGTGACATGAAGAATGATCCAGATTAGCAAAAGAACCAAGGGTATCAAAGCTATATTGAGATATGGTTTTAGAAGGTCACTAAGTTGCAGCAGTACTTTCTTCCTCAGCTTTGTTTGATCCCTTCAACGCCAGATCACTTGGTCTCTGAGATCTGGATACTTGTCCAAGCATGCATTTCGAGCCTTCACATCATTTTTTCTCTAATCTCGATGTGCACATGGCTCCATTGGAAGTATTCTTATAATTGAAAATGATTTTGTTTTTCAAGTAGGGTAGGGAAGAGAAAAAAAAAAAAAGAGAAAAAATGAAAAAAAGAGAAAAATAAAAATCTAAGGTGAAAACCTCCTTGGAGGCGCCTTAGATTGGCTCATTGCTTGAAAACCTCCATGAGGCGGTCAATGGGTTGGAAAAAAGAAAATAAAAATGGAATAAGATCTCTGGGTGAAAACCTCCCTTGGAGGCGCCCACGGCAGGCAATTAGGGTGAAAACCTCCATGAGGCGCCCTAGTTGTTTTTCAAAAAAAAGAGAAAAAAGAAAAAGAAAAATAAAGCTAATCTCCATTGAATAATTTCATGTTGCAGCAATGACATTGCAGGTTAAAGAAGGACGTTTCATGACAGGAGGAGCACTCAAATCAAGGTCAAAGGACTTTTTCTTGTGCCTTCTACAGGAAGCTCTGTATTTCTACAGGAAACATCCTGTAGAACCTTTGGACGAGCCAAATCCAATTTCAAAAGTGAATCTGATGGTGGGAATCTGTTGATCAGGCCTACAAGCACTTGTGTGTCCATCCCGTGCCTTTATCCATCATTTTTTTCACCTCCTTGTGCTTCTCATTGTGCTTCTACAGGAACTTCCTGTAGAAATTGTGGGAAACTAGGCATGCATTTCAAAAAGTGGTTTGGCAAGCATGGTAGCTTCCTCAAGGGTTTAGAAGCCCTCATGCAATCTTCCAACTCCTCCTCCATCATCTCCATACCTGCATCACAGCCAAAATTCATTTTGTCATACCATGCAACCAAAATGCAAAGTGCCTTGAAGCAAAAACACATAGAGCAGAATTTGTTTTTGCCATAACTTGAAAACCATGCATCCATTTGAAAAACCGTTTTATGGGGAATTGTACAAGGTTGATGAAAACATGCCTGAGCAGTTTCATGCAATTCCGGTGCACGGTTTCCAAGAAATCAGCCTCCATCACCATCAGCCATTTTTGCATTTTCTCCATATCCGTGCATCCGTTTTAAAACCTGTTTCATGGGGAGATGCACATGGGTGATAGTAACCTACCCAAGCAGTTTCAGCCGATTCCGATGCACGGTTTCCGAGAAATCGAGCTCTGAAATCTTCAACCATTTTCTATTTTTATAGAAATCCGTGCATTCATTGATCACAAATTTTCTATGGGAGATGTATACTGATGATAGGAACATGCTCAGCAAGTTTCAGATCAATCCGCTTTACCGTTTGGGAGAAATGGCGAAAAGAAGTTCTGGTTCTGTGACAATGCAGCAGCAACAGCTTGAACGGGCAGAGTTGAACGTGGAAACAATTGCATGCAGCTCAGATCCGGCCAGAGGACACCTGCACAAGGAAAAGCAATCAAAAATCATTAGCCAAGCCTCATGCAATCAAAGGATCCAAGCATGCAGCAGCAGAATCAGAGCATGCAGCAGCAAGAAGCTTCACAAGCAGCCGTTTGGCTTCAGGTACGTGACAAAACCTATTCCTCTGTTACATGAATCTAATTCAAGAACTGCATGAACGAATGGAATGGTGAAATTAAGCCATGAATGTAGCAAGACACCCAGTTCTCTAGCACTCACGAGAAGTCACGCCGCATGCATGGGTCAGTCATGCACGTGAAATTTGAAAAATGTGGGCAGTCTAACTCCAGTGCAACTGATGGATGAGATCACAGGCAGAGAACACACAGTTAACAACTGCAGTTCATGATGGCACAACAGTTGCATGGGCTAGCACACGTATGTGCCACCTCACTCCAAAAATCACGCAGAAATCTGAGCGCTCAGCTGAAATTCAAAGACGGTTGTTCAACTTGCACTTGCAAAGCATGTTCTTTTCACCCAAGCTGGCTACGTCATTGCATCAAGGAAGCAATGTTCGGGTTTTCTTGCCGGGTTCCCTTTCTCACATTGTCCAGCACACAGCTGAAGGAAGTTTGCAGGGCCCTGAAAGTGGATCTGACCAAGAAATTGATCAATCACAGGTTAAGTGAAGGCTCATTACAAATGGGGACGGTATGAATGTCATGTATGCATTCTCTAATGAACAGTCATGTTATTCACCAATGATGGTCTGTGTTCGTTTTTTTTTATAATCGTTCAGCAGATGCAATTTCTAACATTGTTGTCAAAGCTGATGAGTCAATCGAGTCTCCTATTGAATCTCGAGCACCAACAACAGAATACATGATCAGCCCGTGGTCTTATCAGAACCACCAAAAGTTATTCCTATGCAAGAGATTCGCTGTCTTGGTCCAGGTCAAACAATAGAGGCCGAGTTGTATGTTTCTTTTCATCATCAGTTAGTGCCTCTCAAGTTGGGTGTCTGTTGGATAAGCCAACAAGAGGGAAAAATAAGATTGTTTCGTTGCAGGAAGATGATGAGCTTGATGCAGCATTGGATGTAGCAACTTCAGGGCTCATTGAAACTAAACGTGATAAGCTTATCCGTAAAGGAGTGTTGACACCTTTTGGCCAAGTCAAAGGTTTTGAACGCCGTATTCAAAGGTCTCGCCCAATAGAGGATGATGGGGACAAATTTTCTTTAAATTCTGTCTCAAAAACTTCCAGATCATTGTCTGCACTCTCAATAGCTCGACATTCAGCAAATTTGCTTGATGCAGGAGATTTACCTAAACTGAATCCTTCCACACATGAATTTCGAAGGCTTAGAAGGCCTGTCAATATTCAAGAATCCAACGAGGTTGAGAAACCTCCAAAGGATCAAACAAACCATTTTAAGAAAGCGAAGAAGATGACCTGTACCTGATCAATACTGGAGGAAAGCTACCTTAAGTGATGATGAGCCATGTGAAGACGACATCTTGCAAAAACAGAATGATAGGAATGAACAGCAGGAAGGTTCAGATTTAGCAGACTATGATTGCAAAATTGAACGTTGTGAGGAAGCTATGGATGATGTTGGCAGCATTAAGGAAGACATTGTAGCTCTTGAAGGAGGATTGGAAATTTCTGCTCAAATCTTTGACAATCTCTTTGATTATCAGAAAACAAGAGTAAAGTGGCTACGGGAGTTACATAGCCAGAGGGAAAAACAGAGGACGAAGAGCAGAAAGGGGGAGAAGATGAAGGCTGCCACAGCCAAGCTGAAAGGAGAATCGCCCACAGCCAAGCAGGATACAGTGGTGCTGTCTGTTTCTACAGGAAGACAGAGGACTGTTTCTACAGGAAGACAGAGGACTGTTTTTACAGGAAACCAGCGCACTGTTTCTATAGGAAGTTTGAAAAGAGGGAAGCCAAAATAGAAATTGGCCGAGATGCTAGCCAAGGAAGCCACCAGGGCCATCAAAGACAAGGAGAGAGATTGGTTGCTCAGAGGATGAGCAACACTTTCAGTAGGGGGGTGATGATGAGCCCCAAAAATGTACAATTATTTGGGCTCATTCAACCTCCTAATTTGAGTTAATCCACCATTCTCATTGGTTTACTGCATGTTTTTTATTATTTTTATGTTAATAGAGTGAATTTGGTTAGTCATTATGCCAAAAAGTCTAATGGGTGCTTTGTGTAGCCTTTTTGGTCCACTTGGAGACAAAATTGAAGGTCTTAATGAGCACTTGGCAGCCAAATTCGTGGGAGGACAAGCTAGAGGATTTGTAGGAAGGTGTCCCCCTCATTTATGGGCCCTTACCTCGAATTCTCCACCATCAGCTCGGAGTTCAAAGGCCACCAAATCAATGAGTACAAGGGCAGCCAAGCAAGTCAAGTAGGATTGCTGTTAACTACAAGTCTTGGGCAACCAAGTCCCTAAATTTTAGGAGGACTGTTGGGTCCTCAAATTGTATAAATAAGAGGGCTTAAGACCTCATTTCAGTTAGTCAATTTGGTTAGCTAGTTAGTCTTTTTGTAAGCCAGTTTTGGCATGATGTTAGACTCATGATTATTATCTTTTAATAAAGGCAGGCAGCTTTGGATCCAATTCTGAGTTTTTAAGGGAGCTATAGCTCTCAGGTTAGGGCCCAACCTGAGAGCAATAGACCTCCTCTTCCTTGTATTGTTACTTGTTTTCCTTTCAGCACTTTATTCCTCTGTTTTGACATGCATTAGAATTTACAGTCTGCTGATTTGATTTCTTTTATGTGATTGAGTAGGATTAGTTTACAGTTCAAGTGCTTTTAGTTGTTTAGATTAGAGTAGGAGGATTGTAATTCATTAGAGTCAAGAAAAGGGTTGATAGTGCACTCGCTGCCATCTCTGTTTAGAGATTGGGGGTGGGCTGTACCAACCACCAAAAAACGCAGTCTTATGCTTTCATGTAAGCTGCCACATAGTCATTTCAATTGTAGATCCATCCATGCACTCTGATCTTGAGCAGTATTCCTTCATTCCAATTCCATGCACGATTTTTCTCTGAAGTTTACATTGCTGTTCGTTGATTTAATAACAAAGTTAGGATAGGTTGATGAATTCTTGGTTTTGTGCAGATTTGTTTCCTTTACACTGCGTTGCATACCTCTGTTATCTTCTTCTTCTTCTCAACCGCACCTAAAGCCACCTACCCAACCTCTGTTCAGATCGTTTGCCTTCCAACACTTCTACTGTTCACGTAGCTCCATCTTTTTGGACTTTTCATTACCTCCACCCTTCTATCCACCAACCAACTGTAACCACTCTCTCCTCATCTCATATCTCTATCCCTGAGCCATCATAAGCTCCCTTTCCATCCTACTTATCCACCCATACAACTCCTCCACTCCTCCATCACCCAAAATTCCCACGGCAGCACATCCTGTAGAAGTTAGCAGACTTCCTGTAGAATCCCTGAGTTTCCTGTAGGATCCCCTGCAGACATCCTGTAGAAGCCTGAAAACTTGGTTGCCGAGCATCCGAACATTGTAGACTTCTGTGGACTGATGCTAAGGATCTCATGGGACCTCTCCTAGCCCCCCTGACCTTTCCCAAGCTTTCCTTCCCTTCGCACCACCTCTGCACAGCCAAACCCTAACAAGAAACAAAATCATCATCACTCCAACCATTTAAGAAAAAATACAAAAACATGTTCTTTTCAATAGAAGTAGTTTAAGTTCATGCATTTCATATCACTAGACGTAATGGCATCATTTGTAGACATTTGCACTCTCAATATTGCATCATAGAGGATAAACTAGTCAGATTAGGGTTTACTAGGGTTTCCATGTTTTGGTTGGCTTTCAGTTCATTTTTGCAAAGTAGATTAATTTCCTTTGAGATAGCCTTCATCCATCATTTAGAAAGCTTCTTCTGAGAGCATATAGAAGTTGGCTTGAGCCCTAGCGGACTTGTGCCAGTTGACCAAGTGACAGCTACGACAAGAGCTAGTACTTGTGCATACAGCATCGTCGCTTCCAAGTTTGTACGAACTACCGGGTTGATAAAATCAGAGATAGGGAGCTCCAGGAGTTGTAGCATTATTGCTACAATACTGGAGCCCACCACTAGCTACTTCCGAAGAAGAGAAGCGTATGTTATACTTAGCTAAATGAGATGAGACTCGACGTGAAGCTGCCCTAGCAATTGAGACTCATGCAAAACGAATGAAAGCTCAGTATGACCAGAATGTGACCCCTCGAAATTTTTCGGAAGGAGACCTAGTGTTGTTGTATGATCAAGCTAATGATAAGTTAGGTTCTGGAAAATTCGTTCCTATGTGGCATGGGCCCTACATTGTCAAGCGAAAGCTAGCAAAAGGGGCCTATGAGCTGGTAGACTTTGACGGGGACTCTTTGGGTAAACCCAGAAATGGCATTTACCTAAAAAGGTATTATGCTTAAGTGCTGGGTATGGAGATTTTAGTTAGGATAGCTTTTTCTTTCTAGCTGCTATGTGTGCTTAGTTTAGACTGTGTGCTTAGTTTAGACAGTGTGCTTAGTTTAGAAAGTGTGTTTTTCGTTGTTATTCTGGCTTATCTTGGTTTTACTCTTGATGTTGCAGATGTCGACGCCTCTCCAAACGTACATTGGATTTGCTGATGGTGCTTGTCGTAGTACACAGAATATCTCTTCCGCAGCTTGGGTTATTTACTCGCCCTCTGACGAGTTAGTTTCTATGCATGGGGTGAGCCTCGGTCAAACAACAAACAACATTGCAGAATACAGTGCAGTGATTGAGTTATTATTTGAATCTATTTCATTTGGGATTCGGAGTTTGATAGTGAGGTTATATTCTGAACTCGTTGTATTACAGTTTAATAGAGTCTATGCCATTAGAGATCCAGTGTTATTAAGATTGTTTTTGAGAGTGCGTCTCTTGGAACGTGAATTTGATTACATTGAATATTAGCATATTCCAAGGTCTTTAAACACATTAGCAGATGCAATGGCGTTTCGAATGTTAAATAGACATTTGTAACAATCATAAATGTAAATTTATAAACATTTCATCACATGTTTAACAAAATAAGCCGGTAATAATGATATATATAGATAGGAGTGTGTAAAAAAATATACATCGTCTTCGATCATAGGTTGAAAAACACCTTATGATCGTCAAAAATGATAAGTACAAAAAATCAAAATGTCACATGTGTCTACAAAGTGACTAGCCAATCACTGGTGATGCTCTCTATACGACACCACTGCATGGGCTACTCTACACAAAAAACTCCTAAAAGGTCCCGTGACTGTGACTACATAGCGCTGCAATCTGATAGGAATGTCATCTATAGTCGTCTCTCGTATACCCGCCGTCAGACGCTCTAGATCCTGCTCCAACTCAGCCAGTGTCTCTGCAGCTGCGTCCTGTGGGGCCGGTGTCGGTGCAACTGGCTGTCTCCTCTCAAAAGCCCGGAGATTGGCCGGACGCCATGGACCTACATCTGCATTTTGAAACATTTTACTGTCAGTTTGAGACGATATGTATAAAAAAAAAATAAAAAAAATAGATAATTTAAAAACTTGTGAAAAATGAAAATACCTCTGTCATCCCATTGTTCTTCCTGTGGAAGAACCATGTCCGGATCATTCCAAAAATCCATTCTGGCATAAGGAAAATCCTGAATCGCAAAGACCTGGTTTTCCAACCAGTGAAAGTAACCATCAGGAAATCGAACAACTGCTGCTCCCTCATCAGGATGCCAGGCCATTACCGCAACCCATCTCGTCAACTTAGGCTCCCGAGGAGGCCCAACTGGAACAGTAAGATGCTGGGGGATCAGCATTGGAACTCTCTCTAGGGCAAAACTCACAACCAAAGGCCCATATCCAAAGGTCTTCAATCGTCCAGTCTTTGCCCTAGTCAGTTGGCCCTTCATATTGGCCAACACAGCATCACACCAGTTGAAAATGGTGCCTTGGAAGCAATCTATAGCCATCCGCATTTGGGACCCGGTGGCATGGTGCAAAGCGGCCGCGCCGCAAAGTCTGGTAACAGTAAAGGCTCTCACCATAAGTTTAGGTCGGGATATGTATTTGATTTCTATCCCCTTCTCCTGGTTTTGATTGTTACACCACTCTAGCCGGAGACTAGTAAGGGATTGGCCACCCGGCCTAGTCCCGAATAGAGAGAGTTGCTCGCCCCTGTTAGGCAAGCCAGTGAGAAAATATATGTCGGAGGGCTCTATCTCGAGCTGGTGCTCTCCGATGTAGAAACACTGATCCTGAATGTTCCACCTTTCAACCAGCCACTCAAGGAATGGCACCTGGGCCCTCATGCCAGGTATGGCCCAGTACTTGTAGAGACCACATGCCTTTAACGCATCAATAGAAGGTTAATGACCTATTGCAGCCAAATCAACATCCTCGTGTTCTCTTTCATGCCAATCAAGCATGGTGTGCACCCTGCACATCATAAAACATCTGTTAGAGTCCATAAAATTTGAAATTTTTGGTCCATTTTGGAGGAATGAAGTTGTCAAAATGCGTTTTGCGGGGTACGCACCCCGACTTTTAGGAACAGAGCGTCCGGACACAGCTTCCCTTAAGGCTGGGTGCGTATGCCCAATATTTTCCCCATTGAGAAAATATCGGGGTACGCAGGTCAGCAGTGCATGATCTGCGTACCCCGAAGGGCGCATCTTGAAACCCCAAGACCTCCAAAAAACCAAATTAAAACCTTAAAATGAATTTTAAACGGATGGAAAGCAAGAGAAGGATGTTGTAGAATACCTGATGAGACGACGTTCGATTCTGACGGTCGGATTCTCCGCAATGTCCACAGGAAGTTTCTTGTCAAAAGCCCTTTTCTCAACCTCAACAGTGAAATGGTAAAAATGACATGGTAAAAGGTCTTTTTATAGGTTTTTTGGATGAATGAATGCTAAGTTTGTTTATTTTTCACCATGAAAGGATATTTTTCAATGTATTTTTGCCCATCTTAAACAGGTATGAGTAATGTGTTGTTTTTGTGCAGGACAAAGGGACTTTAGGGTAAATTATCATTTTTCACGTCAGAGTCATCTTTTAAGCCCTTTTCTGACTCCTAAAACATGAAAAGATTGCCGAGCGTTTCTTTTACACTCGTTAAAATGGAATTAAAAGACGGTCCTCTTATAGCCCTTTTCTGACCGTAAAAACACGAAAAGATTGCCGGGTTTTTGTCGTTTCAAACTCGATATTGGAAATAAAACGACGTGTCCTTGATCGCTTTTTACTTTTCAGGTCAACGGCACTAAACATGAAAGTACTCCTTGGTCGCAAGATCAAGCGGTTCTCTCAGGTATTATTTTATACTTTTTCGGGCTTGGGAGACACAAATTTACGAAAAAGTTCACCTTGGAGTCTTCTTTAGTTTTTTCAGACTCTCTAAAATTGAAAAACGTCGAGTTTCTCCTATACTGGACTCGTTAAAATTTCACAGTAAAGGACCTGTTCGATTACAAACAGGAACGGACCACTCCTTCTTAGGGTCCGAATCTAAACGAAGTTGGACTCATCCGAAGGATGAGCTTATAATCAAGCATATGTTATCCTCCTCAAGCTTGTAAAAAATAAAGAGGTACTTGCCAGAAATGGTGGGGGAAAATATATAAGAATGAACCTATTTGTTATCCTTTGTTACAGAAGAACCTTATTACCGCTCTTGAACACGACACTTTACATTCACCTGGGTTGGGAAATCCTTTTCCTTAAAGTTGATCAAACCACTTTGAAAGACTTCAACCGTTTCTAGGTATTAACTTTGGGTCAATCGTCACCAAGCCATCTGTCGTGTCGTTATGTGTTCAAGAGGTCTCTGCAAATAAACCATTCATATGAAAAATACTTGTCATCCATTTTGAACATCCCTGAGTCAGTCCTTACAGCAACATTTCTTCAACTTGAACAATGATTTCGTGTTGTGGGCTTGCCTGCAACGAGTCGCTTTCTATCGACATCAACACATTATCTAGAAAGATGACTTCGAGATCGTCAGTACCTTGAAGTCTGCATGCATCAATGGCAGGTTTTCTCGCCTTTGACGACAGTTTACATCATTGACTTTCGATCAAAGGACTCCGTGACGTGTTCGACATCAACTCATTCATTCACATCTCATGGATTGTACTCGGTACTTTGAGAACCATTGACATCACTGGTGGTCTCTCTCACACTTGTTAACAGTTTACATCATTGACTGGTAATCAAGTGGTTTCTACCATGTTCGACATCAACTCATTTATTCACATGGATAGAATCGTACCAATTCAGGAAGTAGAAATGAAGACCCTGGATCTAGTTTCCACCATCCAGGCTGCGAGGAGTTTTGTATTCATTATATAGTAGACTAATCATAAACAGATGGATGCGCCCATACTGTGTCTACAAAAGTCTATAATTGTGATGTACTGCAAAATCATTCCTGTATCAGAGCAGTAGTTAGGTTGTTAGTTAAAATTTTCAATCTGAGTATGGGAATGCCTACCTCAGCGATGATATCATCTTATATATGTATTTTGTGTTGAATATTTGCAGGTTCTGACCAGGCTCTCCGCAAGATACTCCTTGAAATGATAAAGTACTTCACCCTTCCTAGATCATATAAAACCCTAATCTACAACAGGCTTCACACTTTAGGGGGCAATCTGTTACACTAAAAAATGTCACCATGACTATTTGCAGTTAGTATGGCTCCATCCACTGTCATACTATCCTCCTTGGCAAAGTCTCATGCCTCTGCCTTCCATGTCAAATTCAAAGAAAGAGAGAAAAGTCATTTAAAGTCAAGTTATCTATGGTACGCAGTTTCTCTCGACCTTACCTGCGTATACGCAACCCAAGTTCACAATACCTGCGTACTTGTACGCTCTGTATGTAAAGGGATGGGTGCGTACTCCTGTAAAGGTCAAAAGGCACAAGTTTCATCTTTAAAAAGTTACTTGTGGTCATTTCTAGAGCATTCTAGAAGCTTGTTTGACGTGTATGAAGCGCCTCCAGATGGTTCATGTATCCCTATAGAAGAGGAACTTATCCCATCAAGAGGGGAGCTAACCCACCCAAAAGAGGGGCTTATCCCATTGATAGTGGACCTGATTAACTTCTTCTACAGCACTATAAATACATGCATTGGGCCAAAGGGAGGGGAGGTTGAAAGCTGAACATTCCTAAGGGTAGATGTTGCTGGAATTAGGAATTCCTTGTGAGAACTTGTAAGGAGAGATTACCATCTTTACTTGTTTCCATTGGGAGGTGGCTGAGCTGATCAGAGTAAAGGAGGACTCTTGTGGACCCTGGGAGGAACTTGCACAACACCAAGGCTCAGGTTGTAATGGTTCCTTTTGTTACCTTTAATACAAATTAGTCCATTCTTCTCAACAATTTGTTATCTATGAGTTGTTTCATATACTCCTTGGTCTATATGTTAAATATGTTTTATTTTATGTGATATTCAGGTGCTATTTAATTGTGTGACTGTTGGTGAATGCAGGTTTCGAAGAGAAGGAGGAGCTCATCCGGATCAACGAAGCTGGACTACTACAACAGCGTTGGGTTACAGGTAAGATCTAAACACTTGATTTCTCATATTGTAATGCATATTTAGAGAAGGATCGCTCTCATTTGTCTTGTTTGTCACTAGAAAGTCTTAGGCTTCTAGGGAGGTCGGTTGTGTCCACACCGTCGACTCTTTCCATGTGACAAAAGCTAGGCAAGTAAGGGAGCAGGTAGCTGGAAGCTATCAAAGAAGAGAAGGATTGGATCAAAGGATTAGCGCAAGACACAGGTTGGTTCTTTCTACTCCTCTCTATTTATAATTCATAAAGGAAATACAAAAGTAGTTTTCTCTATTTGTTTCTAAGGCAACTGTCACACCTTAGTGGGATAGAGCAGTTCTAAATAGACACTTTTCCCGGTAACACGTTGATCCACGTGCGTGATCAACGGTCCACATTTAATCACCGATCGCAGTCACAATGCCCATGTGTATATGCCGATAACTCCACTAATGCAACCTACCGATAGCAACCCGCCAATCTGATTGATGAGCCCTAGAAATGAGTAACTATATGGGCTCATTCTACCTCTTATTTTGATTTAATCCACCATTCTCATTAGTTTTTTGCATGTTTTTGAATATATTTATGCTAATAGAGTGAATTGGTTTAGTCACTTTGCCATGTAGTCTAATGAGTGTTTATTGCAGTTTCTTGGACAAAGACAAGGAATTTATGAGCAAATGGTAGCCAAAACTCGAGGAAAACAGGGAAGAGGACTTGTAGGAGGGGTGTCTCCTTCATTAATGACCCCTTTCCTTAAATCATCCATTAGCAACGCGGAGCACAAAGGCCCACATTGATGATTCCAAGGGGCATCCGAGCAAGTCAAGTAGGACTGCCGTTTATCTTCAGTTCTAGGAAGTCGAGTTCCTTGTTTTTAGCAGGACTGTTGGAATTCCCCATTTGTATAAATAAGAAGGCTTCGAGCCTTAGTAAGTTAGCCATTTCTTAGTAGATTTTCACACTTTTGTGCAGCACATTGGTTAGCGTATTTTCGAGTTCTTTTTTAGAATAGTTTATGTGATGTAACTGCTATTTTTGATAAATGAAGATGAAACAATTTTTGAGCCAGCACTGATCTCTTTCAGAGGGCTGAAGCTCTTGGGTTAGGGCCCAACCCAAACTACCCAGCACCTCCTTTGTGTACTTATATGTTTTTTCTTCCATTCATGAGATAATTTTTGTTGCATAGGTTCATTTTACTATGTTAAATTAGGTTGCTTTTGATGAGTAGCATAGTTGTTTTTGTATCAGTTGTGCAAGTAGGTTGCTGCAGTGGCAGAAAAAGATTCAAAAAGGCCATAGCAGGCCTTGATCTCCTTTCTCCCTTCTTGGGACTATGATTTGAGTTCAAGGCATTACTGCTGCCACCAAAAACACAGTTTTTTCTCTTCCATGCAACTGCTAGTGTGATAACTTGATTTGGAAAAGTTGATATTGGTTTAGATTCACTTGCTTAGATCATTTCCTGTTCTTTTTCCATAGTTCTCTCACATGCTTTTATGTTCATAAGGTACTGTTCAACATTTTTTCTGTTTGTAGGTCAGAAATTAGGTCAAGCTAGACAAAACTCTATTTTTAGTTCTTTCTTTGGTCAAGTTTTTATAAGTAAATGTGCAGATCTCTTGCAGGACATATCAGCTCATCATCCCTCCATAAAACATCCAGCACCAACTCACTTCTCCTAGATTTCCCAACTCATTCACAACATTTCACCAATCTGCCCTAATTTCTGCATTTTTTTCATAAAGCTGCTTTCTTGCCATTTGAACAAATCCAACCATCACATTCATCCCTAATCTTCCTTGACAAGTTCTAGACACATAAACACCTTCATCCAGCCTTCATTTCCATTTTCCCATCATTCTTCCACCTTCAAAACCCTAAAAATAGCTTTCGGCCTCCTCCTGTAGATCCCTTATAGCCTCCTGTAGAATTTCCTGTGACTAATTTTTCGAAGTCTGATCGCAATGAAGTCTTCAGAAGGGGACTAGGGGTTTCTTAGTGCCTCTCCACACATTCCTCACCCTCTGCAAAAGCCAATTCCATCTTCCTTTTCCACCAAACCACTGCACAGTCACAACCAGACAAATCACAAGCATAGTAGTTCCACATAAAAACACTCAAAAGCACAAAAAGAGGATTTCTTCTCATTTCTTTTTAGAAGTAGTTTGAATGAATGCAATTTACATTTTCAGTAGTCAATGGCACTCATTTCATTAGTTTCCATCTCTTTTCTTGCAAAAGTAGGGTTAGTGGGTAAACTAGGGTTTGCTAGGGTTTGCGTTCCATTTCAGTTTTCATTCTCTTTCGGCACATAGAATGGCCTCTGTAGAGTTAGCTTTCTTCCATCACAGTTAAAAGTGTCTTCTGAGAACTCATAGAAGTTGGCTTAAGATCCTAGTGAACTTGTGCCAGCTGATCAAGTGACAGCCTGCAGTAAGAGCTAGTACTTGTGCGTACAACACCGTCACTTACAAGTTTGTTACGAACTATAGGATTGATAAAAGTAAAGAAGGAAGCCCCATGAGTTGCAGCATTATTGCTGCAATACTGGAGCCCACCATTATTTTTGGCACTATTGCCGGGGAAGCGTCAGAGTATTTTGTGATTACTTCTTTTCTTCAATTTTCTATTGCAACATTCTGCTAAGTAGTTTATTTCAGCAAAAGTAGACTAGTTGTCTCATTTCAATTCTGCAATTTCAATTCTACAAAAGTAGATTAAGCATTTCCTTCTTTCATTTCCATTCTGCAATTTCATTTCAGCAAGTGTAGATTAGGCATTTCCTGCCTTCATTTCCATTCTGCAATTTCATTTTAGCAAGAGTAGATTAGTCATTTCCTATTTTCATTTCAATTCTGCAATTTCCATTTCAGCAAGAGTATATTAGTCATTTCATGCTTTCATTTCCATTCTGAAATTTCATTTTAGCAAGCGTAGATTAGGCATTTCCCGCTTTCATTTCCATTCTGCAATTTCATTTCAACAAGATTCATTTCAGTTAGTTGCAATTTGTTGTTCAATCCTTTTCAATATTTGCAGGTACAAGCAGAGAAAATAAACAAAAATCACCCAAAAAGAGATTTCCTTTCACGCCTCGTAGGAACATAGACAATTCAGGAAAATTCCTACCCAACACCCCCACCACATCACTAAGTCACCCTTCTCTCTTCTTTGGTGGCAGTGATTTAGAAGAACCTATAGGTGAACCTCTAGAGATATACGAAGATCCTATAACAGAAGAAGAGCAAGAAACCATTCCTCCTGAGACCATGGCTGAAAACAGAAACATTAGAGGAAATGGGGAAAGAATAGAAGGTGCCTTTCCTATTTGAGAGACCAATGGGGACAAAAAAATGAAAAAAATAAGTCCTTCAGTCTTACCTCACTTCCATGGACTGACTACCGAAGATCCTGATGCCTTCTTGATTGAATTTTCTATTCTCTATCGAACCTATGACTATGCAGAAGACAAGCAGAAGTTGAAATTGTTTCCTTATACCCTCAAGGATACAGCATTGCGCTGGTTCATGGGGTTACCTGGAAACAGTATTACAATTTGGGCTTAGATGCAACAATCCTTTAACAACAAATACCGAGACTACTGTAGGTCAAAGGATACCAAGGAAGAAATCTTCTGAGTGACCATGGGAAGTGATGAATCCTTAGAAGACTATGAAGAGAGGTTTCAGCTCAGTTATAAAAGGGCTAGGTGCAAACTCAACCTCGAATATCTGAAGTTGGTCCTGCTCAGAGGAGTCCCTGAAGACCTTTTAGATACCCTCCATTTGTTGGCTGGGGGAGACATCTACCTACTACCTTATGATAACATAAAGATTGTGTTTAGAAACCATTCTAGGTTAGCTAGAAAGAGAAGTAGGGGAAGTCAACCTTTAGCCAATACACCCTCATCCAGTGCATCCCTTAGAAACAAACTTGAGAATCGGCTCAAAGATTTCAAGAGTGAGATGAGGCAAAATCTTTCCATGCAAATGGATACCTTGCATATCAAAAGGAAACAAGAGGAAGCTAAGAGGGCTTTGGCCATATTTTGTCCCAGGTGCACTAGAAAGCATCCTAGTAACAAATGCTCATTACACTCTATAGAAGTGTGTTTAGTCTGTGAAGAACACCATCCTACGAATCAATGCCCTTCCTTGCCTAGAACTAAAGTTGCATATCAGGGGGCCAAAGGAGCCACTGAACCACTATATTTCCTAAACCAAAGGAGGCCACATGGACCCAGACCTTACTAGCAGGGAATGCAAGGGACATCCCAAACCTATTACAACCCCAATCAAGCCACCTCCATGCCTCCTTGGGGTCCCCCTACTCATCCTTCTTGGTCCACACCCCCTCCTTGGCCGTATCCATCTCAATACCATGCTCCTCTAGTTGCTCATTCGTTTCACTCTTATGCTCAGCCACAGCCTTAATGGAATGCACCTCATCAAGGGTGGAGGCCCTAGTACAACTCTCCTCCCGCTGTTTTGCCTCCACCACCTGCTCAACCATAACCATTGCCTCCTGCTCCACCAAGACGACCCCAAATACCTACTCAACCAAAACGAAACCCCAATAATAGACAGGCCTAGCAGGTATATACTGGAGAAACATCATGCATGACCTACGCTGTGGAGATTTAGGAGATTAACCTACGATCTAGGAAGGTTCTCTCAGATAGCCAACCTCCTCCTAAGGAGGAAGAGGAAGAAAAACAGGAAAGTGAACTTAAAGCCATTCCACCCTTTCTTGAGAGACTAACTGGAACCACACAACCGACCCCAGAAGAAACTTAACTTTTGGGAGAATTGAAACAATTATGTGTAAAGATACCACTTCTCCAAGCCATAAAAGATGTGCTTATATACAACAAGTTGATCAAGGAGAAGTGGTTTAGGCACCCAAGCAGGCACAAGAGAGATGCTCCAACTATCAATGTCATAGGACAATTGTCCGACCTGATGTTGGGGCAGGTAATCTGTCTAAAATATTTAGATCCTGAGAGTCCTGTAGTACATGTCCACATCAATGGCACCGTAATCCCCCATACCCTAATTGATCTAGGGGCTACAATTAATGTGATGACCAAAGACACTATGCTTAAGCTCAGCCTTCAGGGCTCCCTGAGAAAGATCACAACAATACTGCAGTTAGCAGACTGCTCCACCGTGACCCCTAAGGGGATTGTGGAAGATGTAATGGTCTCTATTGATTCCTAGGATTACCTTGCTAATTTCCTAGTTCTCCAGCCAAAGGAAAAGCTCACTGGGTATCCTCTCATCCTGGGAAGACCTTGATTGGCTACTGCAGATGACTACATTAGTTATCGAGATGGGAACATGACAATCAAGAACGAGCATATGTCCAAACAGCTAGTCCTATATCCTCCTGCCCAACCTCTGTTAGAACATGATTTACCTCTCTGGTTGTAGGAGGAAGATGAGGATGAAGTCTATTCCGTACCATTGTGTACAGTAGAAGCCACCATGGGGGGGGCCCACAAACCGAGGATGATCTTATTGAAAACTTGATTTAGAATCCACCCCCCAGTGGGTTGCCATTAGAAGAGCCGATGAAAGAAACCCAAGCCAATCCTTTAGTTGATCTCTGTGTGGCTGATTTGACCTCTCTCCGAGTTAAGAATGTGGAATTCGGCCTAGAAATAACTTTGAAGATCAACTCATACCTATCCACCTCTCAGGACCAAGAACTGTGTAGTTTATTGAAAGATCACTTGGATGCTTTTGCTTGGAGCTATAAGGAGATGAAGGGAGTCCACCCTTTAGTCTGTACTCATCAAATTTACATTAAAGAAGATTGTAAACCAGTCAGGAAACCTCAAAGGAGGACAAATCCAGCCCTTAAGGACATTTTCAAAGAAGAACTGCAAAAGTTGCTGGATGTAGGATTCATCTACCCCATCTATGACAGCGAATGGGTCTCTCCTTTGGTGCTAGTGCCAAAGAAAAACGAGAAGTGGAGAATCTGTGTAGATTATCGGGAACTAAACAAGGCCACCAAGAAGGACCATTTCCCTTTGCCTTTCATAGATCAAGTGCTAGATGGCCTGGCAGGGAAGAAATTCTTCTCCTTCCTAGATGGGTTTAGTGGGTACAACCAGATCCAAATCAGCCCAAAAGACCAAGATAAGACCACTTTCACTTGTCCTTGGGGTACTTTTGCATACCGGGTCCTTCCTTTTGGGTTGTGCAATGCTCCCGCCACTTTCCAGAGAGCAGTACTGAGCATATTTGTTGAACTGGTTCATGATTAAGTGGAAATCTATATGGATGACTTTACCCCTTATGGTTCTAATTTCTAGGAAGCTGTGACTAACCTAGGAAAAGTTTTAGCCAAGTGCATTGAAATGAACGTATCCCTCAGTCCTGAAAAATGTGAATTCCTGATGACTGTAGGGACCGTGCTAGGTCATACAATTTCTCAGCAAGGATTACAGGTGGATCCCAACAAGATTGCCATCATCCAAAGGGTCCCACCTCCTCAGAAGGTAAGAGGTGTTCGAAGTTTCCTAGGCTTAGCAGGGTATTATAGAAGATTCATTAAGGATTTTAGCAAGCTAGACTCTCCATTGTTTGGTCTTTTGGGAAAAGATGTTGAGTTCATATGGACTGACAATTATCAAGAGGCTTTGGATACCTTGAAAGGTAAACTGGTGACTGCCCCAATTTTGAGAGGTCCAAACTAGGCCCTACCTTTTCACATTCACACAGATGTCTCGAACAAAGCAATAGGAGCAGCCTTGGGGCAAGTTGATGAGAAGCTGCATTATGCCATATATTTTGTCAATAAAAACTTGTTCAAGGCAGAATTAAACTACACTGTAACCGAAAAGGTGCTCCTCGCTGTAGTCCATTCCCTACAAACATTCGTACACACTGATCATGCTACAATTAGGTATTTGATGAATAAACTAGATGTAAATGCTCATATTATTAGATGGCTACTTTTATTGCGGCAATTTGATTTAACCATTGTCGATAAGCCGGGTAAGGAAAATGTTGTTGCTGATTTTTTGTCTAGATTAGATCTGCCTGCAGGTGAAGAAGGAATGGTGGATGATCAAATGCCAGATGAAGACCTATTTGCTATCTCAGTATTCTCTCCATGGTTTGCTGATATAGCAAATTACTTGGTTTCTGCACAGTTTTTGCCACACCTGTACTTAAAAGAGAAGAGCAAGATCGTGAGGAAAAGTGCCCCATTCACCTGGATTGGGGGAAATCTCTTCAAACTTGGCCCATATCAGATTTTGAGGCAATGTGTCAGGGAGGAGGAAGGTTTTGACATTCTCCTAACCTATCATGATGGGCCCTGTGGGGGCCATTTTGCAACAAAGAGGACTGCCTTCAAAATTCTGCAAGCAGGTTACTATTGGCCCACTCTTCATCAAGATGTCAGAAGATATATCAGGCAATGTGACTGATGTCAAAGGATGGGGAAACATACCCCAAGGGATGAGATGCCCCTGCAACCTCAAGTGACTTTCGAGCCATTTGAGAAGTGGGGCATGGACTTTGTGGGTCCTATCAACCCTCCTTCCAAACAAAAATCTTACATCATTGTGTGCACTGATTATTTGACCAAATGGGAAGAAACAAAGGCGATCAGGGTAGCAACAGAAGAAAAAGTAGCTGCGTTTTTGAGAGAAAATATCTTCTACAAGTTTGGCTATCCAAGAGAATTAGTCACAGGTCAAGGGAGTTAGTTTACCTCCAATTTGATTGAAGACTTGCTCACACATCACAAAATTAAGTACAGAACTTCCACCCCTTATCATCCGCAAGAAAATGGACAGGTGGAAGTCACTAACAGAGTCTTGGAAGGAATTTTGACCAAAGTAGTGATTAGAAGCAGAAAAGATTGGGCAGACCGGTTGGTTGAGGCCACCTGGGCCTATAACACCTAGAAAACCACCATAGGGTTCACACCCTATGAGCTGGTCTACGGGAAGAAGGCTTTGCTTTCAATAGAATTTGAATATAACACAAAAAGGATGGCAGCTCAGCTGGACCTAGATCTCAGCCATGCACAAAAGGAAAGTTTAATTCAACTAAATGGATTGGATGAACAAAGATTGCAGGCCCTTCTCCACTCAGAGGTAGTCCAGCTTCAAAGGAAAATATGGCATGACAGACACCACAAAGAAAAACCATTCCAAGAAGGAGAGTGGGCATTGATGTATGATTCAAGATATAAGGATTTCAAGGGAAAACTGAGGACAATATGGTTGGGACCATACACAGTAGAAAAATGCAATGATAACGGTTCAGTTCCGATCTAGACCATCGATGAAGAAGCCATCCCCATGCTCGTCAATGGGCATAGGTTGAAGATCTACAGGAAGCCCCTTTCCGAGAAGGAATTCATTGAGAATCAGAGTAAAACAATGTTGGTAGTGGAGCAGGTCTCTGCCTCCACTCCACCCACACTCTAAACAAATAAGGAAAAAAAACAAAAAAAGAAAAAAGAAAAGAGGAATAAACATAAAGAAAAAAACAGAATAAATGATCCCTAGGTGAAAACTTCTTGGAGGTGCCCAGGGCAGGCAGAGGGTGAAAACCTTCTGGAGGCACCCTTGATGTCTCATAAAATTAAAAAAAAAAAAAAAAATAGAGAAAAAAAGAAAAAAGCAGAAAAACTAACTTCTTTTGAATGCATTGCACATTGTAGGAGGGTCACAGAAGAAAAAAGGACATGGCTAGGTTGCATACACCCTTGATATCTCATTTCTCCATCACCACTGTCTTTTCCCAGGCCTTGGTCTCACTTATTCTGGAAATTTTGCATCCTACAAGAAACTCTGTGCATTCTACAGGAGTCTCTTGTAGAAGCCACAAAGAGCTCAAAATCAAGTTCAGAAAAGAATCTGAGGGGTAGAAATTTGTCCAGAAGACCTATGGACCTCCCTGCCACCATTCATCCTCCTAATTCTCCATTCCATCCCTGCACACCTACATTTCCACTCACTTCTTTCTTCCCTGCACAGAAAACACAAATTCTGTTTCCTTTGATTTTTTCAAAAAAAAATGATGAATAAAACAGAAGCATTCTTCACTTGTTTCTTACCTGATGCATTCTAGTTTCTTTTCCTTTCCTTCAGAACCTTCCTTGTCTATCTCTTCAGTCCTTTCTCAAGCATCAACCTAAAATTTTAGAGTGAGAAGCAGCTACAGGAAGTCCTGTAGGATTCCTATAACAACTGATCCCTTAAAAAAAAAAACTCCAGGGGCAGGGTCAATGCAGCCAAGATGTATGCAACGTGCAAGGAGCAGTTCCTGATAAAAAATCATCAGCATAAGATAGCCAAGCCACCAGTTAAGAGGCCACGAGCACCAACAACAACAACAATAAAAAAAACAAAGTGCTAAAGTCTGAGCATGCAAAGCACAGTAGCGACTAACATGTAAGTGGCTAAAACCGTTCCTCTGTTGCATGAATATTATTTAGGAACTGCATGAACCATTGAGATGGTCATGATTAAACGAAACTGGTGGCTAGCTAACTGGCCACCCTTGTTCAGTTCAAACAAGCCTCGTCCAATTCAAACAATAGTTCACAAGGTGAAGTCAACAAGTGTGCTCCATCAACTCGGGAAGAAAAACTTAGAACCGGTAGTGGTGGCGGCATATAATGGGAATGATGGAAGTGATGGCGAGTAGGCGACATGAAATACCATAATGGCACTGGAGTAGGGACCAACGGTCTGGATGGGGATAACGTACCCTTCCTGCCACCTCACCTCGTCACCGCAGATCATGCCATAAGCTTAAGTACGTTGCAGTAGAAGCCTCCACCACCTTTTGTTTTCATTTGCATCGACGAGTTCTCTGCTGCAAAAACTCACCTACCACCTACAGAACATTGAAGCAGTCGGTCTCTACCATTTTTCAAAACCCTTCTGCTTATCTGGCTCTACGGGAACATTATTGCACTCTACAGGAGCCGAAACATAGTCTATAGGAGCTTTTCTACAGGAAGGCCAGAGAGCAGCTCTATAGAGGGAAAATTCGAAATTTTTTCCAAATTCGAGCTCGAAAAAAGGTAGGCTTAGAAACCCACTTTGCATGTGATATATCTACAAAAGGTGGTGGGATTTGAAGCAAAGTACTGGGTTGAAAAAGGAAGGGAAAGTGGAAACAAAAGTCTACCTGTGTTTTTCTGAAATATATATAGTCTCTCCATTTTACTCTCTGCACTAAAAGTATTCCTTTTTCTTCCTCGTATTCCCCTATGAAGAAGGGATGCAACCATAGAAAGTCAAGCCTATAGAAAAAACAAATTTGCATTGGGAAGTCTGTTTATTCTGTGAGAAAGAAAAAACACTATTTTATATACTCTCTGTTCTGTCAAAATATTGATTTCCTCCAAAATCTCGAGAAGTAAATTCAGGTTGAGAACAGGGTTTGAAGGGAGGGAAAATTGAAAATTACTGTTGTGAAAACAAGGAAGAACACGAAAAAATTTCCTCTCTGGTTCAAGAAAGATAAACCTCAGTTGTTCCTCTGTTTTCGGTCTTAAAAATTTGTTGCCTTCCTCCTCACCTGAGAATTTCCAACAGTCACTAAACATCATGACAGGGGATTTTATGAGAAAAGAGCCTTTCAATTCCACCAAATTGCATGAACACCCAGAAGTGGTGGCCCTCTTTACTAGGGCAAATTGGATGCCTTTCTTTGAGAGGATTCATGGGTATGATGAGAAATTGACCGAGGAATTTTTAATGTCTTTAAGACCCCATTTAAAAACCCATGTTATAGTCAGTTTCAAGGGTCTAACCATAGATCTTACACCAGAATTCATCAGTAGAATCACATGTCTTCCACTTGGTCTCCCCTGGAGCAAAGAAGAAAAACCACTAGGACAAGTTGCTAAAAAGACATTTTTCCAGCCTGATGAACATCCTGTAGAGGATAAGAATGGGATCAGAAGGACAAGTATACCTCATCCATGGGGTGAGGTCAACTACCAGATCATGAAATATATCTCCTGTGAAGGAAGATACAGTATAGTCTATGGTTATCACTTCAGATTATTGCATGAACTAAGATATGGAATGGACCTACCTGCATCTAGAAAACTCAGTCTTCCATATTTCCTCCTCCAATCCTTGATAGAGTGTGGCACCAAATTGAATGCAGGGGTTCCAGACCAACTGGCTCACCATGGGCTCATTAAATTGCTGGTAGAGGATGCCCTCCACACATACACAATCCCTATAGCCTGGGAAATTTTCAGGAACATGACTAGAGAAGATGACATAAAAACTCTCACAAATGACCTTAGTCCATCTAGCAGTGAAGAGGAGAAGTAGAAAGAGGAACTTAAGAATGAAATCCATGAGGAAACACAGAATATTTAATTAGAAGAAGGAAAAGAAGAAAAACAGAGAGAAGAGGAGAAACATGACGCAACCACAGTTGAACCTAAAGCAGAGAACAAAATAGCATCAAAAGCAAAGAAGAGGAAGAGGACAAAAGCTGAGAAGAAAAATCCTGAGACAGCTCAGGAAAAGACTACCACAGGAAAGGCAGAAACTCAACAAGAAAAGGAGAAGACAACACCAGAGACAACAGCAACAAAAACAGAAATAGCAGACACAGGCAAAACTACAGAGGATGAAGAAGAAAAACAACAAGAAGAATTTTCTCCTGAGACACTAGCAAGGGAAGCAGTAGCTATTCATGCTGTACTTAGCACTTGAGATAAGAAAAAGGGGAAAAGAAAAAGATAGACATCTATGTATTTCAAAGCTCAGAGGAGCACCGTAATCAAGGTGGGCAAGCCCTAGCCACCTTCGAAAGAACCCATTATCATTGAGGATGCACTTACTGTAACAAAGGAGGAATCTCCCTCCAAAATCTCCATCACCTACGAGAGAGGGAGTCCTAAGACCTCCACCTAGAGGGAAAGGATCAAATTAATGGACTCTAAAGAAGTCCTATAGGAGGCACAAACCTCTCTACAAGAGACATTGCCCAAGCTCAAAGAAACTGAAAAACTAGAAAAGAAGGTAGAAGAACAGTCCCAAGGGGAAGGTAAGGCAAAAGAGATACCAGAGTCTGGACCTCAGCCTAACTTAGGCTCCTACTACAACCATCTAGAAGGTGGGAAGAACATCCCACAAAATTTTTTAGTGCCTCTTTTCTTCGAATTGGAAAAGGAAAGAGTCAAGACCCACACCTAGATGCAGATTGCAAAATCCAAAGGGATCGAAGACATAGGACACATGGAAAAAAAGTTGAGGAAGATGAGCATAGAATTGAGCATGGTAAGGCATACTGAGAGCATCAGAAGAGCGCAATTGCAGGAAGAAAATGAATTGTTGAAAAAGCAACTACAAGAAAGGGAACCTCAAGGAGGAAACGAGCTGTCAATCTTCAAAGGACAGCAATAAAAAGAGGGACCCCAAGCAAATAGTGAGGCAGCAGAGAGACAACAACAAGAAGAAGAACCACATACATATAGTGAGACACTGGTGAAACAACAGCAAGAAAAGGAATCCTAGGCAGAAACTGAAGTGCTGATTTTGAAAAGGCAACTACAGGAAAAGGAAGCTCAGCTAGCTTTCATGGCCAGCTGGGAAATGGAGGCATTGCAGTGTAGACAGCTAGCCAAATCATATGCAATGTATCTCAAAGATCAGTGGCTCCAATTCCAGATTAATACATTGGCCTAGAGGGGCACAATCCCATTTCAAGATTATGGCCAATTTATGCATTTATGTGATCACAGTTCAACTGAGGATAAAACAAAGCTAGTAGAATTCTACCTACACAACATGGCACTCACTGACATGAATTTATGGGATCCAAATGCTGCATTGGGATATTTGCAGTTAATGGCTATGGCTTATTGGATGAGCCATGAAGAAAAGAGAGCAGTGGAAATTCAGAAAATAATGGCAAAAGAGCTAAGTGAGCCCCTGATGACTAGAGCAGAACCAGAAGAACCCTTGGCTCTCATCTATGCCGACCAACACCTCGCATCTAATCCTCAAGTTCTCCCTGACTATGTTGACAAGCAAGCACATGCTATTGCTCATTTCGAGGATATGGAGAGATTGTTTGGCGATGACTGCCATCATGCTTGCATGAGAAGGTGGAATACACTGCCACATAGCCTAAGGATCAAAGAGTATCACTCCCCAAAAAGAATGAGGGAGGCCATGAGGAGAGTGACCCTGTATAAGCACTCAATGAAAAACTTGAAAGCCAACTGGATTGGTCTTAAATTCAGTCCTCCACTACTGCTAGGACTGTTGGAAGGAGTTAAGGAGGAGGAAGAATAGAAACAATGGGAGGAAGTGGATAGGAAAGCATGTTTCCATGACAGAGAGGAATACATCACATCAGAGGCTTGGGATGTCAGGGAATTTGTCACAGCCATTAAAGATGAAGAGTTAGATTAGTTGCTCAGAGGATGAGCAACCCATTCAACAGGGGGGTGATGATGAGCCCCTGAAATGCGTAACTATATGGGATCATTCTGCCTCTTATTTCAATTTAATCCACCATTCTCATTAGTTTGTTGCATGTTTTTGAATATATTTATGCTAATAGAGTGAATTGGGTTAGTCACTTTGCCATGTAGTTTAATGAGTGTTTATTGCAGATTTTTTGGACAATTTTGGACAAAGACAAGGAATTTATGAGCAAATGGTAGCCAAAAATCGAGGAAAACAGGGAAGAGGACTTGTAGGAGTGGTGTCTCCTTCATTAATGACCCCTTTCCTCGAATCCTCCATCAACAACTTAGAGCACAAAGGCCCACATTGATGATTCCAAGGGGCAGCCAAGCAAGTCAAGTAGGACTGTTGTTTATCTTCAGTTCTAGGAAGCCGAGTTCCTTGATTTTAGGAGGACTATTGGAAGTCCCCATTTTTATAAATAAGAAGGCTTCGAGCCTCAGTAGGTTAGCTAGTTCTTAGTATATTTTCGCACTTTTGTGCAGCACATTGGTCAGCTTATTTTCGAGTTCTTTTTTAGAACAGTTTATGTGATGTAACTGCTATTTTTGATAAATGAAGATGAAACAGTTTTTGAGCCAGCATTGATCTCTTTCAGAGGGCTGAAGCTCCTGGGTTAGGGCCCAACCCCAGGTTTCCAGCACCTCCTTTGTGTACTTATATGTTTTTTCTTCCAGTCATGAGATAATTTATGTTGCATAGGTTCATTTTACTATGTTAAATTAGATTTCTTTTGATGAGTAGCATAGTTGTTTTTGTATCAGTTGTGCAAGTAGGTCGTTGTAGTGACATAAAAATATTCAGAAATGCCACAGTAGGCCCTAATCTCCTTTCTCCCTTCTCGGGACTATGATTTGAGGTCAAGGCACTATTGCTGCCACCAAAAACACAGTTTTTGCTCTTCCATGCAACTGCTAGTGTGATAACTTGATTTGGAAAAGTTGATATTGGTTCAGATTCACTTTCTTAGATCATTTCCTATTCTTTTTCCATATTTCTCTCGCATTCTTTTCTGTTCATAAGGTATTGTTCAACATTTTTATGTTTGTAGGTTAGAAATTATGTCAAGCTAGACAAAAGTATGTTTTTAGTTCTTTCTTTGGTCAAGTTTTGATAAGTAAATGTGCAGATCTCTTGCAGGACATCTTAGCTCACCATCCCTCCATAAAACAACCAGCACCAGCTCACTTCTCCTAGATTTCCCAACTCATTCACAACATTTCGCCAATCTGCCCTAATTTCTGTGTTTTTTTCATAAAGCTGCTTTCTTTCCATTTGAACAAATCCAACCATCACGTTCATCCCTGATCTTCCTTGAAAAGTTCTAGACACCTCAACACCTTCATCCAGCCTTCATTTCCATTTTCCCATCATTCTTCCACCTTCAAAACCCTAAAAATAGCTTTCAGCCTCCTCCTGTAGATCCTCGTGTAGATCCCCTACAGCCTCCTGTAGAATTTCCTGTGAGTGATTTTTCGAAGTCTGATCACAATGGGAGTCTTCAGAAGGTTACTAGGGGCTTCTTAGCGCTTCTCCACACATTCCTCACTCTCTACAAAATCCAACTCCATCTTCCTTTGCCACCAAACCACTGCACAGTCACAACTAGAAAAATCACAAGCATAGTAGTTCCACATAAAAACACTCAAAAGGACAAAAAGAGGATTTATTCTCATTTCTTTTCAGAAGTAGCTTGAATAAATGCAATTTACCTTTTCAGTAGTCAATGGCACTCATTTCATTAGTTTCCATCTCTTTTCTTGCAAAAGTAGGGTTAGTGGGTAAACTAGGGTTTGCTAGGGTTTGCGTTCCATTTCAGTTTTCATTCTCTTTCTGCACATAGAATAGCCTCTGTAGAGTTAGCTTTCTTCCATCACAGTTAAAAGCTTCTTCTGAGAACTCATAGAAGCTGGCTTAAGCTCCCAGCGAACTTGTGCCAATTGATCAAGTGACATCCTGCAGTAAGAGCTAGTACTTGTGCATATAGCACCGTCACTTTCAAGTTTGTTACGAACTACCGGATTGATAAAAGTAAGGAACGAAGCCCCGGGAGTTGTAGCATTATTGCTGCAATACTGGAGCCCACCATCGATCATCGGTGATCATTGATCGGTGGTGTCTTGTGTCGCTTTCCACTGCTCAAATCCGCTGATCAGATCTGGACCGTTGATTGGCCAGATCGGACGGCTGTTGTGCTTTCTCACTTTAAGCCTGCGATTTTGGAATTTTCACGGTTTTGAAGCATTCTTTGCCTCTCGATATTGTATTTCCATCCTTCCAAGGGCTTTCCTCCCTTGCTTTTTTCAATCGATGTATGATCTTTGAGCACTTTTGAAGACTTAGGGAGTGCTTTGGAGAATATTTGGATCCCTTGGGATGATTGTTAGGCAATTCTAGAGGCTTTTAGGACATATGTGGATCCAATTTTGGGCCTTTTGTCAGCGAAGCTAACATTGGCTCCTTTTGGGTATGAAATCCTCCCTATGATGTTTCAATAACCACAGATCAATGCCTTTCCTGTATACAACAAGATCAAATCTTCCTTCTAGTGTTGCATTGGGCATGAAGTCTATTAAGAATGAACCAAAAACTTTGAAAACAACATATTTACAATACCAAGGCTTGAAAACCTTAATTGAAATAAAGGTTGAAGAACATCCCATTGAATGGGCCATCAAAAACATATCTTTCCCTTGATGCATCCCTTTTGAGAAAACAATCACCAAACTCAAAATTGACCCCTTTTACCTTTCCATGAAAGGTTTCTTTCTCTTGTTCAATGTGTATATCAGCCAATTCATCAAAGACTTGCAAAAGCCTATTGATTTGATTCTCTACTTCAAAAAATTTGGAACACTTGACATTATCAGGTAGAGATGGTCTATATTTCGCCTGCTCTCCATATGCTTTCAGCCTTGGACGTTTTGATTGAGAGGTTTTGTACACCTACTGAATGATAAGGTTTGATTCACACTTTGCTGTGTCATTTGTGACCTGAAAAGTTAATATGAAAGATGAATCCATGCATTCTTGTGTGGGGGACACAAGGACTTCACCTATTCCTGCAGCTCCCTCAGAGCAAACCCCATCAAAGAACATGTACCAAATCAATGGGCCTTCTTCCTCTGTGATCTGGCAAACTGGTTTTTTAAGCTGCGTAGAGGCCAATTGAGATTCTTCAATCTGAAGAAAACAAGCTCCAAAATCAGTGTCAACAACATAGATGGGATGATTAGTGGGATTCCTTTCATCATTGATTATATAAGCCAACTGAGCTTTTCTATATAACCTCCTACTTTCACCTCCAAAAACTGGGACAGTAGCATATGATAGATCATTTTGCAATGTTCCATCTAATCTCTTGATCCAACTTCTAGAAAGTAACATGCCAAACTTGGGGTGTACATCTGCTACCACAATATCCATCATCATGCTCTTCATGGGCAGTTGAGGCAAAGTGATGTCTAGGTCCTTGATTAATCCCAAACATTTCACCTTTTTAGAGTCAAAAGAAAACAGGTCATGATAGGGCTTGGTAATGTCAAGACCCAATTTATCCATGACAGCCTTGGGCATTAGATTATGGCTGGCTCCTGTGTCTAGAAGGTAGTTGTGAAGGATTTTATCATGAATAGTCATAGAGACATAGAATGATGGGGAGCTGTCCTCACAATTTTCAATCATTGGGCTGAGAATAATAGCTAGCTCATCATCTTGCAGATTTACATAGTCAGTGGAGGCTTGGTTGGCTTTACGCTCAAGGGCCTCGAGGATGAAACTTTTGAAGGACTAATTCTTCACTAGTTCAATCAAAGGCATTGGTATTCTTAGCTTCTGAATTTCTGATTGAAAACTAAAAGGAGAAGGAGACTTGTTAAGGCCTCTTACCTCATGAGCTGGAGCTTTGAGGATGATAGGATCAACTGTCGGTTGCTTCTGCTTATTGGCTTGTTGTTCTACAGGGGCAACAACTTTATGAACAAGAGTTTCTTTGAAATTATTCATCATAGACCTCATATTATATTGGTGCTAATTTTTAATTTGTAGAACAACTTCACCATCCCATTCTTGGTTGATCTGGTCATTGAATAATGACTTCTCATAGGAAGATTTGGTTAAAAAGGTGGTGTTGCCTTTGTCTTCCATACCATGGATCTCATCATCTTCCTCAAACTGCTCTTCTTCCATGACTGCATTCTGAAAAGGGACATTCAGCCTTTGGTCTTCATTGGCCTCTTTGCTTCTTTGCAAAATCTGCAACTTCTCATCAGGTCTTCTATATAGATTTGGATTGGGAGGATCAAAGGTATCATGAACCCTTCCTTTCCCAGAATGTTGCTCAACCTTTAATTTGGAGATTTCAGAGGTTAATGACTCTATCATCTTGGTCATTTTATCGATCTTGGGATCTGAAGATGATGAAGACTCGCCCTTCTGTCTCTTTCTGTCAACATTACCTTTGAGCTTTTTTGTAGCCATGATGTTTGATTCTACTTCCAAGGCTACATCCTGCATGTTAGCCAAAGTAGCACATTGCTTTTCTCTCAACAGTAAACAAAAGTTAGAATCAAAGGCACTAGCATAGATGAGTCTAGCAGAGGTATTGGTGGTTTTACTTCAGCTGGTATCTTGTTTTACATGCGGTTAAACCTCTTATTAAAATTAGCTAGCAACTCACCATTTTCACTCCTTAAGTTCCCAACCTCAGTGTGGTAATAGAGGAGATCCTTCTTATCCCCCCAATTCTTTAGAAATGTGTCATCTAAAGCCTCTATATCTGCCATAGATCTTGGGGTCATTTCTCTAAACCATTTCTAGCCTCTTCATCTAAGCTTTGGACAAAGACTCTCATCTAGACATCATCTTCACTAATGTACAGGTTATCAGCATAACTATAGAATGATTCTTCAGATGAAACACCTTCAGTCCCAGTGAACTTAGTCATATACTTATGATATTCTCTAGTAGGCATGGAATTCAAAGGAGTGGGCAGTACTAGAGGTCCATACCTAGTAGCTATGATTCTTTCCATTTTGGTCAGTGCTTGTGGATTTGCCATATCTGTGGTGGCTATAAGAGTACTGGCAGTCTGAATGACAGAGAGCTGAGGAGTGACTAATAAGACTAAAGGAGTATGATGGATAGGAGGTGAGTTTTCCTTTGGACTTACAACTAAAGGAGAACTTAAAGAATAAGGAGCTTTATAAATCTCTGAGAGTTTTTCTTCACTGCTAGTATTAGATGCTATACTCTCAACATGTATTTGTTCTATTATAGGATTTTCTTGAAGAGCTATAGAAGATTGTTTAGGTTTACCTGAACCTGATGCTCCTTTCTGCAATGCCTTTCTTTCTTTGATGATTTTTTCAGGGCCGGGTACTGGATCAACTTGTGATTTCTGAGGATTTCTCTGAGTATGCCTCACAAACTGAGCCAGAACTATGAAGAGGAGTTGCCAAGAGGTTCGTCCTTCAGTAGAGTCACCATATTGATGATTACAACCAAAAAGTGCTAGACTTTGTCCATCATCAAAGCTGGGTTTGCGTCGTCTCCCAGGGAAGCTGAGCTTCAGTTTCCTCTCCCCGGCAACGACATCGATTATGTTATCACTCCAGGAAACTCTCCTAGGTTGCAACTCAGAGATGCCTGGTAACATATAATCTTCAATATTGTTCTCATAACTATTGGAATGGATGATGGTTTGGATCAAGTTAGATAATCATTTCAGCTCTATTCTCACTCAAGACATGCATGAAAACTCTCAACAACACAAGGCTTTAAACCATTAATGCTCAATAATTTGGAGATTTAATAGATAGATGGAGAATACTGACTGTATCAATAGATTGCATATATAAACATAAATTAATTACTAGCTATAGGCAGTAAAAAAGAATACTAACTGTATTGGTAGATGCATATATGACCACATATGAATGGTTAGCTACATGTAGCAAAGAAGCTTGCAAGTCTAAGTTATCAAAGCAGAGATAAGATTACAGTTATCTGGCCTTATACACAAAGGAAACATGAACAAACTATCCAAGTGCAAGAATAGAACAACAAAGAGAATGGATGTTGAACATATAATGGCAAAAGAAGCTTGTATTTCTAGGATGGAGATGAGAAACTTGAAGGAACAGAGAAGGAATAATCTCCAGAAGTTGAACCTGTATTACATCTTACTAACAACTATTTATAGCTTGTTTACAATGCTCCTGAGCTATCTAGAAGGCTCGGAGTCTTAATCTGCCTTATCTGTCCCGTAACTATTTGATTCCCTCTATAGGTAAGCATGGGCTAGGAAGATTATTCTTCTGACAGCAGAGTAACTGCCCTTCAGATATTTTGGGTAGCTTGCTGCGTTATCTGGGTTATTGATGCACTGTTTATGCTCCATGACTGTTTTGTCAGTTTAGGGGTGAGCTGCACGTGCTATGGCTCTTTCTGTTCCCCTTCTGGCCTTTGTTATTTCCTTTCTGGTCTTTGTGTCCCTTTGAATACTTAGAACTACCGTTTCTCTGTTTAAACAGAGAAAAACACTGCCTATATAAAAACTCGCCAATCTCTTGTTTTCTAGACCTTATAAGGTCCCTATACATGGCTTTTTGCTCCATCAGGTCTGCCCTTAGGTCGTTGTTTCTTGTTGCACTCAGCTTGCTCCTGTGTATTTTCCTTGTATTATGAAATACACAAACAACACTAAAAACCATGAAAAATCGGCGTGGACTTGAAATCTTATAGAATATCATTCATAATGCCGTCGGCTCCGGTATTATCGCATCACCCTTATATATATGCAAAGGCCCTGCCCCATGGTTTCCGCTGATAGTGATCTGACGATGTAACATGGGCCGTCGATCTGCATGCACGATCGATGGTCCATGTTTAATCGCTGATCACAGTTGCAACCTCCATATAACCTGCGCCGATGTGACCCGCCGATAGTGATCATCGGTGATCGCTGATCGGTGGTGTCGAGCTCCTATTGACACTACTTGGTTAGCACCGATAGCGAAACCTCAATATAACATGGGCCATTGATCCACGCGCACGATCGACGGTCCACATTTAATCGCTGATCGAAATCATAATTCCCATGTGTATATGTCGATAACTCTGCCAAGGTAACCCACCGATCCGATCATCGGTGATCGCTGATCGATGGTGTCTTGTGCCGATTTTCACTAATCAGATCTACTTATGCGATCCACCAATCAGATCTGGACCCTTGATCGGCCAGATCGGACGGCTGCTGTGCTTTCTCACTTTAAGCCTACAATTTTGGAATTTTCACGGTTTTCAAGCATTCTTTGCCTCCCGATAGTGTATTTTTTCCCTTCCAAGGGCTTTCCTCCCTTGCTTGTTTCGATTGATGGATGATCTTTGAGCCCTTTTGAAGAGTTAGGGAGTGCTTTGGAGAATATTTGGATCCCTTGGGATGATTCTTAGACAACTTTGGAGGCTTTTAGGACATATGTGGATCCAATTTTGGGCCTTTTGTCAGCAAAGCTAATAGGACCCACCAACCTGTCAGGGGATCTCCCTAGTAAGAAGTCCCAACTAGACCTCAGACCATTTGGACTAAGAGTCCTAGCAGTGTGTAGTATAGTAGTACCTTGACTGCGGTAGTGCGTAGAGGTAAGCAAGCTATAATTGTCAGAAGAAAGTGTGTGACCTTGTGGCGAGTCCAAAGAGATGCATGGGGAGGTTCTAACACACGATTGAGGAAAAGAAAGTGTGCCATTTAGAAGCTTGTAATAGTGTGCAACTTGAAAGGAACACACGAGCATAACGACATCACAGGTTGGAAGCGGAATAGTCCACAATCTAGGGTGATAGATTAAGCTAACAACATGATTACAACAAGATTCATACAATCATATACAAAGTAGTTCATACATGAATGTGTAAGTCTAATAGCATACATTTCTAAAGAAACCAGAATAGTCCAACTACAATAACAACATATGCATGAAAACGTGTTGGCTCTGATATATTATATATAAAGTGAAAGTTCCATCCATACATACAACCATGACAACCACTAGCCCCAATAGTGGAACGTTACAGTCAACATTGTCTGCTCCTCCAAAGAGATGTACTTTATCTACACTGTGGAGAAGCCAATGCTTTTCACAATCCTCTCCAAGTGCTCTCTAAGCAATGCCTAGAAAAATATTGGCTCCCAAAATCTTGTTCTATGAGTTATGAGGTTCTATATATAGAAACGTTTGGGGGGGACCCTTGACATTCCCCTTTGTGACTCTTAAAGCACCCTCATGACTCCTCAACTTCATTACATATAACTCTTTACATTACATATGACTATTTACATTCCATTAATGATACTTGGAATTTCACTTTACATTACATTTGATTAAAACAAATACAACTGATAGTAGTGAGGTTGTCAAGACAACTCATAACACAAATTGACATGACACTATTGACATGTACTAGATGACTGTGGTGTCCATGTCAAGTTGTTGCACTGGTAAATGATGGATGTGTCCTTGGATGTACTTTGTCTTCACCTCCGCATAGCTTGGTGCTGCAGGGTCTTCATTGGTATTGGTCTTTGCAAGATGGTTCCATGCATGTGTTTCTTTTACTTGCTACTTGATGTGCTTCATTCGTTCATCCAGTTGAAAGTACGTCTTCTAGCATGTGCACTTCTTCTTCATCCCATTTTTCGTCTCGCCATGATCCATCAGTGTACCTGTTCCTGCAATTCACTCATGATGGGATGACATCAAATCCAAAACCCCCTAGTCTAGCATGATACATTGTTCTCGTGTTCCGAGTGACAGGGAGGGAGGGAAACTCACTGAGACAGAGCAGAGAACAGCTTAGGCCAGAATGAGGCATTCCAAGAGGACATCCTGCACTACCGGAAAAACTACGCAATGATCACTGGGAGGCATAATTTTGCAGTGAAAGTCACCGGTGGCAGCTACAAGATGGGACCCTGAGGCGGTGAGTTTCTGCATGGTTGTCAAAGGGAGGGTAGAGTGGGGCTGCAGAGGGACTATTGGGTAGTTGTGCACAGTTTCCAGAGGGAAGACAAAACAAGGCTACAAACATACTTACTGAGAATAGCTGCACAATTTTTAGGAAAAATGCAGGACAGGCAGCAAGGGAACTGTTAGATATGTTTGTGAAATTTTTGGAGGTAGTGGAGAGAAATGAAGCAAGAGTCAGCTGGGTAGTTCTGCAAATTTCTGAGAACAATACAGGACAGGGTAGCAAATGACCATCTAGGTATGTCTGCGTAGTTTTGGGGAGAAATTTAGATCTAGGTCTTAGAGAAGTGTAGGCTTATAGTAGGCAAGTGGGAGGCGTGATGATTGTGTTTGAGAAATGCGTAGTTCAGTTTGGTCATGGAGGCAATTTTTGCTTAGTTCTAGGAGGAAAAAATGCTTCTCACTTTTGAGATTGCACAGTGCAGATGATCCGAGGGAAAACCTCAAGCACTGCATAGTTCCAAATAGTAGAGCAACACCACTGAGGGTTGAGACTACACAGGTCAGCTCAATCGACGTCTAGGCAAGTGAAGCTGTTCCATCGAGAGATTTTCAGGAAAATGGCTAAGTGTGAGAGGCAAGTGAACTTGTGATGACTTGACATTGTGATGAAACACTTAGCATACTTTGACAACATGATGACACTAACCACTGGGACAACATCACAAAGCGTGAACGTCTGTGGGACTGTCTAAAAGTGAAAGAAACAAGTGCAACACTTGGGATAAACCTTTGAATGACCATGACAACACTTGCGTGATAGTGCTTTCGACTTTGTGTGTGAGTGTCGTGGGTGTTAACATAGCTAATACAACCCAAACACACAAATACAAACCTTCAAAATCACCAGAGCTAGATCACAAGCATGAAAAATTAATCAGCATGCCAAAGGACAACCGCTGTTCAAACAAGCATAAGGAAGCAAGACACGTAGAGGAAACACATGGAATGAATTTTAGTTCTTGAAAACATGCATGTTATTGAAGACATAATGATATGACACTAATCAATAGTACTTCAAGCTACAATAAGATATGTAATTCAAAAATATGTACTCTACTTACCATACTTACCCTCCAAATGGTTATGAATCGAAACAGTTTGCATGCAGTCTTGATATTTTGTCATAACTTGGTTTCTTGGTCTTCCTCCTCAACTCCTTGAGAATCATCTAGCATGCCATATTTCCTTGTGGTCGTTGAGAGATAGATTTGTGCAGTTTTAGCAGGAAGTGAATGTCATCAGGATGAGGCCACGGGAGGCCCATCTATGCAGTATCTAAATGCAAGGAAGACCGGATAGCTAGGACAACACTGCGCAAATTTGAGATGTAATATAGTGCTACAGGATGGGGTCCTAGGAAGACAGCTCTGTGAAGTTTTTGAATGCAAGATAGACTAGGCATCTGAGGGACAATACTACGCAAATTCTAAAGATAGTGGGTTCCCACTGAGGGAGGGACACTGGAGGAAACCATAGCATAATTTTGGATGCCAATGGAGGCTCAGATTCCTACGCATTATGCAGTTCCAGTAGGTAAGGTAAAAGTCTTGAGGGTTGTAGAAGCAAGCTATGCAGTTATGGAAAGTTGGATGAGGCTAGGTTGCTCAGGAAACTGGCTAAATGTGATATTAGTTAAACTGGTGTAAAATGTGATAGAACTTAACTATGATCACACACTTGAACACTTAGCGATACAACATAGTCCATCCAGAACATATAAGACATACTATGCTTGATGCAACAAACTTCATGACAAAAGTTCGTGAAGTGAGTGCGAAACATGTCTATGTAATGAGAATAACTCATATGCACAAGATTTCCCTTTGAAGCAGAACAAATTCCCTTTGCATGACAAACGATAATCCCCATGCCCAAATATGACACATGCTGCATAAATATGAGAATGTGAACAACTCTTAAGATCAAGGAGGGGGGCTTGAGATCATCAACTTACCAGTAAGTGACCAAGTAACGATCGATCACATGATCCATGGTAGGCTCTGAAATTTTCATGCAAGACAAAATTTTGGAGGGTGGTTATAGCCGCTACAACACACTCGTTCCTCTAGGAGGAGTTTTCTTTAAGCTCTTTTTAGAATCCTTAAAATAGAAAATATTGTTGTGTGAGCTTGTCACCTTCACGCTCATTCAAGTACTTGAAGGATATTCTACCTAGTATAAGTTTAACCCTGTTATGGATCATGATAGACTAGTTATGAAAAGGAATACTCTAGTCTACTATGGCTAGAAGGTTCTCCCTTGTATGCTTTTATCTCTTTTTCGTGCTTGGGGGACTAAATTTATGAAAAAGGAACCTTAAAAAGAGAAAGGGAAGGGAACATCATTTTTCATTAGTCAACATAAGGAAGTGGAAATTGCATCGCCCTTGAACATGACACCCGTCTACTTCATTATCTTACAGTTTAAGTTTACGTGCCTAGCAGCCATATCACACATATGATTTTGTCTATTCCTCCAGTTGTTACTCTTCCAATCATATGGAGTATGCTTCAATGCTTTGTACATCATTGCACGATATCACATGATGCTCATTAGTCATGTTGCCAAGTCACTCGTGTTTCATGCGACTATGTGTTCAAGAGAAGTCTCAGCCTGTGTTGGCCATCTACAATATCCTAGAGACATTTTCAAGTCGGTCATCCCTTAGCCAGTTTTACTTCATCATCCAATTACTTCATCCATACATCAGATCATCCTGGTCTATTATGTGTCGATTGATGGGGGATACAGTAATGCCCTCCTTCGACGGATCTTCTCCCATCGACTTCATCTCATTATCTAGGAGATTTATCTAGGAGCTAGTAGTAACTTGGAGCTTACAGACCTCAGTGGCATGATTCCTCGCGATCAATAATGGGTTTACATCATTGGCTCCTAATTGTTCGAGTTCGCTAGTGTTCGATGTCAGCTCATTTATCCACACTTATTGGATTGTACTAGTTACCTTGAAGTTCATTTTCCTCATTGGTGGATTCCCTCACGTCTCTTAATGGTTGACTTCACTAGTTGGTAATCAGTTATTTTCTACCATGCTCAACCTTAGCACATCTATTCACATGTTGTAGATTCGTACCATTGGGCTTATGTCAAAGACCCTCTGTTAGGGACATCTCACTCTTATACCAAGTTGTGTTTGAGTTATGTATCATTTATGTACTTTGAGGGCTATTTTTGGGAACCTCTTGTTTGTTATGTGTCCATATTCCTATTGATATATACTGTGACATAGATCCACATTGTATTTGCTAGTGGCTATGCTCTATTTGATGAGTCACATGGATCCATTATGTATTCTTTATGGCCATGTTTAACATTTCATGTCATGGATCCGCACTGTATGTTTTGGCGGCCATGTTTAGCATATCTTTATGAATGAGCATGGGTATGCCCACCTCGCAGATGTTATCAATAGATTTGAGACTTCATCATTTGAGTTACTTTGATCCAACTTTGTAGTCTTGGATCCTTCCTCTCATTTTGAGATTTGAGTATTGTTGTAATGCATTCCAGCCATCAATTTCTCTTCTAGCCTCATGCATTAGGGGACATCTGTTGGAATCCTATTCTTCACACCATTATAGTGAGAGAAACCCAATATCAACTTACCTCAAGTTTTTTATTAAAATGCATCCCTTTTCACCTTTTTTTTTTACTTATGTGAGATTGAGTTATTTCTCATAATTAATTTTCCAAAATATTATAATTATGAGATAACAACTATTTCATAATTGAGATAATTGAGAAAATTCTCATAATTTTGAAAAACGTTTCTAGAGTTTGGCATTCCCAAAGATATCAGCTTGACCCACTTGTGTATGAGTTGGATAGGGGTCCATTATTGTAGAATTTTCCTAACTTCTTAAGCCACTAGTTGTATTGGGAGAGGAGACCATGCTATAATATTGAGAAGAGGATATCCTTTGCTGGAAGATATACATTAATTATATCATTTGATTCATGATTAATGAAATTATAGGTTCCCTTTCCTATAAATCTATGCTTATTGTTGATTATACATGCTAATGCTTATTTGAGCTAACGATATTCTATGAACAACTATTTTTGGTCCCTATTTGGTGGTGCATGTGTGCAGGTGGTAGATCTATTGCAGGAAGCAAGATCTCTTAGTTGGAGAATAGAGTTTCTAGATCAAACCCAGCACCCTTCACTAATCTGCGAGGGTTGTAGGTGTGAGCTCAAACCCTTAATGTAGGGGCTACATGCATGATTGACTGCTTGAGCATATAGATTTGGATTTATATATGTAGTCGAACTGGTCATTTAGTTTCCTATATGGTAACCTTGATAGGGCAATAGGGTTATAGAGCAATGGATCCTTGTTCATGAATTTTGCCACAACCCATAGGTGGTTCTTTTCGAGTTTCAGTTGCATTAAATAATTTCTAATTTTTCAAGTTTGTCTTCAAGTTTATTGCTAGTCAATGAGATAATCAACTAACATTCATCATCCCGCTTGATACGCTGAGCTAATTTAAGTGCTTCTTCACATGTGGTGACTTTTTGCATTCTAAGCAGACCACGAATATTTTGGAGTAAACCAGCCACATGTCATTATACTAAGAGATGTATGTCAATGGTATATGGAATCTAGCTTAATAAGTATTTAGATCATTTTTCATATTTGCGTACTGATTCATTTGGTATTTGCTTAATTTCCTTTAGTTTTTGAGTTTCCAAATGCTTAACATATTGGGCTTTAAAAAATGTAAGAAAACTAGCCTTAATTTCACTTTTCAACTTTGGTTGGTTCTCTGTAAGATTCATGAACCAAGTTAAAGCACATTTTCTTAAGGCTACAATGAATTGCACCATTCGTTTGTCTTCATCAATAACATCATTTACTGCCCAGAATTTTTCATAGACAAACTAATGTTGTCCGGGTCTTCGTCACCCTCATAGATGGGTATATGGTTCAAACCCATTTTTCTTGACTTACGTAACATTGGTTGATGTGTTAAACTATTACTTGGATGATCGTTTTTTCATTCTTGTCAAGATTTCGCATATTTGTATTATTTTCTTCTTTGTCGTCACTATATTTTGAAAGTGAAGCATTAGTTTGACACTCTCTATCTATATATTTAGTCAATTGACTCCCTCGAGGTCGCAACTCTTCACTAATTATTTTTGTACTTTGAACTTCCTTAGTAGATACTAGCTATAGCAGGTGATCCAGGTAGATATTGGTGGCCACATGCCAATTCCACTTGGATCCCCACCATTGTTTCTTTCATTTTTTCATTTTCCTTAATTGTAGCACAATTTACTATTTTTAACAGTTTTTCGAGTCTTGAACTTCTGGAGCCGCTTTGAGGCCATAAACGACATTTCTTGGGAAAACTAGTAGAAACATGGGTCCATGGATCGATGTTTCTCTTCACAAAGTTGTATTCCTCTAATAGATCTTTCTAACGAGGTATTGTGCACTTCAAACAGAGATCATATGCCAAAGTTATGACCCTAGGAAGTTGATGTACCAATTTACCCAAAACAGGGCCCATAGTTTGGCACTTCATCTCCTAGGGTTAGGATTTTGGATGTTTAGGGTTTTCCATTGCTTCTAAAAAATAAATAGGCCTTTGAGCCTCATTTTAAGACAGATTCAGAGGCATGTAGCCACCACATCTCTTCTCAGAGATAAGCTACCATCTCTCTATATGTATGGTTATATCTGTAATTTGTTGCGTTCTTTTTTAAATCTGGATCAGTGGTATTAGAGCGGTATTCTCTTTCTCTATCCTTTGCATGTCCCCAACGAGGTCGGGATATAAGGAGTTAGGGCTTGAACTAGTTGAACCTTTGTAAGGCCAGCCTCACAAATCCCGACAGCCTCCCATGGTGGATGAAGAGAAAGACAAGGGGGTAGGAGATCCTATCAAAATCTTTCTCGAAGAGGCCCTCGAACGATAAAGGAATGAGATGATGGAAAACTTTTCCCAGATCATTCAGCTGCTACCTAGGGGCGACACATATACTTCCAGTAGCTACTTTGGAAGCGCCACACCCTTTAAGGTACAAGTTAAATTTGACATTCCCATATTTGACGATTAGATAGATGCAAATGCCGTAGATAAATGGTTAAATTTGCTAGAAGGGTATTTTTTTGTTCATGATTTTTTCGGCCAGGAAAGGATTACTTTCACTCTTCTCAAAGTTTCCCCCCATGTCAAGGACTGGTGGGAAACCTACTACGAGCAGAAGGATGAAAGTATGGCCACACTATTTTTAGCTGCACTCACTTGGCATTCATTCTAGGCCACCATCAAGGAGCAGTACTACCCTGTCAGAAGTTATGAGGATCAATACATAAAGTGGACCACACTGCGGTAGGGAAGGGACCAAGATGCGTTGGAGTTTAGCAATATTTTCCATACCCTTCATACAAAGTTGGGTATTAAGGATTCAGAGCAACATTTGGTACTCAAATACCATGGCTGCCTACACAGGTACATCCACGATGAAATAGAATTCCTTAACATCTCCTCACTCGACATGGTATACCGACATGCTGTCAAGATCGAGCAAACGTTTAAAAATAAGAAGCGAGACTTTGGATCTGCGAATCCGAAGAAAGGGAAAGGTGCCCCCAAATCGCAGAACAAAGGATAAAGCCAAGGCAAGGCGGTCCAACACAACTTGCCAAAGCTGCAGGCAAAGAACAATGCCGCGAAGCTGAAAAAGGACATAGGAAAGTGGTGTGAGTTCCATAAGAGCTCCACTCATAACACAAGTGAGTGTCGGGCCAGGTAGTCACTGGTGGCTGAACTAAAGGTTTCAGAATCAGATGCAGGTTCCGAATATGAGTCAAAACTTGACAAGGGGAATGAAAAAGGGAAGCAAATTATTGATGTGGAGCCCAACACCACTGTTGCCACCACAAAGATCCAGAAGGAGGAACCCGAAGATCTAGAGGAGGAGGAACGCCTCTTCCACTCCCAGATGTGGGTAAAGGGCTCCCCACTACAGTTCATTATCGACAGCGGGAGCCAAAAGAACCTCATTTTGGTAGAGGTCG
This sequence comes from Pinus tabuliformis, assembly GCA_031772625.1. NCBI lineage: Eukaryota > Viridiplantae > Streptophyta > Pinopsida > Pinales > Pinaceae > Pinus > Pinus tabuliformis. The sequence continues at coordinate 280,600,988 of CM062806.1, read as the reverse complement.
TGAAGCGGCTGGCCTTACCGACCACAACACATCCACAAGCGTACACCATATAACATGAGCCAGTAGTGTCGCCTTCCATATAACATCAAGCCCTTCATGGATGAGGTATTGTGTGACATGGCTCCCCTTGATGTTTGTGATGTATTATTAGGCCAACCATACTTGTGGAAGTGACATGTTGTGTATGAATCAAGGCCTCATGATGTTATTGTTACTTTGGGAGATAAGTTGTACAGGATACCGGAGGCAGCACCACCTACCACCATCTCTTTGGTTACTACCAAACAATGCAGTAAGCTCATTTCCAAAATCGGGAAATTTGTTTTCCTAATGATACACCCTCAAGGAAAGAAGAATATAGTAGCCACGACCTCTAGACAGGGCCCCTCCACACAGAAGCTACAGATGGACAAGGTAGTGGAGGAGTACGAGGACATATTCACCTCCCTCGTAGGGGTTCCTTTGCACTGTCAGGTTAAGCACTCCATCGATCTAACCCCAGGTGCGTCATTGCCCAATGGACCAATCTATTGGTGCTCCATTATGGAGAACGATGAAATCAAGAGGTAGATTCATGAGCTGCTATAGAAAGGTCACACTCGTTCAAGTTCATCACCCTGTGGGAGCCCGATCGTGTTGGTACAAAAGAAGGATGGGACTTGGAGACTCTGTATTGACTATCGGGTGCTGAACAAGATCATTGTCTATAATAGGTACCTAATCCCATGGATTGCTGACCTCCTGGACCAACTGAAGGGGGAAAAATATTTCAGCAAGATCGATTTGAAGTCAGGATATCACCAGGTAGCAATCGAACCCTCTGTTGTTAGGAAGATTGCCTTCAAAGCCAAGGAGGGCATTTTCGAATGGTTGGTTATATCTTTTGGGTTGACAAATTCTCCTGCAACCTTCATGAGGCTAATGGATGACCTCTTGTGGCCATTCACCAACTCATTTGTGGTGGTATACTTGGATGACATCCTGGTCTTCAGCCAGAGTTAGGAAGAGCACCTCCACCACATCTGACAGGTTCTCCAAACACTATGGCAACACAATTTATGTGCCAATTTGGAGAAATGCAATTTTGGCATGACCCAGGTTTAATATCTGGGATACATTATTAGGCATGTGGATCTAGCCAAGATCTAAGTCATTTGGGATTGGCCATCTCCAACCACTCTGATAGAGCTCCGCAGATTTTTGGGTCTTGCCAACTTTTACCATAGGTTCGTGTTGGGATTTTCTCATATCACTTGGCCCTTGAGTCAACTCACCAAGGGAGGAGCGAAAGAAAAATTCTTTTGGTATGAATCTCAATAGAAGACATTCACACAGTTGAAACATCGCCTCTGCTTGGCACCAGTGCTCGCATTACCAAACTTGCAACAATCATTTGAGGTCAATACAGATGCCTTTGACTATGCTATTGGGGTAGTCCTTACTCAACATGGGCATCCAGTGGCATATCATAGTGAGACACTTTCAGACACAGTTTGGTGTTGAAAAGTGTGAAACAAGAAATTCTTGTTGAGATTGCAACAAGATGATGGAGCTTAGTGAAAAGAGTCGCCTTCACTAAGTGGGCCCGCAGGCTATTTTTGGCGCAAGTCTATTTTTAGACTATGTCTATTTTTAGACATATGGATCATGTCTATGTTTATGGATGATTGATCAAGTTGGGAAAAATAGATGGACTTCTATTTTTGATGAAAGTGTGAGTGATCACACTGTGAGTGATCAAAGTCTATTTTTAGATTGGCTGTCAAAAATAGAAAAGTCAAATATTATTGTCTCATAATAATATTTGGACTATAAACTTGATCTTATTCTCTTGGAGCACTTCAGAATGAGCTATGGATGTGGTACATGCAGATCTCACAAGGAAATACGTGGTTACCTATGGGATGACTAATATTTGCATGCATGACTTCAGTTAGAACTCAAGTGAGTTGAGTTTAGTGGACTGGAGGTACAGTTGATGGAGTTGTGTTCAGTTTGACTTAGTTAAACTAGTTGTAGTTAGTCTAACTGCAGATAGACTAATGATGAGTTGTTAAACTAATTATTAACTCATAATACAACTAAAGAATACATCAGCTAACTCAGTTGCATGTCAGTGCATGTTCAGTTCAACAGGGACAAGTGGTATAGAATCAGATTGCTATCAGTTGTGACTATAGTTGTGCATCAGATCTTGCACAATCAAGGGATTGAGTATGCCAATGAGTTTGCTCACGTATTTGGCCCACATTTTAGCCTTTGCTCACGTCCACAAAGAGTGAGTGACTATTTTGCAGGTGAAAAACGAGTTTGAGAAGCTATTCTCATCAGTTCTTCAGCAGGTATTGAGCAGTGGAGGTAGGCAAGCAGTGGAAGAGATTTGGAGATCAGATCTGAGCTGTATTGTGTGTAACAGAGGTGGAGATACTTGTGAGAAGTATTATGCTATGTATTGTTACATGATTCAATCAATATAATATACAGATAGTGTGGGGTTTTTAGCGAGATGCTTTCCCCGGGATACATACTGTGTTTATGAGTTTGATTGATGCTTCTATGTGCGCCTGTGAATGTTTCTGCTTCTGTAAATTGATGATCAACGTAGAGGAGATTATGTATTATACATGTTCCGCTTATAATTGTATAATCGGGATAATCTCTGTGAATATGTGTTAAATTATTCAAAATTTCTACATGGTATCGGAGCTAGATAATTGTAGAAAAAGTTTCTACATGGTATCGGAGCTGCTTAATTTGTAGAAGAGATTTTTACAGGATATCAAGCGAGGATTGATCATCAGATCTACTATTCAGGAAGTGTTTACATTCTATTTCTTCAGGCAGAGTCTGTAATCGGGCCAGGTAGCCTCTGGATTCATCCTTCTTTAGGAAGGTGAGATATCCGGTGAATGCCCATACAGTCAATCTCTGTACGAGAAATATTTTGTTCTCATGAATTCTAGATCGGAAGCGGTTGAGTTGTGTACTGGTGGAATTCGTTTATTCCAAAGCAAGAGATAAACTCAGAAACATTCAGTGTGAGAATGGAGACAGTATGCCCAGGTATCTCACGAAGTTCATCCAATGTCGGGATGAGCTAGGAAGTGTGGGGGTGACTGTCGGATGAGGATGGTGAGTCTAGGACTCCTTGACCTTCCTAAGAGTTGGCATAGCTACCAGGACTCGGTGAATGGAAGGGAGAAACTGCCAAATTGGGAACGACCATGGTCGGATTTGATGCAGGAGGAGATTAGACGGAGCACCAGAGACGGTTCTTCATCCATGCAGGATGAGGAGAACTATGCCTTAGCGAGTAAGGCGAAGAAGGGGAAGGAGAAGGTTTCTCTTTTCGAATCTTGTTCTTCCAGTGATGGGAAGAAAGTTGACAAGTCGAAGGTGCGATGCTTTCGTTGTCATGAGATTGGTTTATGGGTCAGGAACCTGTATGCTCTTGAGGTTCAAGATGCATGTGAAGCCTTGAGCAGCGAGGCAACTGATGGAGACATGGTGGTTGAGAGGGAGCGTATATTACCTCTCAACATGCAGAGCCAGAAGAAGTCTCAGACGATTGTGGAGGAGCCACGATTGGTGCAACAGCTTCAGGAGATTGTGGAGGAGCCACAACAGGGGAAGCTAATAGGAGATCGAGTAGAGACATCTACTCATCCAGAGACCTCCAGTAGGGGGAAACTTCGAGCCAGGTGGGGTGAGGGATCGCATGCAGCCATACCTCTAGGTAGGAGGTGGGGTGATGTGGATTGATTGTCCCAAGGAGGAGGGGCAGGATCCTTGAGGTACCCAACCTCTTGGATGAGACCTTGCTACGGGAGCCCCGATGTGTAGTAGCAGGAACTGACTGATTGGGTAGAGACAGATGCGGATGGAGCGGCAGAGAGAGCGACAGTGCAGGGAATCCCAGGACAGCGCATAGCTAGCAGGCTGTAGCAATGCGAGAGGCACAAGTGTTTTGTACAGTGCTAGGTGGCACAGAGAGGTGTGCAATGGTGCGAGATGCATGGAGATGTTGCAGTAGCGCAGATGTCAGAGAGGGAGCACTTGTCAGCAGCAGGTAGAGCTTCAGCATCAGAGGGTGTTTCTATTCCAACAGGGAGGTCAGTTGGGAGGTGCAGTGCGGATGCAATGCTGGGAGATAGAACCAGCAGCAGCACGGATGCAGTCAGAGATCAAAGTGACAGAGGCTAGAGCAGTCAGATACTGAAGGGCACAGAGATGCAGAGTTTCAGTCGACAGAGGCAATAGCAGTCAGAGACTTTGATGACAGAGCAAGTGGACCGGCCAGATGTGTTGCATGGAGAACATTCCAGAGTTACAGGATCGGGTTTGAGAGGAAGCCTTTCTTGTTGAGAGGGAGTGTTTAAAAGTGTGCAACAAGAAATTCTTGTTGAGATTGCAACAAGATGATGGAGCTTAGTGAAAAGAGTCGCCTTCACTAAGTGGGCCCGCAGGCTATTTTTGGCGCAAGTCTATTTTTAGACTATGTCTATTTTTAGACATATGGATCATGTCTATGTTTATGGATGATTGATCAAGTTGGGAAAAATAGATGGACTTCTATTTTTGATGAAAGTGTGAGTGATCACAGTGTGAGTGATCAAAGTCTATTTTTAGACTGGCTGTCAAAAATAGAAAAGTCAAATATTATTGTCTCATAATAATATTTGGACTATAAACTTGATCTTATTCTCTTGGAGCACTTCAGAATGAGCTATGGATGTGGTACATGCAGATCCCACAAGGAAATACGTGGTTACCTATGGGATGACTAATATTTGCATGGATGACTTCAGTTAGAACTCAAGTGAGTTGAGTTTAGTGGACTGGAGGTACAGTTGATGGAGTTGTGTTCAGTTTGACTTAGTTAAACTAGTTGTAGTTAGTCTAACTGCAGATAGACTAATGATGAGTTGTTAAACTAATTATTAACTCATAATACAACTAAAGAATACATTAGTTAACTCAGTTGCATGTCAGTGCATGTTCAGTTCAACAGGGACAAGTGGTATAGAATCAGATTGCTATCAGTTGTGACTATAGTTGTGCATCAGATCTTGCACAATCAAGGGATTGAGTATGCCAATGAGTTTGCTCACGTATTTGGCCCAAATTTTAGCCTTTGCTCACGTCCACAAAGAGTGAGTGACTATTTTGCAGGTGAAAAACGAGTTTGAGAAGCTATTCTCATCAGTTCTTCAGCAGGTATTGAGCAGTGGAGGCAGGCAAGCAGTGGAAGAGATTTGGAGATCAGATCTGAGCTGTATTGTGTGTAACAAAGGTGGAGATACTTGTGAGAAGTATTATGTTGTGTATTGTTACATGATTCAATCAATATAATATACAGATAGTGTGGGGTTTTTAGCGAGATGCTTTCCCCGGGATACATACTGTGTTTATGAGTTTGATTGATGCTTCTATGTGCGCCTGTGAATGTTTCTGCTTCTGTAAATTGATGATCAACGTAGAGGAGATTATGTATTATACATGTTCCGCTTATAATTGTATGATCGGGATAATCTCTGTGAATATGTGTTAAATTATTCAAAATTTCTACATTTGGAAGTATCCCACTTATCACAAAGAGATGTATGCCATTGTACAAGCCTGCTAATAATGGAAGCATTACATTTTGGGGAAGGAAACGGTCATCCACACAGACCACTAGCCACTACAGTTCATACAAACCCAAGGGAAATTTCAGAATGATCACCATTAGAAGTGGTCCACATACTTGCAACAGTTCCATTTGAATATCAAGTATAAGAAGGGAAACACCAATAATGTTTCAGATTGCCTTAGTTGACCAACAATCATGGCATTAACCATCATGCTCAACTCTTATGGGCACGAGACTTCTGATTGGCCACTTCTCTACAAAAGTGACCCAGAATTCGGCCGCACATACCAGACACTCTTGGAGGGTCAGCATGTTCCAGATTTTCACCTCTAGGATGCCTTGTTATGCCACCTGGGTCACCTTTGTGTCCCTTCAAGCGAGCATGCCAAGATGACTTGGGAAGCACATTACAATCAGGCTGTTGGGCATTTTAGGGTCAAGAAAATAGTGGTAGCACTATAGAAGTATTTCTATTGGCCAAATCTTTGACAAGATTTCGGGAAGTACATCAGATCATGCACTGCTTGTGCCATTGCCAAACCGACCGTCAAGAAGCAAGGCCTCTATACCCTGCTGCCTACCCCTAGTCGACCTTGGGAATCCATCTTGATGGATTACATGTCAAGCCCTCCTTCTACTAAGCATGGAAATGACTGTGTTTTTGTGGTCATCGATAGGTTCTTAAAGATGGCCATTATGGCGACTTGCAAGAAGAATATCACAACAGAAGCCACTACTAAACTCTTCTTTGAACGAGTGTGGGTACACTTTGGGTTCCCCCAGTCTATCATCTCAGATTGGGATAGCAGGTTCCTCAGTACATTTTTGTCCAATCTCTGGTCAATGATGGACACCAAACTTATGAAGTCCATAGCCTTCCATCCCAAAACTGATGGCCAAAAAGAGGTTGTCAACAGGATGATCATACACATTCTGCGCATGTACAACTCAAAGCATCCACGCACATAGGATGAGAGCCTCCCCTATGTTCAACACAGCTATAACCGGGATCTCCACAGCTTGACTAGCCGCAACCCTTTGTAGGTGGGCTTGGGATTCCAGCCACTATGTCCCATAAATGTGGCCATGCCATTTGTAGCTACTCAGGCACATTCGGGTCATGTCCAGTAGGTGGGAAAAAAAGTCTTGTTTCATTTGCAAGAGGAACGCCTTACCAGAGCCTATCAGAAACTCAGACCAATCTGATGTGGTCCTTACATCATTACCAAGGCTATGGGAGACAATGAATTTGATCTCAACATTCCGCCATTCCTTGGCCTGCACCCAGTGTTCAATGTGGACCGCTTTCGACCATACTTTCCACCATTACTAGACACATCCAACATTGCAAAGCAACTCACACCCACAGAGTTAAATCTATATTGCATGGAACAAGTTGCAACTGACTGGATCATGGACACATAGATCAAGAAAACTCGCCAGTAGAAGATCCAACTGTATCAAGTTATCAGAGCAGGCCAACTCCTTCACCAGGGCAAGTGGCTCACCAGGGACCAAGTTCAACAAAAGTTTCCTCATCTCATGGAGAAACTCAACGCAATGGGGACCATTGCTTCCTAAGGGGAGAAGAATGATCCAGATGGATATTGGTGGTCACCCGCCAATGCCACTTGGACCCCCACCATTGTTTCTTTCAGTTTTTCAGTTTCCTTAATTGTAGCACAATTGACTACTTTTAGCAGTTTTTCAGGTCCTGAACTTCCAGAGCCGTCTTGAGGCCCTAAACAATGTTTATTGGGAAAATTGGAAGAAACATGGGTCAATGGACTGACGTTTCTCTTCCCAAAGTTTTAGTCCTCGGATAGATCTTTCTAACGAGGTATTGTGCACATGAAACGAAGATCATATGCCAAAGTTACAACCCCAAGAAGTAGATGTACCAATTTACCCAAAACGGGGCCCATAGTTTGGTGCTTCATCTCCTAGGGTTAGTTTTTTGGATGTTTAGGGTTTTCCATTGTTTCTCAACAATAAATAGGCCTTCGAGCCTCATTGTAAGACAATTCAGAGGCATGTAGCCGCCGCATCTCTTCTCATAGATAAGCTACCATCACCCTAGCCAGTTTATTTCCATTTCTGTTTGTGAGCATAGTTCAATATTTTACAGTAATGAAATGAAGTATTATTTCTGCTACATATCTGTATGTATGGTTATATCTGTAATTTTTTGCATTCCTATTTTAAATCTAGATCAATAGGGGAGTATGATCATGAGATTTCGAAGTTGGAGAAGTACTTTTTTTACTTCATTATTATTGTTGTTTGGTTGATCTTGATCGAAAATATTAATTTCTTGATGGTTTCTTTGTTTGTCTTCATTATGCTAGACTTCAGGTATTTCTAAATAATTCCACGACTAAAGGAATTCTCAAACCCTGGGATTTGCAATTGTTGTAGTCAGAGTTCTTCTTATTTCTAGAATAGAGTCATCAATTTCCATAGCATCTACTTATTCTCTAGGATTTATAAGTAGACCATCATTTTCTGTCAAGGTAGGCGATGCTACGCCTCTCAACTCTTCTAAGGAGTATTGTGCATATTTTCTCTCATGCTCTCAATTCTTCATTCTTTTTCTCTAGTATTCTTTCTCTCTTATTTTCTCTCGTCATTGTTGTCACTTGTCCCTTGCTATTTTCTGTATGTCATTCAATTGTTTATATTGTCGGTCACCATTTGGTAAGTAACTTTCTTATTGTTTCTTCCTAGCAGTCGACTTTCTCCTTTTAATGTTTTCTTTTTACATGTACTTCTCCAACTTTATTCTTCTTATTTTCAGTTTTTCTTCTTTATTTCGCATGATCCATTACTCCCCCACCCTCCATGCTGACCCAACTTAATGTCGATTCACAATAACTATCTGTCATCCATGATAATTTGCTTAAGAAATAATCCCATGCTTCCTTTGTATATTTACACTTGTCGTTGATGAAATTTTTCCAATTAGTTTTCTCTTTCCTCTAATCAGTGTTGGTTGGTGTCTACAACTATGGTCGGTAGTCAACGATATATCCTGCACCCTTTTCAAGAAGGAACTTTGTAAGAGGGTAGGAATAGTGCAAAATAAGCTATTGTGCAGATCATCATAGAATCGGGTGTTAATATGTTTGATAGAGGTCCTATCTTCTACGAATTTATCTTCAAAATAAACTTCAATAATCTATTCAAGCCACTCATGTAAGTTTGTTTGACCGTCATTTAAAAACTTCAGTAAAATTAGGGTGTCAGATTCATGATATGGTTTTTTCACGGGTGATACGATCAAGGAATTTCTTAATTTCTACTGGGGTGCCTTCTATAAATTTTCCATGCGCTTCCGTAAAGAAGTTGGCTCTGGCTTCTATGATTGATAGTTTATTCCTTCACGCGTAGTTATTTAAATAATTATTGATATGCATCTCCCACCATAGTTGTATCTCTTCTAATGTTAACATTTATACTTGTATACTCCATGACTCAAGTTCTGACTACGAACGCTGGAACCAATGTTGTAATCTAGTGAAAAGCATGCATTGTTACTAGTAGATAGACATCAATTAATCACATAACAATCACAAGTAAAGGAAGGAGAGATATAGTAATGGAGAATCAGTGAAATCACACAAATATATTCTTATTATTAGTCAAACCTGGACTAATACATTGATATGCAGACATGTATATATAGTTTGTTGGGGCAGTTACATCAGACTAACAATCCAACCATACATCAAAGTCAATCCATCATTAGTCATCCTTGTGTTACTATACATGAATATCGACTTGACTTGGGCTAGTCAGCTAGGTTGACTAGCCACTCCAACAAGTGCTATCGTCTTATAGTTGCTTGAAACCAACTTTCAACAAAATCAAAATGCTCTTGGTTTACCTCTTTATTTGGCTCATTTGTCATATTGATGTAGGAGCATGAGGTTTATAGACAAAAGGCTTCATTTTATTTCAAAATCCAAAAAAAAATTTACAAGCAAAGGAGTGGGATCCTTTAGGTGTCAATTTGCAAAGTTTTTTATATAGGAATTGAGCTAGAATATAGGTATTTGAATGATTTTGTAATTAATTCAGGTAGTTCAGACTTAGTTGAGTTTCTTGAGGAGAATATCAAGTAGATTAGGTAATTATCTAGGATTAGTCAGATTCTATCCTTGGATTGAGGATCTGATTGTTGGATGTAAAGTATTTATGTAAGTTTTGAACTATTGTAAGAGGATTTGTTTGGATTTAAAAAAAAAAATTGATTGCAGAAATTTGGAATCTCTTGGTATCTCTGTGTATCTGTGCATAATTGGTCAATCCTGGAGGTTTTAATTCCCTCTGAAACATCTATGTATTAGTGGATTTCAGTTTGGTCCTCTAGAATTTGATTTTGTATAAATTGGGTGTTATTGCACTTAAATCTTCATTCGCTGTGTATTGGTATAGCCAGAATATGTTCTAATTATATAACTTAGAACCAGTCTAAGTTGGCGGAAATGCTAAACCGTGGCAGAATAAAGAAAAAACCGACAAATTGTAGAGAAGACCCAAAAGAGAACGAGAACCGTCCAATCAATAGATCCATAGATTGAAGGTCACCGCGTGGCATAGATGTGTGGGCGTTAAGTAGCGGAGGCGGTCTTCATAAGGTGGTAAGCGGATTTTCGCGCAGCCTCAATCGAAGACGGACTCGATAAGGTTATGAACCAAAACATAACCCAGTTCAAGTCCGGAGGTGATCAGACCGTCCGTTGAAATACTGATCGGATGCATATCGTGTGAAAACAAGCGCGACTGTTAACTCCCAAATCGGATCCAATGAGGTTTTCTGAAATGGACTTAAAATTGTGTTGAGATTCGATGATCATGACTATCCATCAGTTGTTTTATTGGACGATGATCACACTAGAATGTGTGTGTGGGTTAATGGCCTGAGCAGACCCGATGAATTATGAGTTGTGGTTTTATTCCTTTTCGGTTCCGCGGTTAATTTGAAGGTTTACCATATTTCGAGTGATTTAAGCAGTTCTGCTATTTTAGTAGAATAACTAAGTTTGGAGGTGGATGACTGAAACTCCAAGGGAAATAGAAGAAGAACTTCCACCTGCACTAGAGGAGATTGTTTCAGGATTTGAACAATTATTCCTCACACCTGCACCCAAGCCACCATTTGTGGTATGAGAGAAGATTACTGACACTGAATAGGATCTCAAGGATCAGAAAAAGAAACCCAACATGGCTTTTAGAGTTGGAGGAAGAGGTGGTGGTAGAAGAAGAGGAAGACCAGTTGCAAATGCTGAAGTGTTGGAAGCTATGCAATAGATGCAGGCTAGATTACGAGCAATCGAAATGGGAAGAGATGCAGATGTTGGAGATGTCTGTGAACCTGAAGCTGAAGCTGTAGAAGAAGAGGAACCTATAGATGTAACTCCTGAGATGAATGCAGGTAATTTCTGTATGGGGTTAAAACCTACATTTGGTATCAGAGTTGTTTTGACTTCAAGGCGACGCCTTTGTTGTTGAGGGGTTTTTCCCGAGCCTGTGGTAGACCCTGTTCAGTGGGAGATCTGCGGGATCGATTCTGGTGGTGAAAGAAGATGGCGAGCAGTGGAAAGATAGAGATCAAGAAATTTAATGGTCAGAGTTTTGAGTTATGGAAACTCAAGATGGAGGATTTGTTGGTGGATAAAGATCACTGGATCGTGGTAGATCTGGGTACTAAACCAATGGGAGTGTCCGATGAAGAATGGAAGAAGTTGGATCAGAAGGCAAAGAGCACAATATGATTTTGTTTCTCAGATTCAATATTGTTGAATGTATTAGGGGAAGCTACGGCTAAGGCTTTGTGGGACAAGTTAGGGAATTTGTACCAATCTAAGTCTCTGGTGAATAAACTGTTCCTACGGAAAAAGCTATATAACCTGAGGATGAAAGATGGAGACTTGGTGACAGAGCATATGAATGCATTTAATACTGTGGTAAGTCAGTTATTATCTATTGATATTAAAATTTCAGATGAATATAAGTGCATCAGTTTGTTGTGTTCTCTACCAAATCCGTGGGATAGTCTGGTTATTGCAATAGGTAGCAATGCAACTACCTTGCAGTTTGATGAAATAGTCTCATCGTTGCTGATGCAGGAGATGAGACAGAAAAATATGGAGAGCCATAATGGTCATGCCTTTTCTATATGAGGACGATACCAGAACAGAAACAAAAATAATTCATCGAGTGGGAGATCTAAATCTAGAGGGAGATCTAAATTTCCAGGAAAACCTGTAAAGGTGGTGTGCTGGAAATGCGGAAAGGAAGGGCACTATAAAAGGGACTGCAAATCTAAAGCTCCTGACAAAGGAAAGGGATCTAATGATGCTCCTTCTGCAGAGGTGAAAACCACCTCAGATGAAGGTGGGGATGTGTACTTGGCTTCTTCAAGTACACATGTAGATCATGAGGCATGGTTGATTGACTCGGGTGCATCCTTTCACTTCAGTCCCCATAGAGAGTGGTTCTGCGAGTATGAGAAATATGATGGTGGTGATGTCTTCTTTGGGGATGACAGGAAGGCTAGAATTGTTGGTCGCGGAATAGTAAAGTTGAAGTTGCAAGGTGGAAGGGTTAGAACACTTTCAGGTGTTCTACATATTCCTGCATTGGCCAAAAATCTGATTTATGTAAGCAAGCTGGATGATGCATGTGTAAAAACAGTGTTCGAGAAGGATACCTGCAGGATGGTTCGGGGAGCACTGGTATTGATGCGGGGAGTTCAAATTGGAACTTTGTACAAGCTGCAAGGTAGCGTTGTTGTTGATGGGTGCAATAGTTCTATGGTTCTTGAAAGTGGAGCAGAAAATCTAGTGGTCTCTGGAGAGAAGACCTTGTTGTGGCATCAAAGGCTTGGAAATATTGGAGAGAAGGGCCTTCGAATGCTTCATGGTAAAGGTATGGTAGAAGGTATGAGTAATATCTCTTTAGATTTTGATTTCTATGAAAATTGTGTATATGGGAAGTAGAATTGGGTGAGTTTCCCCTCTGGTGGTAAGAGGGCGAAAAAAATATTAGAACTTGTGCACAGTGATGTGTTTGGACCTGTGAAGGTTCCATCACTGGGTAAGTCTGTGTACTATGTATCATTTGTAGATGACTTCTCAAGGAATACATGGATATATTTTCTTAAGAAGAAATCTGAATTCTTTGACAGGTTTAAAGAATTTAAGGCTCTGGTGGAAAACCATACAAAGAATAAGATAAAGGTGTTGAGGACAGATAACGGTGGAGAGTTTTGCAGTAAGGAATTTGAAGAATTCTGTAAGAAGTGTGGTATAGCATGGCAGAAGACTACTCCATACACACTTGAGAAAAATGGAGTTGCAGAAAGAATGAAGACGTTGATGGAAAGGGCAAGAAGCATGCTAAGTGGTGTTGGGTTAGGATAGGAATTCTGGGTAGAGGTGGTGGAGACATCATGTTACCTGGTGAACAGATCACCTTCAACAACGTTGGAGGATAAGACTCCATAAGAGGTATGGACTGGTAAGAAACCCTCTCTTTCACATTTGAGGGTATTCTGATGTGATGCATATGTACATGTTCCAAAGGAGAAAAGAACCAAGTTGGATAGTAAATCTAAAAAGTACATCTTTATTGGGTATAAGGATGGTTTAAAGAGTTATAAGCTTTGGAACCCAATAACAAGGAAGGTTGTGTACAGTCGAGATGTGGTATTCAAAGAGGTGAAATATGTTATTAAACATGAAGTCCAACCAAAGGAACCTGAGAAGATAGAGTTTGAGCTTAAGGAGGAAGAATCAGACTCTACAGCGGAAGAGGAATTAGAATATGAAGATCCACAAACTCTGGGTCTGAGAAGATCAGTTTGAGAAAGACGGCAACCAAAAAGGTATAGTCCATCTGCTTTCTGTTCAAATTGTGCTTTATCTATTATTGATGATGATCCCAGAACTGTGAAAGAAGTAGTAGATTAAGAGGATGGCAAACTCTCGAAAAAGGCCATGGTTGATGAAATGGCATCTTTGCACAAAAATGAGGAATGGGATCTGTGGAGTTGCCGAATGGAAGGAAACCCATTGGTAGCACATGGGTGTTCAAGAAGAAGACAAATTCAGAAGGAAAGGTGGAGAAATACAAAGCTCGGTTGGTAGCAAAAGGTTATTCCTAGGTGCCGGGAATTGATTTTGGTGATATTTTATCTCCTGTTGCCAAGGTAGCTTCTATTAGATTACTTTTATATGTTGTTGCTTCTTTTGATTTTGAGGTATAACAGATGGATGTGAAGACAACATTTATTCATAGGGATCTGGAAGAGGAGATCTACATGAAGAAACCTGAAGGCTTTGTGGTGAAGGGTAAGAAAGAACTGGTATGCAAATTAAAGAAGTCTTTGTATGGGTTAAAATAATCGCCAAGGATGTGGTATCAGAAATTTGATATATTTATACGGGGCTTGGCTTCACTAAAATCAAAGCAGATCACTTTGTGTACTATTTTAAATTAATTGGTGACCATTTTATTTATCTGGTCTTGTATGTGGATGATATGTTGCTGGTTGGAAATGACAAAGAAATTATCCAGGATTTGAAGAACCAATTGTCCTCCAAATTCGACATGAAAGATCTTGGTGCTGCAAACTATATTATGGGCATGGAAATTAAAAGAGATCGGGCAAAGAGGAAGCTCTGGTTAAACTGGAGGAAGTATGTCAAGGCAATACTGCAGAGGTTTAATATGCAGGACAGTAAACCGGTGAAGGTTCCTATTCCTATAGGTGTGAAGTTATCTGCTGAAAAATGTACCAAGACACAAGAAGAGGAAGAGGACATGTTCTGTGTTCCATATGCAAGTGTAGTGGGTAGCCTAATGTATGCAATGGTCGGTACTAGACCAGACATTGCACATGCAGTGGGAGTATTGAGTAGGTTTATGTCAAAACCAGGGAAGGAGCACTGGACAACAGTAAAGCAGGGTTTCAGGTATTTGCATGGCACTAGTGATTATGGTTTGTGCTACCAAGGAAGACCAGGATTAGATAGAGTGTTGGATATTCATGGCTTTGTTGATGCAGACTGGGCTAGAGATCTGGATCAAATAAGATCTACAAGTGGGTATGTGTTTAACCTATTTGGAGGTGCAGTCAGTTGGATGAGTAAGAAACAATCTATACTGGCACTATCAACTACATAGGTAGAATACATGGCAGCCACTCATGCAAGCAAGGAAGAAATTTGGTTGCAGAGATTGTGTTCAAGTATGGGGTTAGTATAGGGAGCTATAAGGATAGACTGTGACAACCAAAGTGCAATTTTCTTGGCAAAGAATCCTGCTTACCATTCAAAGAAAAAGCACATTGATGTTCAGTATCACTCTGTGAGGGATATGATAGAAGACAAAAAGGTGTTGCTGGTAAAGGTGGAGACTTTGAAGAAAACTGCAGATGCATTGACAAAATATGTGAGCTCTGAGAAGTTCTCTTGGTGTAGAGGAACAATGGGAATTTCAGGGCTAGATAAATGACTAAGCTCTCCTATGGCCCCTTGTGCAAAGAAAACAACAAGTGGGAGAATGTTGGGTTGTGTTATATTCTTTTCACGACTAGCTGATGTAGTTAACTAGGGGGTTAGAGGGGGGGCAGAGCCCCCCTTTTTTTGTGCCAATTGTGCAGCGGGGGGTTCACAGGGGGGGCGGCAACCCCCCTATTCCGAGGGTTTGAGGTAGGCAGGTAGCCCCCCTCTACGGGGTCTGGGGTAGTGCCCCGGGAAGTTTTTTATTTGGACCCTATATTAGGTTGGGCAGACCTACCTATGGTTTTGTGCATGGTTTTCGCACATGGTTTTGGATGCGATGGTTTTCAGTCCATGGTATTGGAGGCTCCGACATGTATAAATATGTATTGTAACATTGAAAGGAATATAATGAAAAATCAATCTGGTAGTCTCGGTTTTTGGATCCAGGGGAAAATATCTGTGTATATGTGTTCTATGTGTTATGCTCTCGTATTGTTTATTTTGTGTTTTATAATTTGTATGAAGATAATTTTTGTATGGGGTTAAAACCTACACTGAGGAATTGATAGACTAGATAAATGATTGGAGAAATTCTTCGATTATGAAGAAACATAAGAGGGAAATAAAGAAAGTGAAGTTTGCTGTCACCAAATTGAAAGGACATGAAGCACTTTGGTGGGATGGAGTGTAGGCAGAAAGAAGAAGACTTGATAAACAACCAATCAAGAATTGGAATATAATGGTGGCAAAACTAAAAAGTAAGTTTTTTCCAAGTGATTATTAGCAGACATTGTTTAGACAGGTGCAAAACCTTAGACAAAGGTCTATGATAGTAAAGAAATACACAGAGGAATTCTACAAAGTAAACATAAGAGCAGGACAAATCCAAGATACAGATGAGAAGGTTGCAAGATATGTACATGGACTCAGAATGGAGATCCAAGATGAGATACGTGTACTGTCTCCTAAAACAATAGAAGAGGCTTATCAGATAATATTGAAAGCCGAAGAAAAACTCATGAGGAAACAATCTTCCAGAAATAGGGGTACTTTCCGAGGAAGGGGAAGTCAAGGTGGTAGAGGAAGGTCTACAACACCCAGATATGGAGATAGTAGTAGCTCAAGTCCTCATGCACACACAGGAGGTGATGCAAGTGGCAGAGGGATTTTTTCTAGAGGAAGAGGATGCAGAGGTAGAGGAATAGAAGTTAGATGTTACAGATGTAACAAGCTGGGACACAGAGCTTATGAGTGCCTAGAAAACATAGGGATGAATCAAAGGAATGAAATTGTTGCTAAAATTGAAGAGGAAGCAACAAAGATGATAGAGGAAGAAAATGTACCAGAGAAAGGAGAGTCTTTGGTAGTTAACAAAGTTTTATTAAAGCTAGTTAAGGAAATTTTTGAACCAGCACAAAGAAAGACCTTGTTCAGGACTGTGTGCAAGGTTCAAGGGAAGTGTTGTTATATGATAATTGATAGTGGTAGTACAGATAATTTGGTCTCCATAGAAGTGGTAGAGAAGTTGAAATTGAAGACCAAGAAATACCCAACACCTTACAAGGTGTCATGGCTTCAAAAGGGATATCAAATGATAGTAAATGAGCAATGTGAAGTAGAGTTGCAGTTGGGAAAATACAAAGACAAAATTCTGTGTGATGTGATGCCTATGGATGTGTGTCACATATTGTTGGGAAGGCCTTGGCAGTATGACAGAGGAGCTATGCATGATGGAAAGAAGAACACATATAAATTTAGCAAATGTGGTGTTAATCATACATTGCTACCTATGGAAGAAGAAGATTTATTAAGGAAACCTGATCCAAAGACCCTTTTGTTGAGTGGAAAGGAGTACTTGCGACAGATGGAAGAAGATGAGGTAAGTTTTGCATTGGTTTGAAAACCCAAGGTAATAATAACTTCCACTAAAGTTTCTGATTTACCAATTGAAATTCAAAAGATGTTGGATAGTTATTATGACATCATTGTAGATGATTTGCCTGATGAATTACCGCCCATTAGAAAAATGAGTCATCACATAGATTTTATTCCAGGAGAAAATCTACCTAATAAAGCAGCTTACAGAATGACTCCCACAGAGAATGAAGAGATCAGGAAACAAGTTCAAGAACTTTTAGACTAGGGACTGATTAGAGAGTGTTTGAGTCCTTGTGTAGTGCTAATAGTGTTGAGTCCGAAGAAAGGTGGAGGTTGGAGAATGTGCACTCATTCAAGAGAAATCAATAAGATAACAATCAGGTACAAATTTTCTTTACCTAGAATTGAAGATTTGATGGATTGTTTGAGTGGAGCAAGATATTTTACAAAGTTATATTTAAAAAGTGGTTATCATCAAATCAGAATTAGAGAAGGGGATGAGTGAAAAACAAATTTTAAGAACAATGAAGGATTGTATGAATGGATGGCATTAATGGATGGTAATGCCTTTTGGATTGTCAAATGCACCTAGTACATTTATGAGGCTCATGAATGAAGTTTTGAAATAATTTATAGGTAAATTTGTAATAGTATATCTTGATGATATATTAGTTTACAGTAAATCAAAAGAGGAGCATGTGAGACATCTGAATTATGTCTTACAGAGGTTACAACAAGAAAAATTACTGTTAAATTTAAAGAAATGTTCATTTATGAAGGAGGAGTTAGTGTATTTGGGTTTTTTTGTTTCTGCTGATGGGTTAAAGATGGATCCTAAGAAGATTAAGGCAATCATGGAGTGGCCTTCACCAAAAAGTGTCTTTGAGGTAAGAAGTTTTCATGGTCTTGCTAGTTTTTATAGGAAATTCATAAGGAATTTTAGTAAGATCAATGCTACTATTATTGATACTATAAAGAAGGACAGACAACCATTTAAATGGACTGTTGAAGCAGAAAAGAGCTTTCAGTTGTTGAAGAGAAAGATTACTGAGAAACCTATTTTGATTTTGCCTAATTTTAATAAACCTTTTCAAGTGAAATGTGATGCTAGTGGAGAAGCCATTGGAGTTGTTTTAAGTCAGGAGGATAGACCTGTAGCTTATTTTAGTGAAAAGCTGAATGAGTCAAAGAAGAAATATTCTTCTTATGACAAGGAATTTTATGTAGTGGTGCAGTCTTTGAAGAAGTGGAGACATTACTTGATGTCTAAGGAGTTCATACTATATTCAGATAACCATGCATTGCAGTATATTATGCAACAACCAAAGCTTAACCAGAAGCATGAAAAATGGGTAGAATACCTTCAAGGTTTTAATTTTGTGTTAAAACATATAATTGGTCAATCAAACAAAGTAGCAGATGCCTTAAGTAGGAAAAGCATTTTAGTGCAAGAAAGTCAAATTCAAGTGTTGGGTTTTGATTTTCTTAAGGAATTATATGAAGAAGATCTAGATTTTAAATAGGGATTTGAAGCTTGTAGAAACCCTATTTTGTTAGACAGAAGCAAGTGGCTGGATTATTTTTGGCAAGAGGGGATGTTATTTAAAAGGAATCAACTATGCATACCAAATTATTCTATGGGAGAAAATTTGATCAAGGAGAAACATAGTGGTGGACTTGGGGGACATTTTGGTGTAGACAAGACTTATGAGCAGTTGGATCGGTTTTATTTTTGGCCAAAGATGAGAGCTGAAGTGGAAAAGAATGTGAAGAATTGTAAACTCTGTTAGTATGCAGAAGGAGGGAGCCAAAACACAGGTTTTTATGTTCCACTACCTATTCCAGATAGGCCTTCAGATATGGTAAGTATGGAATTTGTTTTGGGTTTACCAAAAACTCAAAGGGGACATGATTCAATCTATGTAGTAGTTGACAGATTTTCTAAAATGACACATTTTATTCCATGTTATAAAACCAATGATGCTACTCATTTTGCTAACTTGTTTTTTAAGGAAATTGTAAGGTTGCATGGGTTACCTAAGAGCATTGTTTCAGGAATAGATACCAGCTTTGTTGGACATTTCTGGAGGACTTTGTGGAAGAAACTTGGTACTAAACAGAGTTACAGCTATGCTTATCATCCTCAGACTGATGGACAGACTGAAGTTGTAAACAAAAGCTTGGGTAATCTTCTGAGGAGTCTAGCAACTGAACATCTGAAACAGTGGGATCAATTATTAGCATAGGCTGAATATGCTTATAATGATTCTCCTAATAGGAGTACAGGGCAGAGTCCATTCCATATAGTTTATGGAATGCACCGAACAGGAGTGTTTGAATTAAGAGATTTGGGTAAAGCTAAAATGAGGAGTGCTCTAGGAGAATATTTTGCTTTAGAGATTCAAACAGTTCATGAATAAGTAAAATAGAAGCTACATGACAGCAACATAAAGTACAAGAACAGAGCGGACTTGAAGAAGAGGGAAGTAAATTTTGAGGTTGGGGATTTGGTTTTGGCACACCTAACGAAGGACAAATTTCCAAAAAGGGAGTATAACAAATTAAAATTCAAGAAGATTGGACCATGCAGAGTTCTAAGGAAAATTTCTGCAAATGCATATGAAATTGAGTTACCCCCTGGTATTGGAATATCTCTAATTTTCAATGTTGCTGATTTGTACAGATATGAAAAAGGACAGGCAAATGACATAGTAGAAGACAAGGAAGAACAAGAAGTTGATTGGGTAAAATAGTTACCTAAAGCAAAGGCATTACAACCAGAGAGAATATTGGTTAAAAGAGTGTTTAAGAAGACAAGAGGATAGGAGTGTTTTCAATATTTGGTCAAGTGGAAAGATCAACTGATTGCTGAAGCTACTTGGATGACAGAAGCCATGCTACAAAAGTTGGGCAGTTTTGTAGAAGAGCTCATGGACAGGAGCCCATGAAGAATTTTGTCCTCAGGATTCTAATGCAAGAGCATGAGGCTTATAGACAAAAGGCTTCATTTTATTCCAAAATCCATAAAAAAGTTTACAAGCAAAGGAGTGGGATCCTTTAGCTGTCAATTTACAAAGTTTTCTAGATAAGAGTTGAGCTAGAATATAGGTATTTGAATGACTTTGTAATTAATTCAAGTAGTTCAGACGTAGTTGAGTTTCTTGAGGAGAATATCAAGCAAATTAGGTAATTATCTAGGATTAGACAGATTTGATCCTTGGATTAAGGATCTGATTGTTGGATGTAAATCATTTATGTAAGTTTCAAACTATTGTAAGAGGATTTGGCTGGATTAAAAAAAAAATGATTACAGAACTTTGGAATCTCTCGGTATCTCTATGTATCTGTGCATAATTGGTCAATCCTAGAGGTTTTAATTCCCTTTGAAACATCTCTATATTAATGGATTTTAGTTCGGTCCTCTAGAATTTGATTTTGTATAAATCGGGTGTTATTGCGCTTAAAAATTCATTCGATGTGTATTCGTATAGCTAGAATATGTTCTAAGAATATAACATAGAACCAGTCTAAGTTGGCAGAAACGCTAAACCTTGGCAAAACAAAGAAAAAACTGACAAATTGTAGAGAAAACCCAGAGGAGAACAGGAACCGTCTGATCAATAGATCCATAGATCGACGATCATTGTGTGGCATAAATGTGTGGGCATTAAGCAGCGAAGGCGGTCTTCATAAGGTGGTAAGTGGATTTTCAAACCATAAGTGGTATCCCCGAAGACGGACCCGATAAGGTTATGAACCAAAACTTAACCCAGTTGAAGTCTGGAGGTGATTAGATTGTCCGTTGACTGATCAGATGCATATCGCATGCAAACAAGTGCGACTGTTAACTCCCAAATTTGACCCAATGAGGTTTTCTGAAACGAACTTAAAACTGCGTTGAGATCTGGTGATCAGGACCACACATCGGTTATTTGATCGGTCGATGATCACGCTTGAATGTGCATGTGGGCTAATGGTCTGAGCGGACCCGATGAATTATGAGTAGTGGTTTTATTCCTTTTTGGCTCGACGGTCAATTTGAAGGTTTACCATATTCCAGGTGATTTAAGCAGTTCTACTATTTTAGTAGAATAACTAAGTTTGGAGGAGGATGACTGAAACTCCAAAGGAAATAGAAGAAGAACTTCCACCTGCATTAGAGGAGATTGTTTCAGGATTTGAAGGATTATCCCTCACACCTGCACCCAAGCCACCACATATCCTCCTTTACCGTTCCATGCATATCTTTTATTATTAGATTATTATCCTCTTATGTTCTTAGAGGACCCGCAAATGGGCATGTCAAAAATTATTTAATCTTAGGTTAAAACAGTTGCTCTCCATTGGATGTGGTCCATGATTCTTTAGTTTCTTTGACAAGTTTGCAAGGGTGATTAAATGAGGCTTCTAGATATTCTTGTGGATGTGGTTTATAGAAATTTTTTTTATTATATCACTTTTGGGGAGGCAGATAAGTTCTTGATTGTTGTCAATATTTTTCTTCCTGAGAAGACGAAATCTCCACTGTTGTTGGGATTTGAGAGAGTTATTTAAAACTCTTGATCATCCTTGAATACTGCTTGGTTGGTTTTTAATACTTATCCTGCACATGTATTAGTGTATGGAGTTCTTACAGTACCAAAAAATTTAAAAATCCTAAAGAAATAAAAAGGAAACACACTTAAAACAAATACAAGTAAACCAAATCATGTACTCAAAGTGCCACCATGCTACTAATACCCTAATGTCACCAACTTATATATTCACAGAAGTTAGGCTTCTCTTATTTTCATGAATCAATCTAAAGGAAAATACACTTGCAAAGAAAAAGAAGGAAACAATGAGGCTTTGGAGAAATCCCACCAAATTGGATGCATAGGTTCTTACCTCTCATATTACCATTTTATCTCCACCCCCAAGTTGTCCATGTAACTAACATCATGCAAAAAACTTGTGAAAGCAACTATGCTCTAATCCCATTAGCATCTCTCTGGCAACGATGCCAAAAATTTTGGGTTAAATGTATATAACTATTTCCCTACCATTTTAATATCGACTAGGGGTCCGTAGACATAGAGATGCAAGCACACAAAATGTGGGATTAGATTCTATTCTAGGTTATGCTAACAACTAATACTATAAAGAACTAAACATTAAGGATTATAAATTTCCACTAGACTATGGGACTCTAACACTTATCAAGTTCTAAACCACAATATTTCATTGAGGGTAGACAACGTTCATGTGGTTTTACTTATGTATCTTACTAGGTCTTAATACTTCAATGGTTCTAATCATATAGCGATGCATATAAAAAATCATTAAACATGTTGTAAAAAATGAAATTACAGAAAATTAAATACCAATAACTATAATCAAAAGCATGCAAGGCAAGTAAATGTATCACTAAATTATAACTAGAATGTCAAAAATAAATGCTAATAAGGTTTAGAGTTACAAAATTTCATAGAATTATTTATTGTAGTCACTTATTTTCTATAGGACCCATTTACTAACATAATAATCTAACTTCAAAGCTCCAACAAATTACAAAATCCTAAACTGCAAGTTACATATTTTTGGTACTGAAATTTGGTACCAATTTTGGTTTAGAACTTGGGTATTGAAATATAATAAAGACATTACAACCTACATATTTTTGGTACTGGAATCTGGTACTGATTTTGGTTGAAAACTCGAGTACCGAAACAAGGAACCAAATACAAAATTTGTTTAACTCTTAATCAGGAGAAAATCAATTCAAATTTGATCACAACGTGTTGAAATTACTATACTAACAGATCTAAAATGTAAGTCTAATATATACCAAGATTTATAAATGAAATATCAAACAAAATCTGAAAATCAATATAGCCACGTGGAAAGAAACTGAATCTCACTAACATTCTAGTCTATGAATAAAATCCAGGACGTTGCTTGAGTCGAGGGGCCCTTCTCAACCTGGAAATGTGCCTAGAAACAAACTCATATCAAAATGATGCTAAGAAATTTAATAGTTAAATCTCCATTACAGAAGAATATTCAAATCCATTACAAAAACCAACTCAAAATAATAATAAAATTCCTTTGTGTGTCCCTTTTTATCTATCCCTTTTATACATAGAGGTTTGGCCTCTTTTACAGTTACACTTTGATATTCAATGGTTAAAGAGATCTAAACTGAGAGTATGTTGCCCCTGAAATTAATTGAGGATTAATGTATGGTCCTCAAAATTGCCAATGGTTACGATAACCTCCAATTCGAGTTCGAAGTATAAAGATTGTAAAGCTTGGAATTGATTTTGTCTCCCTTGTTGCACGCTAAAAATCCCATCAAAAGATAAATCTAGATCCTTCTCTGTTACACATTGTGGATTGGGGTGTGGTGCAAACCTACAATAGAAATAACAAATTTCTATTAAAACTAGACAGTTAACAATAAAGTCAATTTAAAATTCAATCGAAATCATAAAACAAAGGATCTTTGTCATCAAATTGGAAAAAAAAGACAATAATTATT
The DNA here is from genome assembly GCA_031772625.1 of Pinus tabuliformis. Lineage (NCBI taxonomy): Eukaryota > Viridiplantae > Streptophyta > Pinopsida > Pinales > Pinaceae > Pinus > Pinus tabuliformis. The sequence continues at coordinate 280,577,446 of CM062806.1, read as the reverse complement.
CCATTCATGAGATTAAATGGTATCATTAAGAGTTTTGGAGAATTGAACATTCCAACCACGCAATCTGATTTCTATAGTGATGAAAATCCACTGCAAATTGCTTCTAAAATTTGGATCTAGAGAATGCATGGGTAGATAACGAAGCAGATCAAGAAAATATGGATCTTCTGGCGTTAACATCTTATTAGGATCTGACGTGAAAATTGTATCATTATGTGTTGTATGGATGTGTTTAATTTAAGTTCATTTCATATGAAAAAACCATGTATCACCTTATTCACTTTCTAATATTATTATGTTTCCATCACCTTCGTAATATCTTGCAAAACATATAATTAAAACAAACTCAGCATCACATGCAGCATGAGATAATGTTGACATAAGTTGCATGGTTTGGTAAGTAGTTACTACAATTAACATGGGTAGACCAAATTCATAAACTCAACACATTACCATTTATCCCTTTAGTAACATGATGTTGTTCCTTTCACAATGTACACCACGCAAATCGTTAGATATGGGATTGATGGCCACTTGGCATTGGTTTGACATTTTTTAAATATAGACATAGATGCAAATATAGTCGTAACTAATCTGGACATAATTATCTACAGCTGTTGAGTGCAGGTGCAAAATTACATGCAGAAATTGGTACCGAACTATCTAATTAACACTGAAGTAGTACATAGATAGAAATTGTTCATATTCGAACATGCTTCTTAGCTGCATAACCAAATTATTAAACCACCATTGATAAAACCATGTTAAATACATGTTTTACCCTTAAAATGTAATAAACCCATAATAACTAACCACAAGGTAAAAAGGGTACATTTAGCGGAAGTTGGTGGTATAATTGTTGTAGAAAGTGTCATTAGTGTGAGAATATAGCTTATGAATGGAGACTTTATACAATGAATAATAAGACATGTGCAGAGCCCAATAGTTCTTGCCACCAATTTTTTCAGGATATCCTTTGTTAATTGTCTGAAATCGGTGTAAAATATTGAATTGAGATATTCTTGAGGATTAGGAAGCTTGTAGTACATGTGAATATCATGTGTGGTATGTGGCCAATACTTCTACCTCTTCACTTCCAACGATCATTTTTTTTAGGGTTAGTGTGATTAAGGATCCATCCAATTGTTTTTGCACATGGTAACACTGGATAGTGGCAAGCAATCCTATGGAACCTAGAGTTTTTTATATTTAGGTACACTTATTTGTCTTCTATAATTTATGAGAGCTCTTTCTTGGTAAATCCCTTGAATATCTTTGGCCATGATAAATTCATAGACTTATCAATGAAACAAGTTGTATCCTTGAATATTGGCACTTTGGGCTTTGAGGTATCCATTGTACCCTATATATCGCTTTCCATTGTTTCCCTTACAGGTCCTTTTCTTGTAACCAGAGGTATGGTTTCTATTGAAGATGATAAGATGGTATGCCAAAGATATTTGGCACCTGGAATCTAAAAATCATTCATGGAAATATTTACAAGATCAATCCCCAAAAATACCTACTCTAACTTGTTCAATTTGAATAAACTATTCATTGTGGAAAGATAATGCACTAGCCTTAACACAAACGCTAAGGCTAAGGACAAGGGTAGGCTTTAGTAAGGACTAAAACCATGCATAGTGTACTTTCACAGGGTTTGGAGCTCATGTGTTTGGTGCAAGCACATGTGTTAGAGGCGGGCGTAAATGATCTACAAACTGAGAGTGCACTATGCGCTAACATTTGGTTAGAGGACCCATGGGTTTGACGTTGGCACATTGGGTAAGTGCCATTAGTTGGTGGTTTGAGAACTGGAAGCATGTGATGTGATAGAAAGAGATTGCATTTACCTAGCACAGACATATTTTATAATAGTTATGGATAGGGACTAAAACATGCACATGTGTGGCTTGGTGAGGTCAAGACGCTTCATTGTCATACTTGGAAAAGACCACATTCAATACTTTAGGAGCAAGGGTATCAATTTGTGACTATATATCTCACAGGAGTGCTCCAAGTGGCTAGGTTAAGATGTAACGAAAAAAATTAAAATCTGACTAATTGTAGGAAGAATAGCAACAATAGATCACAAAGGAAATCATTAAAATGAAAATTTGACATGCGAACACATACATGCATCAAATTGTTGAAAGAAATGTGGAGAGTCACGAAAGCTTAATAAGTGCATGAGACAAATACAAAGAAATAAAATGGTAAAAATAAGCATGAACTTTAGTTGAAAAAGAAGAGAGATTACCTGTAACAAGTGTGTGAAGCAATTATAGTTGGAAGGCAATGGATTTGTCCTTAAAAAGTGCGTCGAACTCCAAAATCCAAATACAATTGTGAAATGAAAGTTAGGGGTCAACTTGTATATATAATATGCCCACATGTGTGATCTTTTCAAGCTTCTAAAGTGAACCTAGGATAAATTTTTATGATAGAAATGTCCCTGTCAAGCATGTTTGTGCTAGGGAGATGAAGTGCACAAATATTTCCAAGTGGGATTGCGCTAAGAAAGGATAGTGTGCTAAGCTTGTGATCAAGAAGAGTGCCTTTACTATAAAAAAAAATTCAAGTAATTTTTTATGCCTTGAAGCACTAAGAAAAACTTGAAGAAGTTCAAGAAGACTTCAATGACTGAGACAAATGGATTTCATGATCATTCACAAGCTTGATAGGCTCCAAAATTGGATGTAGTCGAAAATTTTGGAGGGTCTCCAGCCAATTTTGGAGGGTCTTGTAGCAACTATAACACTATCAGAAAACAATCTCACCAACTAAATCCAACATTGTAGAACGTTATTCCTATTTACACCGGATTTTCCCCAAATATGATAATTGAAAAATTATCGTGTAATCCATATCCATTTTTAGTTTCCCAATCTGTGCAATTGCTACTTCAATAACATAATCTTGAATTCAACATGCACTATAAATCAAAGATGCCAATGCTGATGAGAATGGGACAATAGTAATCATAAAATGTATAAGTTCCCATAATGCTAAAAAGATAGATTAAAAAAAAAGCACCAAGATCAAGGACAACAAAAAAAAATCATGTTAAATGTCACCACACAGCTTAGAGAACAAATCACTCACATAATGCAATCAGTAGAATGGCCAACGTATATACAAGGCAATAAATTGTTCACCTCGGACGTTGAGTAAAACAATGACCTAGGAAAGCATTCTCAAGGAAATCGTTTGTAACAAACCCCCCACCTCCACAAAAATTAATTTATGTCTCTCATCAATTAGCATCTCATAGAAAAAGTTCTAAAATCATAGTATGAAAACATTCAAACCTAATTGCTACATGATGGTAATGTATAATGTATAAAATTTTTAAACACACATATTATCCACTTTTTGAGTTGCAGACCTCATTGTTATAGGGCTATAAAATATACCATGTAAACACTTTAAGCACTTGCATACAAAAGGAAGGACACACCACTTACCTGATAATAATGCTACACGTTTTGCACTTGTGTTCAAAATGAGCTTGTTTGCCACACCACACATGAAATGTGCAATATGAAACCATATATCTTCCAGAGAAAATCCCTCACATTATGAAACTACCAAAACAACGAACATTTTTGTATTGAATTCCCCTGGAAAGTAATCAAACATGCATTAGCAATGTGCATGCTAAACATTTGATGATAAACACCTGGTCAATGCACCTACTAACAAAATAACTAGTACTAGTGGTTACAAATGTCATATTACCTTTTAAATTTTCAAGATATATATTAGATACTAACTAATGATGATATCTTATTCATAATATCTTATTTTGAACACCTAACTAACGCACCTGCAAAGAATAAATATAACTAGTGGTTAGAATCTTCACATTACCTTTTAATTTTTCATGATATGTTTTAGATACTAAGTAATGACAATATGTTATTCATGTTATGTTATTTATTTATTCATGATATGCAGTAGATACTAACTAATAATTGTAACATGATATAAATGAAAACCAAAATTTTCATGCCCCAAACTTTAATAAACCAAAACTATTAATTAATAGATTAATATGTATTGTTAGTCAAGAGGGAGGTGTGTGGATGGGGAATGTATGCAGAGGTATGAACATTGCAAATTAAAGTTTCTATACCCTGTTCCAGAAACTCATTCTCCCACACAACACTTTTTCCGCATACATATTAAAAAGACACTTCATTTAATATTGGATAAAAACTATTTGATTGAAGAATGTGAAATCACAAATGCACATAGTATTCGAGAAGCTCAAATAAAACATGCCCACACTAACATAGTACTAGGGAAAGTTAATCACCCACCCTTATTTCACACCTGATCTACATGTAACTTGAACTTTTCATGCTCCAAACTTTAATAAAATAAACCACTAATTAATTGATAAATATGAAGTGTGTGGGAATGTATGTGGAGGTATAGAACATTGTAGAAGAAATTTTATGTTCCTTTCTCCACACACTCATTCTCCCGCACACCACTTCTTCCTCACACATGGTTATAATCGAAAACGACTAAATAATTGATTAATATGTAGTGTTATACAAGAGGGAGGTTTGTGGAATATGTGTGTGTAGGGGGAATGTATGCAAAGATATGAACATTATGGGTTAAAGTTTATGTTCCTTATTTCAGACACCCATTCTCCCTCAAAATACTTCTTCCTCATATGCATTAAAAAGACACTTCATTTAATATTGGATAATAACTATTTAATTAACAAATGTGAAATAAAAAATGGGTTTAGTATTTGGGAAACTCGAATAAAACGATCCCACATCAACATAGTAGTGGGGACAGTTAACCCCCACCCTTATTTCGCACCCGATATACATGTAACCCAAAATTTTCATGCCCAAAAATTTAATAAGTCAAAACTACTAATCAATTTATTAATATGTAGTGTGCAAGAATGTGTGTGGCTTGTTGAACATTTGGCATTGTTAGGATGGTAGGAGGCATCAAGTGTGTTGTCGTTGCTATCAATTATGCTAACATTGATGGCATATGCATAGTGTGCTTAGCATTGATGTGAATGGAGTGTTAATATTAAGGGGAGTCTTTTCTTTTATATAGTATTTGGTAGAGAATCATCATAGTAGCAGGATATGTAAGAAAGCTAAAATATTATACATATAGTGGTTGGGAGTCCTAGTATTTGGAGGAATTTATGCCTTAGGAGATCACCTTAGATGCCCCTCGAAGTGGTATATTTGGATATTGGCTAGAAATAGATTTCTAATGGTATCCTAAAGTTTAAATTTGGCACTTGGGAGCGAAAGTTATGGTTGTTCCAAGTTAGCAGGCCAAAAATCAACCTAGTGACCTAGCCATTGGTCCCAACATTCCAGTCAGCATATAGTGGTGCTTGAGTATAGTTGGAAGAATGGTATTGGCAGGTTTAAGCTCATGAGGGATGGTTCTAGGTTACATCACCCTAGAAGGTCTTTTCCCAAGAATTTTCATCACAACACATGTTTAAAATCCCAAGGCGACTAGGCGTTAGGACATCAGGGTAGACAAGGTGGAATACAACTAGTGTAGCAAACCAATTAATGGCACACAAGTGGTTCTTGCATGGTCCCACAGAGACACATACCACCAAAATAAATAGTCCTCGAAAGAAACATCCTTGGAATAAATACCTCGGAGATTTCTCTAAGAGACACCTTGATTTAGCATTGAGATTTGCAACAAGTAACAAAGGCATGTAATAGAAATAATGTCTGCAAGTGTTGTAAAAAATTCCATCTGACCTGATAAATTTTATAAACAATTTGGCGAAAAATAAGGCCCTGGATCCCCCTTTTTCCATATGGTAATGGGGAATGAGACACATGGCATGATTTGATTAGCAATAGGAGATACAATGGAGATATGATGTGAGCATGAGGTGGCCCAATAAGAGAGTGACATGTTGCATGTGGATTCAACATTTTTGAATGGCCAAGTGGGCCAAAAATGGGCAACACATGGCACCACTTATCAAGTGCCACATGGCATCATTTCATAGTTGGTATATAGGTCCGCAGTAAGCACACATTGGATCACAAGTGCCATCGTCGAAGTAGCGACCCATCATCTTGAAGGAAACAGTCTCAGAAATTTTTCCAGAGAGTCGCTAGTAGAAAATCCCAAGGTATTATCTCTGAGAGGATATGGTAGATAGGTCACCCCGATGGAAATATTAATTTTCAAGGTGTCATTGGCGTGGTTCCATGGGACATGTAACCCCAGAAGAAAATGCTCGAAGGAAACCTCCTCAAAAGAAACCTCCTTAAAAGAATCATTCCTTAGAAGAAATAACTCATAGAGGTTTTTCCTTAGAGTCTCTAGTGGAAACTTTCGAGAAGATGGAAGTCAGGAGACAGTGAAGTTTGACAGCAGGTGATGGCAATAGTTTCATTCCAAGGGGACACGATGGACAGGTAATCTCAAAAATAATATGATTGGTCCACGTGTTAGGTAGTTGGTCCCCAGGGAAACATTATCTTGGAAGGAACCCCTTGGAAGAAATGACCTCAAAGGTTATCAAAGGAGTTCAACTATGTTTTTTCCAAGATATAAAATTCAGGGGCTAAATTTTGGTCTAGTAATTAGTTTCATGTGTGCATTGTGACCACCGTCATGGAAGGTTAATGAAAATAATTAAGCCCTCAGGGCTATAGTGCAAAAAGGTTCCCAAAAGCCAATTTTATGGTGGTTATGTCTATAAACAACATGAATGGGTTAGCAATTATTTAGTATGGTTCCTCCATATTTGGCCATTATGCCAAAATTGGCTAAGATACATAGTTTTCTTATGCAGACATTGAATGAGTCAGAAACATTTGATGACTCTACCAAGTTTAGCAGCACACCAAAGGAATTAATGGAGGTAATGGTGATTGTCGAGGTTAAGAGACTAAGACAGAAAGGACCATGACTTATAGAGTGAAATAATGGAGCTTGGTCAAAACAAAAGCATGACAGTCTTGAGTGCTCCTCATGTCACAAAGATTCAAATGAGAATCACAATTAGAATAGACAATCTGTCCTTAGTATGGGTGTGCCATCCCTGATCAAAAAATTTGTACTGTTGATCAGTTTCCAGGCACGAGATTTCATACTAGGGAATTTATGTATTCTAATGGTGTGTTGTAGTGTTCTTGTCAATTTTTGTGTGCCTTACAAAGCATCATTGGATACCTTGACTTTGTATGATGGTTGAGTATTTTTTGTCCATAATCAAGCTATTAATACAAAACAATTGTCTTCCCTGCAAGAAATGTAGTTATCATACTGAACGAGTTCTCCTATCCTAATTAAAATGAACCATACCAAAACACATTGAGACTATGTGATGATTTGATATATTGCATTGTTCTTTGTGTAACTAATGCACAAAACCATGGAATGCAGAGGTGCACGGTAGGGGAAAATGACAAATTGTTGAGAGTTGTTGGAGAGTTATCTGAGTGTAAGTGTGCTACTATCAAAAGGCTAAGTGGGACTTAGGAAGAAAAACAATTAAGAGCTCTTGAGTGTCTATTGTGTGTAAGCCAAGAGAATAAAACTGAGATCTGCTACAAATTGGACAGAATGAGGAGAAGGCTAAGCATATGTTGTTGAGAACTAAGGGACAAGGTCATCATAGCGTAGTGTTGAAACAAGGAAACATCAGTGCCAAGAACAGTGAGTAGTGATTTCCTAATTGACTATGGGTTGGACCCTACAAATAGGGATTTGGAGCTTCCATCTGGTGGATGTCTGAGTAGAGCTTGGAGGTAGGTTCTTCTTGCAAGTGCATTCTTTCATAAATCCATGAAGCTTCAAGTTAGTGCTTGCAACAAATACAATAATTTGATGCTTCAGTTGGTGCTTCTGGTAAGTTGATCGGGTGTTTATAGAAGAAGGGAGTTGGTGCTTCCTATTAGTGGGTGTCAACAAACAATCTAAGGGATTCATTTCTTCCTGTGAGTGGGTGATCACAAATATTGATGTAAATAGAATAGGATCTCATATTTTACATCATAAAGTAGACAAAGCTTTGGTGGTTTTTCTCCCAAAAGGGTTTCCACATTAAACCTTAGTGTCTTATGTGTATCTTTCTCATCATGCAAGTGTTCATATGTTGATTTTTATTTTTGTTGTATGATATGATGATGACGCCTCACAGGAATTTTTGATAAGCCTGAAATGAAAATATAAATTGGCATAAAGTAAAAATCAGCCTTAATACTTATTCATCCTCCCCTCGGTATTAATCATTGTTTCCAATAATTGGTATCAGAGCGAGGTTCCTTCAAGAATAGCTTAATTTCTTGAAGGTAGATCAAAAGGAAACATGGCTAATCAAGTTTGTCTTACACTAGAAAGAGTACCATTTTTTAATGGAGCAGACTATGTGGTCAGGAAGTTTAGAATGGAAGGCTATTTAATGGTTGTTGATTTAGATGCAGGGTGCTCCATACTAAATGAAATGAAGAATGAGAATGACAGTGAAGCAAGAAGGATTATCTTAAAGAGATTATCAGATTCAAACTCCAATAAAGTGAGCCATTTCAAGTCTGTTATTGACACTTGTCAATATTCAACAATTTTTGCAAGCCATTATGCCCAACCTTAAATAATTCCCCCTAATGGTACTAAAAGAAACTAAATCTAATAACAAATTTAACCTAGTAGGTAGGATCCTACCCTAAGAAAACCCATCAACTCATCATATTTATTTTTAAAGGTTGTTTTCGTAAATTTAGACCTGGAGAAGATTTCCCAATATGTTGGTCTTATATAGAAAATCATAAAGAAACTCCTTCATAACAAAATCCATGAAAAATGTTTCATTTAAAATATTTTTTTTTACAAATATGATCTCTACCATATCATGCGAAGTTTTATATACCTTGAAACCTATGGTTTTAATACAACTATTGTATTGGTGCAATAAAAGGTATACACAAAGGTTACATTGTAAGGTTAAAACTTATATTATTGAGGCACAATTCAAAGGTTATAACCATGATGAGATTATATATCAGAATATGAAAAAATACTTTGAAATTGTGAACTTATGCATGGCATAATTTTCAAGAGTATGATATTGTGTCAAAATATATTATGCCTTCTTTTTTATAGTGAAACAACCTGAATCCTGGGCAATGTTGTGTTAAATTTCCATTTGAAAATTGTAAGAAGGTAGTTGGTAATTGGGTATATCATTTACATGCATGCATTAATATTAAATGAAAATGTTCCATAGTATTAATATATTGCATGAGATCTCGATGACTAGATTCGATTTTAATGGGAAATTTGCATGAGTTATCATGATCGACACGAGGATTGGTTTGATCTAGCAATGGTTGTTCATATGTTTGTAATTATATTAATTAATTTTGTATCACCTCTTTCCAACCCAAACGATATCAATCCCACGAGGCACTAACCATCCCTCCATGTATTGTTTGATTCCTCCACTGCAGTATTGACACATTGGCCAGTAAAAAGTTATATGGAATTTTATTACAAGTAACTTTTGCATGAATAGAGATCCTTTGTCTTCCAAAATACTTAGAGGTGATAGTCTTGAATACCCTCTTATTAACAAAATCCAGTGTTTTAGGGTTGTTTTAGAAGTTGAAGCCCACCGTTATTTTTTTACAGATTCTCAAAAGTTCATCTTGAACTACCTCACCATCTAAATGAATTATGTCTAGAACAGAGGGTTGGCCTTGAACTGGGACTCAGGGGTCCACAACCTCCATGTCTTCTTCATCTGGTTCAAGCTCTATTGTTACCCCGACTATCTTAATTGGATCTATTTATTCATCTTTTAATCCTTAGAAATCTACCACCAATATAGCGAAGGTCATTCAAAAATATGGACTCTTTTAGTTTAAGGATAATGTTAATGCAACTCCTTGACACATTCAATCTCCTTTGAATCTTTCACCTGTGAATGCTCCTCTTCCCAAATTTAAAGATCACTTGCCCAATTTCTCTGTCGATGGCACCATTGCTGCAAACAAACACTTGATCTCTTTCTCAAATTATTGCCACATATTAGGGAATATTATACTAATAATTGTGTGTGATTGTTCATAAATTCTCTCTTGGGTAAGGCCACAACTGATTTCTTTGAATTACATTCAAAATCCTTTAACACTTGGGATGAAATTTATTATTGGTTTAAATCAACTTATGGTGGACCTAGGAGTCTCATCAATCTATTGCGTGACTACAGTAATGTTTCCTTTCCAAATGGGCGAAACATTAAAACCTTTAGTATTCAATTTACTCAATTATATAATCAGAATTATGAGATTATCCACCCTCAGAACCAAGTTGTAATGATGCACTACTATATTGCATCACCTCCTCCCTATTACCAATGGATAGAAGAAAAGAATGATATTAGCCTTGAGTTTGCCTTGCAAATCTACTTGGAATATGAAGAATGGCGTTGAAGAACATGCACACCTCTCGAGGGTCAAGCTAATCAAACAAACATTACTTCAATCTTGCAACTCATGCAAGACGTGAGTAATATATTGATTACATATGAATGAAGACTTAACTCTCAATCGAAATCCCCCACTTCAGGGCCTGCACATAATTCCTAGTAGGTTTATAAACATATTCCTCCCTTTTCTTTGTAGAAATTTCTACAAATCTAGCTCTGATACCATATAGAAATTTCTACAAATCTAGTTCTTATACCATGTAGAAATTTTTACAAATCTAGCTCTGATACCATGTAGAAGTTGCTTTTAGATTCAAACTGCTAATTAGAATTTTCTAAAACAATTGACTTGAACCTACTCTACTCATCAGCAGATAATTAAACAATCACGAAATCACGAAACATACAAGAGAAAGAATTCAATCAAAACATTACACAATGATTTCCTGGGGAAAGCCATGGCTAAAAACCCCTCCTATCTGTATATTGTATTAGTCAGAAAATATGAGAAGATTACAATTCTTTTCTCAATCCCGAGTAACCTCTGCACTATCTCTATCTGTCTCACTGCTTCATAGGCAAGCCTTGGATGAACATAATATGCTTTGTTCAACCTTGATCTCAACCTACACAAGTATTTTTTATCCTATGCCTGACCAACTGCGTTTGGCCAATACTTAGACAAATTCCTAGCCTTCCAAGCTTCTACTTCCTTACACTGTTCAATGAGTGATTATGCCCCTATTTAATGGGAATTTCCTCAAATGAATTGTGCAGTTCCTTTAGGATATTCCTATGACTACATGCACCACTTGTACAATTCAAATGATCATATGACTGATACTACAATTTCCCTGAAATCGAATATCAACTGGGTCTTTCTCAGATCTGACATGCATGAATTATTTATGAGTGAATCATCATTTTACATGTTGATCATAGTAGAGAGCACCACACTCCATTGCAGAAAGCACCACACTACTAGACCTCTCACTAGTTCCTCCAATGGTTGGAACTAGTTTAACTGTCTTTAACTCAGTTAGACTGAACTAATTAATTACAACTCAAAATAGATTCAACAAGGGATCCTATAAAGTTGGAGATAGTCTACATGACTCAAGTTAGACCCTCAACTTGAATTAATTGAACCAACTAAGTCAAATGAATTTAGTTAACTAATACAAGTTCTCATGACATGTGGAATTACAATTTTATTCCCAATTTAATTCAAGAAAAAAATTAAATCAAGATCTTTCTTGATGTTATTTTCATCATTTCTTATTGCAATTTTCAACACTCCCTCTCAACAAGAAAGGGATTAACATATATCCCAATCCAGTACTTTGGAATGTTATGCATGAAACTCTTGTGAATGTTGTTGTTGTTACTGCAACATCTAAATTTAAAAAGAATTCAAACAAAATAAATTGAATCAACTCTGTGTGTAACTGTCTACTGGGAAAAATGTGTTATTTTTTACTCTACTATTGAGCATCCTACTCCATTGTCAACACTGATCTGCACTCTTCATTATTTTACTAACATTAATCCTGCTGATGCTGAATACTATGGGCCCCCATAGCAAGGTAATGATCCATGAGACAAACAAACCTCAATGGACCCTACCCAATTTCTAAAAAAATTGGACTAAGGTTTAATATCACCCCACCTCACACCTAGAGGTATAGTTGCATGCATGACGAAATCTGATCTACTCATACTACTATTGTTGCTACTTTGTCACTACTTCCACACTCTTGCTGCAACTACTACAATAATGAATCTGATCTCTCGATATCCTAAAGTACTAGCTTCCATAGGGATGCTCCCTCTAAAGCTAGACTCCCTCTGAGTCTCAATCTCCCTGTGGGAAATATTTGTGCCCCTCATTCTTCCAATATCAATTATCACGACTCCCTCGTTGATCTTCCCACTCCAAACCTTCTAGCTCCATTAAGAAGTACACACATAGGTTCTTCTCGATCTGCCTTGAACTAGAGCTCCATCAATCTGTCAGTACAACTTCGAAGTATTCTCTTCTATTGTGATTTTAGCTCTCATACCATGTAGAAATTTCTACAAATCTACCTGTGATATCATGTAGAAATTCCTTGTAGATTCAAACTGCTAATTGTAATTTCCTAAAACAATAGACTTGAATCTACTCTACTTATCAGCAAAAACAATTAAACGATCTTGAAATCATGAAACATACAAGAGAAATAATTCAATCAACAAATTACACAATTATTTCCCAGGGAAAACCACAGCTAAAAACTCCTACTATCTATGTATTGCATTAGTAAAAAAATATGAGAATATTACAATGCTTTGGTTAAGCCTGAGCAACCTCTGCACTATCTCTATCTATCTCAATGCTTCCTAGGCAAGCCTTGGATGAATACAATATGCTCTTCTCAACCTTGAGCTCAACCTGCATAAGTATTTTCTATCATATGCCTGTCTAACTTCCTTTGGCCAATACTTAGCCAAATTCCTAGCCTTCCAAGCTCCTACTTCCTTGCACTGTTCAATGAGGAATTATGCCCCTATTTAATGGGAATTTCCTCAAAGGAATTGTGCATTTCCTTTAGGATCTTCCTTTGAATGCATGCACCACCTATACAATTTAGATGATCATACAACTGATAGTACATTGTCCTTGAACTCCAATATCAACTGGGTCTTTCTCAGATCTGACATGCATGAGTTATTTATGAGTGAATCATCTCTTTACGAGTTGATCACTGCATGAAGCACCACACTACTAGACCTCCCAATAGTTCCTTGAACATTTGGAACTAGTTTAACTTTCTTTAAATTAGTTAGACTAAATTAATTAATTACAACTCAAAATAAACTCAACCAAGGCTCCTATAAAGTAGGAGACACTCTACATGACTCAAATAAGACCCTCAACTCAAATTAACTAATATAACTAAGTCAAATTAACTTAGTTAACTAATACAATTTGTCATGAGATGTGGAATTATAATTTTACTCCCAATTTAATTCAACGACAAAAGTAAATCAGGATCTTTCCTGATGTTATTTTCAACATTTCTTGTTGCAATTTTCAACATTCTTGTCCATGGTGAGACATTGTCAAGGAATATCATGATGGGAAAACGTGTCAATTTTGGAAAAGTGCAAGGGATAGGATTTTTGGTAAAATTCCTGACCTAACCATGGAAATTCTTCATTGGGTCGATAAAGAGGATGTCCTAGAAGTTGAAACTAGAAATTCTCACAAGGCTCATATCTCCAAGGAACAATATTCCAAGTAGCCTCCAAATAAAAATACCAATCATGCTTCCAATCATTCACCTATAAATACTTTTATTTCCACTCAAACTATATATTACTCCCCTTCTTCTTCCAATCATTCACCTATAAAGATTTCTGTTTACACTCAAACTATATATTCCTTTCCTTCTTCTTCCAATCATTCACCTGTAAATACCTCTATTCCACTCAAACCATATACTCCTCCCCTTATTCTTCTTCAATCAAATTTCTCAAGTTCAACATTCTAAGTCAAATGGCCAACACTAAAGCTGATAATTCATTACTCTATATGGTCACAATCCCTGAGCAACAAAAAGAACTAAAATAATTCATTGAAGGGAAAGTTCTTGTTCCCGTCAATAACTAGGAGATACAACCTGAAGAACCTTCTCAAGAAATAGTTTTTTCCACTAAACATCCTTTGAGACCCTTTACAACCTCTCCATTCTATGTTTACATGAAAATCCATGATAGATTGCACATTGTTGGCAGGTAGACAGGGGGTCTAGGCCAAATGTTATCCCCAAAATCATCAAGGAAGAATTGGGTCTACAATGTACAGTGAATACTTTATGGAAGATAGTAAGTTTCAATAACTCACTACAAGAATATATTGGCAAAATCAAAGATGTCACTTTGGTCATTTATGCCCATCCTAAAATTAGAACTATGTGGAACATTGAGGTTAATGACATTTTGGTTCCAAATTATGTGATCATACTGGGTATAAAGTGGTTGGTCCAAATAGGTGGATACCTATCACTCGATGGGACACATATGACTATTCCTAAAAATGATAAGAACATCATCATTTATAGGGAAGGTCGGATCACTCCTTTCATTGAAGTTTTACCTGAACCTCATGTTAATTATGTTGAAGAGGAAATGGCCATTTACTCCCTCTTCATAGAGGAAGACAACCCCCCACCAAGTGAACCTCAATCAAATGATCAAATTTGGTATTTACATTTTGACGATGCCTCATCTAGCAAAGGAAATGGTGATGGTATTTTTGCATACTCTCCTCAAGGTAAAATGCACCAGTATGCCTTTAAGCTTGAATTCCACTATACCAACAATGTTGTTGAGTTTGAAGTCCTTCTTCTTGGAATTGAATAAGCCGTTGCATTGGGATGAAATTATTTTACTGCTTTCGATGATTCTGAACTTGTTGTCAACCTTGCTAGGATAGTTTACTCCCCCTCTAACAAGTTAATCAAACATTACACTCAATTCACTTAGGAGAAAATCTCTTTATTAACTAATTTTAATATTACTCATGTTCTTAGAGATCTTAATAATTTAGTTGATCGTTGGTCGTTTATGCTTCAATCCATTATCATCAAATCTTATGTAACATGCTTGATGGTGTGTTTCAATATTTATACAAGCCTCATCTCCCAAATAATGAAGAAGATCGAAAATTCTTTCAAGTTTATGAAATCATTTGTGTTATTATTCAAAATTTGTCAATAGATGAAATCAAATCATATCATTGAAAGACAAGTATCCTTCTGGGTTATCTCCACTGTAAAGTTCCTCTTCTCCTAATGATGTTCCGTCTTTGAAAAATATCCATAGATAAGAGTCAAAAAGGAAAATTGGCAAAACAAGCTCAGTTGATCTCAGTTGACATTGGGATTCTTAATGATCCCAAGGCTTTACAAATTGGGGTCAATGTACTAATCAAGAAATTTCATTCGCCTTTTCAAGGAATTCTTTTACATATTTGCTTGGTCGTGCACCGATCTTCATGGTTTTGATCCTGAAGTCATACAACATGCTATTCCAATTAAACAAGATGAAAAACCTATAATACAAAGATAAATACTAGTTAATCCTGCATTTGAAGCTACCATCCAAAAATAATTAGAGAAATTTCTTAATGTTCATATAATTTTTCGTGTTAAATATTTAGAATGGGTAATGAATTTGGTCCTAGTAAGAAAGAAAAATGGGGACATACGGTTATGTGTTGATTACCAATCCCTGAATAAAGCAAGCATAAAGGATGATTCCCCCCTACCTAACATGGATCAAATTCAGCAACAAGTTTTAGGATCTCAGATGATATCACTTTTGGATGGCTTCTCTGGTTATAACTAGATACGCTTAAAGAAAGCCAATAAGTTCAGACCCATTTTAGCACTCATTGGGGCACCTTAGCATATGAAAACATGCATTTCAACTTGATCAATGCAAGTGCTACCTTCCAGAGGGTTGTGCAATTGGCCTTTGATGACCTCATCTGGAATATCATTCATATCTATCTCAATGGCATGATCATTTATTCCAAGTGTCGAGAAAATCAGTTTGATCATCTCAGGTGTGTTCTCCTTAATTCAGTGTAGATGATTTGGCATCTCACTCAATCCTAAAAAATCAGTATTTGATGTCACTGTTGGAAAATTGTTGGGACATATCATATTAAAAGCCGATATTAGTTTTAATCTAGATCGATTTATTCGCAATTAAGAATCTTCCACCCCCAAATTCTAAAAAAGAAATTGAATCTCTTATGATTAAGATCAATTTCGTTCAAAATTTCATAAATGTTTATGCTAAAATCGTAAATCTAATCCATATTCTAACAAAGAAAGATTGTGAATTTAAATGGGATGATTTTGCATAGTGAGCTTTTATTTCTATTAAACAAGAAATATCTTATACACCCATCAAAACTAAACCATATTTTGTTAAAGACTTTGTTATTTCTGCTAACACAACCAATGAAACCATTTTCAATATACTTATGGAAAAATATGATCAAGTAAATGAGCATCCGATTGATTTCATGAGCCAAATCTTATTAGATGAAGAGTTTGAATACTCTTTGATTGAAATGTATGCTTTTTCCCTTGTTAAAGCAATTGAAAAATTCATACACTATATTCTTAGCAAGAACACAGAGGTAAGAGTCCCTTTTCTTGTCGTCAAGTTTATGTTATCTCATACTCTACTTTTAGATAAACTTGCATGTTGGCTCACTAAGGCCCAAGAGCATGATTTGACAATCATTAACTCAAAAACAATAAAGGGACATGACTTGGCATTATACTTGGCTCAACATCCTAAGCCAAGTAACCCAAGTGATGCTAATCAATCATTGTCTTACTTATTCTTAATTAATGAACAAATAATTGACATTGCATACCATCCATGGTATAAAGATATGATATTTTATATTCAAAATAAAAAACTTCCCATAATACCTAGACAATTTTCAACACAAAAAATTATGCTTAGAGTCTTCCAAATATTTGATCTTAAATACCATGTTTCATTGAAGGTCTTGCAATGGTTTGTTACTGCATTGTGTTGATGACCAATCTGTAGCTAAAATTTTGATAGTCTCTCATGGTTTTGCATTTGGAGGTTTTCATGTTGGTGGTCATTTTGTAGCAAAGTCCACTGCACATAAAATCTCGAGGTCTAGTTTTTATTGGCCTAATTTTTGCAAACTATTATAAGTATGTGTATAGTTGCAAAGAATGTCAATAAGCATCTGGAAGAGGAAAATTTCATTCTATGCTTCTTTACCCATTTATTCTCGAATTTTCATTCGCCAAATGGGGCCTTGACTTTATCGGACCAATTAACCCTTTATCATTAGTTGGTTACATCTACATACTCACAACTACTTATTATTTCACTAAGTGGGAATAGGTTGTTCCTTTGAAAAACACGCATGATGACCAGGTCATTGAATTTTTAGAAGGCAATACTTTTTCACACTTTGTCTTTCCCTTCGAAATAATTTCATATAATGGCCCCACTTTTATATATGCACATTTCACTCGTTTTGCAATTAGTATAATATCAAACACTCAACTTTCTCCACTTATTACACTCAGGGTAATGAGTTGGTTGAGTCTACTAATAAAAATATGATCTGTGATAAGCCCCGTAGTTGGCATACTTTGTTAAAATTTTCACTATGGGAAGATCGCACAACAGTGAAATCTAGTACTAGTGCATCAACTTATCTATGGGAAAGATGCCATACTTCATATTGAATTGGAACTTTTATCTCTTCGTCTTACCGTGCAAGCTGAGGATGTTACCTCAAATAATGTTCCATAATGAGTTTTAACATTGCCGGCTCTTGAGGAACAGCGAAATCATTCTTTAGAATTTCAAACATGGAATGAAACAATATAGAAATGCTTCAATAAAAAGTAAAAAATTGTTATCTTCTCTATTGAATCGTTCTTTAGAATTTCAAACATAGAATGAAACAATATAGAAATACTTCAATAAAAAATAAAAAATTGTTATCTTCCCTGTAGATTAGATAGTCCTCCTCTGGGACTCAACTCACGTTGAAAAAGGTAAACACCACAAGTTCCAAAAGTTGTGGATCGATCCTTTCAAAATCGTTGATGTTGTTGAAAGAAACACTTACTTGCTCAAAGATCAAAATGATTGTGTTCTATCAGATACCACCACAAATGATTTTCATTTGAAGCCATTTGAATAAACCTTCATGTCTTTTGGATTTTGTACATATGTTTTTCCTTTTTTTCATTTTCTTTCACGTTCATGTCTTCTGGATTTTGTAAATATCTTTTTCCTTTTTTTCATTTTCTTTCACGTAGTTTATGTTTTCTTTATTATACTACAAAGTTTTTCTTTTCTTCTTTGAATGCAATTTGTTTTATTGTTGTTTTTTCTATTGCTTTCTTCAATATAATAGAAAGGAACCTTTAGTAGCGAATTCTTCTAAAAACATACTATTTTAAGGTTGTTGTTCTTCTTAAATTTATAAGCTGATATTATTAACCTTATTAACCTCTGCATCATAATCTCACATGGGAAGCAAGAAGTTTGTTACCCTTATCTTGACATGGGTTGCTCTAGTTTTGTTCAAACCTTATTATTTTCTGCAAAATTCACCTCAAGTTATGTCTTCTTTATCTTACTTCTCACTTCCCATGCTTGGTATCCTATGACAACTTACATCTTACTCTTCTACAATAGATTTTTTATTTTATCCAACCATAAATGTTATGTTTTGACATGCTTTCAAGCAAATCTCCTTGAGAAGTCATTAATATTAACACTTGTCAATATTCAACAACTCTTGCAATCCATTGTAGTCATCCTTACCTAATTGCCCCTAATAATATTAAAAAAATAAAATAAAACTAATAATAAAAATAACGTAATAAGTGAGACCCTCCCTAACAAAAACCATGAACTCGTCATATTTCTTTTTAAAGATCGATGTCGTAAATTTAAACTTGGAGAAGATTTCCCAACATGCTGGTCTTATATAGCTAATCATAAAGAAAAGCCAGCCTTCCTGTCAAAAGCCATGCAAAATGAAGTAAAAAAACAATTTACAAATATGACCTCTACCATATCATGTGATGTTTTATATAGCTTGCAACCTATGGTTTTAATATAACTATTGTTTTAGTGCAATAAAAGTATACACAATGGTTTCGTTGTTAGGTTAAAACTATGCAATAAAAGTATACACAATGGTTTAGTTGTTAGGTTAAAACTTCAAATTATACAGTGGATCACAAATTTCTAACGACTATATCTCTAAATTAACCATTAAACCACATCCCAAAATATCTCTAAATTAACCATTAAACCACATCCTCAAAATCACATTAGTGATATATTTATGAATTTCTAAGAAAAATATATTATAAAATTACCTCAAAGACGCAGAAACGTTTGGATCTTGTTGCTTAAATATAATTATAGAATCTTATTTGAAGATCGCTGTGGTCTAAAGATTATTTTAATGTGTAAGAGTCGGTGGGCTTGTCAAAGACAGCAACAGTCCATGGTGCAGCAGATTTTAATAGTTGAATCCAGCCTTTGCGGAATTGTAGACTTTATAAATGAGAAGTTTGCCGCTGGTCCAAGTATTACGATTTATGATTATGTTTATTCACCAGACGACCAAAAAAAACAATACAAAAAGGAGGAATAGGCATGTATTTTTAAAAATAAAATTAAAATACAATTGGCAGTGGAATGTATATTAAAAGCGAATATTAAATTTATGCCTGTGGAATATGTATTAAAAGCCAATATTAATTTATGGGCTCAATGCAGTAAATTATAAAGGTTTCGAATAGTTAACAGGCGGTTGAACCGGTTACAACTGCCCAGGACCATCCGACCGCCCATTCGATTCCTCAAGAGCAATTCTAACCATCGATCGACATCAGTGAATTTATTAAAAGGCCGCAGCTTATACCGTTAAAGGATTTTAAGGTTTTTAGTTTCAATTTTTGTTTTTATTTTTTTAATGGATTTTTTATATTAATTTTCAAGGGAATATTTTCAGTATTTTATTTGAATGTTTATTAACTATAGTGTATTAGAGGTTTGTTGGGTTACATTAACTTTTAATAAATTTAAAAAAATTGATGTCTTAAATTTCAAAGCATACTTAATTTTAGAAAAATTGTCATATATCTTGGTTGTAAAAGATATAAATTGTTCACTTTTCTTTTTTATTAAAACCTACGATTTTTAAGGGATAAGTAAAATCAAAATTTTTTGTTACAATAGTTAATAATAATATTTTTGTTACAATATTTTTTTTTGTTACATATTTATCAATGGTAAAAACAAATGAAGCCTTCTGCTATATCAACCATATTAATGTTTTTATTGTGGTTGAGCCAAAAGGCTCATTCTACAACACAATATGAGAGGGAGGGGAAGAGGCTCATTCTACAACCAAGTAATATTTTTAATGTGGTTGTACAATAAAAAATAAAGATTATGTTGTAAAATACGAAGGGGAGAGACTCATTCTACAACCCAGTATGAGGGGATGTGTAACATGTATGTTCGTTCGTGTGTACCCCTTCAATATAAAAATAAAAATTATGTTTTAAATAGAAAGGTTCATTCTAGAACCTAGTATGAGGGAATGTGTCACGTGTAAGTATGTCACTGGGTGTGTACCCTTTTAATATACAAAGAAAAAGAAAAAATAAAAATTATGTTGTAAATAAAAAAATGTCCGCTATAATTAAAAAAAATGTATATGATGTAAAGTAATTAGAAGTAAAAAAATGTGTGAGTAAGATGTTTGAACCTTATATTTTTCAACATGTTTCAACAAGAAAATTAAATAAACTATTTGAAAATCTATATTAACTAATTTATATCGATATCAATTTCATATATATATATAAGTAAAATATTTTAATGTAGTGAATAAAAAATATTCAATATGAATTCTCAATAAAATATTTTAATAAAAATTAATATTGATATATACTTTAAAACATATTAATAATAAAAAACTATTTTAATTTGTTTAATAAAATGTCTCATTCTACATGTTATGTAAAAAAATGTCAGTGACATATATCATATATATATCATTTTTTAAAAATTATATGTATATATATATACATATATACATATATATTATAAAACATTTATTTAATCTTATATATATTCTAAACTATAAAAATTAACACATTATATTTTAGGAAAAACATCTCCACATAATTTTTTTTATCCCCATTCATGTTATGGTTCCTATTCATATTAGATCAAAATTTGATCTCATTCGTATTAAATCCCTACTTAAATAAATCTATGCTGGTTCACATATAGCCATAACAGATGCCCCAAAATCTTGAGTGAAAGTTCTAACTAGTATTGTGAGGTTCTTTTTTATGCTTCCCAAATTCTTTTTGATCTTTGCAGATTGCTTTTCAGGAGGACCTAAAGGTGTGAAGGCAGAGTTCTCTGGATTCTGGCATCTCCACAGTATCACATTTATTTCCCGTTTAATTTCCACGTTTCTTTATCGTTCACAGGTAGTGATGGTTATGCAAGAGTATGGATTTCCTCCCTGCCATTTATCCACTTAAACGTGACTGTGCCGCCTCCCTTCATACGTCTGTTCCATCTTTTATGCAGAATTGTATTGAAAGAATGATAAAGCAATAAAAAGAAAGAATCATTTTATTGGTCTCAACCTCCTCCATCTTTGCAGTATTATTTATTTATTTATTTTCCTTTTCTTTCATAGTGTTGTATCTTCGAACTGCCCACGGCAGGTACTCTTGTTTTTACATAGTGCTTTTGTTTATATATATATATTTATTTATTTATTGGTAATTTTTATTTTTTAATTTGATTGGTGGATAGTTGTACAGACATTTTGTATACAAGATTTAAAACAGATGCAGTGCATTTCACGCCATATATACACCTGTGTGTTTTCCTTTTTCATTTTGTGTTACAGTTATGTACACAAATAATAAATAGGACCATTCTTAAGTCGATTGCAAATTTCCAGAATATTTTAGGATCCGACGGACATGACCACGGTCAATTTTTTGACTGAGTCCATATCCATCGGATCCCGAAATATTTCGGAAATCTGCAATCAACTTAAACTCATCGAATAAATAGAGTGTAACCTTTTTCGTTTTGTGTTATGGACACACATAAACTTGGGTAGACCTTTTTATATATTAACTTTTGTTTTTGTATATATAATTCATTCATCATAAAAGTTACTTTTATGGGTTTTTTAAATGAGGTTTAGTATTTTGTATATGATGTGTTTTAATTTTAATATAATGTTTTTTGGTAATTAAATTTTAATGTTTGGTAAATAACTTACTTTAATTTTATTTAAACTTGCGTTTTAATATAATGTTTCTCGTTTGAAGTGGTTAATATAATATTAAATTTTATTCAATAAAAAAACATTTTGTAATTACTATAATTAGTTAAGATTTAGGTTTTAAAATACACAACTAAAAAAATTACAAGAAGGGATTAATATTAACGTTTTTAATTTTTAAAATTTATAATTTTAAATATCTTTTTAAATAGCAATATTTCAGCTTCCCCTCTTGCATCAAAAAAATATTATTATTTATTTTGTTAGTTAGAGTTTTTATAGATTGCAATTTTTTTAGTTTAATTATTGTTAAATAGTTCTCATTATATTTTTCATTTTTTTATGTAACTTATTTTCAATCCTACACATTACAAAGATAGAGAATGTAGATCAACAAATTTAAGTTTAACAACAATTAAAATAATACAAAAATTAATATATGAATGATTGTTTTCCTTTGAATTTTATAAATTAGAATTAATTAACCTTTTTTAAAAGAGTGTTTATTTAAAATTTTATCTCTTACATTAAAATGAATATTGTAATCTATTTCTTATATATAGTAAAATTATAATTATAATTTTTTTATTTTTTTATTTTTTTTTATTTATCTTTCCTTCGTCAAAATTATTACTTCCCGAATTGTTCTTTGAGAGCTACAACTTTGATCAACTTACTATTTGATTCTCCACCGTGGTATTGACACATTGGCCAGCGAATTCGATATAGCATTTTATTACATACATTGTACATTATGTTGATGGTGTAACTGAATAACCCCACATGGATTTCCTCTCCTATCACATCAATGCTTTGACTTTCTCATTCCATTCTCAATCCCCTCGGCGAGCATCCAAGGGAACTATATTGCAATTTAAACTTAATAGGCACACTAGGTTTACAGGTATGTTTTAATTGGTTTTTTCTCATTGTTGAGTTGATTTTCTCATTTCACTTCTCCCTTTTTCCGGTTTACATCGCTTTTTAACACACGGATTTTCTTCCAATTTAGCTTTCGAACTATTCTTTTTCACCGATATTTACAAGGCATTTTCCACTTTACTCCAGTAGGTAGAAGAAAAGGGAAAGAACTAAGGTTATCTCAAATACCTGTGATTGTTCTAAACCCAGTCTCATTTTGGCCACTTGTGCTCTTAGGTATTAGCCCTTGAGGATTCCCTCGAGCACACAGGACTAGACACAACCCAAAATTGCGTTATGTTTCCAAAGAGGTGAGCCCCCACTATGTTTTGTGTCAAAAAAAAAAAATGAGCTCGAACAATGTTTTAAGAATTTGAAAACTTGGTGGATGAGGAGCGGGCTTGGGATCGGAGATGTTAAGGAATGCATTCAGGTATGCACAGTATGACGACCTATCAGGTATGCATTCAAAGTTTTTCCATCCTATCCATGAACTACACTCTAAATATAGCCGTCTAAAATCCGGCCTAGATGTTCCATGACCTTTTCCCCAGCACTCAAGACATCTGTCTGGCCACGGTATGAGGAGTTTGCTGTCTCTCTATTGTTGAGAAGCCGTGTGCCTTTCCTCCTACTACACTCGGAGAACGCTCGCGCCTCAGTGAGTTGATGACATTTCAGAGTTTCAGACTATATGGGTTAGTGAGTGGATAACTTTATTCTTTCCCTGGGAGTTTTCTGTTTACATCCACTTTATGCTCATCTCTGTATTTTAGTATCTACCTACTACCATCCAGGATCTCTCATGTTTTGCTCTGTATCTACCTGCTGGACTGGGATATCCAATTTCGATTTTGAGGATTATGTCGTCATATACAAACCGTGTTCGGATTTCCGTTTCAAAATTGGATCATGCTGGTGTATCTTTGAAATATGCTGCTGTTGTGTGGTCTGCCCTGATATATCCTTCTGAGCTTTGGTGTCACTCTGGTTTTTCCGACGTCTGAATTCAGGTTTTTTGAATTTTCCGGGCGAACTGTTTTGGCCTTGGATTCCAGACCACTGGCTCAATTACATCCTTCATTAATTGGACGATCTCTCGTATCCTACTCTCTGACAGATGTGATGATCCTGGCGTATGGGCATTCAAAACTACTTTCCCGCTTTTTCTCCTCTCCTACATATGGTCCTTTTTTTTAGTATTTTTTATGATTTCTGGATTTCTCCAACGTACTGATGAAGCGGTTTTTTTCTCCTAAATCGTCCCATCCCATTATGCCATAAGATCATTCTCCTATCTGCGTATCCTTTTGGGATTCTCACATTGACCTTTTTGGAGTCTGTTCCTATCCCTTCATGGAGTTTCCCACTTACCAATCTGCTGAGTCAGCCATGGTTCATGCTACTATGGAGGCCGAAATATCTCGCACCAGATCAGCTCCTCGGTCCGACTGGAAAGGCTCGCTAGAGGCTGACATCATACTCCCATCTCTTTCTCATTTGCCTCTGGGTGAAGAAGATTTACCTATTAAGCAGCCTCATCATCATCATCGGCCTGTGAAGACCTCCCCTCCTCCATCGGCCTTAAACTTGGATGGTCCACTTTTAAGTGACAGAATTGTTAGTCTGCAGAACCGGGCGCTTGTTGGGAGATGGTTCTTCCCATCTATGGAGGATTCACAAATTCGTTCATGGATTGCGGCCAGGTGGACTCCACTTCTGGGTTACTCCCCTACCATTGTTCGCCTCATGAACAATTGGTATAGTTTTCACTTTCTCCGGATCCGTGACCTGGAATACATCTTTTCGAGACCCTGGGTGAAAGAGAGGAGTTTCTTAGCTCTGCACAGATGGTTCATCGGTTTTAATCCGCTCCGATGCACCCCACAGAATAATTACATCTGGCTCAAATTGCCTGGCTTGCCTCTGGAATTGTGGACCAAGGAATCGATGGAAAAGATTGGGAATGCTATCGGACGCTTCATATATGTTGACCCCCGCTGTATTGGTGCCAAAGACAAACGTGTGGCCTGGATTCTTATTGAAAAAGAATTCAGGGGCGGTTTTCCTGAAACTATTGATCTATCTTGGGAGTTGTCAAAAATTCAGCAGCGTCTTGACTACTGGGGCGTGCCTTTCAGGTGTTCCATTTGTCACAAAACTGGACACCTCTCCACAAACTGTCCTCGTCGGCCGAGCGGAAAACAGAAGAAGAGGGTTGTTTATTTTTCCTCCACGACTCATGACAGAGTTTCTGCGGCCTCTGATTGGCCTTTCCCTCCGGATATTTTTCGGGCTCCTGTCAAATCCGATGTCGTTTCTCCTCCCCTGATGGGCCGGGCCCTTGATCGATCTGCTAGCCTCCCACATTCCCGTTCTGTCTCTGTGGACCCTCCCATCCGTTCTTCAAATTTGTCGGCAGATCGACAGAGATCTTCTACTGTTTCCAAGACCCCTTCTTTGCCCTTAAATGACCCTCCGGGCAAAGTTTCGAGCTTTTCCTATATTTCGCCACCTCCCGAACTGGACCTGGACCTAGAAATTCCCCTTCCTCCCGCATCAACTAAACCCTCCGATATCGACCCTGCGACTACCCCCATTTTATACATTTCTTCGTCTCCCCAATCGCCCCCCTCCCACCCTCTTCCTTTCCCGGAGTCCTCGTCCATTCCCCCTCCAGGGCGATTTTCTGAAATTAGAACTCTACCTCCCTTTAATGCCCCCTCCCCCAATATCCCATCTCAGGGTGACCGCAAAGGAAAGGCACCTATTATCCCTGTTTCTCCTCCACCTTCACCCCGATCCTCTCCTCAAAATTCTTTCGACCAGGACATCGACCTCCTCCTCCAAAGAGCATCGCTTAATCTCCAGCCTCTTACTATTCACCACCCTTCTCATTCCCCCTCGCCCCACATTAGCCCTTTATCTGCGGGGAACATTACCGTCCGCCGAAAAGAGAATCGCGGCAGCAGGCATTTTTGAGGAAGGAGAGGAAGGCGAGACTCGACAAATCGAGACCCTACACTAATCAACATTCCTATGACTGAAGTTGCTGATGACGTTTTTTTCTTAAAATAGGCCTCTTAGAGCTTGTCGGCCTCTCGAAGGTCCCAAATGATTGACATCTTGTCCATGAATATTCGGGGCCTTGGCGCTGAGCACAAATTTTTGGCCCTCAAACATCTTTTTGTCTCATCGAAATCTAAAATGCTCCTCATTCAGGAAACCATGCACGATAGCTCTCAGACCATCTCATATTTCAGGCGAATGATGTCGGCATGGCATATGGTCGCTTCTAATGCTGAGGGCATGTCCGGGGGACTTGCTGTCTTGTGGGACCCAAAGTGGATCACTGCTGCTGCTTTCCAGTGCTTTGCAGGCATCCTTGTTCTGGCTCATTTCCGGGGTTCCACAGACCCCTTCCACATTTTAAATATATATGCTCCATATAAAAATCGATTTCCTTTCTGGAATCATTTGCTTTCATCTGAACTCCTTGACATTGACTCTTTAATTACTGGCGGAGACTTTAACTGCACATTTTGTAATGATGAAATCTGGGGCAATGGCAGGAAGCATGATCCGATAGGAAGATTCATCCGGGAATCTATTTTTCAAAATGACTTCATTGATGTCCTGCCTGTTGATCAAGGACCTACCTGGGACAACGGACGATCGAACAGCTCCTACCTGGCGAAGAGGATAGACAGATTTATTTTCCATGAGCGACTGATAGGAAAATATGGGCCTCCATCTATGAACATCATCCTGTCCTTCATATCCGATCATCGGCCCATTACCTTTCAGTGGAAAAATTCTGGTTGCAGATTCGGATACCCCTTCAAGTTTAATCGTACGTGGTTGGCTGATGAAAAGTTCAATAAATTTATAAAGGATACCTGGATGCAATCTCCCACGCTGAATAAGGACCCGCAGCATTTTATTGATCGCCTGCAATCCCTTCGATTGGAGGTTAAAAAATGAAAAAACAGAAGGCGACCTCCAACAAAAAAGAGCTAAGAAATATATGCATTGAATTAGAACGCTTATCTCTTCTTCTTAAAAATCCTTGTTTGTCGTCTTACATCAGGAATCGGATTTGGGTATTGGAAAAAAAAAACAGAAGATTTTAAAAGAAGAAGAAGTTTCGTGGAGGCTCAAAAGCCGCGCGTTATGGCTCAGAGAGGGTGACCAAAACACCAAGTTCTTTCACAGGTATGCAAATAAGAGAAGGGAGACTAATGCTATATGGGAGATCAAGGACGAGCATGGGAATTCTCTCTCCACACAGGACGCTATTTCTAAAGAGGCTGTGAAATTTTTCAAGAAGGCATACAGTGAGGACTCGGCCTGCGACTTTGAGGATATATTATGGGGATTAGACCCATACCCCACCATGTTTGACGAAGGTCTAAACAGTGCCCTTTTTGCTGCAGTTTCGGAGGAAGAGTTATTGGCTACTATGAAAACTTTCCAGAAAGACAAGTGCCCCGGGCCGGATGGATGGACCATCGATTTCTTCATTCATTTCTTTGAATTATTCAAGGACGACATCCTCAAGTTGGTTGAGGAGTCGAGAACACAGGGCATCATCAGTCAGAAGATCTCCTCAACTTATATCGCCCTCATTCCAAAGAAGAAGATCTCTTCATCTTTCTCAGACTATCGGCCCATCTCACTATGCAACGTTTTATACAAAATCATATCTAAGACTATTGCTCTTCATATCAGGAACACCCTATCTCTTCATCTGTCCACAGAACAACATGGGTTTCTTAAAGACAGAAATATCTCTGATGCGGTGGCCCTCACCCAAGAATGCCTACATTCAATGCACAGCCGAAATATTCAAGCGGCCCTCCTGAAGATCGACCTAAAAAAAGCATACGATTGTGTGAGCTGGGGCTTCATAAGATGCCTTCTGGCTAGGATTGGTCTTGATGTCAGGTGCTCTCGGTGGATCATGGCTTGTGTGGTGGATATAAATTTTGCAGTCCTTATCAATGGCGTCCCCACTCCCTTTTTCAAGGCGGCCAGGGGTTTACGACAGGGCTGCTCCCTATCTCCGCTTATCTTCATCCTGGTTATGGAATCGCTAAGTTTGCACATTAAGATTGCTACTCAACAAGGGAAATTCAAGCCTCTCCCCATCTGCAGGGGTATTTACATGTCTCACTCCCTCTTTGTCGATGACATACTTCTGTTGGCCCTTCTGTGCAGAACAACATGGTTATGCATCTTTGAAATATTGGGGCGTTTTCAAAAAGCCACCGGCTTGTTTATCAATGACTTTAAATCCTCTTTTCATGTCACCGATGTTAATAACGATACAGTCGCTTATATAACTGAACTTTTCCACATCAAAGCTCTTCCTATTAAAGATGGTTTCAAATATCTCGGTTTTTATCTGAAACCTGTGAGCTATAAAGTGGCGGACTGGGCATGGATTCTGGATCGATTTTACCACAAAATTTCTACATGGGAATTCAGAAGCTTATCAATTGGAGGGTGTGCCATCCTTACCCAATCCGTGTTGGTTCAAACTATGGTTTACTGGGCCCTCCTGTTCTATATCCCACCATCTATCATAAACAGTTTAAACAGAATGATAGCCAGCTTCATTTGGGGTGGTCAGAAGGAGAAGTATAAATTTCATCTCTGCAAACTCTCGAAGCTAACTTGGCCAAAAAACATGGGAGGCTGGGGCATTTTGGATCTTCACTCTTTCCGAAGAGCGCTCCTGTGCAAATCAATGTGCAAGGCGGTTTTGGGGAAATCCTACTGGAGTTATGCTATCAGAGCCAAGTATATGGAAGGCCGCGACATTACATATTGGATCAGGCAGCGAACCATTGGATTTGCAAATGGCTCATTCATATGGAGGGGCTTTAAAAAATTGGAACCATTTTTCAAGAAAAATTTGATTTGGAAATTTCAAACAGGGGCCTCAATTATTATTGGCATCGATGTTTTTGCTGGTGCGGGTGAAACGATCCATATTCCCCCACAACTTCTGAGTTCTTTACATAGTAGAGGTCATTTCTTCTGGGCCAGTGTTATAAAAAAATGGGACAGTGCCATCCCAGTCTGGAAAACTGCTGTGGATATGAGATTGACTGGTGTACTTGAGTCCCAATGGAACGATATCATTCTTGCCCTACAGTCACGTGGTTTACATCGTTCGGTGGACAGGGACTGCATCATATGGAAGGGACTTGGTGGCTCTGCGGCAGTTTATGCAAGGCATATTTATCTACAGATATTACAATCCGAATTCGAATCACCAGACCACATCTTTCCGCCAACATTCTGGAAATCTGGGTGTCCAATTAAAATCATTATATTCGCCTGGCTGGTTTATTATAACAGGAATCTCACCTGGGAGAATCTCCAGAAACGCCAATGGTGTGGGCCCGCAATATGCCCCCTCTGTAGATCGGATTCTGAAAACAATTTCCACATTTTCCTACAGTGTCCACAGTCCCTGTTGATCTAGCAGCGCTTATCTTCAAACTTTGGTTTCGCCTATGTCAATGCTCCCTCCATCCACGAGGCTTTCAATATATGGAGCAACATGAGCTGCATGTGGAGGCAGATCTTTTTGATTACCATCTGGACCATCTGGTTATGGCAAAATCGAACAACCTTTTTCTCAACAACCTTTTTCTTTTTACAAACTAAGTATTGGTCTACCTATTCTGCCTCATGCATCTACACCCCTTGTTATCCCTAACAATGATGGTTGGGAGAACATTATCTAAGCACAACCCATACACTTTATCCATGGTTGGTTTGCTGCCTCATTGCCTCCTCCTCCTCCTGAGGTAAATGTTTCGCAACATTGACACTATGCTACTTCCCGTGTCATACGTTCCCCGCGTATAATGCCTTAGCCCTCTGCGGCACAGGTATCTAGATATACTACTATGAATCCATAATCTATTACCCAACCCTCTAGATACACAACGAAAAAACCTCAATCTGTCAATAGTAATGAAAAATAGGAAGCCCAAGTCACCAAAGTTGATTCCTCCTATGGCTCCTCTCTTTGAGTGACCTCTCACCCTCGCCAGCAGGAGAAGAAGGTTGAAAGTGCTCCTTCACATGGGCTAAAGTGTTAATTTATGGATGTTATTTGTTCTAGAAACATGTTATTTTCTTCTTTGGTTTAGTTGCATTGACTTATATGGATATATGACAATTTTGTGGATATATGTAGATATTTTTGTTTGCGGTGTATATCAAATGATTTCTAATAGTTTATATTATGAGATATATGTTGATCATGATCATGATGGAGTGACCAGGGGACAATGGAGTTATAAGGGCTTGGCAGGGATTGTTCTCTATTTTCGGCACTTATTTGATGTTGTCTTTTATTGATGTATGATGCATGACAACATTTACTTTTTCACATGACACATGTGATTATACAATACATGAATTTTACATGTTATCACAAAATTTACACATGTTTTATGGAACAAGTGAGGGTCCTACCTAGATAAGACAAAAACAAAAAAATATATATAAGCTAAATTAGTTTAACTTTTCTATATAAAACCCCATCCTCACTATCTAATCAAACTTTGATTAGAAAAATTAAATCATAATGAAATATTTTAAGTAGTAAAACTTCCTAAACTACTTCAAGACCCTTTAAATGAGGATGGACTCTATGAAGGAAGAGAGAGAGAATTGTGAAGAGAGGTATGCCATAAAATTTCTAAGTTATCATTATGTCCTTTGATTTTATTTTCTTCATAAGTTGGAAGTTGCTCTTGATGGTGACAATAGTCTCATTTCACCAAGGGGAGACAAATTACAGTGACTCCATTAATTTTTCAAGGAATTTCTTAGGTATATTGTGTTTTCCTAATTTATTTTATTGTTGTTCAAAGGTTTGGGCTTCCTTTAACCAGTGCTAACATCTATCATTTTGCATAGAACAATATGCCCATATTTACATTTGCTTGAAGGATTTCAATCAACTTCCATCCTTACTTGTTTTCCAGGCTATTGTATATGATTTAATTTTACATTGCAGAAGTTTTATGTTGAGATTGGTCAAATACATTCGCAGAGGTCTACTTTTCAAGATTTTGGTTGTACTTTTATGTTATAAATAAAAGTAGTGTTTCATTTACAATTTTGTTACTATGCATATCTTTATCTATTTGTATATTTATTACATCAATAGTCTATCTTTATTTCCTCAAATTATTGCTACTTATGCTCTACAAAATTTAAGGTCATTGATCTCAAAATTCTAGCTATAGATTTTTACTTGTAGATTCAACAACTTATGTAATTTGCTAAAACATGAGACAAGAATCTACTCTACTCTTCAGCGGAAACCAAAATTGATCGATGAAAACAATAAGAAGAAAAGGAAGAATATTAATCGCACATAACACAATATTTATCTGGGGAAAGAAACTGCTAAAAACCCTGACTACCTATATTGCATTAACTAGAAGATCTGAGAAGAAAATATAATGCATGTTCAACCCAAACAATTCATGCACAAGTACAATCTATCGAGTCTCTACTTTAAAAACCAGCTCAAACCAACACCTAGACAATTTTGCTACCTGTCAAGCCCCTACATCATTGCACAATTCCTGAGAGAATTATCCCATATTTAATTGGGAAATTCCCCACTCATAATTGTGCAATCCATCCATAGGCCCTCAACTGATTGCATGCATCATCTGTACAACTTAGAAAAGTATACAACTGATAGTACATTCTCCCTGAACGCTAATATCAACTGTGTCTTCCTTTGAACTGACATGCATGAGTTTTTTATGAGTGAACCTTCAGTTAACTAGTGGAGCAGTGAAGTTGAATTGGTGCTCGTCCCCACTACTAGACCTCCTACTAGTTCCTCAAACAGTTAGAACTAGTTTAATTGTCTATAACTTAGTTAGACTGAGTTAAGTAATTACAACTCAAAAGAAATCAACCTGGACCCCTAAAATTTAGGAATCACTCTATATGACTCTAGATAGACTAATTAAAATTAACTTAGTTAACTATTAGAAGTTTCTATGAGAATAGAACTTCAGTTTAATTCCTAATTTACTTCAAGAGAAAATTAAATTAGGATGTCTTGTTGTTATTTTTAACACTCCCTCTCAACATGAAAGGGATTATCTGCTACCTCGATCCTGCCTCTGTGAAACTTGAATTTTCATCTTGTCAAGGTTTTTCTCAAAATACCTGTATCTTTCTCCTCTATGGGAATGTACTCCAACAACATGATTCTCCTCTGCACACAATCTTGATGATGACGATAGTAGATATCAATATTCTTTGAACGATCATGAAAAACTAGATTCTCAAATAGTTTGATACAACTCTAATTGTCACAGTAAATCACTGTTGGATCCATTTGTTGACCAAAAAAGCCAACAAGAATATTCCTCATCCAGATAGCCTCATAAGTTTCCTGACTAGAAGCCATGTACTCTACTTCTGCTGAACTGAGTGCAACTCATCTTTGTTTCATATTGTACCAAGAAACAATTGTTGACCCAATACTTAAGATCCCACCTGATGTGCTCTTCCTATCGAATGGAATCCCTACCCAATCTACATCTGTGAAGCCTTGAAGCATCACTCCCTCTATCTGTTTGTACCAAATACCATACTAAGTAGTGCCTCTGAGGTATCTCAACACATGTTTGGTTGCCTTCCAATATAATTTGGTCAGCGTAATCATCGCTTGACTAAGCTAGTTAACTGCATAACACATGTTTGGTCATGAGTTCACCAAATACATGAGTGAACCCATAAGCTTCCTATAAATAGTATCCTCCACTACTTCACCGGAAGTAGCATCCTCCTTCCTCCAGTTACCAGCTAGAGGAGTCTCCATGGCTTTACTGCTCTCCATGTGGAACTTCTTGAGTATCTCATTCGTATACTTCCCCTAAGAGGCAAAGAGCTCCTCATCACCTTATCATACTCCCATACCCAAAAAGTAGTGCATGAGCCTCAAGTCCTTCATTTCAAACTCTCTTGCAAGATCCTCTTTGCAATACTTGATCAGCTTATCATCACATGTCAGAATCAAATCATCGACAATAATCAATTTACCTTCAATCACAATATGGTAAAGGTTCGCATCTGTTGCACTTTTGGTGAAGCCGAACTAGGTGAAATAACCATCGATCCTAGTGTACCAAGCATGGGATCTTTGTTTCAGTCCATACAGTGCTTGCTTGAGTATATACACATGTGACTCTCTATTTAAGGTCTCAAATCCTTCAGGCTACTCAATATACACCTCTTCCTTAATCATGTCATTGAGGAATGTTGTCTTTACATCCATCTGATTTATCTTCCATCCCATCTGTGTTGATAATGCGAGAATGGATCTGATTGATGAGTACCTTGCAATAGGAGAAAAATTGTCATTGTAATCAATCCCCTTGTCGGGCCTCCAATTTGTCATAATTTTGTTGATGAAACCCTCTATGTTCGCATCATTCCATTCATCCATTGTCATCATTTTTAACCACATTTCTTCATAAACATACCAAATTCCCGCATACATGTTTACATGGTTTATTATTATTATTTCTATTATTTTTAATGAATTAAGAAGAATTTTTCATGGTTTTACTAATGAGAGTTTAGCAAGTTCAAGTTGTTGCAGTTTTATCAAGTTTTTGTAGCTATCTCCACGGTTGAGGTAGTAGCACCACTCTATAAGGAAATTTTACACTTTCACTTGGTGTCTAGAAGCTCAAATATGGATTTGTATTGGTAAAATTCCACCCAGCTTGCACATCTAGACCTCCAACAAAAGATCAAGGGAAGAACGCAGCAATTTTGACCTGTCAACTTCAAACATGTTTTCTAAGCAAATGAGAGTGAATTTCAGAAAACAGAAACATGGGTTTTGTTCAGCATGGGCCGAATTAGGTTTTTATGAGCATTTTTCTCAAATTCATTACCATTTGAGGTATTTTTGAATTTCTTTGGAGCCTTATTTTGCAGATTACGTGGATATACGGTTTTTCAATTTTTCATTTAATGCACAGTAAAAAAAATGACCTCGATGATCTTTTCTTTAGAAAATTAGTGGCATAGACATACATTTCATCATATCTGGGCTAATATTTGATCCAAAATTCCATGAAATTTTATTTTATTTGATTTCATGACCAAAACTCTAGTAAGAAAATTATGAGTTTGTTAATTGTCTCAAAATTCTATAAATTGTAGTCTCTTTGATGAGAGGATGATCTTAATTTGTATTTGTTTTTTGCTTATTGAAGGAGAAGAACTCTATTTTTTTCATTGAATGTAATTTTTTTTAATAGGGCGCAACGTTGAATGAAATTGGTGATTTAAATCTCTTCTCTTGATCTGAGTTTTCAACACCTTGTAGTCCTCAAGAGGCCCCCCTGGAGATATGTGAGAATAGTATAGATTCTTTATGTTTCTTTCATATTTGCATGAATGGTTTGTTTTACATAGATTAATTGTTTATGCTTATCATATATTAAAAACGCATGCTTTCCATAGATTAAATATTTATGCTTTCTTATATTAAAATGTTCATGATTCCATAGATTAAAGTTTATAAGTTTTAGAACAAAATCTCCATGCTTTCATAGGGTAAAATCTCATGATTTCTTAGATCAATAATATTTATGTTTTTTTTCTAGTTTAACATTAATTTCCTTTCCAAAAACTTAGTACTTTCATAGTTTATATTAAATAATCTAATTTCCTTTTGAAGTTTCCAATTCATTTCAGTTATGCATAAATATTTAAAGTTAATCTCCTAGCACATACAATGTAGTGTACTTCACATGCTCGCGTACCCGATTGACATATAAATGCAAGTAATTTAATAGTCAATTAAATTACCCAACACCCCTTGACTTGAGAAAACCCTCTAGCCACAAACTTAGCCTTGTGTTTCTCCACACTACCATTTGTTGCTTGCTTTACCTTGTAAAGCCATCTAGAACTCACCACTGATTTATCTATCGGTCTTGGGACTACATCCCAAACACAGTTCCTGACAATGGAGTCATACTCCTCAACCATGGCATCAACCCAAACTAGTTATTTCACTGCTTCCTCGAAAGACGATGGCTTAATTTCTACACATCTACTCACTGGAGCCATGTGGACAGTGTACCTCTCTGGCGATCTCCTTTGCCTGCGCTGTGATGTGGGTTCTCCCACATTCTCTCTAGAATCATGCAATAAAATGTCAGCCTATCTAGTGCAATTTATCCCATCTCTGTAAGACTCTACATGAGTGGGTGTCTCCACTCCCTGCTCCTCTGCATGTGGCTAATCCACATCATCCTAAGGTTCCTCCTTTGGAGCTAAAATCACCTTAGCCACATGTAGCTAAAGCTCCCTCTCAAGGGAACATCTCATGGCATTCTCCTCATCGATCTTCACATCTCTGGGAACCACTATCATAATTTTGGTTGGAAGGTACACCCGATAGTTGTGAGGTGTATCAATGTACCCCACAAATATACCCAACTCAGATGTTGGCTCAAGCGTTTTCTGTGCATCTTTGGTTACATGGCAGTAGACTGATGAACCAAAAATCTTGAAGTGTGTCACATCTATTTTCTTCCCTGAAAAAGTGATCTAAATTGGATCATTATATTATTTTTCATCCATTTTTTCTAGCGGGACCCAATTTGGCAAAACGGGGCCTGAAACCTTCCGAGAGCTTTTTGAGGAATCGAATGATGTTTTTTGGGGGTAAAAATTTGTTTCTTGAGTGCACAACTTTCATGTTGTTCTACACATAGAAATCTTTCCAACAACGCAAGAATCACATCAATCGGAGTTCGTATGAAAAATTTATGCCACTTAGAAGTTGACCTTCCTATTTTCACACCTATAGTTCGGGCAGATGTTGCGCCATCCCTCATTATTCATGGAAAATGGGCTAGCCACGTGTTTGTGATGTAGAAGACTCTAGAAGAGACTATTTTATAGCTCTAGTTAAGAGTTGATGTAGTCAAACTTAACCACTAGTAGGCTATCTGGATGTGCTATAACCAAGCCACTAGGAGGTAGAGGTATTCCATTCTTTTGACAATATTTTGTTCCATGGTTGAGAAAAGATAGCCAAGAGAGATAGGAGGTCAAGAACACAGAGAATATTTGTGCACTGTAGTAACCCACGGGCCATAGACATTACTTCTTTGTATCTACAACCATATATCCAAACAGAGAAAGAGAGCAAAGCAGGCTCACCTTCTAGCTGGGTTTTCTCCTGAAAGGGTTTCCCAGAGAGCATATATTGTGTTTTATGTGTGTGTGACCTTGTTTTGTTTGTTCTATACATTTATGCATAATTTATATTGACATGCATGCACTAATTACAATAATATCTACAGATATAGAAATTAAATAAAACTGTAATAGTGTAGAATCTACAATTTTTAATATAATATTATTAGAACTGTTGTGACGAACTGTCTAGTGGAATATCCACAGCAGTGTACAGATCATTTTGTATCAGAGCAGATTTCTTTGGGAATTTTGTGGATATTGCGAGGATTTGGATCGACGAGGCCAAAAATTGTAAAACCCTAATCATGGGTGACAAATTTGTAAACCAGCCTTGTAATCCTATAGAGGTGAGGTTTTCGTGGCTCGAAGAACAAGTTACAGATATAAACCGCAATGTAAACCTCCTCATGGCAGCCCTAAGAAATAAGTTGGGGATATTTGGAGAAGAATTGGATTCGAATGCAAAGGACAAATCAGAAGGGGGATTGGGAGATCGAGAAGACTCAGATAACCAAGAGAAGAAAGAACCTGGAAAATATCAACCTAGTTCCCGCGTTGTGAACCAATCCCTGTTTAAGGTGGAAGCAAAAGTCGATATCAAGCCATACCATGGTGATATCGATGATCTAAGGCTAAACCATTAGTTGCAGCAACTGGAATTTTATTTCAGTGTCCATGAGATCAAGGAAGGGCAGAAGATCTCATTTGCATGGCTGAAATTTGAGGGCCATGCATTGACTTGGTGGGAGAGCCACACAGAAACCCTGAGGTTGGAGGGAGAACCTCCAATGACTAAGTGGGAGGATTTCAAAACCCTAATTACGTCACAGTTTTATCCCATCGGGTATGTGGACGATGAGTGGATCTAGTGGCATTACTTCAGGAAAAAGTTGGGCCAAAGCGTGTAGGAGTACACCACAGAATTGAGAAAGATGGCTATAATTTTGGGTATATCTCCAAAGAACCCAGATGTGCTCCTCAAGTATTTGGGGGGTATGCACCACCATCTGCGTGAGTAAGTGATGATGTTCAAGCCTAAAACAGTGGATGAGGCTTGTGTACAGGAAAAATGCCTGGAGAACATAGGCCTGAAAAGAGCACAATAAAGTGGTTTGAAGCAGAAGGAGAAACAAGAAACTTCTAAGGAGTGGAAGAAGAAGAAAAAAGGGGGAAAAGACAAAAATACGATAGCCACAACACACCAGTGCAAAGATCTCAACAACCACTGCAACATTGATGGCCATATAGAGGAGAAGTGCTGGAAGTTTCATCTAGAGATAAACCTGAAGAAAAAGAAGAAAGATAATAAGAAGAAGAATCTCATGGCCATTGATTCGAGAAACCAAGTTGAAAGAAGCTCAGAAATGGATGAGAAGATCGTTTGCATGTCAGTGCAGAAGCAGGTGAATCTAAGTAGCCTTCAACAACAGGAGAAGAAATAAATGACCAAACTCTTCCATGTAAAGATACAGGTCAA
This sequence comes from Pinus tabuliformis, assembly GCA_031772625.1. NCBI lineage: Eukaryota > Viridiplantae > Streptophyta > Pinopsida > Pinales > Pinaceae > Pinus > Pinus tabuliformis. The sequence continues at coordinate 280,539,373 of CM062806.1, read as the reverse complement.
AAAGATGAAGATTGATGCTCTCTTTGACTCAAGATCGCAGGCAAATCTCATTGCAGCAGATCTAGTCAAGAAGTTGGGGCTAGAAGTTCGTGATCATCCAAACCCATATCCACTGGGATGGGTACATAAGAATGCAGAGATGAAGGTAACAAAACAGTGTAAAATTATATTTTCTATCAGTGTTGATTTTATTGATGAAGTAGATCTGGATGTGGTTCCCCTTGATGTATGTGGAGTCATGTTTGGGAGTCCATACATGTACATACATGATGCAATATTCATGAGGAAAGCTAACCAGTACCAACTCATCAAGTATTGAAAATCATTCATCATCAACGTGCACAAACTCATTGGTATGTGAAAACCAAGCCAAGAAATTGATCAGTTCCAGCAAGAAGTATGTTTTATTGTTTTTAAGAGAAAATCAGTCTATAGAGGAGTCAATAAGAGGCAAGGCATCCCTAGAGGGGTGTACTAAGAAACAAAAATAACAATTGGAGGAGTTGTTACATGCATACAAGGATGTGTTCCAAGAGCCTAAAGGGCTACCCCCTAAGAGAGAAGTGGAGCACGAGATCCAACTATTTCCAGACTCCCCATTGCCAAATATTGTGTTGTACAGGCAATACGTTATAGAAGAAAGTGAGGTGAAGAAACAGTTGCAGCAACTGCTGGAACAGGGTGTCATTCGACCAAGTACATCACCATGTGGGTCACCCATCATCATTGCACCAAAGAATAATGGGACTTAGCGGATGTGTATAGATTACAGGGCGTTGAATAAAATCACGCTCCAGAATAAATACCCTTTCCCAGGATAGACAATTTTTCTAGATCAGTTGCAGCAATAAAATTATTTCGCCAAGCTTGACTTGAAGTCTGGATATCACCAAGTTCAAGTCAAAGAAGAAGATATGTGGAAGGCCACCTTCAAAATCAAGCAAGGTTTGTATGAGTGGTTAGTTATACCATTTGGCCTATGTAATGCAGTAGCTACATTTATGAGATTAATGAATGATGCACTGCATCCTTTTATAGATTTATTTGTTATTGTCTATTTGGATGATATACTGGTATATAGCACTACCTGGGAGGAGCATATTTTGCATTCGACACAAGTGCTAGAAACATTGAAGAAGCACCAACTGCTAGAAAATCTTAAGAAGTGTGAGCTTGCACAACAGTCCTTGGTGTATTTGGGATATGTGGTTGGTGGAGGAGAATTGAAGATAGATCCTTCCAAGATGGAGGCCATCATGAAATGGTCGGTGCCTACTAATGTTACTGAGGTTAGGAGTTTCATTGAAGTAGCACAATACCTGAGGAAATTCATAGCCTCGTTTTCAGTAGTAGAAGCACCGGTCCACGCCATAACAATAAGTGGCAAGAGTTTCCAATGGGGAAAAGGTCAGCAGAAGGTTGTTGATGAGTTAAAGAAGAAGATCAGTGAAGCACCAGTTCTGGCATTATCAAAATTGTAGCAGCCCTTTGAAGTGGAGACAAATGCAAGTGGGTATGCTATGGGAGTTGTATTGATGCAGGGAGGAAGGCTTGTATGTTACCATTCTGAAGTTTTTCATGGGGCAATGCTTAACTACCCTACCTACAATAAGGAGCTCTATGCCATGGTGCAAGATGTGAATAATTGGAAGCACTATATGATGGGAAAGGAGATAATAATCCACATAAATCAGTAGCCATTACAGTAATTTCAGGCCCGGAATAAGCTACAACAGGCCAAACATTACAAGTGGATGGGTATTTTATAGGAGTTTCATTTAGTGATCAAGTATAAGAAGGGAAGCACAAACAAGTTGGCTAATATGATTTCAAGGCCAGCCACATCAAAGATTACAACTTTGGGAACTCTTATGCACATGGAGCCATTCACCCATGATGCATACAGAGAGGCATATTCAGATGATGATGACTTGAAGGAGCTGTATCAGCAGTTGAAGAGTCAAATTCATGTGCATGATCGCAACGACACCATTGAATACCATCTCGAGGATGCGTTACTCTAAAAGATGGATAAGCTATGTGCTCCTAAAGGTGAGCGTTTCCAGCTAATTAAAGAAGCTCACACCTCCAAGGTTGGAGTGAACTTTGGTGTAGGGAAGACTGTGGCTAACTTGCAGAGGTATGTGTATTGGCCCAAGATGCAAGAGCAAGTAGCTAGGTTCATAAGATGATGCATGCTTTGTTGTGCCAACAAGCCTAGCAGCATGAAATAGGGTATGTATCATCCCTTACATGTACCTACTCATCCTTAGGAAAGCATTTCCATGGAATTTGTGGGAGGATTACCAACAACCAGGAAGGGACATGACTACCTGTTCGTGGTAGTTGACAGGCTTAGCAAGACGTGTGTTCTGATTCACTGTAAAAATACCATCAGCAGACAAGAAGCAACAAACTTGTTCCTTGGATAGGTCCGGGTACACTTTGGGATACCAAGGAGCATCATTTTAGACAGGGATACAATATTTCTTAGTGCATTCTGGACTACATTGTGGGAGAATATGGACATGAAGTTGAAGAGATCTACATCATTCCATCCACAGACAAATTGGCAAACAAAAGTAGTCAATAGGACTTTGGTGCATCTTCTAAGGGGTTACAACCAAAAGCATCCGAAGACCTAGGATGAGAATATGGTATATATACAACATTATTATAATAGAGCAATCCACACTTCTAAAGGAAAGTCCCCATTTGAAACTTGTTTTCGATATTTTCCACCTTCACCTTTGGATATTGCATATGGGCAGCACAGAGAAGTGAAGGAAGACCTTACAGGAGAAGATTTGAGGGCTGAAAAAATTATAGAGAAGATCAGGTAGATCCATATACAGGTACAAGAAACCGTGCAGAAGTCGCAGATGAAGTATAAGGCTAGACATGATCAACATAGAATAGAGAAATCATTCCAGTTGAAAGACAAAGTATGGCTACAGTTGAACAAGCATATGCTACAGGGGCTTGGTAAGAAAATCAAGGCTGTAAGGTATGGTCCCTTTGAGATATTGTAAAAGCTGGTTGATAACGCCTATCGACTCAGTTTACCACCATATATGCCCATTTAATCACTTGCAAATGTAGAGAATTTGAAACTCTATGAGCCTTCCATGCTTGATCGGGAAGAGGAACATGTCCTATCTTCTATGGAGGATTTGGCACCAAACTCTCAGGCAGAGTTGACAGAAAATATTTTTTTATAGAAGAGGTCCAAAACTACAAGACAAGGGTGACAATACCTTTGGCACATTGGGTTGAAGGAACAACTTCCAGGCAAAGCTAAATGGTACACCAGAGAGAAGGTGGAGGAAAAATTTCCTCACCTCATTTAGTAAAATATTTTGGGGACCAAAAGCCTCCCAAAATGGGGAGGTGTGATCCAAATTGGATCATTATATTGTTTTTCATCCATCTTGATGCATTTGGAGTAGAAAAAGTGGAGGAATCAGCTCACAAAATCGTTTTTATTGGTGGGACCCAGTTTTGCAAAACAGGGTCTCAAACCTTCTAGGAGCGTTTTGAGGCATACGATTTTGGGGGGAATTTTTTTTTGCTTGAGAATGATACATTTTCATCTTGTTCTACACACAAAAATCTTTCCAACGGCGCAAGCATCGCGTCAATCGGAGTCCGTATGCAAAAGTTATGCCACTCAAAAGTTGACCTTCATATTTTCACACCTATAGTTCCCGAGGATGCGACGCTAGCCCCCATTATTCATGGAAAAGGGGCTAGCCACGTGTTTTTGATGTAGAATACTCTAGAAGAGTTTATTTTGTAACTCTAGTTAAGAGTTGATGTAGTCAAACTTAACCACTAGTAGGCTATCAGGTTGGGTTATAATCGGGCCACTAGGAGGTAGAGGCATTCCATTATTTCTAGAGAATTTTGTTCCATAATTGAGAAAATATATCCAGGAGAGACAAGAGGTAGAGCACATTGAGAGTATTTGTGCACTGTAGCAGCCCATAGGCCACATACATTACTTCTTTGTATCTGCAACCATATTTCCAGACAGAGAAAGAGAGTGAAGCGACATCACCTTCCAGTTGGGTTTTCTCCTGAAAGAGATTCCTAGAGATCATATCTTGTGTATTACATGTGTGTGAGCTTGTTTTATTTGTTCTCTACTTCTTTTCATAATTTATATTCACATGCATGCACTAATTACAGTAAAATCTACAGATCTAGAAATTAAATAAAACTGTAATAGTGTAGAATCTCATATTTTTAATATAATATTATCAGATCTGTTGTGATGAAATGTCCAATCGAATATCCATGATAGTTTACGGATCAAAAATCCTCCTCCAATGTACTCATCTTGATAATTCGATGAGGCCTTTTGTTCTACAAATAAATAGTTGTGTTGCATGCTTTAGCCCACAAGTGTAATGGTAGGCACTAATCATGCAACATCGCCCATGCCGCTCCCACAATACTTTTGTTCTTCCTTTCAACCACGCCATTCATTTGTGGGTTATGAGGTGTTATCAACTCCCATCAAATTCCTTCTGATGCACAGAAGTTTTTGAACTCATTCAACACATATTCTGCATCGTTATCGCTCCTAAGAGATTTAACTTTCCTGCTAGTATCTTTCTTGACCATTGCTTGAAATTCATAAAACTTAGCAAAAGTTTGATCTTTATTTAGCATGAATAAGATCCAACACTTACGACAAAAATCATCAACAAATATCACATAATACCTGTGCTTATTCGTGGATGTTTTCGAGAATGGTCCACACACATCTGAGTGAACTCGATCGAGGATCACTTGTGCTCGGTTGTCTTTTTCATGAAAGGAAGCTTTGGTGTACTTTCCCAATGTACACCCTTTTCATGCGTCTACCTTCTCTAGTGTACCCTTTGTAAGATCAGTATAAATTTTTTGCATGATCTTCAAAGAGCCATGGTGCAAGTGACCCAACCTCCTCTGCCACATCTCACATATGTCTCGGCTCTGCACCTTCTCTGCTTTTTCACTCTCAAGGAAACACAATATTCTACCTCCAATTTGTAGAGTTTCTTCACTCGAACCCCTATCCGCTTCACCTATATTGTGTCTATGTGATGAAGGAATGCCTTTCCCTTACTAAATAGCACATCATAGCCTCTATCCTCTAACATGGAAACAAATACCAAGTCCTTCTTCAAATCAAGATCATACATAACATCTCTCAAAGTGTTGGGTCCCTATAATACTAGTGATTACCCCATTACTATTGTAGTTATACCCCTTATTTATATTGATGTACCCATGTAGTGCCCATATTGTTACTATTGTGCCACATAGAAGCCCACTATTGTTATTGTTGTGCCCTACAATATTATTGTTATGTAGGCTCTGATTGTATTGGGACCACTTAGACTCCTATATATAGAAAGGAGGTATTTTCATTTGTATCATCCAAGAATTGTTCATTTATGTAATGTAAAGGAGGTTGCCCCCTCGAAGAGGCTGAATTCTAAGTCGTGGATCTCTCTTTTCTATCTTTTTGTGAGCTGGTTTCATAACATTTGGTATCAGAGCTTTGGATTCTAGGGTTTCGCTGCTCCAAACAGGTCATCGTGGCATTTTCGCTATAACTTTTTTTCTGTGACGTTTCAGAAGTCGAAAAAAAAACCCATTTGAGAAGAATTGGCACTGAACCTTGGGTCCGAATTTCAGAGCTTTTAGCACGATATTTTCGGATATATGATCTGAGGAATTTGGCCTTTTTTCAGACTCCTGAATTACATTCAAAACAGGTGACCTAGGGAAAATCGTCATAACTCTCTCTCTGAGGATCGGATTGAAATTTCGTAAAAAGGTACAGAAAGAGGACGGACTGTAGTTTATTGTGGGTGAGTTTCAGATTCAAAGTTTGAAACAGTGACTTGTGGCACGTCGTACAAGTTCGCTCTACTGAACCAGTCTAAAAGCAAGTCATTGTGGGAGATTTCACATAACTCTTCCTTGGAGAATCCAATTTGGCTCAGACTTGTGGCATTGGAAAGAGGACGCAGAAGGCTACTACAAATAGCAATTTCAGAACTGGATGATCCGAAATTACAGAGATACATCAGATTCAATATCAGGCTTCTATAAAGTGAAAAAAGGTGTGTAGTTTTTTTAAATTTTTGTGTAAGCTTGGTTTAACAGAATTCAAAGGGCATAGTAAAGCATTATTATCGGTAACTGATGACCCGAGGAAAGAAAATGCAAACACCTAGTAAGGAACCTGAAAGCTCTAGCATGACTCATGAAGAAGAGGAAGAAATGCTACATGATATATCAAAATTACAAGAACAAGTGCAACAAATGTCACGCTCACAAAAGCTAACAGAAGCTAAGATAAGTGGCGTGGAATCTAAGATAAATGGCGTGGAATCTAAGGTAAATGGCGTGGAATCTAAGATAAAGGGCATGGAAGCTAAGATGGATGGCATGGAAGCTAAGATGGATGGCATGGAAGCTAAGGTGAATGGCATGGACGCTAAAATTGATGGCATGGATGATAAGATGGATGAATTGAAGAAGTTGCTACAAGAAAGGGTCACTAATGGTGAAAAGGTAGTAAAGGAAACTCATGATGAGAACAAAAGAAATGTTAATCATGATTCCATAGACTCTAATGTTGGATCGAAGACTCACCATGTTCCAAAAATCGATATGAGGAAGTTTGATGGCAAGGATCCCGCCACATGGATATTACAGATGGAGCAATTCTTCGATCTCAATAATGTGCAAAACACACAAAAGGTACGTATGGCAACTTTATATTTGGAACCAAATCAGTTTGTATGGTATCAATGGCTTTGTTCTCGTAAACAATTTATCACTTGGGCAATTTTTACGGAAGAATTGATAGCACATTATGAGGATACAAAAAGCAACACTTTTTTTAGCCAATTGATAATCTCAAACAAAAGGGTTCAATAATGGAGCACATTGAGGAGTTCCAAAAATTGAACATAAGGGTAAAAGATATTCCAGAGGAGCATAGGATTGATGTGTTCATAGGGTCTTTAAAGGATAATATCCAACATGATGTGCGCCTTTGGGAACCTGATTCATTAGAGAAGGCATTCAGGTTAGCAAGAAAAATGGAAAGCAAAATTATGGCAACTAGGAAGCATACCATTCACAACTATAAAGATGGAAGTGTTGTTGCCCATAGTCTTCCACAACCTACAAGGTTGACACCACAACAATTGGAAGAAAAAAGAGCAAAAGGGCTTTGTTACAATTGTGATAGCAAATACACAAAAGGTCATAAGTGTGCTGAGAAGAAATTATTCTACATAGATTGTGAAGAGGAAGAAGAAAAGGAGCAAGAAAGGTCAAAAGAAGAGGATATATTCCAGGAACAAAGCCTAGATGAAGAACAAATAAATCCGACCATATCTTGTAATGCATTGGCGGGAATTACCACTCCTCAAACCATCAAGATAGAAGGACAAATCAAGAAGAAAAAGGTAATAGTGTTGATTGATTCAGGAAGCACCCACAATTTTATTCATTGTAGGGTAGCAAAAGAATTGAATTGCTTCCTATATCCAGCACCAGAGTGTCAAGTGATGATTGCAAATGGAGGAACAATAAATTGCTCTGGAAAGTGCCATAATATCAAGCTATCCATGGGAGAATATGTATTGACTAGCCCAATGCTTTCCATTCCAATGGGAGGTGCTGATGTTGTACTAGGAGTCCAATGGCTACAATCCTTGGGTACAATAGCTTTTAATTTTCAAGAAATTTTCATGAAATTTTCTGTGGAAGGAAAGGAAGTTGAATTAAGGGGTATTGCAGGGAAACCAGGAAAGATAATCAGCTCTAATGGTATGACAAAGCTTCTAAAAAAGGAGCAAAGGGGTGTAATTGCACAATTATGTTCGCTAGATGTTTCCACATTAGAATCATCTATTTCTCCAGATCTCCAAAAAGTCCTGGACAATCATTCCAAGGTATTTGAGACTCCCAAAGGTCTCCCACCTATGCGTGATCATGATCATGCTATTCATCTGATTCCAGGAAGTGTTCCTCCAAACATCAGGCCGTACAGATATCCCTATGTCCAAAAAAGTGAAATTGAACGTATGGTTGCAGAAATGCTAGAGGCTGGTATAATTCAACCGAGTCAAAGTTCTTTCTCTGCTCCAGTAGTATTGGTGCACAAGAAGGATGGATCATGGCGCATGTGTCCGGATTATAGGGAGCTCAACAAGCTCACTATTAAAGATAAGTTCCCCATTCCTGTCATTGATGAATTACTGGATGAATTGCATGGATCAATTTACTTCACCAAGTTGGATCTTCGTTCAGGATATCATCAAATCAGAATGAAGATTGAAGACATTCCAAAAACGGCATTTAGAACTCATGAGGGTCATTATGAATTTTTGGTCATGCCTTTTGGCCTTACCAATGCACCTTCAACATTTCAAGGTTTGATGAATTCAATTTTCAAACCATTCCTTAGAAAATTTGTGTTAGTATTTTTTGATGATATACTAATCTACAACAAGTCTTGGAAGGATCATGTTGAACATGTTGACAGGGTGCTACAACTATTGGAGAGAAACAATTATATGCAAAAGATCCAAATGTTTCTTTGGAGTCCAGGAGGTGGAATATTTGGGTCATATTGTATCTCATGAAGGAGTTAAGGTAGACCCTAGCAAAATTAAAGCCATTAAGGAATGGAAAATCCCCACATCCATAAAGCATTTGCGCGGATTTCTTGGGTTGACAGGGTATTATCGCAAGTTTGTTAAGAATTATGGGAGAATAGCAGCACCTCTAACAACATTATTGAAGAAAGATGCATTTTCATGGACTCCGGAAGCAACAAAGGCCTTTGAACATCTTAAAGAGGCAATGTGCCAAGCACCGGTCTTAGCTACACCGGACTTCACAAAAACCTTTATTGTGGAATGTGATGCTTCAGGAAATGGAATTGGTGCTGTTCTAATGCAAGATGAAAGACCCATTGCTTTTGAAAGTCGTCCAATCAAGGGAAAGTTTTTAAGAAAAGCTATTTATGAGAAGGAAATGTTGGCAATACTCCATGCACTTAAGAAATGGCGACCCTACCTAATGGGAAGACACTTCAAGGTAAAAACAGATCATGATAGCCTTAAATACTTTTTAGAACAAAGATTATCCTCTGAAGAGCAACAAAAGTGGGTCACAAAGATGTTGGGTTATGACTTTGAAATCATCTACAAAAAGGGGAAGCAAAATGTGGTGGCAGATGCACTCTCAAGGAAGGATGAGGATGTGGAAGCATTGTTGTGCGCTATTTCTATTATCCAACCAGATTGGATAAATGAAGCAAGGGAGGAATGGAAGAATGACGAAGAAGTGTGGGCACTTATTCGAAAGCTACAACAAGATTCCAGTACGTCTGATACATTTAGCTGGAAAAATGATTCGTTATGGTACAAAGATCGCTTATACCTCTGTAAGAATTCCCAGCTAAAACAAAAGATTCTTATGGAATTGCACACTTCTCCCTTAGGAGGGCACTCAGGATTTTTAAAAACTTACCACAGGGTTAAGAAGGAATTTTTTTGGGATGGCCTTAAATCAGATATTCAAAAGTTTGTGGAGAATGTTTGGTTTGCCAGCAAAATAAAGTTGAAACAATTAAGACACCGGGTCTATTACAACCTTTATCCATTCCAAGCCAACGTTGGGAGGAGGTTTCAATGGATTTTATCACAGGTTTACCCAAGTCTGAGGGAAAGAGTGTCATCATGGTGGTAGTTGACAGACTTACCAAGTATGCACACTTTTGTGCATTATCACATCCATTTAAAGCCAGTACAGTTTCTACTGCATTTATGGAAACAATTCAAAAGCTACATGGAAACCCAAAGATTATTGTAAGTGACAGAGATCCCATTTTCACTGGAAATTTTTGGACAGAATTATTTTCTTGTCTTGGTACTCAGTTAGCTCATAGCTCATCTTATCATCCTCAATCTGATGGGCAAACTGAGATAGTAAACAAATGTTTGGAAGGATATCTTCGTTGCTTTGTATCTGATAAACAGACACAATGGGTCAAATGGTTGCCTCTGGCTGAATGGTGGTATAACACTTCCTTTCATACAGCAACAAAAATGACCCCATTTATGGCACTTTATGGGTATCAACCACCATCCATCACATCATATTTAAGAGAAAATTCTAAGGTTCAGGCAGTGGAACATCACATCGAACATCAACAACAAGTCCTCCAACTCTTAAAGGATAACCTTGTGTTGGCACAGAATAGAATGAAACAACAGGCAGATCAACATCGCAGTGAAAGAAGTTTTGATGTAGGTGATTGGGTATTCCTACGGCTACAACCATATAAGCAAATGTCCCTCAAGCAAGCTAAGAAGGATAATAAATTATCACCAAAGTATTATGGTCCGTACAAGGTGTTGCAAAAGATTGGTACTATGGCATACAAATTGGAGCTTCCTGCAGCTTCTCGATTGCACCCAGTTTTCCATGTTTCATGCTTAAAGAAGGTTATAGGCGACAAGCTCCCAGTTCAAACAATATTGCCAGAACTTGACGAAGAAGGAAAAATTATATTGGAACCGGAAGCAGTTATAGAAACAAGAACTCGACAGCTACGAAATCGATCAATTTCAGAGTACCTTATCAAGTGGAAGAACTTATCCGCTGAAGATTCCACATGGGAGGACGAGAATTTTATGCAGAAGTATCCTGAACTACTCAAGCGTTGAGGACAACACTTTTTTGAAGGAGAGGGGCATGTTGGGTCCCTATAATACTAGTGATTACCCCATTACTATTGTAGTTATACCCCTTATTTATATTGATGTACCCATGTAGTGCCCATATTGTTACTATTGTGCCACATAGAAGCCCACTATTGTTATTGTTGTGCCCTACAATATTATTGTTATGTAGGCTCTGATTGTATTGGGACCACTTAGACTCCTATATATAGAAAGGAGGTATTTTCATTTGTATCATCCAAGAATTGTTCATTTATGTAATGTAAAGGAGGTTGCCCCCTCGAAGAGGCTGAATTCTAAGTCGTGGATCTCTCTTTTCTATCTTTTTGTGAGCTGGTTTCATAACACAAAGTGAGGGGAGAACCCGAATCCCTTTGAAAGGTAACTGTACTGATGTCGATAGAGTTATACCTCCCATCATCGCCCATCTCGATATGCATATGGAGATCATTCTCCTCCAAGTTACTAAAGAGATATTTATTACTGGTCATGTGGAAAGAAGCTCCATTGTCTAGGTACCACACACTACCCATCATCAATGACACCATACAAGTAATGAGGGTAAAATCCAGTTTGAACTGTGAAGCAAGAGCCTCACCTGCCACTCCTCCAGAGGGCTTCTTACCAACCTTCTTATGTAGACACTTTGTGGTAAAATATCCCAACTCGTGATAGTGAAAACACTTGATTTTTGACATGACCTTCTTCTTACCGCCCTGACAAGAATCTGATTTGGAATTGGATGAATTCCCCTTCCCTTTCTTTTCCTAACCTGCTAATGCACAATTATCCTCATCATCATGCTTTGATGAGGATCTGTCTCTAGTGTTCCTTTGAATCTCTTCCTATACCAAGTCAGACCACAATGGCGCCCACTCTGGTAGCTTCTCCATCCCATTAACTAAGTCCTGGTAACTATGTCAACACTTGGGAATTCCTAAAAGTACTAGCCTCACTAGATCGTCTTCAACAACAGTAATCCTGACACTTCAAATCTCATCCTAACATTGAGTGAACTTGGTCAAGTACTTCGAAGTAGAGTTTCCCTTCTCCATCTTGATCTTTTTGATTTTTTCCTTCAGTGCCAACTTCATGTGATCATTGCTATTTTGAAATAGGTTCGTCAATGCCTTCCACATTGCAAATGGAGTTTCCTTTTCATGGAGATTTGAGACAATATGATCTCGAACTCCTTCTAGGACGATTCTTCTCGCCTTTTCCACACAATTTCTCCATTCGTCCATATCTTTAACATCTGATGTTGGAAGCTTCGAAATATCGCGATATGTGAATTCCTTAAGCCCATTTTCTTCCAATACTGCCTCCATCCTGTCATTCTAAGATATGTAATTTGAGTTTCCCTCCAGGGCATACTTGAGTCTCAAACCATAGAATGACATTCTTCTAACTCTGAAGTATGAACTACAAATTCGATTTCACCTGCACATCAAACTCGGATTCTCCTCTTCTATACTATCTTCAGCTTTGATACCATGTGGATTTTTACTCGTAGATTAAACAGCTTATGTAATATGCTAAAACACAAGACAAGAATCTAATCTACTCTTCAACAGAAACCAAAATTGATCGATGAAAACAATAAGTAGAAAAGGAAAAATATCAATCACACATAACACAATATTTCTCTCGGGAAAGAAACTGCTAAAAACCTTGACTATCTATGTTGCATTAACCAGAAGATCTGAGAAGAAAATGCAATGTTTGTTCAACCCGAACAATTCATGCACAAGTACAATCTATCTCTTTGCTTCACAAACTATCCAAGCCAACACTTAGCGAATTATGTTGCCTGACAAGCCCCTAATTCCTTGTGTGATTCCTGAGAGAATTAGCCCATATTTAATTGCGAAATTCCCCACTCATAACTGTGCAATCCATCCATAGGATCTCAACTGATTGCATGCACCATCTGTACAACTCAGAAAATTACACAACTGATAGTACATTGTCCTTGAACTCTAATCACAACTAGATCTTCCTCTAAACTGACATGCATGAGTTATTTATGAGTGAATATTCATTTAACTTGTGGAGCAGTGAAGCTACACTAGTGCCCATCCACACTACTCTTCAGTGGAAACCAAAATTGATCGATGATAATAATAAGCATAAAAGGACAAATATCAATCACACATAACACAATATTTCTTTGGGGAAAGCAACTGCAAAAAATCTCATCTATCTATATTGTATTAACTAGAAGATTTGAGAAGAAAATGCAATGCTTGTTCAACCCAAACGATTCATGCACAAGTACAATCTATCTCATTGCTTCACAAACCAGCTTAAGCCAACACTTAGCTAATTGTTTTGCCTACCAAGCCCCTAATTACTTGCACAATTCCTAAGAGAATTATCCTATATTTAATTGGGAAATTCCCCACTCATAACTGCACAATCCATCCATAAGCGCTCAATTGATTGCATGCACCATTTGTACAACTTGGAAAATTAAACAACTGATAGTACATTGTCCTTGAACTCTAATCTCAACTAAGTATTCCTCTAAACTAACATGCATGAGTTATTTATGAGTGAATCTTCAGTTCACTGGTGGAGTAGTGAAGCTACACTAGTGTTCGTCCCCACTACTAGACCTACTACTAGTTCCTCCAACAACTAGAACTAGTTTAACTGATTATAACTTAGTTAAACTGATTTACGTAATTACAAATCCAAAGAACTCAACCTAGACCCCTAAAATTTAGGAATCTCTCTACATGACTCTAGATATACTTCCAAATCGAATTTACTAAGCCAACTAGGTCAAATTAACTCAGTTAACTATTACAAGTTGTTATGAGAATAGAATTTCAATTTAATTCTTAATTTAGTTCAGGGACAAATTAAATTAGGATTTCTTGTGGCTATTTTTAACATTGACTAGCTTGTATCAAGTTTGAATTTTATCTATGTTTTTATCATTTTCAATGCATCAATATTTTTATTTTATATTCTCTAATTTCCTTATGTGTCTTTGTATGTTTTTCCTTTTTTAATGTAAATACTTCACTATTATGATATAAGCCTTCTTCATATTTTAAATATAATCTATAAAACTTAGACAATTTTGTCTCATTATCTCGTTTTGTTAATGAGATTCAAGGAGTTGAGTTGTTAAATTCTAATTAAATTAAACACAACATCAACATCTACTAGAGAAATGTGGGACATAATGCATTATATGTATGAAAGAGAAAGTCACAAGCCTCAAGAGAAGGTTGATGAACCTTGTTGCTCTAGTAGTGAACCAAACTTTGTTGAAGCTATTTTTGGTGATAGAGACATGAAAAGGAGAAGGAAGAGGAAGAAAAAATCACCAGCCAAAGATTCTCTAAAGTCTAAAGATCTTCTTTCAAATGTGTAAGCTTCTAATCTTCAGTCCAAAGGTGAAGGCAAGGCTGCTTGGAAGGTAAGCTATTGCTCTATGATAAATGTAAATAAATAGGTCATTTATCTCCCTGTTACACATGTGCATTATTAGAATATATTGGTAAATGTTCTTCTAGTAGTAGTGATGAAGATAGAACTACTTTAGTAGCAATAGTAGATGAAGATACCTCTCAAGAAGAGTGAGGAACACCTCTTGATAAGAATGAAGAGATATCTCGTGAGTGTTCTTCGATAGGAGAAAATGAGAGAATTCCATGTAGTTATGAAGAAGGAATACTCCTCAGACCCATGGAGGATTCTAGAGACTTAGAAAAGGGTCTAGATCTTAGTGATGATTTTTCTATCACATCTGATAGTGAAGACATGGATCTATATTAGAATATTTAGTTCAAGAAAAATCCCTTATCTTCTCTTATGGAGACCAAGGAGCTTTCAGAAGAAAATCTCCAGAAAAAGGAGCAATTGTGATAATATGAGCTCAATAATGAAAGGTTGAGAAAAAAAATCGTTGATATTAATGCTCAAGAAGAGGAAGCTAGAAGATTGAATGAAAGGTTGAAAAGTCAGTTGAATGAGAAGGAAGCCTACCGTGAGAAACTAGAAGTTGAAGTAGTTTCACTGAGATGTGATCTATAAAGGTAAATAATTAATTATCTCATTATTAGAAGCAAAAAGGGGGCTTCAAGATTTTTGATGAAATTATTGGAAAATGGATATCCCATTTCAACAAGGTTGGCTTAGGCTTCAATGAAGAATCAATCTCCAAAAAGGCAAAGGTCAAGGAATTAGCTAGCTAGGCTAGTGTAGTTAAAGAATCCAACAGAGGTAAAGGGAATTTTGGATAGTTATAGTAACAAGAGAAACAACAATAGCAAAGGAAAGTAATTAATATCCTTAAGAAACAACTACAAAGGAGAGGAGAAGAGATGAATGGGGAGAAGAGAAAGCAGTAGCAAGTAATTTCTCGAGGTAGTAATTCAAACAGTCATGGAAAATGAAGGAAGAAACAATAGAAGGAATTTATTTCTCAAAGACTGTATCATCAAAGATGAAGTGCCCTCGGGTATGTAGGTTGGTTTAATGGCTATTATTTCTCATGCAACAATTATGGTCATAAAGCCATAGATTATAGATGGCATGTAAAAAGGCAAGTGAGGTTGAATGGCATTAGTCCAAGAATGAATGAAAGGCTAATTAATGTATATGATAACAACAAGATAAGAAATGGTGATGATCGTCTTAGGTATGGAAATTATTGTTCCCCTTTCCTAAGCCAAATTGAATGCAACAACTGTGGAAATTTTGGACACAAGGTAGCAATATGTCGAAGGCGTCACTCTCAAAGAATGCATGCAAAAGAGGCAACTTGGCCATTGAATATGAGAAGAAACAAATGTTAGCAAATTATATATTATGGAGCAATGGAACACAAAAACTATTGCAGAAATATAAACACAGAAAACACATAAAACAAGAGAGACACAGATATACGTGGTTCACCCAGTTTGGGCTACATCCACGGAGAAACAACCAGTCCTTCTTTTATTATATTATCCAGCAAATTGAAGAGATACAACCTATAGCAGATCCACTGTAACACCCTCTTCGCTCTCAATCTCCTCTCTCTTCCTCACTCAGAATACAGATATGCATAAACGCAATACAATTCCCTCATATATAGTGAGGGGTTGCCTTCTAGGGCAAAAAACCCTAAATTAAACATAACTTCTACCGTCAGATCATCCGCCTAATGAATGGCCCAGATTGACTAGAAATTACTAGACTTTTACAAGGCAATTTTACATCTATTTTTAGCTTCGGGGGTGCTGCCCCCGAACCCTCGCTAGGGGACCACTGGCCCCCGGACCCCTGCGGGGGGGACAATTCCCCCCCACACCCCCCCGCATGGAGGGGTGTACAGTCTTCCTGGGGTATACATTTGGCTGAAACCTTTGAATACAGAAGATAATCAAGCTCCACACCCAACAATCTCCCACTTGGAGACTAATTATAGCAACTCCACCGCTGCTTCATTTGCTAGACAATGACTCCACTTTGGACCTGGCTGTTTCTCATCTTCTTCATCATACTTGAAGACCAATTGGAACTGAGCAGATTCTCAGTTTCTCCCTGGTTACAACTTTGCTAACATATCTGCAGGATTCTGGCTAGTGTGTATCTTTTCCAGCTTCAACTATCCATCTTCCAATGCTGACCGTATGAAATGGTACTTGAGCTGTATATGTTTAGTCTTGGAATGAAATGTAGAGTTCTTTGCAAGATGTATGGCACTCTAGCTGTCACTATATAACCTGCCCAACTCCTGCTTCTTACCCAATTCATCCAGAAACCTTTGTAACCAAATCATTTCTTTACTAGCCTCTGTAGCAGCAACATACTCTGCTTTTGTTGTTGAAATTGCAACAACACTTTGGATTTTTGAAACCCAATTGACAACTATTCTACCTACAGTAAATACATATCCTGTAGTGCTCCTCCTATTATCTCTGTCACCTACCATATCTGCATCAACATATCCCTGTAGAGTAATTTTTGAACCACCAAAGCCTAATGCTTGATTTGTGGTACCTCTCAAATACCTGGGAATCCACTTTGACTGCCATACAATGTTCTTTTCCTGGATTGTTCATGTACCTGCTTACAACTCCCACTGTATGTGCAATATCAGGCCTTCTGCAGACCATTGCATACATTAAGCTTCCAACTACTGATGCATATGGAACTTTAGACATATGAGCCATTTCTTCCTGAGTCTTGGGACACGCCTCCTTACTTAATTTGAAATGGCTAGCCAAAGGTATACTAACTAGTTTTGCATTCTGCATATTAAACATTTTCAACAACTTTTCTATGTACTCACTTTGAGACAATGTTAATTTGTGATTCTTCCTGTCTCTAATTATTCTCACACCAAGGATTTGTTTTGCAGCACCCAAATCCTTCATTGCAAATGAGTTTGCCAATTTCCTTTTGAGCACATTTATTTCCTACATGTTAGAACCTGCAACAAGCATGTCATCTACATACAATAACAATATAATATAGCTGCCATCATTTTGCCTTTTGGGATAAACACAATGATCAGAGTGACATCTAGTATAACCTTGTTCAGACATAAACCTGTCAAATTTTAGATACCATTGCCTTGGAGTCTGTTTTAAGCCATACAATCTCTTCTTCAACCTGCACACTAGTTTCTCCTTCCCTTTTACCTCATATCCTTGTGGTTGCTGCATATATATCTCTTCCTCCAAATCCCCATGGACAAGTCCCCCCCGCACCCCCCCGTGTGGAGGGGTGTACAGTCTTCCTGGGGTTATACATTTGGATAAAACCTTTGAATACAGAAGATAATCAGGCTCCACACCCAACAACAAAATGGTAGAGAAGTGTGAGTTTGCCTTCAATGAAAAATGCAAAGATAGCCTGCTACGTGGTGAGAGAAATCCACATAGATGTGATGTTTCCCTAATAAGAGGATTCAAGGCAAAAGTAGAAGGTATGGCACTTTATTTTCATTATGAATATCTCTAAGAATATCAGTAGCAGTATTCATGTCCTTCATGTAATAAAGGGATCAACAACCCGATTAATTCCTCTTTTCATGGAGAGCAAAAAGGAGCAAGAAGATTTGGGTTAAGAAAGAGGAGTTGAAAGAGAAATGCATTTCAAACCTGCACAACCAACATGAGAACCAGAGCAAGTTGAAAAATAATTAAAAGGTAATGCTCTTTTTAGGACTCAACAAATGAAGATGTGGAATGACAAGAGGCCCAAATTTTATTTGGGTCCACAGGATCAGTCCCCATGCAAAAGCAAGGAGGAAGATGCAGGAGATCAAATAGCATTGGCTCAGGGCGAGCTACTTTAGCAGTTATAGCAGGAAACAATATTTACTATAAAAAAGAATGATTTTTCAAGAAATGAAAGGTTTTCATCTTGTATGAAGTACTCTTATTTCATTTAAGTTTCAATTTTGATTATTCCTAGCAATCTTGGGTTCATGAACACAATTGGTACAAGCTTTACAAGTTTCTTAATTGTGAGTTGGTATCACTATGTTAATTGGTAGTCTTTGCTTCAGGAAGAGTAACCTTTTGTATAAATGGAGATCTCATTTTGATAATAAGTTATAAGAGTTTACCTAATGCATTGTCCAATTTGTATCAATATCTTGGTATAGTTTGTGTTGTTTAAGCAGCAATCCCTATTCTAGAGTAGCATGATCTCTAGGGGAAAAGGGTTTGGTATTCTCAAGTAAAGTGAGCACAAAATATGTAGTAGCAACAACAATACCATTTGTAGTTTTAATTGGTATTAGTTTCTTTTTAATTGGTACAAGATATGCATTGGCAGAGACAATAAATGTTTAGGTGGAGCATATCATAACTACCCAGTTCTCTCGAAGTGGAGGAGAGGCTACAAGAGGACATGTTGTAGCCACTACAAATACCACCCAAATTTTTGGCCTAAGTTACAAAAATTTTGGGTTCCCCTCTACTTGTCTAGGTCCCAAGGGTTATGCTTATGACTTCGAATCAGAAAAATTTGGCACTTACATGGTTGTTATCGACTCTATTGATTCTTATGATTTTGCAATGCATATTGTATTTATTCCTCATGTTTCATCTTGGATATTAATCACATTGACGCATTAGGGTTTAAGGGGTGGTTTCCCTAATAAGGTATTGTGAGCTTCATGTGCCCTCAACTTCATCTTTCTATAATAGGCATGGCAACGTGGTAAATATAGCTTGTTTTTATGGAAATTTATGCATAGGCACTATAAGTTGTTGCTTTGGAGTCTTATGGTCCTGAAAAGACTACTAGACATAAGAGTATATGGAAAATAATAATAAGTGAGCAAACAAGTAGATTCATAAAACATATAATTGAATCAATCATTCATGCATAGATTTATCTATTTAAGGCTTGTGCTAAATACCCAAGATCCACGTAGGTTGATGGTAGGTGTTGGATCTGATAAAGATAATTCCTTCTATAGATAAGAGATATTTTCCTTTACAATAAATATGAAACCTGCACATAATCACCACCAAACAAAGATCATAAATGGCCTTCCATGGAGAACTGTCAGCTTAAGAAAATCAACATAAGCATTAAAAATATATCATGCGTTCAGATTTAAAGGAAGGGAATATTCACTTCCATTAATCATGAAAATGAAATGGTACAAAATGTATACCATCACATATGGATCCTCCTCTCCAAATTATGGCATAGTCCCCCCCTTCTCCAAGCAATGTGACCTTGAGGACAATATGGCTCATGTTGGAAACAATAATAATACTGAGAGGGGAGGCGAATCAGTATTAAGGCTAATTTTAACTGTTTATGCATGTTTACTTTTTTTGATTTAAACTTGGCAACCAACATATAACGAGCAGCAATATGAAATCAACAATCAAGCATACACCATGAGCATCATAGACATGAGACACAAGGTTTTCACGTGAAAACCCTTTCAAGAAAAAACCACCAAGCTTGTTGTTGTTTTTGATGTAAAATAAGAGCACCTACTCCATTTTATCAATCTGTTTTGTGAGCACCCACTCACAGGAAGCACGAAATTCCTTTAATTGTTTTCTAGCACTGACTAGAAAGAAGCACCAACTCCCTCTTGTTGTAGACACCTATCCAGCTTACCAGAAGCACCATGTGAGGCATTGACCTCACAGATTTGTTGCAAGCACCAACTTGCATCTCCTTGGATTTTTGAAAGCACCAACTTATAGGAGGCACCAACCCCCAAGCCTTCTCAAGCACCCACTCAAGAATGGAAGCACAAACTTCCTGTAAGCAAGAACCAACACACATTCAAATAGGAATTGAATTTCCTCTATAATTTGGTAGCCACTTTACCTGATAACAACTTTGTTCTCTTTGCTCACACTGCTCACTTTGCAGCACTCTACAACATCCCTCTGATATGCTGAATAGTAGTCACTCATCACCATTCATGTATCTCTCTATTTTCTTCTCTTCATTGGCATGCAGATCTCGGCCTTCTTCTCTTCCAAAGCACAAAATCACTGCTCTCGGCCTCCTTCTCTTCCATAACACTATCTCACTACTCTCAGCCTCCGGCCCTTCCACAACATAGACTCACTGCTGTCGGCCTCCTGCTCTTCCACAACACATACTCACTGCTCTCAAGGTCTCTTTTCCTTTGCTTAGGCACTTTTGGGCTCTCTATGCAGAACAGTCTCTGACACAGCCTAACACAGTAGCGCACACACTCAGAGCTTTTTCACTTAGGCCCACTGGAAATTGTGCTTCTTTCCCCCCACTTGCTCATTCAAGCTCCTAGGTATTGTTTCTCTGATGTCTCACCAATCGATGCTTCCACACTTCCTATTTCAATATTGCTCACTGTACCTTGGCATGGCCTCTCCATGTTGTTTTTGCATCGGTCTTGGCCTCTGCCACTACATTCACTATGAGATTGGGCATACTGATAGTTTCCTCGATACTGAGAATTAATCCTTAGTCCACTGCACACTCAAACCAGGCATAGTCCTCTCTGTCTACAACTCTCCCATTTCTTAGACTCTCCATTCTTATTTAAGGCTCACAGTACTTTGACATTACTTCTCTGTGGACCATTGTCCTTGTTGCCTTGTCTCAGAGCCCTTCGACAGTCACCATTCATGTCTGAGACAAACTCCTTTATTCGCCATTCAAACCTATAGTTGTAGACCTATACGCCTTTAAGGCTCCTTGTACTGTTATATTGGAGCCCTTCCATCACAACTTTACAGTGGTGCAACGTTAAGAAACCACTAATTGTTGACCTTCGATATGTTAAGCCCCTTTTGTTTTAGCTCCTTGCTAGATTTACATCACAGGACTGGGTTTCATGATCGGGGGCTTAGCCTTAAGGTGCTAAGTCCTTTAGCATTCTGTCGGGGGCCTTTCTCCTAGTGTTATTGCACTGCACCCTTGGTTTTTTGAACTCTCATGACTATGTCCCTAGTCAAATTTCGGAGCCCCTCTATATTGGAACTTTTCAATTGAGCAACTGTTACAAAGTTTCGATATCCTAATCCTACGATCGCCGACTTCTGATGTGATGTCATCACTACCACGTGGCACTTCCTGACTGGTGACATGTGTCACTCAGATATGGCCCATTAGGCCACCCAAGATGGTCGAAATTGTCTACCATGTGTCATGTCTTACTACCACATCACGCTGACGTCGTTTGCCACTGTACCTTATCGGAGACAATCACATCCTGCCATGTGTCCTACTCAGGAGTATTCACCTACTACCATGTGTCCTCATCAGAGCCCACCAGATGTTTGCATGTGTCCTTATCGGGACCAACCGTATGCCATCACTTGTCCTCCTCGAGGAGAGAGAAAATGCCTCGCCTATCCTGGTTCTACAATGATTTCCTTTGCTAATTTTCCTTTGGCCTTCTTGGTGGATTTTATCGCAATCTACGCTTTAACTCTATCACAACTTTTTCAAGTGTTCACACTTTTACAATATGTCGATATGCGATACGCTGATCTCCTCTGATCGATGATCTGTGATACGACGATGCACCGATAGTGCGACCACTAATATGGCTTGATCGTTAGGGTTGTGATTGCCAATTGCGTTGATATGCCAATGTGTCGACCTCTGATTATGATCGCCAATTTTCCTGGATCACTAAACTCCAACTGCGATTGTCGATTTCCCTGTCCATCGATATGCAATATTCTTCCCTACTTAAGGCCTCAAAACCCTGAACTTCAGCAAGTCATAACTTTTGAAGCAGGAATCCATTTCTAGAATTCTGCATATCTTTGGAAAGCACTTTCAAATCACTTTTCAATGGAGATGGTCCAATGTAGTCTTAGAGCATATATTCTACCTCAAATATGGCTCCAAACACTATGACACTCTTATGCTCCTTGACTCTCCAGACAACTAAAATCACACCGACTATGGTGATCCTTTGCATGAAGCTTGCAACTTTGATGGAATTCCTCTAATCCATCATTGTAATCATCATTTTATGGCTTCTTCAGTAAGCTTTCTACTATGATGATTCTCGACAAGAATCCTGCAACTACCATGGACTTCCATCTGATCCATCACTGTAATCATCATTTTATGGATTCTCTAAGAAGCTCACTACTATGATGATTTTCTAAATGAAGTCTGTAGCTACCTTGAGTTTCCATCCTAACCAGCACAGTAGTTCATCATTTTTATGGCTTTTCCACTAAGCCTGTTTCTATGATGATTCTCTACATAAATCTTGTTTTTTTCACATGAATCTTTCTAAGCCATGAACAACCATGGGATTCCTCCTGGGCCATCACTGCAAATCATTTGCTACGACAAGCATCCAAGCTAGTTTCATTGACATCAATGCCAACACTCATGCCAACAATTAGGAAATTCCAACTACCTAACACATCTCCTCAACCTCACTGTAGACATTAATGCTAACACACTTGTAGATGCCTTCACTAGGCCACTGTCCATCTAGACAATTCCAATTGTCCAACAATCTCCCCTTTGGCAACACTCCATCCTCCTATTCATGTGATGGCCAAACCTAATGCTGCTTCCACACATCTCATCACATGAGACACCTAATGACCTGATTTCTTCTTCTTAGGCCATCACAACTTCTCCACAAATACTCTCCCCCTTTGACATCAATGGCAAGGGGATACAAGATGCCTTTCTCTCCCCATGTAATCACTTGGTTGTGAAGACCATAGTCTATTGCCGAGATGCACATTCTGTCACACGAACATCTCTTCCAGGAATATCATTGTTGCTGCTCCATAAACTGGGCATATTCGATCTTCTCCCCCTAAACATATACTCCCTCTTCTTTGTATGCCTCCTGTTTTGGACACCTTATGGATGCTAGCTAATCACTCTCTCCGCTAATGCATCTTTTATATAAAAAATATTGATACCTATAAAACTTCTCATGGCATTTTCATTGCTACAAATACCAATTAATGTTGATGCATTTCGTCTCACACTTCTCCGATGATGCTTTTTCTTCCAAGATTGTGCTCACATAATTTGAGCAGCTCCACTTCTCCCATTGAGATCATTCTCATACAATAGGGACTGCTTCACAAATCATACCAATTGCACCAAAAGAAATTATACAAATGGAACAATGTAGCAGGAAAACTCTAATATTTATTTTCTAAAAAAGAAATGTCCATTTTCACAAATGGTTACTCAACATGAGCCCAACACAACCAATTTACATAGCTATACCAATTGAAGGTTCATGGACATGAAAATATTACACCAATTGTGTTCCATGAACACAAGACTGTTATGTATAAACAACTTACAAATTAAATGAAATAAGAGTATTTCACCAAAGATGCAAACCTTTCATTTGCTCAACAATCTTCCTTTATGAGGCTGCCCATTTTTTGCCTGCTACTGCTTATCAAAGTAGCTCCCCCTGAGCCAATGCTCTTTGATCTCCTGCAACAACTTTCTCAACTTTGTGTGGGGGTTGATCCTGTGGACCTAACTTGACTATGAGTTTCCTATCATTCCACACTTCTACTGAAACCCATCTTCTTCCCACAAAATAAGATATTGTTGTGTACTCCTCATGCTCACAGCACTCCACCTTCATCAATCAGATGCACCTTTCTGTTCATTCTTCTTGGCCTCATGCATATGATTTATTCAACCTCCCTTAAGGCCATTGTCTTCCTTTACTGAAGAGAAACAGAGGATCTACTCCACCTACGTAGATCATCCTCCTTCTTCCTCCAAGCCTTCAAAGCTCGAGTTCTAACAGAAGCATTACTATCTTGCTTCTTCTTTTCCCCTGTTTGGGCTTCTTCTTAGCTACACATGGGTAGAGGAAACTTCTCTTTTACCTCCTTTTTTTTCACCCAAATCCTTGTGATTCCCTTATGCCTTACATAGGGGTCTGCTACAAGAGTAGGAGGATCATTCTCCTTATTTCTTCCTCCTCTTCTAATATTTCTACTTTTACATAGAGAATTGAAGACAAGTTTTTATTTCTCAACTTTATTTTTTGTGCTTGTCTTCAAAACCTGAGTTGATGCATTCGAATGCATATGCTGAGAAGCATTCCATTTCTTCTCATTCTGTAGCCAGATCTATTGTGCCCAAGATTTCCACAGTTGTAGCATTGAACATGGCTTAAGATCGGGGCAGAGGAGTTACTCTTTTTTTAAATCTTTTTTCAAAACTCCTCTCGTGGCCAGCATTCCTTCTCCTCGCCTTTCTATGCAATTTTGGGTTGCTTCTACCCAGCACATTTTGTTTCCTTGCATGACATCTATAGTCTATGGCTTTATGTCCAATATTATTGCAAGAAAAACAATGTCCATGAAAAGGCTTTTGATGATAGAGGTTACCTTTTCTTTTTAGGCTTTGTCCTTGAGTAGGAAAGGACCTCTATTGGCTCTTCATGTGCCTTCTATCACAGCATGTATTTCTATCATGCACTCTTCCTTGAAATTTCCTTTCCCTCTTTTGCTGCACTTCCTGTTGGTGCTTCTTGGCCTTCTATTGCTGCCTTTTCTTCTCTTGATGTTGTTTCTTTCCTTGTTTTTGTTGTTGTCCAACAACCTTTCTTTCATTGTTGTTGTTGGAACCTTGGACTCCCTTTAACTTGGAGGTTGACCCTTTAGCCCTCACCATTTTGGAGCTCCCTTCAAGCTTTTGATATTGAGATAATTCTATTTTTTACTTTTCTATGTCATGTCTCAATGAGACTACCTCATTTTGTAGTCTCCCACAACAAGCTTCCTTTTCTCTCAGCTGATTGGTTAACATCCCAATTAGCATGCTAGCCTATTCTTATTGAGAATTTAGATCAACTAATTTTTTCTCAAATTCTCATTCTCAAGCTCATAAATTTCAAGTTGCTCCTCTTACTTGAGATTTTCCTCTAATAGTTCCTTGTTCTCCTTTAGATAAGAGATCAACTTCTTTATAGAAAATATCCTTTCATTTAGATCATTTTCTTCATTGCTAGAGGTGTTAGCTGAGTTATCAAAGAGACCCAAGCCATCTTTATGTTCATGGAGTCTTCCACAGGTCTAAGGGTTGTCCCTTCTTCATCACTTTCAGTGATATCCCTATTATCTTCAAAGGATATACTCTCTTCTCCTTCAGAGGATCTTGTATTTTCTATTTCTACTAGAATGGGTCTATCTTCATTACAACTACTAGATGCATGGCTATCTCTATCTTCAAGTGATTCACATGAACATCTAGATAATGAATGACATATTTCTTTACATTCATCAAAAGGAAATAACATACCTTCTAAGCAGCATGGTCTCTCTTCTGAGACTTCTTCATCATCAACAAGAGTGTGATGAGCAACAACTTCTCCATGTTCTAGTTCATTGCTAGAGAAGTAGGACTCCTCAGCCTTTTCTTGATCCACATGGCTATCTCCACCATACAGGCATTGCATTTTGTCCAGCACTTCCTTTGTTGACCCACAATGCCTCACTTTATTAGTGTCTGGCTTAGATAGCCCCTTCATGATGATCACCTTGGATTTTTCATTCTTTTCTCCATTCAACGCGGAGCGCCATATATCAACATTCAAGGCCAATAAATATTCCATCATTAATACCTCCCAGACTTCATAATCGATCACACGATCTGATTCATTTAAAGATGGGACTCCTTCTGCTATTAGACAAGCTGGATTAGCCATTTTTTACCTTTGATCTACCCTCTAGTGATTAAGTTATTCCTGAAGGAACTTGGCTCTCATACAAATTGTTGGAAACAATAATAATACTGAGAAGGGGGTGAATCAATATTAAGGCTAATTTTAGCTTTTTATGCATGTTTACTTTTTCGTATTTAAACTTGGAAACCAACATATAATGAGCAACAATATGAAATAAACAATCAAGCATACACCATGAGCATCATACACATGAGACACAAGGTTTTCACGTGGAAACCCTTTCATGAAAAAACCACCAAGATTGTTGTTGTTATAGATGTAAAATAAGAGCACCTACACTATTACATCAATTTATTTTGTGAGCACCCATTCACAAGAAGCACCAACTCCCTCGTTTTATAGACACTTGTCCAGCTTACCAGAAGCACCATGTGAGGCACCAACCTCACGGACTTGTTGCAAGCACCAACTTGCAACTCCTTTGATTTTTACAAGCACCAACTTTCAGGAGGAACTAACCCCCAAGCCTTCTCAAGAACCCAATCAAGAATGTAAGTACCAACTTCCTGTATGCAGGCACCAACCCACATTCAAATAGGAACTGAATGTCCTCTATAATTTGGAAGACACTTTGCTTGATAACAAATTTGTTCTCTTTTCTCACACTACTCACTTTGCAACACTCTACAACAACCCTCTGATCTTCTCAACGGTATTCACTCATCACCATTCATGCAACTCTCTTTTTTCTGCTCTTCATTAGCATGCATCTCTCATCCTTTTGCTCTTCCACATCACTGACTCACTGCTCTCGGCCTCCTGCTCTTCCATAGCACAAACTCACTACTCTCAGCCTCCTACTCTTCCACAACACAGACTCGCTGCTCTTGGCATCTCTTTTCCTTTTCTTATGCACTTTCGGGTTCTCTATGCAGAATAGGCTCTAACACAACCTAACACAGTAGCGCACACACTCAGAGTTTTTTCACTTAGACCCACTGGAAATTGTGCTTTGTTTCCCCCACTTTCTCATTCGAGCTCCTTGGTTTTGTTCCTCTGTTGTCTCACCAATCGATGTTTCCACACTATCCTCTTTCAACACTACACATTGTACCTTGGTATGGCCTCTCCATTCTCTTGTTGCATCGGTCTTGGTCTCTACCACAACATTCACTATGAGAATTGGCATACTGACAATTTCCTCCATACTGAGAATTAATTCTCAGTTCACTGCGCACTCAAACCAGGCACAGTCCTCTATATCTACAACTATCCCATTGTTGAGACTCTCCATGCTAATTCAAGGCTCACAGTACTATGGGATGGCTTCTTTGTACTTCAGAATGACTTCTCGATGGACCACTGTCCTTGTTGCCTTGTCTTAGAGATCTTTGACAATCGCCATTCATGCTTGAGACCAACTCCTATGTTCTGCATTCAAACATATAGTTCTCAACCCATATGCCTTTAAGGCTCCCTGTAACATTATATCAGAGCTCTTCCATCGCAACTTTACAATGGTGCAACATTAAGAAACCACTGATTTATAACCTCTGATATGTTAAATCCCTTTTGTTTTAGCTCCTTCCTAGATTTTTGTCACATGACTGGGGGTTTAGCCTTAAGGCGCTAAGTCCTTTGGCATTCTACCAGGGGAATTTCTTCTAGTGTTGTTACATTATGCCCTTGGTTTTTTGAACTCTCACGACCATGTGCCCAGTCAAATATTGGAACCCCTCTTTATCGAAACTTTTCAAATGCCAAACTATTCCAAAGTTTTGATATCCTACTCCTTCGATCGTCGACCTCTTATGTGAAGTCATCACAGCCACGTGGAACTTCCTAACTGGTGACACATGTCCCTCAGATATGGCCCATTAAGCCTCCCAATATGGTCGAAACTTCCTACCACATGTCCTGCCCTATTGCCACGTCATGTTGACGTCAGCTTCCACTATACCTTATCAGAGCCAACCACATCCTACCATGTGTCCTACTCAGGACCAATCACCTGCTACCATGTGTCCTCATCGAAACCCACTAGATGTTACCATGTGTCCTTATGGGGACCAATCGTACGCCATCATGTGTCCTTCTCAAGGAGAGAGAAAAGGCCTCGCCTATCCTAGTTTTACAACAAATTCCTTTGTTAATTTTCCTTTGGCCTTCCCGACGGATTTTATCACAATCGACGATTTAACCCTGTTGCAAATTTTTCAATGGTTCACTCTTTTCCAATCCATCAATATCCTCATATCATCAATCTGTGATATAGCGATGCGGCGATAGTGCGACTGCCGATATGGCTTGATTACCAGGGTTGTGATCGCCAACTATGTTGACATGCCAATGTGACGACCTCCAATTGCGATTTCTTTTTTTCCTAGATTGATGACCTCTAATCGCGATCGTTGATTTCCCTGTCCTCCAATATGCTATATTCTTCCCTACTTAAGGCCACAAAACCCTTAACTTCAGCAGGTCATAATGCTTGGACCAAGAATCCATTTTTGGACTTCCGCATATGGTTGGACAGATCTTCTATAGCACTTTCCAATGAATAGGGTCCTACTTAGTCTTTGATCACATATGATACCTAAAATATGGCTCCAAAATTGTTGACACTCTTTTTCTCCTTAACTCTCTATACAACTAAAATCACACCCACCATGGTGATCCTTTGCATGAAGCTGCAGCTATGATGGACTTCCTCTGGTCCACCACTATAATCATAACTTTATGGCTTCTTCAGTAAGCCTACTACTATGATTATTCTTGACAAGAGTCCTACAGCTACCATGGACTTCCATCTGGTCCATCAATGTAATCATCATTTTATGGATTCTCCAATAAGCCTGCTACTATGATGATTTTATACATGAAGCCTGCAACTAGCTTGAGTTTCCATCCTGACCAGCATAGTAGTTCATCATTTTTATGGATTTTCCATTAAGCCTGCTGCTATGCTGATTCTCTACTTAAATCTTGCAACTATCATAGGAATCCTTCTAAGCCATGAACAACCATGGAATTCCTCCTGGTCTATCTCTACAAATCATATGTTGCGATAAGAATCCAATCCAATTTAGTTGACATCAATGCCAACACTCCTACCAACAATTAGGTAATGCCAACTTCCCGATACATCTCCTCAGCATGACTATTGACATCAATGCCAACACATTTGCAGATGCCTTCACTACGTTACTGGCCATCCAAACAATGCCAATTGTCCAACATCTCACAATCTCTGAATCATAATCAAGATAGAAAGATGACTCTATAATTCTCTCTAACCTCACCCTCAATGATTGACCGGTATATAAAGTCCCAAAGGACTCCCAAGGAGGTTGAATGTAGATGTTTAGGGTGAAGAGAAGTTAGGAATATTCTCTAATAATTCACCCAAGGCAACTCAAATAGATAAGATAAGGTGTGGATTTGAATTGATCTCCTATGGAAAGTAAGCCTCTAGAACATAAGCAAGGGTTGTAGGTACTAAACTAGGAAATTTTAACTCCAATTGTTATGATGTTAAGGCACACCCAACAACTAAAAGACTACAGTCACTCTTTTAAGGACTAGGTCCTAGCGACTGTGGAAAAAACTATGTCAAATTATGGGTCAGAGCTCAGGATAGTGGTCAATAGTCCAAAGACTCATGAGTACTAACTCTAGGGAGAAAAATAGGCTGATAAAAAAGGCCCCCTAAAGCATGAGGTCAAAAGAGTAACTGATGGTTGAAATGCATTACAATAAAGTTCAAAGGTCAAAATGGGAGGAATGAGACAAATCCATGAAGCTGGATTGGAGGAAGCCAAATACTGAAGTCTTGTCTATGTCGATAATGTCCTCGAGGTAGGCAAACCCATGCTCATACTCAGTCATAAAGGGAAACTGAACATGGCCACCAAACGTACACTATGGATCCATGATATGAAATGTTAAGACATGGCCAAGAGCAATACTTAGTGGATCCATGTGAGACATGAAAATGATCACAACCACCAACAAATACAATGTGGATCTATGTCACATTATACATCAGTAGGACTATGGACACACAACAGAAAGGAGGTGTCCTAGAGTAGTCCTTAAAGTACATAATGAATATATAACTCCAACACAGTCTATAAAGGGTGCCATATAAGAGTGATATGTCCCTAACCCGGGGTCTTTGACATAATCCCGATGGTATGAATCTATGACATGTGAATATATGAGATGATTTTTGGCGCAAAATTAAACTTTGTAGACCGAGGGTTCGACCTCCTGTTTCCAACAAAGGACTCCACTGAAGTCTAGCACAATGCCAACCTTTTCATTCCTCCACAAGGGAGAAATGTTTCACTTGAGGCATGTTGAGACATTTAAAGATAGAAGGGATCCAAAAGTAGTCGCACGGATCGATATCATCATTAAACATTCAAGGCATAAATATTTATACATCAACTGTGGAATTCTTTAGAAACCATTATACAACTAAAATAAAAACATTCATAACAATGAATATTGAAATAACTAATATTTCATCATAAAAGAAAAATTTTAAAGGGGCACATTCAATTCATTCATTTTATTGTGTCGAGAGATGCTCTACAACCTAGTATAAAGTAAACATGTAGGAATAATGTAAGAATGTTTGTCAACATCTTTACATGTCGGTTCAATATGTTGAATTTATATTAATATTAATATGTTTAATTTATAAGACGTAAAGTATTTGTAAACATTTACATGTCTGCTCCATTAAATAATAGTAAAAGTTTAAAAGTATTATACACCCTGTTAGGGTCCTATATTATAGGAACCTTAGCCATTTTTGTCTTAATATTCATTTGAGGTCATTTTCTAAATATCAGTTTTGGTTTAATGAGTGATATGCTCTAGAGGGGTCTAGTGTAAAAAAAAAGGGGTCCTACTTTTGGATTGAGTGTCATGTAAAAATATTTGAGTCAAAAGCGGTCTATTTGTCATAATTCAAAGTGTAATGTCATGAAGGATCACATTAAAGGGGTAATCATAAGGGGGAATTGGTCACCATGAAAGGGTATTTGAAGGTCATGTCATGAAATATTTTATTCATCATGAGTTAGTTATATTAGTCCTCTCAATTATATGAATCTATGGTCAGTCATGGCATGATGTCATGGTGTCATCATTATAAAAATCACTTATCATTTCGCATATCAAGAAAGTGGATAATCATTAGCCTAAAGAAAATATTTGTAAGATGTGGATATCCTAAAGGTTCTTCCTTACTCTCATCTCTCATTTGAATCACATTCTTTGAAAACACTTTGAAGATCGAAGGAAGGAGCATTGCATGTCCACATGCCTAAATTGTTGCATAAGCTGGAGGATGTTGCAAAACTGAGGATGCTGTGAAATTGAGGAAATCGTTGCGCATTTCAAAGAATTGTCATACCGGTCATGAGTAAGGGTTCCCCTCACTCCTCTGAGGTTTTTTACATTGTATGTGCCACACTTTATTGTGTCAAACTGATCAGAAATTTTTAGAGCTTCTCCGACTACCCTAATCTATAGCTGTCAGTTGCTTTACTACACAAATTCCTACAAAAAGTGTTTTCCACCAATCGTTGTGAACGTATTTTATTTTCCCACTGCATTCCGTATTCCTGTGAACTATGCATACTCTTCCTTTTAATTTAATTTGAGTGACACCAATCAGATATTTGTTTTTTGCATCCTGAACCCTAGTCAATTATTGATGTGTATTTGCCTTATCTACTACGAAACTCCCTTGTTTGCTGAAAAGGGTACCATGCCTCCAATCTCCTGCATATTCCATTTTTCAACACCATCATATTTTTCTCTGAGGAGACTGTAATACCTGTATTTTTACGATCGAGACCCCAAAATGAAAGGAGAAAGTAAAAGGAGGAGATATTGTCCAATATGAACACCAAGATGTTCGCTTAGTGAGCTCTGACCCTGCCATTAGGGTATCATTTGAACAAGCTGGTTTTATCTCATTATGTGAGAATATTCAGGTCTAGGGTCACCACTTGTAGCTCGCTAAACAGTTTACACTAAATTTCAAAGGGAAGGAAGTAAAAGCTGGGAATTTGGAGTTTGTTTTCATAGAGCAATAAATAGTTGTTGCCACTAAGATCCCTTTACATGGTGAAGAATGGTTTAAGGATATGGAGTTAGATTTAGCTCATTTCAAATACTTTCTGAAGCCACAATACCAAGAGGGATATGGGTCTATTATCCCAAGGATCTATCTGCAGGACCACCATAGTAAATTGTTGGTGATCTAAAGGCATTTTACATGGGAATGGAGGTTCAAAATTTTTTATCAGTATCATATTAGACTTCTAACGCATTTTACAAGCAGGAAACCTTTGAATCTTCCTTACTATTTACTTAGGAGTCTTAGCAAAATGGTTGACAGAGTTCAATCAAAGGGGAGTCAGATTGAACCTATTTTATTTCATTTTTAATTGATTAAAATGTTGGTGATAAAGGAACTTTACAAGAGGGAGGAGTCATGGCAGGAATTTTTGTTTCCCTAAGGGTGATGACACAGTCCTCTAATAGCCAAAGGAATAAGAGAGATACCCCATCATTTGTAATAAAAAAGGCCTCATTTGTAGCAGCTGGCTCAGGAAAAAAACCTTTGATTAAGGATAAATAAGTTGAAAAAATAAGTGACAATAAACTTCACTTCTCACCTAAGGTAGAACAAGTGGCTAGCAGACCGAGAACAAGAGATTTAGCCAAGAGATTTCATGGAGAACCTACACCTATTCAAGTTGATGAGATATCAAAAAGTGCACATGAAATAGTGGAAGTTGATGAAAGGGATCAAAGAATTAAGGACTTGCAAGATTAGTTGGACAAGGCTCATCTAATGGTAACATACTTGCAGCAAGAAAATAGAGAACTCATGCAGAAAATATCATAAGAAGTTGGCCCTCCCAATGAAGGAGAAACATCAAGGAGAGTATTGGTACATGTTGTTAAAGATAAAAGAAAACAGATCGTAGATGTTGAATATGTTCAGGTGAGAGTTGAGGAGTCAAGGATACCTAGAACTAGGTCTATTACCAAGATCGAAATGCAAATGAAGGATACTATTCATCAAGAACAGAAGGTGGTTTTTGATGAGCAGAAAGAGTTTGAAATGTTGGCATTATGACACAGGTTTGGCTCTATGACATAGGTGTTTTCCTTGATGGCAACTCACTCAAATGGTAGATCACAGTCCAGGCTCTCAGAATGAAAGAAAATGAGGTATACGCAGGTTCCTGTTAACAAAGTCGTGTATACACGCGGGTGTTCCAATCAAAAGGCGTGTATACGTATGCATGGACTTTCATGCAAAGAAAGGCACGTACATGTGGGAAAACTTATGGTTGGTCCATGGTATTTAGTCCGACATATTTGAACCTATGGTTTTTGGTCCTTGGTATTGCATCAAAAGTGTTGAACCCAGGTTTTGGGTCCCTAGTATTGGTTCTCAATGGTTTTGGACCATGGTTTGAGTAAGGCCTAAGACTATAAAAAGGGAAGGAGATCATTTGGCAAGGGCATTGACTTATGCGTTGAATATCTAAAGAGGAGCAAGATCTGGAATACTGTGATTGATTGGTGAGATATAGCTGGATCTGAATCAAGGAGGAACCTGAGCATTACAAGATGGTTAAATTCTATTGATGGGTCAAGATCTTAAGGCTTGAATAGTAGTATCATTGTATGATTTTGATCTATTATATTTGGTGCATGATTAGATCTATAAAACTAATAATCTGGGTATAACTGATGTCTGATTAAGTAAAAGGGTAAATTATCTTTCAAAGATCTATACGCAGGTTTGGCACAGCAGAGGCGCGTATACACACAGGTTAAGAGAGTGAAGAAAGCGTATACGCTGTTTGGTTTTGATACAGTTGCGTATGTACGCAGGTTTCTCCTAGTGAAGTAGCGTACGTTTCTGGAAATATGTTTTAGCTGCTTCTGTTTATTACTGCAGTGTTCTGGATTCAAAATTGGTGTCTGGTTACTGGTACTATTTTTCTGGTTACAACATTCTGAGAAGTTATTGATCGATTCAGTATTTGTACAAAGGAGATTGGTTGATGCAGATATACTTGATGTTTGATTGACATTCATGGATCCAGTCTGAAAATTAATGAAACGTGGTACCTGGAAGAAAAGAGAAGGTTGTAGCCTTCTGTAGGTCAGCACCTACGTACTAGTACCTCAGCTAGTACAAGAGCTAGGGGGGTTGTAGCTCCCTTCCAGGAGAAGCTGGAGAATGAGAGAAGGTTGTAGCCTTCTGCAAGTTGAAGCCTGCGTGCTGGTATAAGACTGCACGAGTACAGAACCATTGTGAAAAGAAGTTTCTAATTGAAAGAAGATAGAGACATATTGCAGCAGGTGGTTTTCACCCACATTGGGTTTCCACCTTATATATTGTGTTCCTTTGTGTGACTGTCTGCTCTATTTTTCTGTTCCTCGTTACTGTTATATAGTTCTGACAGACAGATTAATGATCAATATCTGAAGAATGAATTAAATTATAAGTCTGCAAGTTATACGCGAGTTTCATTAACCAGAGCTGCGTATACACGCTGTTTTCACTAACTGAAGTAGCGTATACAAATCTGTGTATGAATTGAAAAGAATTGACTTAATAATACTGATTCACCCCCCCTCTCAATATTATTTTCAACAATTGGTATTAGAGCAGGTCCTTTTGAAGAAGCTTGATCACTTGAAGGAAGATCTATCATCATGAGCAACTACGAAAAGGAAGCATCAATCAGGCCACCAATTTTTGATGGGAGCAACTTTGTCTATTGGAAGGTAAGAATCACTGCCTATCTTCAATCTCTTGGTACAGAAGTTTGGGATATTGTGGAAACAGGATACACTTTTCCATCAACAACTCCTACAAATACGACTGGTAAGAAGCAGTATGAAACAAATGCAAAGGCTGTCAATACTCTATTAGGGAGTCTATCCCAGTCAGAATTCGTCAAGGTTATGCAGCTCAAAACCACAAAATAAATATGGGACAAGATCGTTCTGAGCTATGAAGGAGATAATCAGGTAAAACGAGCAAAACTACAAACTCTCATAATTCAATATGAAAATCTCAGAATGTACTATGATGAAAGCGTGGCTAACTATTTCCTTCGTATAGATGAGATTGTTAATTGTATGAAAAGCTTGGGTGAAGAAATAAAATAAGTTGTTTTGGTTGAAAAGGTTCTAATATCTTTGTCTCCTAAGTTTGACTCAAAAGTTTCTGCCATAGAAGAAAAGCATAATCTACAGAGCCTAACCATGTCACAGCTGCACGGAATCCTAACTGCTTATGAAATGAGAAAAGGGGGACCATCAGATAGGAGAGAAGATGCATTCAAAGCCTCAGGAAAAGGAGATTACAATGAATAAGAACACATGTTAGAAGAAGATGAAGAATCTAATTTTGTCAAGAATCTTCAACGGGGAACTGGAAGATTCAGAGGTAAGCTACCTTTCAAATGCTTTGCTTGTGGGAGAGTCGGTCATTATGCTGCCAAGTGTCCTCATAAAGATAAACTTGACAAAGGTAAGGAACCAGTTAGATGGAACAGAAAACAGAATGTAAATAAGAAGAGCTATTATACACATGAAGACAGTGATGGATATTCAAATAGTGATGAAGATGAACAACGTAATGATTATAGACTTTTGATGGCTTTTGAAGATGATAATTTCTTGGATGCTATAGATGAAGAAGGTCTATATGAAGGAATTTCTAAACTCAAAATTTGTTTAGAGGAAAAGAATATGATTATAGATACTCTGACATTCCAACTTGCTGAAAGAGAAAAACACAATGAAAAGTTAGAATGTGAGATTGTGGGACTTAGAAAAGATATTGAGAAAACGAAAGCTCTTAATCTTAAATTTGCTAAAGGATCTGAAACTTTAGATGAGATTATCAAAGTGCAGCGTTCTCCTCTAATCAACACAGGTCTTGGATATACTGAAGAAGCATCTCAAGCATAGAAGCAAGCACAGAAGCCATGCACCTCCAAAAGTTATCTTGATGCAGCAAGGAGAAGTGAGCAGGTTGACACTCCACAGCAAAAGCATAATGCAGATCACCAGGTAAATCAGGGACAATTTACCTCAATAATGAACAAAGACTACCAGGTAAATCGAGGGCAATCTACTTCAAGGATGAACAAAAGCTACAACCAACCACAGGTAAATCATTCTCAATTTGCCTCAAGAATGGATGTCAATAGAAACTACAATCATTTGGTTGGTAGATTTGACAATCGCAGGAGTTTCTTCAATGGCCAATGTTTCTCTTGTCATAACTTTGGTCGCAAAGCAGCTCAATGTATTGCCTACAAGACAATCATGAATAGAGAGGCTCAAAAACAAAGGAGTATGACTGGGATCATGAAAAGGACCTACAATAACTTTTCTGCTCTTGAAAGTGAAATAGAATGTTCTATTTGTAACAACTTCGGTCATGAAGATTCTGAATGTAGGAGTAGGTTTCGGCAAACAACTCAAAAGGAGCAAGCTTCATTAAGTCCCAAAACATGGAGAAAGAAAGAACCACAACCAGAAAGATGTGGGATAGCCTTATATGCGGAAGGACAGGAAAATCAGTGGTACATCGACAGTGGATGCTCGAAACATATGACAAGTGATAAAGAAAAACTTCAGTCATATAGTGCCTTAGAAAAGGAAAAGAAGGTCTCATTTGGAAATGACACCCCTGCATTCATAAAAGGTAAAGGTTCTGTTATTTTGAAAGAAAAGGTCAAAGCTAGGAATGTTATGTATGTTGATGGCTTAAAGCATAATCTATTAAGTGTCAGTCAAATGTGTGATCAAGGAAATGAGGTAATATTTCGATCAAATGGATGTATTGTTCGTGAGCTTGATACAGGTGAAACAGTGATCAAAGGCATAAGAACTCCAAATAATTTATACATACTCAAGGGAGGACAACAACAATGCTATCTTAGCAAGAATGATGAACACTGGCTATGGCATAGAAGATTGAGACATCTAAGCTTCTCTCAGATAAGGAAAGCATGCAAATATTAGGCGGTTCGTGATCTCCCTGACATCAGAATTCCAGACAATACAATATGCAAATCATGTCAGTTTGGTAAGCAAACCAGAACTAATTTCCCTGAGAAGGAAGGATCAGCTAGCAGGCCTCTAGAACTTGTTCATACTGATGTATGTGGTCCATCTAGGAAAGGGTCACCGCGAGGAGAAGAATACTTTATATTGTTCATTGACGACTTTTCCAAGATGTGTTGGATATGACTTATGAAGCATAAAGACGAAGCTTTCGAAAAATTCAAATCATTCAAAGCCTTGGTTGAAAACGAATGAGATCGCAGAATCAAATGTCTCAGGTCTGATAGAGGTGGGGAATTTACCTTGAATGAATTTTTCGGTTTTTTTGAAGAACATGGAATAAGAAGGGAATTCTCTACTGCAAGGACTCCTCAGCAAAATGGAGTAGTGGAAAGGATGAACAGAACAGTTCAACAAATGGCTCGTGCTATGCTTAATGAGTCTGGAACTCCCGCAACCTTCTAGGGTGAAGCCGCATTTGCTGCAGTTACTATTCTCAACAAGACAAACGTCTAGGCAAACAACACTCAGACTCCTCTTGAACTTTGGTATGGTAAGACTCCCATGGTAAAATACTTCAAATTTTTTTGAAGCAAATGCTACATCAAGAAGACTGATGAAAATCTTGGCAAGTTTGAACCTAGAGCAGATGAAGGCATTCTCCTTGGTTACTCTCCCCACAGCAAAGCATACAAGTGTTACAATAAAAGACTTGGAAAAATTGTTGAAAGTATTGATGCAGTGGTTGATGAAGAAGGAAACATTCCTAGACAGGTAAAAACTGAAGATTTCGAAGATGATAAGGACTATCCATCAACATCAAATCAGATTCATGATGAAGAAGAAACCCATGGGGCACCAGAAGAACAGATAAGGATAGAAGAAAAGACTCCATCCAGGTACGTTCAGAAGAATCATCCAGAAACTCAAATTTTGGGGCAGAAAGAAGTAGGTGTACAAACAAGGAGAACCATTTCAGAAGCTTCAAGCTATCTAGCATTACTCTCCTCTACTGAACCACAAAATGTAAGAGAGGCATGCAAAGATGAATGTTGGGTCAAAGCCATGGAGGAAGAACTTGAGCAGATTTAAAAGAATAACACTTGGGAGTTGGTTCCTAGACTAAAAGATAAGAATGTCATAGGAACAAAATGGATATTCAAAAACAAGCTGAATGAAAATGGAGATTTTATTAGAAACAATGCTAGGCTTGTTTGTAAAGGGTATGCTCAACAAGAAGGCATAGACTTTGAAGAAACTTTTGCACTTGTTGTGAGACTTGAGGCAATAAGAATGTTCCTTGCTCTTTCTAGCTTTCAGAAGTTCAAAGTATTTCAAATGGACGTGAAATCTGCCTTTCTGAATGGAGATTTGGATGAAGAAGTGTATAATTAGCAACCAGATGGGTTTATCCTTGGAAATGATCCAAAACTTGTATGCAGACTCAAAAATGCTCTTTATGGCCTCAAACAAGCTCCAATGGCTTGGTATTATTGTTTGGATAAGTATCTCCATCAACAAGGTTTTACAAAAGTATCAACAGATAGCAATCTATATATTAAAATTGACAATGATAAGTTGCTAATACTAGTTGTATATGTTGATGATATCATTTTTGGTAGCAATGAAGAAGACATGAGTCAAAACTTTGCCTTGCTGATGCAAAAAGAATTTGAAATGTCCCTGCTTGGTGAGCTCACATATTTTCTTGGCCTACAAGTCCAACAAAACAAAGACGGTATTTTTCTATCACAAACCAAGTATCTCAAGCAAATCTTGAAGAAATATGGGATGGAGGACTCTAAACCAGTATGTACCCCTATGGTAACAGGATGCAGCCTCAGTGCAAATGATGAATCAACATCAGTACACCAACCAACCTATAGATCCATGATTGGTAGTCTACTCTATCTAACAGCTACCCGACCAGACATTATGCATGCAGTGGGAATAGTTGGAAGGTTTCAGGCAAATCCAAAGGAAACTCATCTTCAGGCAGTTAAGATAATTTTCAAGTATCTTCAAGGAACTTAGAACTATGGCTTATGGTATCCTAGAGGTGCATATGTCACACTTCATGCATATACGGATGTAGATTGGGTAGGAAGCGTCGATGACAGAAAAAGCACTAGTGGTGGTGCATTCTTCATGGGTCCTAGATTAGTATCTTGGTTCAGCAAGAAATAAAGTTATATCGCATTATCTATAGCTGAAGCAGAATATGTAGCTGCTGCATCTTACTGCACTCAACTCCTTTGGATGATGCAAACATTGCAGGACCTTCAAATCACTTGTACTCCACCTATCTCCATTTTTTGTGATAATACAAGTGCAATTAGTATTTCAAAGAATCCTGTCATGCACTCAAATACTAAGCACATACCGATCAAGTATCATTTTCTCCAGGAACAAGTACTTGAACAACAGGTCAAATTGGAGTATGTTCCCTCTAAGGAACAAGTTGCTAATATACTCACCAAACCACTACCTAGGCAGACATTTGAATACCTTAGACAGAAGCTGGGGGTAGTTGACGCATCATATTGCTGTTGAATCTTGTATGTTTCAGAGATTGATGGTTGTACGCGAGTTTCATGTGGTTAACCCGCGTACATACACCGGTTTCTATGGGTACAGTCACGTATATGTTGGTTTGAAGGAAAGCAGTGGGGCCAGACTTAGGATGAAAAGAGTCTGATATGGGTCTAACAGAGACCATCTGGCACAGGTTTAGGGGGAGCATATACTTCTAATAATTCATTTTTGGCATTATCTTAGAAGATCTTGGTTCAATTTCTCAGTTGTTTTGGTTTCAAGTGGAACAGGTGCAGAGGGAGAACATGGTTGCTGGTCTGATAATTCCCCTTTTTGTATTTTAGTTGATCAAGTAATCCGCAATCGTGGAGGAAAGTCAATTAAAACCCCGTCGTTCAGGGAGGCTTGCGAGTCAACCACCTTTGTCTCCGGAATCGAGAGTAGTACGGGCAAAGCGATCTCGCTGGACCAGGTCAAAATCTCCTTTTAAAGTTAGAACGGAAGTTCCAACAACATCTGAGATTCTGGTCACTCCCAATATTTCTGGAATCCCTGCCTCTATTGAAGAAGT
The DNA here is from genome assembly GCA_031772625.1 of Pinus tabuliformis. NCBI lineage: Eukaryota > Viridiplantae > Streptophyta > Pinopsida > Pinales > Pinaceae > Pinus > Pinus tabuliformis. The sequence goes on along the minus strand of CM062806.1, from coordinate 280,499,226 downwards.
TCAACAGCAACAGAAGGACAGTTGTACTGATCCTAGTCTGAAAACAAGTACTTGCATAACTGAACCAGTTCCATCTGAAACCGGTCCACAGAGTCTTGTTGTTCAAACAACTGTCGCTGTCGAAGCAACCCCTTCTTCGGCACCAGAAATATTTTACGGACCTGACGGTCTGCCTCTTCCTCCTGGTATGATTGCAATAGAGGAAATCGTAGAGGACCAGCAAGCAAATACTCCAATTCATTTTGGAGTAGGTACCACTTTTTTTCCTTCTGCATCAGAAGTTTGTCCATCGCCACAGGAAGTTCCTGAAGAATCGTTAGGAAGTTTATTGGATAGACTTAAAATGTCTGAACAACCGTCGACATCTAGGACTGTGCCAAACGACACAGCGACAGCAGAAGCTCCTGCTGCCACTCCAACGATGTTTGCCGGCATACCATCTGTCCCAACTAGTTCTCATCAACTGGAAGGAGTCCACCCAGGGACTATTATGACAACTTGGTCTGTTCCAGTTTGTTCTTCCGGTATAATACCCGGTAATTCTTATGTTGAAACTAGACAAATTGATCCCTTTGGGAATCATTTTGGACCATCCAGTCCTCAAAGGCCATCTATACCCTTGAGCTCCGGATTGTTACCGTATGGGGGGCAATATGCCCTTTCACTTCCCCTTTCGGGGGAATACCCATACGGAAGTTTTCAACCACATTCAGGTTTGACTGAAGTAACGACGAGTGGTTGGGTACCTATGTTACCCCAACAACCAAGAGTTGTATATTCCATGCAACAGTGTGTACCTATGTCTAGTATCCCGACGACGCCAGCAATTGTAACCGTGTCGCAAGTTCAATCGATGCCGGTTGTATGTCAACCCCAAGTTGTAATGCAACAGCCTATTGACCCTGCAACACAACCACAATCGCCAATTTCCGGGACGACACAGATACAAACGGGGACTATAACCCCGCATCTTGGTCTGTCGGTTAGTGTCGCACAGCAAAACATGGCTTCACAACCATGGATGGTGCAATACCAACAACCTCAGTTTCAACAGGTGTACCAGGGATCTGAGCAACAGATCTTTGCGAATAGTGGGCAACCCTATATTCAGAACGGGTTAAACCAACCACTTTACAGTGGCCAAGCCCACCAGCCATACCAGTCATATCAACATCAGTTGCATTATGCTGGTGTGCAAAGGCCTACTGCTCAGGCGATTCCATCGTATCCAGGGTACGCCTCGCCAAACCTGAATCAGCAGTTGCCATTCGTGGCGACCTTAGAATTACCAGATTTACATCGTTTGACAAACGATCCAATCGCCTATGCCCATTGGTGGCCAGCGATTCCTCACAAACTTCCTTCGGACATTCCTAAATTCAATGGAAATCCGGGCGAAGACCCGTCGAATCATGTGATGACATTCCATCTGTGGTGTTCGTCGAATACCTTGAATGATGATTCGATAAGGCTTCGTCTTTTCCAGAGGACATTGACTGGTCCGGCGGCCAAATGGTATATTGAATTACCTAGAGCCTCTTTCGACAATTTTAGTTCCCTAGCCACGACTTTCTTAACACACTTTCAGTTACCTATAAGGTACGAAACTGGAACAGAGATCTTGACCAATTTCAAGCAGACAACGGCCACACATATATCTGATCATATACATGAGTGGCGTCGTCGGCGCAGAATGGTAAAGAACTATGTTCCAGATCAGCTATTAGCTGAGTGGTTTATAAAGTCGCTTCTGCCGGCAATTACAGAAGATGTGGCCAAGGGAGGCGTCGTAACAGAGGAGCAGGTTATTGCTCGTGCTCAATATTTGGACTTAGTATATACTCAGTCGGGCACGCTCTATGATAAGATACCTGATGCCCCCAGACCGGAATTTTCAATCCCTCCTCCTCCCGGATCGAACAGTGACTCTCATGCCGGTGATGGCGTGATTGGAACTGCAAACGCTAAGTCGACAAGGGATTCGAATAAGAAAGCCCGTAAGACTTCGAATCAAAAAGCAAATCAGGAGATTCTTGCTTCGGAGGTAAACGTTGTATCTACGGATAAAGACAAAAACTCCAATCAACCAGGAAGCAAGAAGAAACAAAACAAAGGGAAGAAGAAGAATCAAGGTGGATCATCCCCTCAAAAAACTTCTTCAAACCCTCCTGGGCAAAAGAAACAATTTCCTCCATGTCAAATATGCGATGAAAATCATTCAACAAAGAACTGTCCGTTCAAAGCTGAGTTAAAGAGGTTCCTAAAAAGTTCCCAAACTTCAGCTGTGTTGACTGATCCGTTTCCTGCCCCAGGTCAGAATATGGTTGATAGTGGAAATGCTTCCCCGTCTCAAGTGCTTATGCTGTCGGTTTCTAAGCAAAATGATGCTTTGATCTCGACTAGGAATAAAGATTATGGGAATTCGCCGGTGTCGAACGACAAAGGGAAAGATCAACCCAGTAGTTCGACAACGACTTCGGCAGAAGTTGTACCCCCCCTCACGCATGAATTAACAATAAAGCCGCCTAAGGGAGTAGTCCACAAGTCGACATTCAACCCTCGTGCCAGAGCGGCGCAACACTATAATATAGTGGAGGATTTGGCCCAATCGCCATCTGCTATGTCGACTCTTGAGGTACTACAAAATTGCCCATCCCAAAGGCAGGCATTGTTATCAGCAATTGGTGGAGTGGATCCCAATGGATTCCAATCTTGTGGCCTTTGATCATAAAGGATATGACCCTCAGTTACCAGCTCAACTAGCTTTCCTTATTCAAGTGAAAGCCCTCAACAAAACTGTTCATCGAATAATTATTGATGAGGGGGCATCTACATGTCTTATGTCGATGAGTTGCTGGAAAGATTTAGGCTCACCACCCTTGTCGAAATCGTCAACGACGTTAAAAGCATTTGATGGACGATCATACACTCCATACGGGATTTTAAGTAACTTGCAAGTTGAACTGGGGGGCAAAACAATAGGAATTGATGTTGAAGTAATTGATGGAAACCTCGATTACAACATCCTACTAGGAAGGCCCTGGATCTATGCCATGGCCGCGGTTGTGTCGACCTACTTCAGGAAGATTGCATTTCCCTTCCAAGAAGGAATTGCAATCGTTGACCAACAAACTTTTCTCCCCAACAATTCACAAGTTACAGGAAGCATTCCAATGATCCATGGAAGGAATCATTTGCTTCAAAATATCAGAATAGGTCTCCTAAAAGACCCTGCCTTAATGGGTACTTTCGCCCTACCGCCTCCAAGTAATCTGGCGGGAGTGGCCACGGTGGAAACCTACAAAATGAAATCTAATCCAATCTTCTGGTTGGATTCGGAAGATTCCTAAATATTTTGTCGGCTTCGAGGATAGTTCCTAACTCATGTCAACCTCGTTAAAAAATGAAATAAGGAGTCCTGAGGACGGTTCTAATCTTGTGTCAACCTCATTAAAAAATGAAACAAATCCCCGAGGTAAACCTTCATTCCAACCACCAAGATGAATGCAATGAAGCTTGGGGGGCACCCTCCTTTGACATACGTCATTATGATGCTGGGGGCATGCAAAAGAATCGAGCAATTTTTGTGCAGAAGTTCATGCTCGTTAAAAAATAAACGTAAATTGTGAGCAATCTTTCCCTAGCAGTTCAAGCTCATCCAGAAAAAATGAACCGGTAAACAACCTCGAGAAATGTAACCTTTGAAAGCCATATTAAAAGCCCTTGGTCGTGTTTATATGCCGTCACCTCCACTTTTCATTTGGCCGATCATTCACTTCCATATGTTTGTTTACCCCTTTTTGAGGAACATCTGCGAAAAGTGATTTTACCTAGCCATCCTTGTGACACTACCGTGATTGGGAAATTCCAATTTGTACCTGGAATCAGCTGCTACCCCTGTTTATCACTCGTTCCTCAAAAGACGAGTCTTCTTTGAGCTCTTTTCACTGACTCGTAAAATATGAAAAGTTTGTCGAGTTTTGGCCTTCCAGCTCGTTAAACGACCGGAACGCTATCCCTCCTCTAGATTTTAATCTTTTTGGACCTGAGGGATTATTGCACAAAAGGATCGAGCGCTTGTCTTGTTCGGATCGTTAAAAGTACCGAACAGCCATCCCTTCTGTATTGTTTTATACTTTTTCGGACTTAAGGGATTAGCTGACGAAAAAGGAATTATGGAGTTAACTTTCTGTACCTTTTTAGACTCTCTAAAAATGAAAAGGACCGAGTTTTCTTTGTCGTTAGACTCGTTAAAATGATTAAATAGCGACAAACTTGTCTTTAGACGAGAACGAGTTTCCCTATCGCTAGGCTCGTTAAATCATAGCGATGGGCTTGCCCGAAGGGCAGGTTATAGAACAAGCATATGTTATCCTCCTCAAGCTTGACAAAAATAAAGAGGTACTGGTCAGAAATGACTGGGGAAAAATTGGGAGAACATCAAAGTTTAATGGTAGCAAGTCACTCTTGAACATGACACTTTTCCTCCGTACCACATCGGGTTGGGTTGTTTCATTCACCGGTCTCATCACCATGGTCCTCGCCACACCATCCACATTTGGGGTAATGCTACCGATCCATCGCATCAGTGTCGTTATATGTTCAAGAGGGGTCATTCTGAAAGTGTCAACCGTGTCCCATCCACTGCCATACATTATCCTTCATCCATTCATGATCGCCACCCTGAATCATATGTCACAGTTTGTTTTCACCTCCACTAAAATCATTAGCTCCGTTCCGTGTCATTGATGTGGGATTCATTAAGGCCCTCCTTTGACGGATCGCTTCTTGTCGACTTCAACTCATTATCCAAGAAGTTGATCTAGGAACACCCCCATCAGTACTTTGAAGCTTGCATGCCTCAATGGCAAGTTTCTCACTTCCGGCGACAGGTATACATCAATGACCTTCGACCAGAAGATTTTGCGTGGCGTTCGACGCCAAGTCCTTTATTCACGCCACGTGAATTGTACTGCAGTACCTTGAGGGTCATCGTCATTATTGGTGATTCCTCTCGCGCTTGTTAACGGTTTTCATTATTGACTGGTAATCAAGCGATGTCTTTCCATGTTCGACTTCAGCGAAATTCTCACATGGATCGACTTGTACTTAGAGTGAAGATCGAACGAGTTTGAAGACCCCGGATCTAGTTTCATCCATCCGGGCTGCGATATATATTCAGGAAATATAAAAGCATTTGCCGTGTACATCATTGCAGCAGATGATCATCCTACTCAAAGGATGATAATTTCAGCAGAAAATTATCAGTCTACCTTCAGACGATCGTCTGTCTTATGTACCAAAATGTATTTATAAAAGCTGAGCATGGGAATGCCCGCCTCAGCTAGATCATGAAAATAGAATGAAAGATAATGTATTGTATTGTATTGTATTACAGGGCGCCTCCTCAGCACTGGAACGAACTTCGGACCCTCTAGATAAAGCATTTCACCCGATAAACGGCCTCATACTTTAGGGGGCAGCTGTTATAGACATTTTTGTGCCTCGCGACATGGAGCATGAAATGTCAATAATTATAGGGATCCTCAGTCCCTAAACATGTTGTTCTTACCCCTAAAAGAACAAGGTCATCAAACAACAGCACTTCCAATCAGTTCTCCACCTGAAAACACTTCAAAACAGGCTTATTTTGGATCATGTCAGCTGCTCCACTGAGCTTCTGCGCTGGAATGCAACTGTCCCTCCTTGTACCTGCGCTGGAAGTCAAGATTAATGAAGGCTACCTGCGCTGGGCGAGATTGGCCAAGTGGCACAGTCATCCTGCAAGGTGTCAACTGCCCAGGAAGCTTCCAAACTGACACTTGGTTCATGAGATTCGCCCTGTGATGAGTAAGAGGTACTTGATCACCATGTGTAAACAAGGATCTCCAAGTGGACTCAAGAACTGAAGATTAACTGAAGAGGGAGAGGACACAAGGCAGCTTCATGTCAGTCTCAAGCTGACTCATCCTCTCTTCTTCTATCCTATATATAGAGCTCTTCTATGAGGTCTAGGGAGGCTGGAATATTGTGTAAAGCAAGGAGGTGCTGTTGGATTACAGTTAGAGCTATTGGGTGATTGTTTTACTAGAGGTGAAGAGGAGAGTTCTTGCTGCTGGGGAGGTGCTGCTGGATTGGAGCCATCATTGGTTGTAACCTTCTCAGAACCCTGTTACTTCTATCAATAAAGTTTTGCATGTTCTCCTATATACTCGTATTACATTGATGGATTGTATTTACTTGTATATTTGATTCACTCTAATCCATGCATCAGTTATGAGTACTTGTATCTTGTAGTTTCCTCTCTTGTTTTGTGCAGGGCTTGTGTGTAGCTGGACCGGCAAAGAGAGCAAGGAGCTGGGAACAAGAGACAAAGAGAGAGGATCAAGATCGACCAAGCGAAGGACACCAGGTTGGTTAATCATTTCTTCCCTCCCTCTGTACTTTCATAAAGGAAAACATCAAAGCTTTACTTTCAGTTGTTGCTAAAGACTGTCACCTTTAGAGTAGGGATAGGGTCATCCGCATCGGATACTTTTCCCCACAACAGATAGTTGTTGATAACTATCATAGTCTTGTTGTAGATATTTCGTCTCTACTGTTATGTACTTATTTTTATCAAGGTCATGTAACGACCTATCTTGGTTTCCCCACTATGCCTGGGATGGATGATGTAATCATGTATAAATTCTTGGTGTATCCCCACTTGGTTGGGTAGATGAGTCAATCCCCACTTGGTTGGGAGATGGATGTATGTATGGGTCTTTGGTGGTAGGAAGGTCATTTATTATGTATAAATTTATGTATCTTCTTGTAGAACATCTTCTTGCAGACCTTGCATACAGTCAGGGGGAGCTTGGACAGCACAGCAGAGCAAAGAATTCAGCATATACTCAGGGGGAGCATAACCCTTTCCCCTTGATGTCAAAGGGGGAGAATGACTTTGAGTGACTTGGGGTTGCCATCAAGTCCAAAGGGGGAGATTGTTGGCATTATGACACATGTTTTGCTCTATGACATAGCTGTTGTCCTTGATGGAAACTCACTCAAATGGCAGATCACAGTCCAGGCTCTCAGAATGAAAGAAAATGAGGTATATGTAGGTTCCTGTTAACAAAGTCGCGTATACACGCGAGTGTTCCAATCAAAAGGCACATATACATATGCACGCACTTTCATGCAAAGAAAGGCGCGTACATGTGGGAAAACTTATGGTTGGTCCATGGTATTTAGTCTGACATATTTGAACCTATGGTTTTTGGTCCTTGGTATTGCATCCAAAGTGTTGAACCCAGGTTTTGGGTCCCTAGTATTGGTTCTCAATGGTTTTGGACCATGGTTTGAGTAAGGCCTAAGACTATAAAAAGGGAAGGAGATCATTTGGCAAGGGCATTGACTTATGCGTTGAATATCTAAAGAGGAGCAAGATCTGGAATACTGTGATTGATTGGTGAGATATAGCTGGATTTGAATCAAGGAGGAACCTGAGCATTACAAGATGGTTAAATTCTATTGATGGGTCGAGATCTTAAGGCTTGAATAGTAGTATCATTGTGTGATTTTGATCTATTATATTTGGTGCATGATTAGATCTATAAATCTGATAATCTAGGTATAACTGATGTCTGATTAAGTAAAAGGGTAAATTATCTTTTATAGATCTGTACGCAGGTTCGGCACAGCAGAGGCACGTATACACGCAGGTTAAGAGAGTGAAGAAAGCATATACGCTGTTTGGTTTTGATACAGCGGCGTATGTACACAGGTTTCTCCTAGTGAAGTAGCGTACGTTTCTGGAAATATGTTTTAGTTGCTTCTGTTTATTACTGCAGTGTTCTGGATTCAGAATTGGTGTCTAGTTACTGGTACTATTTTTCTAGTTACAACATTCTGAGAAGTTATTGATTGATTCAGTATTTGTACAAAGGAGATTGGTTGATGCAGATATACTTGATGTTTGATTGACATTCATGGATCCAGTCTGAAAATTAATGAAACATGGTCCCTGGAAGAAAAGAGAAGGTTGTAGCCTTCTATAGGTCAGCACCTACGTACTAGTACCTCAGCTAGTACAAGACTAAGGGGGTTGTAGCTCCCTTCCAGGAGAAGCTGGAGAACGAGAGAAGGTTGTAGCCTTCTGCAGGTTGAAGCCTGCATGCTGGTATAAGATTGCACCAGTACAGAACCATTGTAAAAAGAAGATTCTAATTGAAAGAAGATAGAGACATATTGCAGCAGGTGGTTTTCACCCATATTGGGTTTCCACCTTATATCTTTTGTTCCTTTGTGTGACTGTCTGCTCTATTTTTCTATTCCTGGTTACTGTTATATAGTTCTAACACACAAATTAATGATCAATATCTGAAGAATGAATTAAATTATAAGTCTGTAAGTTATACGCGAGTTTCATTAACCGGAGCTGCGTATACACGCTGTTTTCACTAACTGAAGTAGCGTATACAAATCTGTGTATGAATTGAAAAGAATTGACTTAATAATACTGATTCACCCCCCCTCTCAGTATTATTTTCAACATGAAAGACTGTTGGAACAACTTGAAGGAGTTCGCAGCAAGTAGATTGGCTTGAATAAAAAGATAAAAGGGATAAGCTGAGTTTATTTAAAAAATTTGAAACTGTCCTTGACAAGGCCAAACATAAGTTAAAATGGACCTTGCCTCTGCATAGGCAAGTGAGAATTTTGTATACATAGAATTTGGTCTTAAAAAGGAGACTTAGATTAGTGAAACAATAGCTGACTAAGGCCAAGCAATATAGAAGAAAGAGGAAGAGGGAAAAGTTAGATATACTAGAAGAAGAAGAACAAAGCTAAATATTCATAATGTGGATGCCACTAAGCTCTAAATTTTGTCTTTTTGATCAAGAAGTCAACATAGGTCAGCTTCAGTGGAGTTAGCGAAAACGCAGCAAGGACATGTTGCACATTTTATATATTTCTTTATGTTGATGAGATGGTGCAATTTTTGACGGTTTGATTGTCTTGTGGGGTGTTGTCACAACACTTATATGTTTCCTCCAACACTTTATATCAAAATAAATCATCATATGCTCAACATTTTGAAGTTGTTGCGAAAGTGACAGTTTGCTGCGAAAATATGCTACATTGCCAGCTAAAGGGATAAGACGATCAGGAGGTCTGCAACCATTTTAAAGGATGTTTCAGGAGTTCACTACCATCGCAAGGATATTTTGAGACTACCCAGTTTCTCCATTTTTTCAGAGGAAGGCTACAAATGTGCAGAACTTGAGATGATGTGAAAGTTGCTATGAAACTAGGAGATTTGCAGCAGATGTTGTGTTTTTTACACTGTCTTGATTTTGCCTTGTAAGTTCGAATTTTTTGGGTTCCAAATATTGTTTAATCATGTTGTTAGGTGGAATTACTCCTTAGGATGGTATGGTTAGTGGTTTTTTATGAATATTTCTAATTTTAATGATGTATTAAGCTTAAAATTGCATTAGGTAATTAGTTCCTATTTTTCTGCAAAGTAGGTGAACAATTCGATGTATCTAGATGATTGACTAGCTTCCTTTTGAAAAATTTTCCCTTTCTAGCTGGGAATGGTATATTTTTTATATATATAATATGTAAAAAACTAAGAAGAGGGTTTTGCTAGTCAGATTGGAGAGAAAGAGACATTGGGTGCATTGTATTTTCTAAATAATTTTGGCAGTGAATGAAAGACAGAAGGTGATTTGCAAGGATTCCTGTGTCAGATCTTTATGGTGTTGTGCTTATCTCATGTTGTAAGTTTTTCTTATGTTTTTACATATCTTGGATGTATGTATTCATGCTTGGAAGAACCAGATGCTTAGCTCAAAATTCATCTAAAAGGTTCTTTGATTTAATTTTACCAAGTGATCTATGTTTAAATTCTTCTTAAAGCGACATTCATAATTTATTTGCATTTTGATACTCTTTGTGTTGTTTCCATATTTTCTTAAACTCACCCTCCTACAACGAGTTAATTCCATCACCAACACTGCCTACCTTGCTCCTGTGGAAAAACCCTTTCTCTCTTCATCTTATCATTCGACAAATAATCAATTTGACATGACTCCATGCCCAATGGATCTGTCTCCTTTCTTATCAGCAAACCTTTGAAAATCAGACCTTATTGAGTGTTATACCTAGCCTAACATGAGAGTACCTGAACATGTTGATAGAGAGAGCCCTCTCTAAAGCTAGAAGGGCTAGATTTTGGCTTACAAGTGGTTTTGTGGTTATCTCTGAATTTCTCTTCTCAGCCTAGGGAAATTACGGAGTGCTAACAGAGTCCACCATGTGGGAGATGTTGTATTGTCCGTAAAAAGGTATAAGTAATAAAAATAACAAAATTCAATTTGTTATATTGTAATTTTGTTTTTATTAATAAAAATTATGAATAACTTTTTAGATAAAAGAAAATCATAATATACATATCACATTAAATATATAAGTATTAGCTATAAGTTAAGATCATTTTTACCTTATAAATTAAAATAATGATTTTGTAACCATATTTAAATTTAATTAATAAACACATAAAAAATTTAATACTTACAATAAACTTACCATAGATATTATCAACTTGTAAATAGGCAAAATCAACAAGATTATAAGTACTTTTGAGATATATCTAAACCCTCTATCAAATTAAAATATGTAAGATATTAACTATAAATTAAGATCTCTTTTACCATATAAATTAAAATAATAAACTTAATAGTTACAATATAACAATATTTTTAACCATGGATATTCGCCCCCACTTTACCATGGGCCGATACCTTGGCTCATCAATACCACATGCCCAAAAACCATTTCTCATTTCAAAATCAAAATATTTTTTAAATATATATTTTTTAATTTTTTTTTTTTTACATTTTGGGTCAGAGAGACACTCTACAACTCAGTATGAAAGAAATGTTGTAATGTTGTATTATGTTATGTTATCTAAACATTTTGACTTGGTGAAGTTACTTAAAAATAAAAATTAAATTAAAAAATATTAAATCATTAATTATTAATATTTAAACCAGCCTAAATCCATCTTAACTTCGGGTCTATCAAGCTTTGGGAGGGATCAAATCTCTCGAGGTGCAAACCTTTCCTCAATATTTTCACTCAAAAAAGAGGTTTTCACCAAAAGAAATGTGATCCCTCTCATCGCTTGATAGATCCAAAGTTAAGATGGATCTAGGTTGGTATACTCATATACAAAATTACCCTGCAACACCTCATCTCATTAATATGAAATGACCATTACATTACAGATATGCATCAGTGTGTGATATCTTTCAGAAAATATCTCAGAGTAAGGCTCAATGAGGCTAATTCACAGTATAGGAACAATCACATAATTAAGTCTTTAGTCCAACAACATCTAGGAATAGGCTAAGAATTCCCCTAACTCATTCTCCATAATCCTTTTATAGATTTCCTTCCTTGATCACGCTCTCTTGATCTTTTCCACTTTTTCCACTTTGATCCTGTCCATTTGATCAGGTAAAATTTGACAAAATTTGGTTGCTTTGGTCCTTATCATCTTGATTCCTTCAAAACCCAGTGCATAGATCCATCTTTTGTGGTTTCTATAGGTCCCGAGATAACCACTTTCAATTCTTACTTATCGCTATCATTTTTTTGTTCTCGATTTCCGACAAGTCTGATCATTTAATTTTCTACTTGCAATAGCCATTTATACAACCATTTTTTAATCAAAATTTGTTCAAAAAATGAAGGACCCAATAGGCCTTGACCACAATCCATTGACTCGCCCTCGAGTCAATATTCTTGCTCCACATTTGGCTCTTCCTATAGTTGCACGAGTTCTTTTGGTACTTCTTCTCTCTGCTTTGCTGCTTCATTTTCTCCTTGCTCAGCTGCTTCGCCTTCAAACAAATAACCCAACTTTGGTATTGTATTTAGAAATTGTGTTTTAAAATCAATATACTCTACTGTGGAGAATTTCCAGGTGGCAAGAAGTGTAGTAACTATATCAACAAATTCAATAGTAGTATCGGCTATATGATTTCAGGATGGGCCATAAGGATGGTATGTCATTCAACATCAGCTTTGGAGTTGAGTTTCTTCAAATGGAAGAAATTATTTTGCATTGGAGGCTGAAGATCACACAATATAGATTTGGTGGCATGTAAATATTCCTCTAATTGATAAATTTGCTTCTCCAGCACTTCAACCTAACTAAGGAGATCTTGTTGTTGTTGGAGATCTGTGGTAGCAAGTGCTTGGTCAAACAACTATTGAGTTTGATTCCATAACTGGTACAAAGGTTGGTTCTTCTTAGCAAGGAGACTAAACCAATCCTACACCTGTCGAAATATTTCCTGAGAATCATTCATGGTCTATTCAAGATTCTTGTGGATTGAAGAGCCCTATGAAATTTGTTGGGTGAAATTTTCAACTAGATTAGGGAGTGATTTTCATAAGTTGATAACATTACTTCAAATTATCTATAGGTGGAGACTAGCTCCTTACAAGAAATATCAACAAAGTTGTAATATTTAGTAGTTTAACACATAGAGAAGTCCTTTGGGGCATTGGGCATAAATTCGACATTGGTTTTCCACATCTACTAGAACTTGGAACTAATATCATAAAAAGGTAATGGCCTCATCTTAAATGTATCAAGTTTGGTAGTCTTGGCGAAGGTATGTATGACCATGACTATAAACGCCCCCTCCCACATTTACCCACTTTTACAAGCTCTCTAGGGTAAATGTGAGGTGAGTGCTACTATGACATGAACCGAACTCCAAGTTCCAGTGATGGAAGTGGGGCCTACGACCGACAACCTACATACCTCCCTGAGGGAATATAGACCACTCAAGTGCTTACCAACCACCCCTGGTGATAAATCCCTAAGCTGGAACTATTTTCTCAAGAAAAAATCCCCAGTCGCACACATAACAATGCATTTGTGTGATTATGATGCTCCAACCGCACTCATGAACTTATCTACATTCAGTTATGGCCAAAAATACCCAATTTAGTGTCAGTGGTCCCAAAATTTGAACCATTTTTCCAGGCTAGAATCCATACCACTGCCCATAACTTCTTTTAACTTTCTAGAAACATAACTTACATGACAATAATGCCAAACATTCAAACTCACTTCCTAGTACACATTAGACATTTCATCAAACATATGGTAAACATATGAGTTACAGTTCATGAATGCATATTTGATCTTAAATATCTGAACTTCATCTAAGAATCACCAAGAAGGTCTAATTCCCTCTCAAGTAGCTGCAACAATACTTGTTAGCCCATGCATTCACCAACCATTCAAATACTTATCAAACCATGAACAAGAGCCATAATTAGAATACATCATAGAACCATGCGTATAACTAGCATATAACCATAATATTAACCATGAAAAATCAGCCATAATATCCACATAATAACAAGTACAATTCTCATAGATCACAAAAGGAAAATAACTCTTATTAACATATGTAAAATCCAACAAAGTCAGGGACTTCCAAGTATTTCCCACCTATAGATTGCACCGAACCAAATCTTTCTTTTAGCCAATCAACTCTGCACCATATCCCAATCATGAATGTGGTATCTCATGGGATAAACCAACACATAATCAATTAGGGACTCCAGAGATTAAAACACCTCCACCCTAAAACTCTCGTTATCTCACCTAAACTGGTCTCGAGATCACAAAACCAAACCAAGCTTGGATGCATCAGAATTTCTTCACCATACCTTGAGGAGTTTTCCTGTCTCCACCCACCTATCAAGGGCTTCCTAGAGAAAACCATCTCCACCCCAAACCCTTGGAAATTTTCCTGAGACCATCTCACCCGATTCCACAACCTTCCAACAATCTAAAGTTCAACCAAGAATGATTCTCATCACACAATGGCTATCCAGGAAATGGCAAGGCAAGGCTGAAACCAATTTAAAACTAGGAAAACCTATGTCAATGACATTAAATGAACCAAGTAAACAAATGCATGTACCATGCATTCATACTTCAGCTAGGAAATCACACATGCAACCTATTACCTGCAAATCCTCCTTCTGAAATTGTTGATCCAACCTTCTCCTTGCTTTCCTTTTCCTTTCCTTTCTTGTCTTTCTCTAAATCCAATTGTAGAATTATGATGTAGAATTGCAAATTCTCAAGAAAATTTAATCTAAATAAAGCAAAACACAATTCTATTGTACTGATATGCGGAATTTAATTCACAATTTAGAACAACAATCGCAAAAATAAAATAATAAATAACATACATGCACAATATTTTTATAGGGGAAAGAAAATGTTAAAACCCCCATAAGATTGCTTGCATTAATCAAATGAATAGAGATGTATTACAATTTCTTGCTTTCTTTGAGCACAACCTGTAAGTGAATAACCTATCCCCCTGCTCAATGAGAACCTCTGACTCAGACTTAGTCAATTTATGCCTCTTCTTGAGCCCCTATTTCCTTGCACAATTATTGAGGAATTAAGTCCCTATTATTTAGGAAATTTCCTCCAATTGATTACGCAATTCCCAAGGTTGATCTTCTAGTTGCATGCAACACGTGTACACTCAAGAATAGTCTACAACTAATGTTACACTACCTTGGAATCTCCACCACAGCTGGGGAACTCAAATTCTCTGCAGACACTAGCTATTTTAGGTTGATTGATCAGTTAATTGGATGTTCATTGAGTTATATTGTTGTCCCACTACATAACTGACCTTCCATTATTTCTATCAATAGTTTGAACTAGTTTAACTGAACACAACTGGATATAAATGAATTGGATTACTAAAATTTAGTAATCACACATGCTTAACTGAACTCCAAGCCCTCTAACTCGAATTTACTTAGCTAACTGAGTGAAACAAGAAATGTCACACAAGTTAACTATATCTAAGTTGTCTACTGATGTGGAAATTCGAATTTCTCAATTTTGACCAAGAAAAAATTAAATTGAGACTTTCTTGCTACACTTCTCAACACTCCCTCTCAGCAAGAAATGAATTATCAACCACCCTTATCCTACAACTGTGGAACTTGAACTTCCCCCTTGACAAGTCCTTTGTCAAAATGTCAGCATCTTGTTCCTCTTTCAGAATGTATTGTAGCAACATTATCCGCCTCTGCACACAGTCCTGTAAATGATGATACCATATATCTATATGCTTGGATCGATCATGAAATACGAGATTCTTAGAGAGCTTAATGCAACTTTGATTATCACAATAGATCACCATTGGATCTATCATCTAACCAAACAATCCCACAAGTATCTTTTTCATCCAAGTCGCCTCACATGTTGCTTCACTTACAGACATGTATTCTGCTTTTGTCGAGTTGAGTGCCACATATCTTAGCTTCCTGTTGTACCAGGAAACCACTGCAGACCCAACATTAAAAATTCCACTTGATGTACTCTTTCCATCGAATGGATTCACTGCCCAAACTACATCTGTGAAGCCATGCTACTTCACTACCTCTGTCCATTTGTACCATAATCCATATTGGGTAGTGCCTCTGAGATACCATAAGACATGTTTCATTGCCTTCGAATACAATTTGGTCAACCTAACCATATCTTGGCTTAGTTGGTTAACTGCATCGTACATATCTGGTCGTGTTTTCACAAGATACATCAGTGAACCCACTAACTTCCAGTAAATGGTGGCATCAACCTCTTCACCTAAAGTGGCAGTCTCCTTCCTCTAGTTGGTCGCTAGAGGTGTCTCCATGATCTTACAAATCTCCATGTGTAATCTCTATAGTATCTCATTTTCATACTTTCCTTGAGACACAAACAATTCCCCATATCCTTGCCATACTACCAACCTGAGGAAGTAGTGCATGAGACACTTTTCCTTCATTTCAAATTCCCTTGTAAGGTCCTCCTTGCAAGAGTTGATCAGTTTCTCATCAACAGTTAATATTAAATCATCAACATGTAAAATAATGATAAGAAATTTACCTTTTATCAAAATATGATAGAGGTTCACATCCTCTTCACCTTTGGTGAATCTCAAACCATTGAGATAACTGTTGATCCTGGTGTACCAAGAACGGGAAGCTTGTTTGAGACCGTACAATGCTCGCTTGAGTCTACACACATGAGACTCTCGATAAAATGTATCAAAACCTTATAGTTTCTCTATGTACACCTCCTCCTCAATAACCCCACTGAAGAATGTTGTTTTTAAATCCATCTGGTGGATCTTCCACTCCATTTGTGCAGCTCGTGCAAGAATTGATCTAATGGATAAATACTTTGCAATGGGATCAAAGGTTTCCTCATAGTCATTTCCCTCAACTTGAGAGAATCGTTTAGCCACAAATTTGGCGTTATACTTCTCTATTCTTTCTTCTTTTGCATGCTTAACCTTGAAGATCCATCTCGAACCCACAATTGATTTATCTGTCAGCCTTGGGACCACGTCCTAAACAATGTTCTTCATGATGGATTCATATTATTCCACCATTACATCAACCTAAACAAGTTTCTCTACTGCTTCCTCAAAAGGATGGCTTAGTCTCTACGAGATCAGTCATTAGAGCAATGTAGCCATTTTACATCTCAGATGACCTCCTTTGCCTACTGTTGTCCTATTCAACAATCCCCCCATTTATTGGTTTAATAGCTAATATTATCTTAATAAATGAGGACCCTTGATAAAAAAACCCTCCAAGAAAATTTAGCACTTAGGCACTTTCTCTTACAACTTTTAAAGAATAAAACAAGATATCAAGTCAAAACCCTTTGAAAACTAGAAATTCTCGCCTTTTCGCATACCGCTAGACCAAGTGTGTTAAAATCCTTATTAACAAACAAAACCCATGAATTGCGATCAAAAGGATCACCGCACTTAACTTAGATATCATTGGACTTTTTATTCAAAAGCTAAGACCTAAGGCATTTCATATAAAATAAAGTCCTTATCGCAATCGCATATCGGCATTTACAAAGGATGCAAACCTGCAAAGCATGTTGAAACATGCGAGATGTGATATTGCGATGGAACAAGTCAACCTTATCGCATCGCATTAGAATACTTAAAAGTCTAAATCTTATGAACTGCGCGATCTTGCGAAATGCGATAAAAGCCCAGACCCGATAGAAGCTAATGTCATAAATTGTAATTAAGTCTGCCACGTAGTGAAAAGCACTATATAAAGAATTACTCCATTAGACAAACTACACTCTAAATGACAAAGGATGTATCACTTATCTCGCATCCCACAGAATCCTAATGAACTTCAAGAAAGCGCACAATCAAATATGCGATAATGCGATTTGCAATATTGCATCGCAATCGCAAAATCAACATTCTCGCAGCTTAAGCCCACAACCTTAAAAGTTTTCCTTCCCGCTTTTGCAATGTGGTACATTAATGAGTAATAAAGGTAGTGATAAGGAACCATTGGTGGCTATTTAATATAGGTTAACGACATTTATGTTAAAAAGAAGCTCGACATGATATGATATATTTTCATCTACGTTTGAATAAAACTCCTTTCTTGTCACCTTTTCAGGTTATATGTATCATTCGTTCTCATTATCATTATTTCTTGTGTTTATCCAATAGCTTCCGCTTTGCTCCATTTCAGGAAAAATCTGCAGGGAGCATTGTTAGAAACAATGGGGAAGAAGGGAAAGGCAGTTGCATCCGAGAAATCAGAAATGATCCCTCTTTTCTCTAATACTACGTGCAACAAGGAAGGAGGAACTTCAACATGGGATGCCATGTACAACTTTCTAGACGAAGAAAACCCAAGGCCACTAGTAACAAAGGCCACGAAATATGCTCAGGATTCCTTTGATGCATCCTATTTCAAAACAACATGTTCGTTCCTGCACGGCATAGTTGTGAGGCTAAAGATAATCCCATACATGGATATGGTCAAATGGATAATTGACGAGGTGGACATCATAGACAGAACCTTCAAGAATCATAGATAAGAGGTCATGGGGTCTTTTTCAGAAGACATCCTACGACGAATGTACCAGTTACCAAAGCTGCAAAAGCTCTACAACAAACAGTTCCTTGAGCAATTTGCCAAGGAAAATGAGGACCCAGAAGATGTCACGTAGACCTAGAAATCAAATGAATGCAAGCTCAAATGGGATAAAACTGGTATGTACTCTACAACATCCATTTCTCCCCCTCATAGTTTCACAACAATAATGATATGTAAGTTGTTCTGTAAACCCGATAGCGCCAAGTTTTCCATGGAATGGCTCCCATCAGTAGATGCAAAAGTAAATGCAGCAATAATGAATTGGGCTCAAATTATATTAGACAATTTGGCTAAGGCCATTATAGAATACAGAAGGAAAAGAAGTTCTTCTCTAAGAATATTTCCCCCCTTTTTCATTAGTGCTTTTGTAATGGATGCAATCTGTTTTAGTTCTACACAAATAAAGAGTCCGAAAAGGACACAACTAGAACTACAGAGGAAATGACCAAGAAAACCTCAGCGAAGAAACAATATGAGATTGCCTCTACATCCACTCAGTCAAGTAAAACCCCAATTATTGATTTGGAACAAGAATGGGAACATTTCAACAAAAAGCTTCACACAAATTCAAACCCTGAGCAAACATTTGAGAAACAGACTCCTAAGCAAACCCAACACAAGTCAAATCCAGAAATGACAGGGGAAGGAGCTACAAGCACTTAGGACATTGAGATCATTCCTGCTACTCCTACTTCAGAAATTGTTTTGAGAATTGAGGAAATACCTCCACTAGATGTATTTTATAGTCCTACCCACAAAGTTGTAGTCAAGAGACAAAGGAAGAAAAGAAAGCTAGACATTGTAGTTGTTACAACTCGTCCATCGACCCATATGAGAATCTCACAAAATTGTCGCAATTATTAGGAGCCTATGCCACAACAACTATTGACAAAGCGACATAGGTCCAAATGATTCTCAAAGAAAAGGAACAAATAATTCTACTGCTAGAACAACAATTAACTCAAGAAAAATCCAATCAGTGAGCAGAATTACAGGTAGCCCAACTCCAAAAGGAATTCGAATAGATGAGAATACAACATCAAGCCAGCCTAGCAGAAAGAGATGCGTGGATACAAGCTATGATAGATAAGTTTAAGGATAATCTGCAAATCGACGAATTCATCAAGGAAGCACTAGGCCTTAATTCCCTACTAATGTAGCAGAAGGAAGTACTTCGCGAGAAAATCTCGCAGTTAAGTCCTTATTGTGATACCAGTGATAATTTAACGAACCAGGTTATTGGCATGAGACTTGAGTATGATGAAATAGATAAAAGGATTTCTGACTTTATCACCTGGCAAGAATCAGAGGATGGGAGAAAGGCTGACCTACCAAAGATGGAGGAATCTCATAAAGACATTCTGTTCACGGATTGGGATTCTCGGTTGAAACAAGCAGAGAGGGAAACAACTATAGCAACGACAACAGCAAACAACACAATAGAAGTCATCAATGAAAATATTTGAGGTGCTAATCTTGTTACGGAATGTATACCAAGAATTCTTTTGAATTTCAAACAGTTAGAGTAACAGTGGAGACAGGCAGTGCGGGAAAAGGAGGAGGCAATCAAATAGATAAACAGGCTAAAATGGGAAGCATACTAGTAGTTTTTAGTGAAACCACATAGCCAGTGGATGACTTTGAGGTGTTTAACAACTTCTACACAGAAGATCGTGTCAGCACTAATAGTTGCCATATTTGTTAGGCAGTTAAAATCTACAATCAGCCAACTGCCTCAGCTCAAGCCCATGACTGATATTTGCGACTTTAGAGATCAATTTCAAAGGAGTTAGTCATTTAATTTAGTTTTTACTTTAGTTTTTCTTTTAGTTTTATTTTGGCATATTCTGAGGAAGGTTGTTTGAAACATCCTCAACTATTTTTGTAATAATCTATTTTAAGACATATAGTTTAGTATTTAAACCCCTATCATGCATTTAGAGAGGGGTCCAATTTTTTTTATCAAAAACACTTTTCAAAACATTGCACTTCTATACTTTTGAGGAGGTTTTGCTGAAGTGAATGGAACGAGATATATTTTCTTTTAAATATCTAGCATGGTCTACTGAAATGCACTTTTGTGCTCTTGGAATGTGTTGGATTGATTGAAATTGGGTCAAGATTGCTGAATCACATGAGCAATACTTGTCATATATGGTACTTTTATCTTATGATCATGTTTTATTTATGTATTAAGAAATACTTCTTCTTTCAATTGTTGTATGTATGAAAGTCTGAATTTTAGTTTAGCATTACTGCACTTTTGTATGATGTTAGCTTTGATTCTGTTCTGAATACACGAACGATTTTATATGCGATATATTTTTCTCAATCATTGTCTAACTATTTATCCAAAACGATTACTGTCAAAATATTTAATTTCTTGTTGCAGTTGAATGATCTTTATTGCCAATTGTTGTAAGACATCATTATAGATCGCATATTGTATTTAATTCCCAGGTATATTTATAGTTAAATAGTGTTAAATTAGGGTATATATACATGTGTTTAGTAGTTAGATTATATTACACTTAGCTCAATCATTTTTCCTGTTACATCATATATCACCCCACCAACATTATCAAACTCTTTTCTAGGAAACTGGTCCCATTATCCCCAATCGGAGCCACTACACAAAATGGAAAAGGAGCTGCTTTCAAGGTCTGGATCGAGTGGTTTTCCCCCATGTTGTCGCAATTATTTTTGAGGCTTCAACACCTACGCAAATTTGAAGGAGCTCCCACATTCTCCCTTGCATCCTACACCAATATATCAGCTTCCATGCTTCTTTTCCCCCCTTCTTTGGATGGTTCTACTTGAGTGGATGTATCCACTCTCTACTCCTCTATTTGTGGTCAATCCAGAACTTCTTGAGGCTCCTTATCTGGAGATAAAAGTTCCTCTTCTGGTCACAATATCCTGTGCGAGAGGTCACTGACATCGTGACTCTGCACTTTATCTTCCTTATTGCTTAATATAGCCAATCTTCCACATCCAACTTGTACAAGTTCTTCACCTAAACCCTGATTTGCTTCACCTGTCTATTGGATATGTGTCTTAGGAATAATTTCCCTTTGTTTAAGATCCCACCATAACCACAGTCTTCGAAAACTATTACAGAGATGAGATTCTTCTTTGGGCCTGGAACAAACATGACATTTTTGAGGTGAAGAGGGGATCCTGACTCCCTTTGAAAGGTTATTGTACCAATCCCGCTAGCATTGTATATTTTGTCATCCCCCAACTCAATATTCATCTAGATATGGTTCTCCTCTAGGTAACTGAAAAACTCTCTACACCCTGTCATGTGGAACAAGGCACCAGAATCTAAGTACCACACACTCCCCATCATAGTGTTGGCCATGCATGTGATAAGGGTGAAGTCTAGCTCAAATTGTGAAGCCAATGCCTCACCTGTTGCTCCTCCTAAGTTCTTCTTACTAGACTTTTTGTGTGGACACTTTCTATCATAGTGCCTAAATTCATGACAATTGAAGCATTTAATTTTGGGCAGGTCTTTCTTCTTGTCCCCTCTGTTGGATTCTAGTTTGGTTTTATTTGAGACTTCTTCCCTTTTCCCTTCTTTCCCTTTCCAACCAATGAAAAAATTTCTCCATTCTCTGCTTTGGATGAATTTCCATCCCAATTATTGCTCCTGAACTCTCCTTGTACCAAGTCGGACCACAACCTTTCCAACTTTGGTAAATTTTCTCTTCAAATTTATGAGTCCCAGTAGCTATGCCAAAATTTTGGAAGGCCTAAAAGAGCTAGGATCACCAAGTCCTCTTCTGCAACAGCCCCAACAACCCCTCTAAGCTTGTCCCAAACTTGTGTAAATTTGGTGAGATATTGTGTAATAATATCATTCTTCTTTTAATTTTTCAAAGTTTGTCTTTGAGGGGAAATTTTCTATGATCACTGATATTCTCAAACAACTCTATCAATGCCCTCCACATTGTGAAAGAAGTTTCTTTTCCATGGATATTTGAGACAATGTGGTCTCGCACTCCCTCCCATACTATTCTCCTCACCTTGGCTACATCTTTCTTCCATTGGATTAGGTTTTGTGCATTATATGCATGTGGTGTTGCAATTTCTGTCTTGACATATTCTAGCAATCCATTGTCATCTAGCACTTCCTCCATGCAATCCTTCCACATAATGAAATTTTAGCTACCTTCCAAGGCATACTCTAATATCAGCCCATTGAAGGTCATCTTTCCAACTTTGAAGAAATCCTACGACATTGAGGCTACAAATTCGAACCTCTTGAGGAGTAAATTAAATTCTTGCTCTAATGTGAATCATGCTCTAATACCATGTAGAATTATGATGTAGAATTGCAACTGCTCAAGAAATTTTAATCTAAATCAAAAGAAACAATTCTACTCTATTGATCTGTGAAATTTAACTCACAATTTAGAACAACAATCACACACATGCAATAAGAAATAACATACCTGTATAATATTTTTCTAGGGGAAAGCAACTACTAAAAGCCCCTTAATCCTTCTTTCATTAATTAGATGAATAGAGATGTATTACAATTTCTTTCTCGCTCTGAGCACAACTCGCAAGTGAATAACCTATCTCTCTCGTCAATGAGAAGATCTAATCTATACTTAGTCAAATTTTTCCTCTCCTTGAGCCCCTATTTCATTGCACAATTCCTGAGGAATTAGGGCCCTATTATTTAGGAATTTTCCTCCCATTGATTGTGTAATTCCCATGGTTTATCAATTGGTTGCAACACTTGTACACTCAAGAATATTCTACAACTTATGTTACACAACTTTGGAATCTCCACCACAGCCGGGGAACTCGAATTATCTGCATGCACTAGCTATTTTAGGTTGATTGATCAGTTAACTAGATGATCACTAATTTACACTACTGTCCCATTGCACAACTAACCTCTCTAAGTCAAATTTATTGAGCTAACTGAGTGACACAAGCCATGTCACACAAGTTAACTACATCCAAGTTGTTTGCTGATGTGGAAATTCAATTTTTCTTAATTTTTACGAAGGCAAAATCAAATTGAGACTTGCTTGTTGCACTTCTCAACACCAAGTGAATGCTAAAATGCTCCAAGAATGTTCTAAGTTTGCAAGAGTGAATGAGAGAGAGAATGAAAGGTGAGAGCCAAAATTGAGCTGAAAAAAGTTGTGAACTGATCTAATAATGATTTTTTATTATTGATGGATCCTCTTTTCTTCATTTTCCTTCTAATTTCCTTACCATTCAAATATGTGTCTCTTCACCTCCCTTTTCTCCTATTTTCCTTTATTTTTATAATTAAATTCCAATTATTGTCTTTTTTCCTTTGTCAATGCCTTTTCCAATTTCCATATCCATTATTAAACTGAAAGTGATGCCCACTACGATGTTTCCCCTCCATTTAACTTGGAATACATGCCCATGACCATGATCTTATTTTTCCTTTATTATATTTTATTAAAAACCCCTCCCCCTTAGGGGAACACCGTCCTCGGTGTTATATGACTCCTATGACCAAAAACTTGTTGAAAAACAAAACATACTACCTATGGAGCTTTATAACATAGCTTGATAGAATATTTACAATGACATCCTGCTGAAAAACAAAACAAACATACCGCTTCATAGAGCTTTATATCACAACTCATTGCGGTATTTACAACTATATATATGTGTGTGTGTGTGTGTGTGTGTGTGTGTGTGTGTATATATCAAAAACTTGTTTGCTTGAACCAACAAATAATGAAGGATACAAAGCTCGCATCTGATCAATCATCTCCCATGTAGCTTCATCGAGCCCAAAGTGTGCACTTTAACTTGCTCTATTGCTCGGTTCTGGAGCATGATTTATTTCCACTACAATATGCATTATGGTTCTGCCAAGAATTTTCCCTCTCGTTCCACCTGCAATACATACCAATTAATCACATAATCAACATCCTGCACATATCTCTTAAGAAATGAAACATGGAAAACATCATGGAATTTCATTGTTGGATGTAGTGCAAGTCTATAGGCCACTGGTCCAATCCTCTCAAGGATGTCAAAAGGCCCACAATACCAAGGTGCTAACTTGGCACATGATCCAATCCTCAAGGAGATCCTCTTGGGCTTTATGTGCAAGTATGCATGATCTCCAACCTAAAACTCCTTGAATGATATGTGTTGATCTGCATAACTCTTCTGCCAGTCATGTGTTGCCTTTAAATTCCTCTTAATAACATGCATTTCATATTCCATCTCTGCCAACATATTCGGTCCAATCAACACCCTGTTCACTCGATCACTCAGCTAATAGAAGTATTACAACTCCACCCATAAAGAGACTCAAATGGACTCATCTTCAAGGACTCCTGCTACCCATTGTTATATGAAAACTCTACCAGTGGAAGATACTCCTACCACTTCCTCTGTTGATGCATAACATACATCCTCAACATGTCCTCAAGAATCTTGTTAACCCTCTCTATCTATCCATATGTCTATGGATGATAATCTGTACTGAAAGATAACTCTGTCCCTAAAAATGCAAACAACTCCTTCTAAAACTTGGATGTGAACTTGGCATATATTTTTCATATGATCTTCTTGGTAGCACCATGCAACATCACTATTGTTGGGCCACTAATTTTTCATTATTATTATTATCACTTTTTAACATCTATTTCATCCATTTCTACCATTATTTGTCTTTCATATAATTCCATTTTATAGTTATTTATGCTCTTGTGAGTGAATAATACTTGTTCTCCTTTATTTTTAATAAATTGATGATTATTATGCATGATTTTGCAAATGATGGTTCATTAATGAATTTGTTATAACATCACTCACTATTTTAGCCTCCAAGACCTTTTCCATATTGCAAAATTGATTTCCAACTCAGAAATTCACTACGATAAGAAGTGACGGTTTTGCATTGGACGTTTCAGACAAATGAAGGTGAATATTAAAAATCTAAGACATGGGTTTTGTGTATAACGGATCAAATCAGTGTTGATTGAGCCGTTTTCCCAAATTTGGCTTGCATTGAGAGAAATGCAAGGTTCTTCGAAAATGATTTTCTCAGATTTGCTGTTGTGGTCGTTTTCCAAATTCTTCCAAGTGCAATACTAGATTCGACTTATTCCTGCTGAATGATGGTGGGAAGATCTTTCAGATCTGATCCTTTTTATTGAGATTAGCTAATCAATCCAAAATTGTAATGGAAATCATTTTATAATCAACTTTGTTGTACATTCCCTTTTCTCTTTGTGTATTTAAATGAAAGCAAAGATGAAAGAAAGAGGGGATAATTAGGAGATAGGAGATGGACAATTATTAGATATGATGTAGGAGAAAAGATAAGAGATGAGAGATGGGAGATGAATAATTGTTGAATTTTAGGAAAAGCTAATAGCTGCATTATGTTGTAATCATTTCTCTCATATATTTTAATGAAGGGAGGTATCATGTGTTGCTTGTAATCTGATCTGAATTACTTCTCAAAGTAGAACTGAGTCTTGGGAAGCTAGGC
Organism: Pinus tabuliformis; assembly: GCA_031772625.1. Classification (NCBI taxonomy): domain Eukaryota; kingdom Viridiplantae; phylum Streptophyta; class Pinopsida; order Pinales; family Pinaceae; genus Pinus; species Pinus tabuliformis. The sequence continues at coordinate 280,473,683 of CM062806.1, read as the reverse complement.
CCACTACCTTGGATGAGGTGTTTCCTTGAACATGTAAATTAGTGTAGTTATGTGTTTGTTTGTTTTAATTTCAATTATCATTACTTAAAGTAGATTACCTTTCTTTTAACTAATTTGTTGTTTGCTGAATTTTCCAAATTTGTTATTTCATCCAATTTCTAGATTTCATCTAATTTACTGCTCTAGATTAGCATTTGAATTATGTTGGGTGCAATAGATTAAATTTCCAATTCATCAATGTTTGGGATAACTTAGCAATGATTCAAGTTGTGTGACTAGCATAATTGTTTTTCCTATCATTTACTTTCTTCTTTTTAATTTTAGTTTTATTATTCAAGTCTTACATTTTATTTCTTTTTGAATGAGCTTGATAGTATAGAACACAATCATATAGAACCAGTGTTAGCTATTGGTATTTGTTATGCATATATTTTGTTGATTGCCTTGAAATAAAAAGACACTCCTCGAGTTGATAATTAATGTTCAAGTGATTAGTTGTGTTTTTATTAAGCAATTAATTTTCCCCAACATTTTGGCATCGTTATCAGGGAGGCAGTCAAATTTCACTACCACACTAATATATGGTTGTAGATGCATACCTGACTTCGTGAGAGTTGGATATTGAAGATGGAAGGTAAGAACCTACGCACGCATCCTATGGAATTAGTGATGGATCTACCCTCTGTAGTCAGTCTTAGGTCATATAGCATGCACTAATAGAAGTAGGAATTTTAGAGGTATAATTTTGAAAAGAAAAAAAGTCTCATGATTCCACTCAAGTGGTGATGTAAGCACCACACGTTTAACTAACCAATTGATAGGAACATTTGAAGGAGGATCCCCAAAGAAACACAAGAAGAAGATATTCTATTATGGTAAGAAATGGCTCACATTGCTACTTTTGAATTCCCTATCAAAGATCTAGGAGGAGTGACACAAATGCACATAATTCCCCCATCTTCTCTACCAAATTTTCATGGTTTGGCAAACAAAGACCCAGATACATTCTTATTTGAGTTCGAAGTAATTTGTAGAGGATATTATTATTGTATTAATGATCAAAGGTTGAAAGTGTTTCCTCTTACTCTAAAAGGAGGAGCTCTGCGATGGTTCATGAGCCTTGGTGGGAACTGCATCCAAACATGGGATGACATGAAGAATGTATTCTTGAAAAGGTATCAAGACTATTGCAAGGCCATTGAAGATATTTTCAGTATGATACAAGGGGAAGATGAAATCTTGGAGGACTATGTGGAGCGATTTCGATACAACTTTCAAAAATCAAAGCATAAGTATTTGGAAAAGAGATCTTAAAAACACTCCTTCTTAAAGGAATCAAAGATGAATTTTTAGAACTCTTAAATCTAATGGGAAAAGGTGATATTTTTCATTTATCATATGATGTTGTTTGTGAAATATGCATAAGGTATTCAAGAGGAATCTCCAGGGTTCGTAAGAATTCTATAGAACTTTCTTCATTCTTTTCCAAATCTGCTACAAGAACAGGAGACATAAGAGTTGAAATCAATGTTTTATTTGAAAATTTTAAATATGATTTTATTAGCTCTCTAAATTCACAATTGCATGTTTTGTAGGTTAAGAAAAATCAGGAAAAATTTGATGAAGTGTTTTACCCTCATTACCGAAAGGAGCATCCCACAGATAGTCACTCTTCCTTCTCTAGGATGGAAGCATCATATCAAATAGATGGAGAAGCTGCTACAATTTCACAACCATGGAAATCGTGACCTATATGTATGGTTCAAAACACTTCCTCTCCATTTTCTTACTTGCATAATCCATTATGGAATACGCCTATGTTAGGGCAACCATACCAATCTCAGTATAACCCCCACCAATATTGTCCACAAATTTGGCATGGCTTATCATATGATTACATCACTACTTTCCATCATCTTGTAGTACAAACAAATCATTCATATTCTTCACTAGCTCTTCCACAACATCTTGGTTGCCTATCAAAATCATCCACACAACCCAATCAACTACATCATCAAAATTATCCATGTCCTACACAATTTCTTGCTCAACACATTCCACGCCCTCACAATAATAAACCAATACAACATGCTTACAGTGTTGAACTGCAAAATTTACCTACCCTTCCCACCCATTCTATCTCACATGCACCATTGCAAAAAACTTATATTGAGATTAGGAATGTTTCAAATCCAAAAATTGTAGAAATTATGGAAGAAAATGAGGTTTCTTCTAGTCTGCATCAACAAGTCGTCGAGATCAATAAGACATTAGAAACTCGCGAACTTCAAGAAATGAAAACTATGGGAAATCAAGAAAGTAAAGGATATATTGAAGATTGGTTTCACTCCATTTGTTTGCAGCATCACTCCATACTTCAATAATTTCTAACACTATCTTTTCAAGGGAAGTTGGCTTCTCATACCCAACTATTTATTAACATGCATTTTTCAAATTTGGGTATGTACGTACTTGGGGCCTTATTTCAAAAATGGATCCACTCGAAGTACTCTTATACATAAGCATATTTATTTTTCAAAGCAGAGTAGGTTAGTGTAGAAAATAAAATAAATAAGGACATAAATAAATACATTTTTTTTAATGTAAGAATAGTTGTTTTGTGGCAACACGTTGTGGAAATCAACATCGGTGATAAATGTTTTAATTTATTTGTGTATATATATGTCTTATATAAAAAATAACAGTTCTACAAACACTCATATTCATTTTTGTCACCAATTTGGAAAAATTGCTTGAATATCATATTTTTTGGCTTGCGGGCTTGATGAAATTTCTAAAAACACAGTCGGGACAGTCATGTTTTGAGGGGCCAAAAGGGAATATTTTTAAAACATGTTTCTATCCTAAGTATCCCTTGATATATAATTTCCGAGGCAATTTGAATCACTCCATTTGGAATTTAAACGAAAACGTTATAACCAAAACATTAACAGAGTGTCTAGTAGGCAGCTCAGGAACAAAGTTGGGACAATCAGTTTTTGGAGGCCTAAATGACTATATTTTTAAAACATGTTTCTATGGTATATTCCCCTATGAATATAGTTTACAAGGCAATTTGAATCACTCAATTTTTATATCGTATGAGAAAGTTATGACCAAAATATATTCTATCTATCGTAAATCTGCACTTTTAAAACTCTGTTTTTCGAGTTGTTCACTTTCGTATTTGACCCATCAATTGTTCTTGTCTTCAAAACATGTTTCTATTTGAGACAAATAAATGAATATACTTTAATCTCCCATTTGAATCATTTGAATCCATCATCAAATGAAGAAATTATGCTTAAAATATCAACGGTTGGTGTAAGTTGGGAAATCGAAAATGACTCTCTTATGCAGGTTGTTCTAAGTAAAATTGACATATCATATCATAACATAGATATCATTTGGCTTTAGAATCACTCAAATTGAACGAAAAACAAAGGTGTTATCTTTAAAACACGTTGGTTAGTATGGTCGACCACTGCTCTCCCGTAGGTGACAAATAAATTTTTCTTTGTTTATCTTTCTGTGGATTTGTTTTACAAAGTAACTAATTTTTATTTTTTGCATATGTCTTGGATTATGAGAGCCCGATCACCTCTATTCTTCCACGATTTCATGTTTTATTACAAGTAGACACTCATTTTTTTGCAGGTTCCAGGAGAATAAAAGAGGTCAATTTATGAACAAGTGATTCTTGAAAGAAATGTTAATGAAACAAGGGCATTTCATCCAATTCATTACCTAATGGATTCATAACAGAATAAATGGAGAATTGATTTCCATTTGAAGATTCATGTCACTGCTGCCAAAGCATTTTTCCAAGAGATCATTTTGTTTTCCATTGACAGATCGTTGTTCTGGGAAATAGATTAATGTTCCCTTAGGAAACAAAATCATAGCTGTTCTAACTTAATTAATTAATTAATTTATTATTTTTAAATAAAGTGTTGTTTCTTTTCTGATTTCTCTTATGTTTTTGTGTTTCAAGTGTTGCTTCCTTCAAAGTTGTAGTTGTCATTCCGTTGGCGAATGCGCAATTGTTGTTTTGTCAAATGAACAGTTGATGTTCTATACAATGAACATTTTTTGTTCTATCAAATGAACAATTGTTGTTTCATTCAAAGAATGGTTGTTGTTCTCTTAAACGAATGGTTTTTGTTCCGTTAAACAAACAACTATTGTTACGTTCAAAGAATGGTTGTTGTTATGTTAAACACACATTTGTTGTTACATTCAAAAATCGGTTGTTGTTCTATTAAAAGAATGGTTGTTGTTCTACTAAACACACATTTGTTGTTCCATTAAACGAATAGTTGTTGTTCCATTCAAAAATCGGTTGTCGTTCCACTAAACGAATAGTTGTTGTTCCGTTCAAAAATCAGTTGTTGTTCTATTAAATGAACGGTTGTTGTTCCGTTCCCTATTGCACATTTGTTGTCCCTTCCTCGACTACGTAGTTGCTATTATTTTCCAAACCGCACAGCTGCCGTCCCATTTTCGATTGCACAGCTGTTGTCCTGTCTTAACTTCACAACTGTTGTTCTATTCTCGATTGCATGATTGATGTTATGTTTTTTTAAATTCACAGTCATTGTTCCGTTTCTGACTGAATAACTATTGTTCGTTGTGCGATATAATAGCATGATCATTTATTTCAGCTGTTGTTTTTATTTGCAAAAGCACTGGTATCTTCGATAAATTGCTTTTCGTTCTGTCTATGAAGTCATGCTTTTGACTGGAAATTTGCATCGAATAAGAAAAAACATTCATATTAATTACATTATGATTTTATTTAACCTTTTTTTGATTATATTTATTTTAAATTTGACATGGTTCATCTGTTAAATGACTTGTTGTGTGACTTTTTTTTTTGATATACTATCACTTGATTCACCACCTATCTCAACATCATTCTGGTTTTCCCTTTTACACTTTCAAATGGCGGTTCCCTCCGACACAATGAAAGGAACTAAGGCATATCTTTTGTGGCATTATTTTTACTTCTTACACCATCCCTGACTCTTAATGAGTTAGTGACCCTCCCTCAACTTATAATGTAAAATTGGAAATAAGATAAATATTTCTCAAAGAGGATAGGAGGTCTCATTACGAGCCGACCTACCATGATCATAAGGACTTAACACAAGTGACATTCCCATTCTGGTTACCATGGCAGGGTAATGTCCTTTCAGACATTATATATGTCTAAGTACAGGAGATCTCATCAAGAGCCAACCTGTTCACTTTGTTCTGCCTTGGTGAATGTCATTGTGGTTATCTGATTACCATGCTAGCACAGTGGTCTCTTTTGCATAAATATCTAAATAATAATAATAATAATAAAATCATAAGTTGAGGATACTGGCTCATTTTCAGGTTTAAGAGGCAACCCTGTCGAGGCTATAGACGTCTGCTGGCAGCAATGGCTCTAATCTAGATTTAAATAGAAATGCAACAAATTATAGATATAATCATACATACAGAGATGTAGCAGAAATAATAATTCATTTCATTACTATAAAATACTAAAATATGCTTACAAACAGAAATGGAAATAAGCAATATTCCCCATTGCGTTGAGTTCCTCCATGAGATGAGGAAAATTCTGCTGAACTTGGTCCCTGGTGAGCCACTTACCCTGGTGAAGGAGTTGGCCTTCTTTGACAACTCGATACAGTTGGATCTTCAGTTGGCGAGTGTGCTTGATCTGTGTGTTCATGATCCGATCAGTTGCATCTTGTTCCATGCAATCTGGATTTAACTCTGTTGGTGTGAGTTGTTTTGCAATGTTGGATGTGTCTAGTAATGGTGGAAAGTATGGCCGAAGGCAGTCCACATTGAACAATGGGTGCAGGCCAAGGAATGGGGGAATGCTGAGCTCAAATGTTTTGTCTCCCACAACCTTGGTAATGGTGTAAGGACCATTTTGAAGTGGTCAGAGTTTCCGATAGGCTCCGGTAAGGCGTTCCTTCTGCAAATGCAACTAGACTTTGTCGCCCACCTGAAACTTATGTGGAACCTGATGTTGATCATTTCACTGCTTGTACTTGTAATTTCATTTCTCTAGAATGTTGTGGACCTGCTGGCAGATATGTTGGATGTGCTGAATGAAGTTGTTTGCCTTATCTATTTTGGACTGGACATGAGCTGAATCTGCGTGAGTAGCTACAAATGGCATGGCCACATTAATGGGACATAGTGGTTGGAATCCCAAGCCCACTTGAAAAGGGCTATGGCCAGTCAAGCTGTGGAGAGCCTGGTTGTAGCTGTGCTGAACATAGGGGAGGCTCTCATCCCATGTGCGTGGATGCTTTGAGTTGTACATACGTAGAATGTGTACAATCATCCTATTGACAACCTCTGCCTAGCCATCAGTTTGAGGATGGAAGGCTGTGGACTTAGTGAGTTTGGTGTCCAGCATCGACCAAAGACTGGACCAAAATGTACTGAGGAACCTACTATCCTGATCTGAGATGATAGACTGTGGGATCCCAAAGTGCACCCACACTCGTTCAAAGAAGAGTTTAGGAGTGGCTTCTGCTGTGATATTATTCTTGTAGGCTGCCATAATGGCCATCTTCGAGAACCTGTCGATGACCACAAAAACAAAGTCATTTCCATGCTTAGTGGAAGGAAGGCTTGACCTGTAATCCATGGAGCTGGATTCCCAAGGTCGACTAGGGGTAGGAAGCGGGGTATAAAGGCCTTGCTTCTTGACTGTCAATTTGGAAATAGCACAGGTAGTGCATGATCTGATGTATTTCCCGACATCCTGTCGAAGATTCGGCCAGTAGAAATACTTCTGTAGTACTGCCACTGTTTTCTCGACCCTGAAATGCCTAGCAACGCAACTGTAGTATGCTTCCCAAATCATCTTGGCATGCTCACTTGAAGGAACACAAAGGTGACCCAGGTGGCATAACAGGGCATCCCGGAGGTGAAAATATGGAACATGCTGACCCTCCAAGAGTGTCTAGTATGTGTGGCCGAATTCTGGGTCACTTTTGTAGAGAAGTGGCCAATCAGAGGTCTCATACCCATAAGAGTTGAGCACGGTGGTTAACTCCATGTTCAGTGGTTGAATGAGGCAATCTCCAACATTATTGGTGCTGCCCTTCTTATACATGATATTCAAATGGAACTGTTGCAGTTATGTGGAACACTTATGATGGCGATCATTCTGCAACTTCCCTTGCATCTGTATGAACTACAAGGGTCAGTGGTCTATGTGGATGACCGTTTCCTTCCTCAAAATGTAATGCTTCCATTGTTGGCAGGCCTGCACAATGGAATACATCTCTTTGTCATAAGTGGGATACTTCTGGACTATGTCTGAAAATGTCTCACTGTGATATGCCTCTGGATGCCCGTGTTGAGTAAGGACTGCCCCAATAGCATAGTCAAAGGCATCTGTCTCAATCTCAAATGGTTGTTGCAAGTCTGGTAATGCGAGCACTAGTGTCGACCAGAGGCGATGTTTCAACTCTGTGAATGCCTTATGTTGAGATTCAGACCAAAATAATTTTTCTTTTGCTCCTCCCTTGGTGACTTGACTCAAGGGCCAAGTGATATGAGAAAATCCCAACACGAACCTATGGTAGAAGTTAGCAAGACCCAGAAAGCTGCGGAGCTCTATCAGAGTTGTTGGAGATGGCCAATCCCGAATGACTTGGATCTTGGATGGATCCACATGCACCCCCTGTTCATCAATAATGTATCCCAGATACTGAACTTGGGTCATGCCAAAAGTGTGTTTCTCAAAATTGGCACATAACTTGTGTTGCCGCAATGTTTGGAGAACCTATCGGATGTGGTGGAGGTACTCTTCCCAACTCTGGCTGAAGATCAGGATGTCATCCAAGTATACCACTACAAATGAGTTGGTGAATGGCTGCAAGATGTCATCCATTAGCCTCATGAAGGTTGCAGGAGCATTCATCAACCCGAAAGGCATAACCAACCATTCGAAAAGGCCCTCCTTGGCTTTGAAGGCAGTCTTCCACACATCAGAGGGTTCGATTTGTACCTGGTGATATCCTGACTTCAAATCGACCTTTCTGAAATATTTTCCCCAATTCAGTTGGTCGAGAAGGTCATCAATCTGTGGGATCGGGTACCTATTCCAGACAGTGATCTTGTTCAGTGCCCGATAGTCAATACAGAGTCTCCAAGTCCCATCCTTCTTCTGTACCAACATGATCGGGCTCCCACCAGGAGATGAACTCGGTCAAATGTGACCTTTCTGTGGTAGCTCCTGAATCTGCCTCTTGATTTCATCATTCTCTCGAATGGAGCACCGATAGATTGGTCCATTGGGAAGTGACGCACCTGGGGTCAGATCGATGGAGTGCTTGACCTGATAGTGTAAAGGAACCCCTGCAGGGAAGGTGAAGATGTCCTCGTACTCCTCCATGACCTTGTCCATCTGTAGCTATCGTGTAGAGGGGCCGTGTTTGGAGGTCGTGGCCACCATCTTCTTCTTTCCTTGAGGGCGTATCATTAGGAAAACAAATTTCCTAGTTTTAGAAATGAGCTTACTGCATTGTGTTGCAGTAAGCAAAGAGATGGTGGTAGGCGGTGCTACCTTCGATATCCTGTACAATTTATTTCCCAAAGTAACAATAACACCATGAGGCCTTGATTCATACACATCATGTCACTTCCACAAGTATGGTTGGCCTAATAATATGTCACAAACATCAAGGGGAGCAATGTCACACAATACCTCATCCGTGAAGCGCTTGATGTTGTATGGAAGGCAACATTATTGGCTGACGCGAAGATTTTGTCCTTGGTGAAGCCACCCAGTGGTGTATGGTTGTGGATGTGCTGTGGTTGATGAGCCCAACCGCTTCACGACCTCTACCAAAATGATCTTATTTTGGCCGCTGTCGACAATGAACTATATTAGGGAGCCCTTTACCCACATCTTGGAGTGGAAGAGTCGCTCCTCCTCCTCTGGATCTTCGGGTTCCTCCTTTTGGATCTTCGTGGTGGCAATGGTGGTGTTGGGCTCTGTATCGATAATCTGCTTCCCTTTGTCATTCCCCTTGTCATGTTCTGACTCAGAGTCAGAACATGCATCTGATTCTGAAACCTTTACCTCGGTCACCAATGACTGCCTGGCCTGACACTCACTTGTGTTGTGAGTGGAGCTCTTATGGAACTCACACCACTTTCCAGTGTCCTTTTTTGGCTTCGTGGCACTGTTCTTTACTTGCAGCGTTGGCGGGTTGTCTTGGGCCACTCCGCCTTGGCTTTGTCCTTTGTTCTGTAGTTTGGGGGCACCTTTCCCTTGCTTCAGATTCGCATATCCAAAGTCTTGCTTCTTCTATTTAAACTTTTGCTCGATCTTGACGGCATATCGGTAAGCCGTGTCGAGCGGGGAGATGTTCAGGAATTCTATTTCGTCCTTGATGTACCTATGTAGGCAGCCACGGTATTTGAGTACCAAATGCTCTAAATCCTTGATACCCAACTTTGTGCGAAGGGTATGGAAAATATTGGTAAACTCTGTCACGTCTTGGTCCCTTCCCTGCCGCAGCTTGGTCCACTTTATGTATTGATCCTCATAGCTTCTAACAGGGTAGTACTGCTCCTTGATGGCAGCCTGGAATGAATTCCAAGTGGGAGCAGCTAAAAACAATGAGGTCGTACTTTCATCCTTCTGTTCATAGTAGGTTTCCCACTAGTCCTTGACATCGGGGGTAGCTTTGAGAAGAGCGAAAGTAATCTTTTCCTAGTCGGAAAAATCATGAACAGAAAAATACCCTTCTAGCAGATTTAACCATTTATCTACGGCGTCTGCATCTATCTAACCCTCAAATATGGGAATGTCAAAGTTAATTTGTACCTTAAAGGGTGTGGCTCTTCCAGAGTAGCTGTTGGAAGTAGATGTGTCGCCCCTGGGTAGCCGGTGAAGGATTTGGGAAAAGTTGCCCATCATCCCATTCCTTTGTCGCTCGAGGGCCTCTTCGAGCAAGATTTTGATAGGATCCCATGTCCCCTGATCTTTCTATTCGTCTGCCATGGGAGGCTGTCGGGATTTGTGAGGTTGGTCTTGCAAAAGTTCGACCAGTTCAAGCCCTAACTCCTTATATCTCAACCTCGTTGGGGACATGCAAAGAAAGACAGAGAAACCGCAGACTGATCTGATAACACTTATCCAAATTTAAATAGGAATGCAACAAATTACATATATAATCTGTTGGGTCCCTATAATACTAGTGCTTACCCCATTACTATTGTAGTTGTATCCCTTATTAATATTGTTGTGCCCCTATTGTCCCCATATTGTTATTACTATGCCCCATAGAATCCCTCTATTGTTATTTTTGTGGCTTTATATTATTATTGTTAGGTCGGCTGGGTTATATTGTACTCCTTAGACTCCTATATATAGAAAGGAGGTTTTGTCATTTGAATCATCAAGGAATCATTTATTTTTGTAATATAAGGGAGTTTTCCCCCTCGAAGAGGCTGAATTCTAAGGCGTTGATCTATCTTTTCTATCTTTTTGTGAGCTGGTTTCATAACATTTGGTATCAGAGGTTTGGATTCTAGGGTTTCACTGCTCCAAATAGGTCATCGTGCAATTTTCACTATAATTTTTTTTCTGAGACGTTTCGGAAGCTAAAAAAAAACCATTTTAGAAGACATCATGCCAAACCTCAGGTCCAAATTTCAGATCTTTTCGTATTATATTTGCGGATATATGATCTGCGGAAATTGGTCTTTTTGCAAACTCCTGAATTACATTCCAAACAGGTGACCTGGGGAAAATCGTCATAAATTTCTCTCTGAGCATCGGATTGAAATTTCATAAGAAGGTACGAAAATAGGACAGACTTTAGTTTCTTGTGTATATTTTTCAAAGCCAAAGGTTGAAACAGTGACTCGTGGCACATCATACAAGTTCACTCTATTGAACTAGTCTATAATCAAGTCATTGTGGGAGATTTCGCATAACTCTTCCTTGGAGAATCCAATTTGGATCAGACTGGTGGCATTGGAAAGAGGACATAGAGGGCTACTGCAGGTCGCAATTTCAGAACTGGATGATTGGAAAGTACATAGATACATCAGAGACAATATCGAGCTCCTACAAAGTGAAAAAAGGTGTGTAGATTTTTTTAAATTTTTGCTTAAGCTTGGTTTGAAAATTTATTTTGAAGGAATTCAAAGGGCATAGTAGAGCATTATTATCGGTAACTGATGCCCTGAGGAAAGAAAATGCAAACACCTAGTAAGCAACCTAAAAGCTCTAGCATGACTCATGAAGAAGAGGAAGAAATGCTACATGATATATCAAAATTACAAGACCAAGTGCAACAAATATCACTCTCACAAAAGTTAACAGAAGCTAAGATAAATGGTGTGGAATCTAAGATAAAGGGTGTGGAAGCTAAGATGGATGATTTGAAGATAGATTTGAAGAGAGACATGGCAGATTTGAAGACAGACATGGTAGATTTGAAGACAGATTTGACAAATTTTCTACAAGAAATACTTACTAATGGTGAAAAGGTAGTAAAGGAAACTCATGATGCGAAAAAAAGAAATGTTAATCATGATTTCATAGACTCTAATGTGGGATAGAAGACCCACCATATTCCAAAAATCGATATGAGGAAGTTTGATGGCAAGGATCCCGCAACATGGATATTACAGATGGAGCAATTTTTCAATCTCAATAATGTGCAAAACACACAAAAGGTACGTATTGCAACTTTATATTTGGAACCAAATTAGTTTGTATGGTATCAATGGCTTTTCTCTCGTAAACAAATTATCACTTGGGCAATTTTTACAGAAGAATTGACAGCACATTATGAGGATACAAAAAGCAACACTTTTTTTAGCCAATTGATAAGTCTCAAACAAAAGGGTTCAATAATGGAGCACATTGAGGAGTTCCAAAAATTGAACATAAGGGTAAAAAGTATTCCAGAGGAGCATAGGATTGATGTGTTCATAGGGACTTTAAAGGATAATATCCAACATGATGTTCGCCTTTGGGAACCTTATTCATTAGAGAAGGCATTCAGGTTAGCAAGAAAAATGGAAAGCAAAATTATGGCAACCAGGAAGCATACCACTCACAACTATAAAGATGGAAGTGTTGTTGCCCCTAGTCTTCCACAACCTATAAGGTTGACACCACAACAAATGGAAGAAAAAGAGAAAAAGGGCTTTGTTACAGTTGTGATAGCAAATACACTTAAGGTCATAAGTGTGCTGAGAAGAAATTATTCTACATAGATTGTGAAGAGGAAGAAGAAAAGGAGCAAGAAAGGTCAAAAGAAGAGGATATACTCTAGGAACAAAGCCTAGATAAAGAAGAAATGAATCCGACCATATCTTGTAATGCATTGGTAGGAATTACCACTCCTCAAACCATCAAGATAGAAGGACAAATCAAGAAGAAAAAGGTAATAGTGTTGATTGATTCAGGAAGTACCCACAATTTTATTCATTGTAAGGTAGCAAAAGAATTGAATTGCTTCTTATATCCAGCACCAGAGTGTCAAGTGATGGTTGCAAATGGAGGAACAATAAATTTCTCTGGAAAGTGCCATAATATCAAGCTATCCATGGGAGAATATGTATTGACTAGCCCAATGCTTTCCATTCCAATGGGAGGTGCTGATGTTGTACTAGGAGTCCAATGGCTACAATCCTTGGGTACAATAGCTTTTAATTTTCAAGAACTTTTCATGAAATTTTCTATGGAAGGAAAGGAAGTTGAATTAAGGGGTATTGCAGGGAAACCAGGAAAGATAATCAGCTCTAACGGTATGACAAAGCTTCTAAAAAAGGAACAAAGAGGTGTAATTGCACAATTATGTTCGCTAGATGTTTCCACATTGGAATCATCTATTTCTCCAGATCTCCAAAAAGTCTTGGACAATCATTCCAAGGTATTTGAGACTCCCAAAGGTCTCCCACCTATTCGTGATCATGATCATGCTATTCATCTGATTCCAGGAAGTGTTCCTCCAAACATCAGGCCGTATAGATATCCCTATGCCCAAAAGAGTGAAATTGAACATATGGTTGCAGAAATGCTAGAGGCTGGTATAATTCAACTGAGTCAAAGTTCTTTCTCTACTCCAGTAGTATTGGTGCACAAGAAGGATGGATCATGGCGCATGTGTCTGGATTATAGGGAGCTCAACAAGCTCACTATTAAAGATAAGTTTCCCATTCCTGTCATTGATGAATTACTGGATGAATTGCATGGATCAATTTACTTCACCAAGTTGGATCTTCGTTCAGGATATCATCAAATCAGAATGAAGACTGAAGACATTCCGAAAACAACATTTAGAACTCATGAGGGTCATTATGAATTTTTGGTCATGCCTTTTGGCCTTACCAATGCACCTTCAACATTTCAAGGTTTGATGAATTCCATTTTCAAACCATTCCTTAGAAAATTTGTGTTAGTATTTTTTGATGATATACTAATCTACAAAAAGTCTTGGAAGGATCATGTTGAACATGTTGATAGGGTGCTACAACTATTGGAGGAGAAACAATTATATGCAAAAAGATCCAAATGTTTCTTTGGAGTAAAAGAGGTGGAATATCTGGGTCATATTGTATCTCATGAAGGAGTTAAGGTAGACCCTAGCAAAATTAAAGCCATTAAGGAATGGAAAATCCCCACATCCATAAAGCATCTGCAAGGATTTCTCGGGTTGACAGGGTATTATCGCAAGTTTGTTAAGAATTATGGGAGAATAGCAGCACCTCTAACAACATTATTGAAGAAAGATGCATTTTCATGGACTTCAGAAGCAACAAAGGCCTTCGAACATCTTAAAGAGGCAATGTGCCAAGCACCAGTCTTAGCTACACCAAACTTCACAAAAACCTTTATTGTGGAATGTGATGCTTCAGGAAATGGAATTGGTGCTTTTTTAATGCAAGATGAAAGACCCATTGCTTTTGAAAGCCATCCAATCAAGGGAAATTTTTTACACAAAGCTATTTATGAGAAGGAAATGTTGGCAATACTCCATGCACTTAAGAAATGGCGACCCTACCTAATGGGAAGACACTTCAAGGTAAAAATGGATCATGATAGCCTTATACTTTTTAGAACAAAGATTATCCTCTAAAGAGCAACAAAAGTGGGTCACAAAGATGTTGGGTTATGACTTTGAAATCATCTACAAAAAAGGGAAGCAAAATGTGGTGGCAGATGCACTCTCAAGAAAGGATGAGGATGTGGAAGCATTGTTGTGCACCATTTCTATTATCCAACCAGATTGGATAAATGAAGCAAGGGAGGAATGGAAGAATGACGAAGAAGTGTGGGCACTTATTCGAAAGTTACAACAAGATTCCAGTATGTCTGATACATTTAGCTGGAAAAATGATTCGTTATGGTACAAAGATCGCTTATATCTCTGTAAGAATTCCCAACTAAAAAAAAAGATTCTTATAGAATTGCACACTTCTCCCTTAGGAGGGCACTCAGGATTTTTAAAAACTTACCACAGGGTTAAGAAGGAATTTTTTTTGGGATGACCTTAAATCAAATATTCAAAAGTTTGTGGTGGAATGTTTGGTTTGCCAACAAAATAAAGTTGAAACAATTAAGACACCGGGTCTATTACAACCTTTATCCATTCCAAGCCAACGTTGGGAGGAGGTTTCAATGGATTTTATCACAGGTTTACCCAAGTCTGAGGGAAAGAGTGTCATCATGGTGGTAGTTGACAAAATTACCAAGTATGCACACTTTTGTGCATTATCACATCCATTTAAAGCCAGTACAGTTTCTACTGCATTTATGGAAACAATTCAAAAGCTACATGGAAACCCAAAGATTATTGTAAGTGACAGAGATCCCATTTTCACTGGAAATTTTTGGACAGAATTATTTTCTTGCCTTGGTACTCAGTTAGCTCATAGCTCATCTTATCATCCTCAATCTGATGGGCAAACTGAGATAGTAAACAAATGTTTGGAAGGATATCTTTGTTGCTTTGTATCTGATAAACAAACACAATGGGTCAAATGGTTTCCTCTGGCTGAATGGTGGTATAACACTTCCTTCCATACAGTAACAAAAATGACCCCATTTATGGCACTTTATGGATATCAACCACCATCCATCACATCATATTTAAGAGAAAATTCTAAGGTTCAATTAGTGGAACATCACATCGAACATCAACAACAAGTCCTCCAACTCTTAAAGGATAACCTCGTGTTGGCACAAAATATAATGAAACAATAGGCAAATCAACATCGCAGCGAAAGAAGTTTTGATGTAGGTGATTGGGTATATCTACGGCTACAACCATATAAGCAAATGTCCCTCAAGCAAGCTAAGAAGGATAATAAATTATCACCAAAGTATTATGGTCTATACAAGGTGTTGCAAAAGATTGGTACTATGGCATACAAATTGGAGCTTCCTGCAGCTTCTCGATTGCACCCAGTTTTCTATGTTTCATGTTTAAAGAAGGTTATAGGCGACAAGCTCCTAGTTCAAACAATATTGCCAGAACTTGACGAGGAAGGAAAAATTATATTGGAACCGAAAGCAGTCACAGAAACAAGAATTTGACAGCTACGAAATCGATCAATTTCAGAGTATCTTATCAAGTAGAACAACTTATCTGCTAAAGATTCCACATGGGAGGATGAGAATTTTATATAGAAGCATCCAGAACTACTCAAGCGTTGAGGACAACACTCTTTTGAAGGAAAGGGGCATGTTGGGTCCCTATAATACTAGTGATTACCCCATTACTATTATAGTTGTATCCCTTATTAATATTGTTGTGCCCCTATTGTCCCCATATTGTTATTACTATGCCCCATAGAATCCCTTTATTGTTATTTTTGTGGCTCTATATTATTATTGTTAGGTCGGCTGGGTTATATTATACTCCTTAGACTCCTATATATAGAAAGGAGGTTTTGTCATTTGAATCACCAAGGAATCATTTATTTGTGTAATGTAAGGGAGGTTGCCCCGTCAAAGAGGCTGAATTCTAAGGCGTTGATCTATCTTTTATATCTTTTTGTGAGTTGGTTTCATAACATAATCATACATACAGAGATGCAACATAAATAATAATTCATTTCATTACTGTAAAATACTGAAATATGCTTACAAACAGAAATGGAAATAAATTAGCTAAGGTGATGGTATCTTATCTCTGAGAAGAGATGTGGCGGTTACATGCCTCTGAATTGTCTTACAATGAGGCTCGAATTCCTATTTATTGTTGAGAAACAATGGAAAACCCTAAACATCCAAAAACCTAACCCTAGGAGATGAAGCGCCAAACTATGGGCCTTGTTTTGGGTAAATTGGTACATCAACTTCCCGGGGTCGTAACTTTGGGATACGATCTCTGTTTGACATGCACAATACCTCATTAGAAATATTTATCCAAGGACTACAACTTTGGGAAGAGCAACATTGGTCCATAGACCAATGTTGCTCCTAGTTTTCCCAAAAAACGTTGTTTAGGGCCTCAAGACGGCTATGGAAGTTTAGGACCCGAAAAACAGCTAAAAATAGTAAATTGTTCTACAATTAAGGAAACTGAAAAATTGATAGAAACAATGGTGGGGGTCCAAGTGGAATTGGCGAGTGGCCACCAATATCCACCTACATCAGGCTCTACCTGTGGTATTGGAGTATTACTTTAAATTGCCAACCATTCAGTATGCTAATGCTTCTTATTCAGTTAATCCAAAAGGAGAAACCACCATTGAGAAGTGTTTATACTTCTAAAAACTAGTATGACTGTTGAAAATCCATTGAATGAATCACTTCAGTGTTGTCCAATCAGTTGATTCCAACAGTCATTATTCTTAATCGTGCCTTGTCAAATTTCACTTTATTAATCTCAGAAGGTAAAACATTTCTCATAATGACTATTTACATGCTTTATTATTTTTATGATCATTTCTAACCACTCGTATGACTGATAATTATTTCACTTCACTTCACCAATCAGACTCCTCTGACTGCTTCATGCCATATTAATGATGTCATGTGTACTTATCATTTTCCAGTGCTTTGAAGACGAGGACACCCTTTTCTCATTGGAGGGGGGAGGTCATGCACTATGATGATATGACAAGATATAATTATTGAACTCCACCATAACTTGTTGATTTGACAAAATATTATTATTTCATTTATACAAAAGTTTTTTCTGATAGAAATCTTTGCATGCAGCTTATCTGTTTCTGTTCAAAACTAAAACTGTGGATTCGAGAAAATTGCATGCAAAATAGTGAATTGTTTACAAGTGAACAACAAGTATGGGGGGCAACTCTATTCGCAGTGAGCCCACACTATTGCAACTAACAGAAGAGGCTCGAACAACTCGCAAATGCAAACAATGGTTCAGACAAGACGTGCTTGCATGGCTTCCCCCTTTTGCATCACTTTCAGCATCAACTCAGCCTACATCAGCTTCAAAAAAATGCCAGTCCATACATGTCATTCCACATTTTTTCGAAGGTAAAACTTGAGGTAAAATAACATAAGTTTCTAATTTGTTAAAAATATAGGAGAATTTCATGAAAATCCATTGAGCATTATTTATCATCATTCATTCCACATATTTACCACTTCCCATTTTTTAGAGACATAGAAGCTTTCAGTTTGGGGGAGTGTTACTTTCATTCATTTATTTATTATGACCATGCCATCATCCATCGATCTCCTTATTCATTCTCAAAACCTCCCTTATTCCATGTTGTTTTACACCAAGCATAGATTTCAACAACGATTATAACAACCACCACAATTTGTTTTCTAGTATTGCATAAGGGCATGCTAATTCTCCAGTTTGGGGGAGGAATTGTTACACATAATGGATGCTTTCTACTTTATTTCTCATTTAAGGCATACAATTTCATTTTTATACAGTGTAGAAATTGATTTGTGTATATCTTTAAAACTATGAACTGAATTCTTGTGATTTTTGGATAGCAAAGAGGTATCATTAAAATACACAAACCCAGAAAATTTCAAGTTAAATTAGTTTGTAAAATTTCAGAAATTATGCACTATCACCTACAGCCATTTTGCTTATATCTCATGATCCGTGCATCAAAACGATCTGATTTTTGGATTAGAGAAGCATTAATATAGTAGAAATCTTCTTGCAAAATTTCAGCAAAATCTGGTTTGTAGTTTTTGAGAAAATGGTTAATGAATTTTGTTATTACTTATATCATATTTTGCTGCAACTTCATATATATCTAGTTGAAAGTCAATGTGAAAATTGTTACACCTTCATCAACATTGTTAAAATTAAATATTCATTATTTGAAGGAGAAGTCATTTGTTCCATCAATTTGATGAATTGGGATGAACATTTTTGTATTATAGCTCAGTTAATACAGAGACTTTGGGTTGCATGAGGACATGCAACATCTTCAGTTTGGGGGTATGTTGGACCACTAATTTGTCATTATTATTATCACTTTTTAACATCTATTTCATCCATTTCTACCATTCTTTATCTATCATATAATTCCATTTTATAGTTATTTATGCTCTTGTGAGTAAATAATATTTCTTCTCCTTTATTTTTAATAAATTGATTATTATTATGCATGATTTTGTCAATGATGGTTCATTAATGAATTTGTTATAACATCACTCACTATTTTAGCCTCCAAGATATTTTCCATATTACAAATTTGATTTCCAACTCATAATCAAATATTCCAACTCAGAAATTCGCTAGGATAAGAAGTGACAATTTTGTGTTACACGGTTCAGACAAATGAAGGTGAATCTTGAAAATCAGAGACATGGGTTTTGTGTAGAACGGGCCAAATCAGTATTGAGATGAGCAGTTTCCAAAATTCAGCTTGGAATGAGAGAAACGCAAGGTTATGCGAAGATGATTTTCTCAGATTTGTTGTTGTGGTCGTTTTCCAAATTCTTCCAATTGCAATACCAAATTCGACTTGTTCCTGCTGAATGATGATGGGAAAATCTTTCAGATCTGATCTTTTTTATTGATATTATGTAATCAATCTAAAATTGTAATGGAAATCATTTTATAATCAACTTTTTTGTAACTTCCCTTTACTCTCTGTGTATTTAAATGAAAACAAAGATCAAAGAAAGAGGGGATAATTAGGAGATAGGAGATGGAAAATTATTAGATAGGATGTAGGAGAAGTGATAAGAGATGAGAGATGGCAGATGAACAATTTTTGAATTTGAGGCAAAGCTAAGAGCTTCATTATGCTGTAATTATTTATCTCATATATTTTAATGAAGGAAGCTATCCACTGAGTTCTACATCTGTTACTTGTAATCTGATCTGAATTATTTCTCAAGGCAGAACTGAGTCTTGGATAGTTGGACCCACTACCTTAGACGAGGTGTTTACTTGAACATGTAAATTGGTGTGGTTATGTGTTTGTTTGTTTTAATTTCAATTTTCATTCCTTAAAATAGATTTCCTTTCTTTTAACTAATTTGTTGTTTGCTGCATTTTCGAGATTTGTTATTTCATCCAATTTCTAGATTTCATTTAATTTATTGCTCTAGATTAGCATTTGAATTATGTTGGGTGCAATAGATTAAATTTCCAATTCAACAATGTTTGGTTTAATTTAGCAATGATTCAAGTTGTGTGATTAGCATAATTGTTTTTCTTGTCATTTACTTTCTTCTTTTTAATTTTAGTTTTATTATTCAAGTCTTACATTTTATTTCTTGTTGAATGAACTTGATAATATAGAACAAAATCATATAGAACCAGCGTTAGTTGTTGGTATTTGTTATGCATATATTTTTCTAATTGCCTTGAAATAAAAAGACGCTCCTCGGGGTGATAATTAATGTTGAAGTGATTAGTTGTGTTTTTATTAAGCAATTAATTTTCCCCAACAACTATCTCCCTGATGAAGATCTGAGTTATCTCGCATGTTGAATTCATAGAATTAATTGTAATGTAGTGAGCTACCTTACTCAACCTGTCAACCACAACCATGATGAAATCATGCTGATTCGATGTCCTCGACAAACCTATAATGAAGTTCATGGAAATGACATCTCATTTCCATTATGGAATGTAAATTGTAAGTAATAAACCCGCTGGATGCTTACACTATGATTTTACCTACTAACAATCCAAACATCTCGCAACAAACTCAGCCACCTCTTTCTTCAAATTCGGTCAATGTTATAACTTATTAATTGTTGTCAAAGTCTTATGATATCCCAGGTGACCTGAATACGACTTGAAATGAAACTCCCTCAAGGTACGCTTCTTCAGTTGGATCTTCCTTTAGTTGGAGCTAAAAACTTGATGTAATTATTCTTTTTTAAGTAGACAAATATTAAGAAGCGTTCAGTCCTTTTTTACCCAGAGGGGGTTTCCCACCTAAAACTCTTTGTGTCCACTGTCTTGATTATAGTGCATTGTTGAATGATGTTGTTTACTTCTTTTTTCTATCTAATTAAATATTGTTGAAGATTAACTAATGCTTTGAAAAGATTAAAAAATTGCTAATTGCTAAGAAATATTGATTCACCCCCCTCTCATTATTTCCAACATACTAGGCTACAATCTTCTATAACGACCTTTGCAAACGATGCCCATCTATGCTTCACTTCAGAAATCCACCAACATCTCTACATATATACCTTGAAACCATGAGAAGGAAACAATAAAAAATATAAATTTCAACAACCAAAACTCTGTATAATGTCTCCAACACAAAAAATGATCATCAACATACCCTCATAGAAAAGAATTCTTAGCCAACAGATGAAGATAAAATAAGGTGCAAGTGCATCAGGGACACCAACCCAGACAAGCATCATATGCATCGAAACATCGAATTGTCCACAAAAATACCTGGAGCAAACACAACACTCCACGAAGATTTTTTGAAAGCATATTAGCAGCATGAGAACCATCCACCTTTGAACCATAAATAGAATGTCCATAACAAGATTCCTCTATAGTGCATAAAAAGCACAAGATACCAAATTCACCACTGACGAATCCATAAGAAAGGAAGCAAGAGCCCAAACAATGCTCAAGATCGCATCAGGTAGACAATAAGCATAGACTGCCACAAAAAATTTAGCTAAAGGACACATGACCAAAATTGACAACAAGACTTTTAAAGCCCACCATCACTGATCTTGATCTAAGGACATTATAGTAGGGGTTTTCCCATGATTAACTAGAGGATCGGTGAGGTCTCCTAAGGAAAAGTCACTTGACAACAGGAAGCCTTCTACACGAGCCAAGCGAAAGTCCACGATATCCAAACAATACCTGAGATTACAAATAATTCGTTTGACATCCTCTAGTGAGGAAAATATATTATATGTCTCAACTTGTTTGATCTGAAATGGATCATAAATAAAATTGAAGTAGAATTGAATATTTGCCAACAGTGATCTGATTGTTAACTCGATCGCTTAATCTGGAAGACTGAAGGAAAGAAATTGATTTACGACATAATAAAGAACATAAGAAGCATCATTAAACATTAAATTGCAGCAAAGAACAGAGATAGAAGACAACAACCATTGATTACGGAGTTCGTCCCTAATGGACTACATCTTCGGGTCTGCTTTCAAGATGGGTGTCCGTTTGCAAACGATGACCATTACAGTTTGTCACACCATGACAATTTTGCCATGATGAAGAAAACCATCATCGATCTTTGCACCATGAAGACTTAACCACCACCATGAAGAACTGAAGATGAACTAGACTTCCTTGTTGACCTAAACTGATGTAAGATCCTCCTGGATCATTGTTTCTCCTTGAATATCAAGTGTAGCAGAGTGGCCATTTGTTAGTGTAAGGCCAACTAATCCATAAAATGAAGTCATTTTTTCCTAAATCCTCCAGGGTCTAGAACCCATTTCATTTCCTCCCCCATCACCTCAAGATCTAAGTGATAAGGGCGATCCCCAACCTCTTTACTTTCCAACAGTAAAATCTCCTTCCTAACTTCAAAGGAACTGTGTCAAAAAAGGTGGCAACTGAGTCATAGGAAAAAGGTCGACTTCTTTTCGATCTGACATTGCCTCCTCCACCTCTCCTACTACACATCCTCTACCCATGAGGCATGAGTGTAGCAACCAAACAACACTGAGAACAAGAAACAAAAAAAACTCTTACCTTCAAAACAAGAAAAGGGGCGATATACACCACCTTGGATTCCAAACCTGAGAACTACCAAATCATCCCCCAAATGCCATACAATAGGAGAAAATTCAAGCAAATTTTTAATTTCCCTACAACTTAGAGACATGACATAACCCCACAACTGAAAACGAAATTCTTTGAAACATAGTTTGAATTCAAAGAAGCTACGACAACACCCAAAACCCTTAACTATGTCAATTGATACCAAACTATGAGAAAATTAAACAAATTGAACCAAGAAAATTAACCAGGACCACAACACATAAGATGCAAACACAAAAAACTTTAGTGGACCAACACCATGGGTACAATTACAAATTACCTACAAGTCAACAATCGCCTTTAAAGACCACAAAAATAGAAAATTGACCTTCAATAAACCAAGCAAGGAGAATAAAAAGACAAGCTTGCTTAAACCATAACAATAGTCTAGCACAAGAGAAGTGACGAACTTGAAAACTTGCAACAATCTCATCTGAACAATGTTGCACAATCTAATATACACCAGATGACTACGAAATTTATCTTGCCCCTTCGGAAAAACAAGATTAAACAAAAAATATTCACAACTTACAAAACAAAAAGGAAGACAAGAAGCAAACCTTGCCTCTATCACACTAACTTTTTATAATTTAATAAACTATATCAATTTTAATAAATGTAAATTATTATCACTATTATTATTAATATTAAAATTAAAATAAATAAATAATAATAATAATAAAAATAAAATATAAGTGAGAGAACTATTAAAAGTCACATTAAATTAGCTAAAATCGTAATCATATAATTTTTTCAGAATAGGGATTTTTAAGATTATCCCTAAAAAGAAAAAGTGAACACAACTCATGAAAATTAAATCAGCTGAAATCGCGATACATGCACACTCGTTAAAATCTCGACCACGAACTTGTTGGGGGTGATTTTTCACGAGTTTCTCATGTGTTCACAATTATTTGAGATTGCAGAGTGTATATATATGAATTAATTGATAAAGTATAAGATTATGGTTATTAGTTTTAGGTGCTGTGGGAAAACCATGATACCATTAATAAGTATAAAAATATATATAATAAAAAAGAAATTGAAAATTTTATTATTTTTAGGGTTAAATCAATTTTATATATATATATATATATGGAATTTAGTTGTTTAAAGTTTTGAATGATTTTTCATTATATTTTCTAGTTTTAATTTTTATATTACTTGAAATAAAGAGATGTTGTAATGCTCTAGTCTGTTATGTAAATATTTTGATTCGTTCAAATAAAAACAAAATTAATAGAATAAAATTAAAATTTATTATTAATGATTTTAGTTGTTTCAAGTTTTGAATGATTTTTCATTATATTTTCTCGTTTAATTTGTCTATTACTTGAAATAAAGAGATGTTGTAATGCTCTAGTCTATCATGTAAATATTTTGATTTGTTCAAATAAAAACAAAATTAATAGAATAAAATTAATAATTTATTATTAATGATTTTTGGGTTCTAAATTTTGACAACTCATGATTTTGACAATAGTATTTGTTGATATTTACTATGATAAAACCGATTTAAAGATTTAAGAAAAACTTATTATAAAATGCAAAAGCACTAAATTAAATCCTTTTTAACTTTAAACTTCTTTCTCACACTTTATAAATCAAATTTAAAATAAATCTAAACTTATAAATAACTTTTTCATTAATATAATAATAATAATAAATTTTTATTAATATTATTATTGAAATAAAAAACATAGTAATAAGTTATAATTCAAGGCAATATCCTAATTAAAGGACATGACCCAACAAAGACGTATAACCTTGCCTATCTATTAATATAACTAGTCAATACATATAATTACATAATTACAATTAATTCAACCTGGTGTGATTTTTACATTGAAAAAATATTAAATAAAATTTTTCTTTTAAATTAATTCATAATATTATTTCAAAGTTGGGTATATTTGCTTTAAGTGCTTTATGTCTTTGGGTTAAGATGCTTTTGTATTGGCATTAAAATATTTTTAACTAATAATGTAAATATATAACAACAATTTTTTAACTAAATTTTGAATTTAATTTTTTTAGCGGAACATAGAAATATAGTACACTCAAATTAATATCAAAACAAGAATTTGTAATAAAAATTAGCATTTGCACCAAATGTTGCAAAGGAATTATCGTAAGTATTTTCAATGACACTTGCATATGTGTTTGGATTTTGCACAAGTTTGCGCCAAAGTAGTTTTCCAAGGCTTATGATCAACTGTAGGATGCCTTTGAGGGACATAATATCAAATTGGCAAAGGACCCTGCCAGTATCATAAAAGCTCATAGTGTTGCATGTAATTTTTTAAATCTTTACTAGGGGTGGATGCTGTGAGAAAATGTGATTGGAGGTATCTGTTTTTTCTTAGTTTTCTGAGGGTTTCCAAGGTCCTAAGTGACCCCCTTGCCCCCTTGCGCTGGCTAGATGGCCCATGGGAGTTGAGCATACCCCTTGGGGAATCAAACCATGGCGGAGCCAATAACATCAACCTCTCTTTCCCGAATCCCAACCAGGAAAGTCCCTGTTGACTTTGAGAAAAGGCACAAACATATTATTGAGTGCAATATTGTACAAAATTGTTCATGTGGCAATGCCCACCTTGGTGGGGCCAATAATGTCATCTCTCCCTTTACCAACCAGGCAAGCCCCAGTTGACTTGGAGAAAAGGCATACACATATTCATGAGTGTAATATGATACAAAATTGGTCATGTGGCCATTAAGTTCAGATTGTCTTTGCAGAAGATAACATATGCACTGGGTTCCTGACTGAAAACATTATGAGATTTAGCCCTGCCATGCAGGTACAAACATAAGCCATGTGTCTTTCACCATCCTAAAATAAAATTAATCTTATTAAAGAAAGGTAGGATAGAGACAATAACGGTGCAGATTAGAGAAAGCAGGTTGACTTAGCATGCTCTTGCTTCAATTCCTCTTTCAAGTCTTTGGTGGCATTCAGATTCTAGGTGCAAATGAAATTGCTAACTACCTTCATGGCCATGAGCTCATGTTCCACACCCTATAGATTTTGGTTCCAGTTGGTTTGTTGTTGCCCTTCCACTAAATCCTCTACCCACTAGTCTCATATTTTCTGATGTTACTTGTATTGTGTTGCTAACCATTTTTCTAGAATTTCATTAGTCATTATTTGTAGCACTCTTACAAATGTTTTTGTTCAATCTATCTCTTGTTCACTAATTTGTTTTATCCATCAGATGTTCTTTGCTGCTAATATTGGGTTTTGAATTTTTAGATGGCGTACTTCATCTACCTTTTCTACATATCCAAACTATTTGAGCTCATGGACATGGTGACATGATTGTGTGTCCTGGATCTTTCTAATTCGGATTGCAGTCCTTTGTCCTTGAATCAGCTTGGTGATTCTTGTTCTCCATTTTTTTCTTTATGACTTTCTGGATAGATTTAATTTCAGCATCTCAAATATTTAAATGGAATCGTTATGGATTGACTTTTTTTTTTCCAGATAATAATGGTCTTAAAGAGAAATGTTCATCAAATCACTATTCTTCACGTGTATCACCATGTTTCTAGAGATATTATTTGGTGGATCATTTCCCATCATGCACCAGGAGGGGATGGTAATTTCTCGGCACTTGCCACTATCACCATTTAATATTTTCTCTTAATTTTTGTTGGCAGATGATTATGTTTCATTTAAAGACTCCAACTATTGTTAATTGATTTAACATCCATGACACCCTGCTATTTCATGCAATGAAACATACCACCCTCTTGGGGGAATTGAATCCAGTGGGATGAATGTCATTACACCCTCTTTACCAACTAGTCAAACCTTTAGCAGCGATTATTTTTTTTACAGATACAAAACCAATATTTTTTTAGCTTCCTTTAACTCCTGGTTTTCATTTTGGCCTGTGCAGCATACTTCTCTGTAGCAATTAACTCAGAATTTCATGTAGTTATGTACTACTATTATTTTCTTTCCTTAATTCTAAGGGGAAAAGAGAAACTACGAAGAAAATACCTCTTTTAGGGAAAGTAAGTTCTGAAATGTAAAAAATTTTCTATTACTTTTATGAATAACTGACAATAGTCTTGTAAAAGTTATGGAAATCAGCTTACTGTCAACTAAATTTTAATGGAAGATCATAAGTCGGTCTAACTTGAAATAAAAGCGCATCAAAGGTGAACCTGAATTGTGATAACTTTGAAAAAAAAGTTGGTTGATATGTATCTATAGTACAATAATTAATAATATTTTTTTGTAAAATATCCAAAGTGATACATCACTTCAACCACCTGCTCTACTAGATCCTCCACTGTAGGCACCGTAAGATTTGATAAAATAGATGGAGCTCCTAAATGCAAGGATGCTTAAAATGAAAGCGTAAAAAATAATGTAAGATGAGCAACCCGGATATCTAAAACATGAAATTAGCTAAGACATGCATACAAAATATGATCACAGTGCATATATAAATAACTGCCAATTCTAATAAGGAAAAAGCGCCAATACAGACCTGAGGTCCAGGTGCATCTATGTGATACACACAGAAGCTATGGAACAATAATGAAGAGGCTTCCATGAAAAATAATAACCCTTGAAAACATGACAAATTTGTTCCAATGTCACACAATTTTCAGTAAATGAAAAGTGGAAAACAGATATGTTCCATTGACATTGACAAACATCCAAAACTATGCAAAGATCACTTACAATTCAAGGCCACGTCTGGATAAGTTATGAGACCTGGTTTCCCCTTATCTGCGCATACAAAGACTAACATGGGCCCATAACTGGTCTGGACAACTTCCTAAAACCAAAATAACAATCAAGAAGAGAATTAAAAGGTTGATCCACTAGAAAAATGTGCATAAAGACATAATATTACACGATATCGTCCTCAAAAATTTTGGAAATTATGAAATAGCAGTTGTGATTGAATCAGATCTTTATAATTAAACATATCTAGTACTAACTCCAATTTTGATTTGATTACCCTAGCCTTCAAAGGAAATGCACAGGCACTAATGGGATTTGGTAATAAAATATATTTCATCAGATCTGAAATGCAGTGGGGCAACTATTAGTAACCATCTTACAGCTCTTAAATTGTAGCAATTGGAAATAGGTCCTAATAGGATAATTCAAGTATCTACTTCACGTATCAACGAAATTTTAATCCTACTTCCTATTTTCTTTCCATCATTGAAATTTTATTTGAGTCTGACAGAAGCTATTGTGGTGAAATTCAGTTTTAACTAAAGGGAAATTTAATCAAACTGTCTAATTCTTTGAAAGAAGCATGTGCATAAGTCATTTTAGCCCAAACTTGAAGCAAATTTCGGTTGATGAGATCAATTTGTTCAAGAAATCTCGAATTTTGAAGTTCAATTCCAAAATAAGTTGAAAATCCAAGGCATATCTTAGTTGTAAATGTTATCCGAAGATTAAAATAGCATATCCTTGTTTGAGAATACAAATAAATTATTTCAGACTATTTCACCATTGCAATTTCATTTGGACGCTAGCTTTGTTGGAGATGAACCATAATATGCTAAATTCAACAAAATTGACTACACACTTTGCCTTATTTTTAAAGAATAGTATAAGTATGCCATTTTTAGCAACAAAAAGATAGCACATTTGAAATTCAAGAAACAAATTTGCAACGGGGAAATTTCTTTTGCTTTATGCCTCTAGCGCTTTTATTATTTTATCAAAGTAGTCAACAATATATTAATACTACGAGCAAATTGCCTATAGAAGCCTGACTTTCTAATCTTAGAAGGCTTCTACTTCAAGACAAGAACTTTGCCTCATCATAGGTAAAAATTATTTACCTATTTTAAAATTAGTTGTACATAATTTGACTTGATTAAACGAGTTGTAATAAAATGCCATAAATGTTCTAATTGGCTAAATGAGTTGTTCATGGAATGGTGGGTCACTTGTGCTTTGCACCACACTGAAGAAAATGTATTCAATAATACTGGAAGATGATAAGAATGTTTGCAACTTCATTTTCATTTGAGGTAAACTAAATTTTTTCAAAAATCCCAATCCTACTTTGCTTCATGACTTCAAAAAACTTTTCTACTTCAAAATATTCTGTACTTCTACAATTGCTCCTCCCAAATTGTAGAATAAGAGGAAATTTCGAGGACTTGGAGCTTTTAAATACATGAAGAAATGCAGTAGGATTGGGATTTATCAGGATTCTCAGTTTATCGCAGATGCAATTGAAGTTGCAAGCATACTTATCCTCTTCAATCATTATTGGAGACTCTTTCTTCATTGGGGTGCAAAGCGCAGGTGATCCACATTCTTGGAAGGGAGAGTAGTGATTTAGGTTAGTGGTTAAATAGTGTGTGTAAGGATGGGTTTCCAGCCCAGTAATTAAATGATGGATTCCTAGATACTGAGGTTTAATGGAGTCTGTCTGATAATTAAAAAAATCACCAGAAACAAAAAAGAAAAAAAAAACAAAATAGTTACATATGCAGTTTTCTGATGTCCCACGTTATTAAGAAGATATTCACAGAAAATATATCTATTAGCATAAAAACACGCTATACCATAATCAAATAATTTTTTATAAACACATCTAACTACATAATCAGAAAGAGACAAAATGGATCTAACTACATAATCAAACAATAGAGACAAAATGTATTTAAGCTGGTTTAATTTCCCCCATGGAAAACGAATCTCCAAGAATACTTGTATAAGAGAAAGAAAACTTTGTCAGTGATTTTCCAGAAAAAATCCACAAAGTCCCGATTATCAACAACTCCTACAATGACAATCTGTACAGTAATTCAAAACCCGCCAAGGATGGAACTTGGGTATGAAACAAGCTCGTTAATAACATGTTTGTTTGAGAATAAAGCAATCTCTCATTAGAAATATACGTTTCTAAGGTGAAAATATTTTGAATTGAGGAGTTAATCTGCGAGTGATTTTCTCGAAAAAATCCACAAACTCCCCATTATCAGCAAGTCCTAAAATGATTATTTGTACAACAATTCAAAACCCACCAATGATGGACCTTACGTATTGGTATGCAACAAGCCTCGTTAATAACATTCTTGCTTGAGAATAAACCAATCTCTCATGAGAAATATATGTTTCTGAGGAAAAGAGATTTTGAATTTAGGAGTTACTCTGCTTAAATAAGGGTTTATGAATTCCAAAACGTTTCTTGAAGACATACGCAAGGTTGATGCTGGCAAGTCAGGATACAAACTACTTAAAAAACTCGAGTCCCAATCAACAAAATCAAAGAACTCCAACAAGTAATTATCAATCAAAATTATGCTTATATTGTTTATTATCTCAACTATTTCGGACTTATTTGACAAACTCCATGTTAAAACATTTTCAGTAAGGAGTTATCTCATCAATGTTTTGGGTGTCAGAATTGGCCAGCATAGATCAAAATGCTTTTTATGAAGTAGTTTAACTTGTAATTTATCTGTGAAGATAAAGTTTACATTGTCTGTATTGTAAAAGGTCATGTGACATCCTTAAGAATTTGTTTTCCATCACAGTTTTGCAATTCGTTTCTACTTTGATGAGTTGGTAAGACTCAAGCATAAGGCATGCCTATTTGCAATACATGCCCATACTCTAGAATAGAATTGAAGGACATGCAACTGACACCTTCCCTGCCTATCAGGAAAAAGTATCATTGTCACTTAAGGAATACATTTCAAGCACTAGTTAAGAACCCTATAATCACCTTCCATTCATAATGAAGTCAAACTACCTGGTTGATTAGAGAGTCCATAGCCTCAAAAGTCGAGAAATTGCATGAAACCTTGCCTCTGCCAACACTATCATCTGATGATGCCATAAATACCATATCTCTGGAAATCCATGCAATAATAACACAATCGAACCTACAGATCAATTTGACAACAAAATTGGTTTAATTTTGTTATTCATAATAGAAAAAAAATACAAAACCCATTATGTTATATTTTTTTCAATCAATTTTAAAGATTAGTTTAACTGTCTAACTAAAAACATATATACAAAGATTAAAAATACAAGTTAGACCCTAGGCATATTGTTATGAATCTATCCAACTTGAAAAATATATGTGTTCAAATACCATTCCAGGGAGATCCACACTTGTGACAAACATCTTCCCTCTATGACTGTAGATGTAAAGCACCTGGCCTTTTCAGTGGTACAAAGGAAAATACTTGAAGATAGCAGTTTGTTTGGGATGAGAATTAGTACCTGATCCAATCTCAACGTGTAAATTAAGTTCTCCAAATTGAACTAGATTGTGTTGTATTTTGTCCATTGTTGAATATTAGATGATACTGCACAAGAATAAGGGGTTAGGAGAACAGATAAAGAACTTTCCTTGAGAACAATTTATATAATTTTCGCACTACCATCAATGCACTCGAAAAGGGTTTGGATGAGAAATGAGAACAACAGGAAATGAAGAGGAGAGGGTTTTGTAGGTAGTTTAGCCCACACCAAGATGCCTAGCTCAAATTTCGAAAGTTTGTTTAATCGTCAGTTTGACGTTTTCACCGCAATACCTAAAAATATCCCAAATCAGTTAAGTTGCATAAATAGAAAGGAAAATTATTTCAATTCCAGTTGCAAGTTCGATTCTTACCTGAAATGAAAACCTAAACCGAAAGATCAAAATCCTCAGTGGCATCTATTTCTTGATCTTCTCCAAGAGTTCAAAGCACCCAACTGAATAATAGTAGATGCAGATAAAGCTAGCAAACTTTTTCTTTGTAATTGAATAATACCAGACGTAGTAAATCAAGCTCATCTCACCATCATGGATTGGATTATCGTGCTTATAATGGGGAAAAATACACCACGTGAAACTAAACTCGGTTTTATCATACTCATAAATGGGGCGTAGTCTTATCCCTCAAGTTTTGAACATCAATTCTTGGTAGCACCATAACGATGGTGATGGAGGGTTGTGTCATGCAAATAGTTCTCACTGGTTCAATAGTGTTCTCGATGGTGATGGGTTTCAAATCGAAATTTTATAAGAATCCAATCATCTAACATTGATGGGTCGAAGCTACAATGGGAGTGGAGTTCATGGAAGAGGGTATCCTAATTTGCAGAGGTGACCTCAAATCGAAACTTCCTGACACCTCTGAAACCATCTAGTTTGTGGAAGAGGGTATACTAATCTATAGAGGTGCCCTCAAATTGAAACTACCTGACATCTTTGAAACCCTCTAGAGCTTAGTTCCACTTTGGTGAATCTGGTGTGAGTGGTGGTTCTCCACTTTTAGTTGTAAGGAAAGAGTATCTCGATTTGTAGAGGTTCCCTGAATCAAAATAGGTAGATCCTTGAAAATGATTCTCTAATAGAGATCAATGTTGTGGGATGTTGAAAATAGCAACAAGAAATGCTAAATATAGAAGTGATAAAAATAGCATTGTTATAAATAGCATTTCGGGATACCTTCCTATTTTAGTTAGTCCCTAAACTAAAATTGAGAAGTAAAAGTCAAATTTGTTCTTAGCAACTGTTTGATTAATAATTAATTAATTCATCTTGAGTTAATTAGTTGGAGAAAATCAAACATGAATTCTATGTGAACATATGAAACAATTTCTCCATTGATTGAGGAATTTATCCCTTAGTTAAGGAGATGAGGATGAGTTGTACCTTTGAGTTGTAATTAGTTAGCTCAGTTAACTGAGTTAAGCCCAATTAGATTAGTTCTAACAGTTTGTAGAATTAATTGTGAGTTCAGTTAGTTAATGCTTGCATGCATGTAACTACTACACTTCAGATAACTGAATATTCTCTCATAAATAACTCATGCATGTCAGTTCAGTTAGAGACCCAATTGAGATAAGATGGTGGGACAGTGTACTATCACTTGCAGGAATATTCCTTGGAGGACATCTCTTACATGTAGAAGGAATTCATTCCTTAGAGATTGCGCAATTATTTCTTGGTTTAGTGAGTTGTATGAGGCCAGACTTCACATAGGTGGCATCACTAGACCCCAAGGAAAACTGTGCAAGGAAATAGGAGGCTTGGAGGGCTGAGGAAAGGCATATGTGTTGTCTACTTAGTCTGTGAGCAGTATTGAGGGATTGTGCTGAGAGTTGGATAGCCTGTGAGCTAAAGCTTTGTGTAATTCTGAGATAATTTCCACTTGTATGATAATACAGAGATTGGGGTTTTAGGTTGAGGCTTTCCCTAGATTATTCTTCTGTGTTCATGTGTGATTGCTTTCTCTTCATCTATTATATGTGTTCCATTTGATCTTGCTCATAATCAATTAAGCTTCTGCAAAGTTTGTTGTAGAAGTAGATCTAGTATATTGCTTTAGTACATTGCATTATCAATTGATCTATAGGTGGAATTTCTACATGGTATCAAAGCAAACGTGATCAAAGTGAAGAACATCATACAAGAAGGGAGAAGTACAAAGTTTAGAGTTCCTAATTATAGAAATTGAGTTCTCATCTCAATTTCATCAATGGTGGTCAACGGTTTGAGACTTGAGTATGCCCTTGATGGCAACTCAAATTATATAGCCTGGAAGTGGTATTAGAGGAAAATGGGTTAAAGGACTTCATTGATCAATAATCCCCCAAGCTTGCAACAACTAGTGCCCAAGAATTGGCGGAATGGAAGAAATGTGTGGCTAGAGCAAGGAGAATCCTCCTGGAGGGAGTTCAAGACCACATTGTCTCGAGTCTCCATGGGAAGGAAACCCCATTTTTGATATGGAAAACATTGAAATATCTATATCAGAATAGCAGTGATCAGAGGAGGCTAGCACTGAAAGACAAGCTTCAGAAAATCAAGTGTGAAAAGTGCGACATGATCTATACATTCCTGAACAAGGTCACCATCTGCAAGGATGAGCTTGGAAGTGTAGAGATCATGACAGCTGATGATGACATGGTGAGTCTAACTCTCCTCGGTCTTCCTAAGAGCTGGAATAGCTAACAAGACTCGGTAAACAGAAGAGAGAAACTGTCAAATTGGGAATGACTTTGGTCGGATCTGATGCAGGAGGAGATAAGGAGAAGCACTAGAAATGGATCTTCATCAAAACAAGATGATGAAGAAAATCTAGCCTTAGTGAGTAAGGCTAGGAAAGGGAAAGGGAAGGGATCCCAATCCAAACCTTCCCATGGTGGGAAGAAGTTTGACAAATCGAAATTGCGATGCTCTCATTGTCATGAGGTGTTCCATTATGCCACGGATTGTCCACAAAATAAATCCAAGAAGAGATCCTCGAAGGGATTAGATGGTGAGGCCCTTGCCTCACAGTTCGAATTGGATTTATCTCTTATTGCATGAATGGTTTCATCCAATGTGGGATGTGTTTGGTACCTGGACAGTGGAGCTTCATTCCACATGTCGGGCGACAAGAATATTTTCAGTACATTGGAGGAGAAGGAGCTCCAGATGCAGATCAAGATAAGCGATGATGGAAAGTACCGTGTTTTAGGTGAAGGTACAGTTGTGTTTTAGAGGGAGCATGGAGCTCCTCTCACCCTAACTGATGTCAAGTATGTACCAGGTCTGAAGAAGAATCTTGTGTCCATTGCTATGCTAGAAGATAAAGGCTATGATGTAGTCTTTAGTAAAGGAAAGGTATTCTTGAGGCATATCGGCACCGGACAGACCAAGAGAATTGGGATTTGAGTAAAGAATCTCTACAAGTTGGAGGTAGACGACTGCGCTGCATTGAGTTCCAAAGCTGAGTTGGTGCAAAGCCAAGATGTTGGTGAGCTATGGCATAGAAGACTGGGCCACTTGCACCATGGAGCCCTGAAGATCATGCAACAAATTTCTATCGGACTACCCAAGGGAAAACTGGAGCAAATGGATACATGCAAAGGGTGTACCCTAGGTAAGTATGCAAAATCTTCCTTTCAGGATCGAGACAGTAGAGCTGGAGAAATCCTGGAGCGAGTTCACTCAGATGTATGTGGACCATTCTCTATAGCCTCCACCACTAAACACAAGTATTATGTTATTTTTATTGACAATTTTTCTCGTAGATGTTGGATCTACTTTATGCAAAAGAAGGATCAGACATTCTTGAGGTTTTGTGAGTTTAAATCCTTGGCAGAGAAAGAATCTGGAAAGAAAATAAAAGCCTTGCAAAGCGACAATGGTGGATAGTATGTCTCCCAATAGTTTAAGGACTTTTGTGCTGCAAAAGGAATTAAACGGGAGCTGACGACAACCCATAACCAACAACAAAATTGGGTGGCCGAAAGGAAGAACATATCAATAGTGGGAGCAGCTCGAGCGATGTTGCATGACCAAAGCCTACCACTTCATTTGTGGGTTGAGGCATGCAATACAACAGTATACTTACAGAATAGAAGTCCTCACCATATATTGGGGATGAAGACACCAATGGAGGCCTTTTCCGAGAAGCGACCGGATGTGAGTCACTTCCGTATCTTTGGATCATCGATTTACTGCCATGTGACAAAAGATGCCCGAAAGAAGCTAGATCCAAAAGCTGAGTTGGGGATACTTTTGGGGTACACAGATACACCCCACAACTATTTGGTGTTTCTACCTGCCAGTCCAAGGACAGTAGTGCGCAAGGATCTGAATTTCGATGAGCAGAAAGCCATGTGAGTGTCCCTTGAGAGGGAGCTCAAGTTGCATGCAGAGGAGGAAATTTCGGTTCCAAAGGAGGAGGATCCTCATACTGATGCAGAGCAGCCGCATGCAGAGGATCCGGGAGTGGAGACATCCACTCATGGAGAGTCTTTCAGAGATGGGTGAAACGCTCAAGGGAAGCTGACAAGTTGATGTTATATGCGTGAGAGAATGTGGGGTAGCCATCCTCTCAGCACAGATAGAGGAGATCTCATGGGCGATACACTAGTTACATGGCCCCCGTTGGGGAGTGTGTAGTGACCAAACCTCTTGCTTTCAAGGAGGTAGTGCAAAAACCAGTTTGGGTTGACGCAATGGTAGAGGAGTACGACTCTATCATATGGAACAGTGTGTGGGATGTTGTCCCTAGACCTGGGGACAAGTCAGTAGTGAGTTCCCGATGACTTTACAAGGTAAACTAGGCAACTGATGGCAGTGTTGAGAAGCACAAGGAAAGGTTCGTTGCCCGTGGTTTCTCACAGGTCGAGGGGATTGACTATGATGAGACTTTTGCTCCTGTAGCAAGGTACTCATCTATCAGATCGATGTTGGCACTATCAGCTCAGATGGGTTGGAAGATCCATCAGATGGATGTGAAGATCATGTTCCTTAATGGGAAGATTGAGGAAGAGGTGTACATTGAGCAACCGGAAGGATTTGAGACCTTCAATCATGAGTCGCATGTGTGCCAACTCAAGAGAGCATTATATGGGCTGAAGCAAGCACCCTATGCTTGGTATACCAAGATCGACAGCTATTTCACCAGGTTGGGCTTCACAAAGAGTGAAGCAGATGCGAACCTTTACCACATCATGGTAGAAGGTAAGCCATTGATCATTGTTCTTTATGTTGATGATCTGATTTTGACAGGTGATGATCAGTTGATCAAGTCTTGTAAGGAGGACCTTGCAAGAGAGTTTGAGATGAAAGACATGGGTCTCATGCACTACTTTCTAGGCATGGAAGTGTGGTAGAAGGATGGGGAAGTATTTGTGTCTCAAGGAAAGTATGCCAATGAGATACTCAGGTGGTTCCACATGGAGAATTGCAAGCCCATGCAGACTCCTGTAATAGGTAACTAGAGGAAGGAGGATGCTACTTTAGTTGAGGTAGTAGCTGCTACTGTTTATCGAAAACTTGTGGGTTCATTAATGTATCTATTGAACACACGACCAGACTTGTGATTTGCGATGAACCAACTGAGTTAAGCTATGGTTTAGCTTACCAAGTTGTTTTGGAAGGCAACGAAGCATGTGCTGAGATACCTCAGAGGCACATCTCAGTACGGATTGTGGTACAAATGGACAAAGGGAGTGGAACTTCAGGGCTTCATGGATGTTGATTAGGCAGGGAGTCCATCAGACCGGAAGAACACTTCTGGATGAATCTTCAACCTTGGTTCAGCTGTAGTTTCTTGGTACAGCAAGAAACAGAGGTTAGTTTCACTTAGCTCAGCAGAGGTTGAATACATGGCTGCTAGTCAGGCAACATGTGAGGCCATTTGGATGCAGAAGATTCTAGTGGGATTGTTTGGTCAGAGGATGGATCCAACTAAAATCTATTGTGATAATCAAATTTGTATCAAACTTTCAGATAATCCAGTATTTCATGACAGGTCCAAGCACATAGATATCTGGTACCATCATCTTTGAGACTGTGTGTTGAAGAGGATCATGATGTTGTTGTATGTTTCGACCGAGGAGCAGGATGCAAATATTTTGACTAAGGCATTGTCAAAATGCAAATTCGAGTTCCACAGAGACAGGATTGGGGTGACTGATAATCCCTTTCTTGTTGAGAGGGAGTGTTGAAAATAGCAACAAGAAATGCTAAATATAGAAGTGCTAAAAATAGCATTGCTATAAAATAGCATTTCGGGATACCTTCTATTATAG
This sequence comes from Pinus tabuliformis, assembly GCA_031772625.1. Classification (NCBI taxonomy): domain Eukaryota; kingdom Viridiplantae; phylum Streptophyta; class Pinopsida; order Pinales; family Pinaceae; genus Pinus; species Pinus tabuliformis. The sequence goes on along the minus strand of CM062806.1, from coordinate 280,436,909 downwards.
CCTAAATCTACCTCAGGCTGAGAAAGGCAGGTCTAGGGTAACATCAAACCACACTTAACCTGGTAGCTAGCCCTACCAGGTTGGGAGAGGGCTCTCTCCTGGTTAATCTCGATTAGAATATGACAAATAGGGCTTGAGATGACTGAAATGAATACTAATTTTAGGCTAGGTATATGCTCAGAGGAGTTTGATTGATTTTTTTATGATTGTTTGCTAGATCAGGTGAGGAACACAGCTTTGGGTCCGGGAAATCAACTCAGATTTGCAGAGGTTTCTGTGGGGCGAGGTAGGCAAGTGTTTCAGCATGTCGAAATGAATATGATGGTGAGTCAAAAGACTGGTGAGGAGTTGGAGAGGGCATGAAAGTGTCATGAATCCTCTTCAAATAGTAGAAAACATGTAAAGCTAAATAATCCCTAAGGCAGAGCACTAAAATATCAATGAATTCCACCTTTACACTTGATTAATTTAGTTATGTAGAAAAGAGAGAGATAATGGCACACATAAACATATGATAAATTGAATCAAAGAGGAAGAAAAACAATACTAATTCACCTTGCCACAAGAATCCCATAAAATTTTGTAAACCCTGGTCTATTTCCTTGCCAAACGGCAGAAATGATGTACAATAGTGCTCAAAGCATCCACAAGAGTCCAACCTTGACAAATGACTGAAAAACACATGATATGGACATCCAAACCACCTGTGCTATCCATTAGGTGTCAAATCCATGAGAAAATGGGTGGTTTCAACAATATCTAAACTAGGAACACAAAAGTAGGTGGTGGAATAGCTTGCCTCTAAAACTTAGGAAACCAATTCATTACAACTCAAAACCACCTACAACATATGTATCTACCTCCTTAAGTCAAGTTTCATCATTTTTACATCATAGTACATCAATTTACATCATATCACATCATGAGTTTGACCATGAGAGAGAAAAATTCAAACTGGAAGAAAACTAGGCGATATTCTGAGCTAACAGGCAAAATTGGCAAATTTTCATCCTTTGCGTAACACCATTTTTTCTGTGCGTAGCATGTTTTCCAGACAACTTTTGGAAGGCTTCCCGAAGTCCAAATCAGGTGCAGTATAGCTCATTAGAAAGCTTGGTGAGTCTACTTTCTGGGAAAACTTGAATTTTTTGATTTGGAGTCCATTTTCCCCTCCAAAAATGCAATATCCCAAGACTTCTTCCAGTGTGGCCAAAAAGTGGTAGAGAGGGCACTTTTTAGGTGTTTTTGGCCCTTTTGGAGGTCCAGAACTTGTCAAAATTTCCTAGCAATTTCTGAGCAAGCATATTTTTTCATGCTGATTCCAAATATGTAAGCCATTTTGCAAATGGATGCCCCCAACAAAAGCGTAGCGTCAGTGGCGCTACACACCTACTGAAAAGACCTGTTTTCTGCCTTAAAAATTTCAAAATTGACAAAAAATGCTCCAAATTTTTTGAAATTTGGCATGAGTGATCCTTATCATGTACTTTGATGAGCCAATGAGGTTTCAGCCAAGATCTTGAGCTTATCTTGCTTTATTTTTCTTCTTAAGGCCTTTTCCAACTTAGCCTTAAGCCTCTTTATCCTTGTCTTACAAATTTTGTTTCGGGCCAAATAGTGATAAGCCATGTAGTGCAACATCTTCTTATCCGTGTTGGATTTCTCAAGCAATTTATCCAAGTGAATGTTTACCCTCTCTAGCCATGAATCCCTGTCAACATCAATTTCTTGTTCAAGTGTTGTCATCTTGGTTTTCCTTCTTTTCGCCACTTGCCGATTTTTCCTAATGTTTTACAGCTCCATGATTGTTTTTTTGTCCTCCAATTGCTTGTTCTCTTGCTCAAGGAAGTTAATGATCCACTTATCCCTCTCAAGGTTAAGTGATAAATCTTGGATCTCAACTTCTTGCTCTTTGATGACCATATCCTTGAATCTTGAGCTTTGGGAGCCCAAATCACTGTCATATTCCTCAATCAAAACAAAATCTCTATCTTGACCTTCAATAGGCCCTTCATCATGAAATTTTTGCTTTCCTTTGTCCTATAACTATATTGTTGAAGAAGAAGGCAAAGCCCCTTTCACCCCAGGTGAAGATAGCATTTGCTTGTGATCTGGTGAAGGAAACGAGACCCCTTCCACCCCTAGTGGAGATAATACTCATTTGGCAGCTGCAAAATAGTCTCCTTGTGCCTTTTTCATAAGTGACAAACATTGGTAAACTTGTAGTTTTAGTCTCATGAACCTTTGGCTAGATTCAAGGCCCTCCTTCCTCTTGAAGCACTGATGGGTTCACCTGAGGGCTTTTAAAAACCTCATGTGAAATGAAGGTATCCCATGAAATATTCAGCAAGCTTAGCAGATGCAAAACAACAATCTTAATCAATGAAAAATGGTAAATACTACTAAACTATTGAGGAAGAGGTTTCCTTTGCACATATGTAGCCATCTTCTCAATATTTCTGCATATGAAATATGGGAGGTTCATCATCCTCACCCTTGTGAAATGCATCAACAATCTAACATGGTAAGTATACAAATGAGAAAACCTCCCTTCACAGGTGAAATATTTTATAATGAGTTTCATGAGTGGAGCATAAGTGTCTTGTAGGTATCTGAAAGGAAAGACTCTACTGATTTGCCTTTGATAACTAGCCTTGATGTAAGGCTCATAATACTCTCTACCCACACACTGCCCCTTATTCCACTATTCTCCCACATTACGAATGCCTTTCAATGCTGCAATAGTTTCGGGTGTCAAAGTGAAAAGGACACCAGCTAGGTTTACCTGGCCATTATGAAGATGAAGAACAAATAATCGAGCAAGTTCATGGTGATATTTCACCCTCTCCACCATTTCACAAAACTGGTAACAAGACTAATGTTTAAAACATGTTACTGCAAGACGGAAAGCTAGTAACTTTGTGAGAGTGATGGGCTCCTCCTGGATGTGTTTTCCTCCTTTATGTGGTTTTGTTGGTGCATGAGCATCTTGAGAAGAATCATTGGCAGTTTCATCATCCCTCTCATATGCTGAGTCTGTTTCCATACTTGCAAATGTGGAGTGAAAAATGATGAGTATGAAGAGATTTTTTCAAGTATAGGGTGACTACTATTTTCTTTTTGGGATTTGAGAGGTTGACTGATAGTAAAACTGTAAATGAGGGATTTGATGATGGAAGTAGGATTTTAGGGAATGTATAGGTTTTAGGAAATGAGAATTAGGGTTTAGAGAATGGATAGGGTTAATGTTTAGGAATTATGTATAGGGATTAGTGTTTAGTAATATGGGGTAAGATGAGTGCCAATGGGAGAGGGAAAGAGGAAGGGATTTAAGGAAATTTAGTGCAGGAGGATGGGATATAGGAAAATAATCACAACGGAGTTAAAACAACAAAACCCTATGCAAGTTTGGCAAGATGACTTTGAAGGCAGCTAGGGTTTCCGTTTTAGACATTCATCTCACCACCATGGATGAAAAAATCTCTTGCTAGGTCAGATGAGAGGATTTACTTACTTGTTGAGAGGTTAGTTGTGGAATTGGAGGCTTGTGAAATCGATGCAATGTGTTTTGGAGCTCATCCAGTAGATGCGTCGCGCCAATGCCCAGGTGTGTAGCGCACTTTTTGTGTGTAGCGCACGACCAAATTTCAGTTCAAAACCTGTGCCCGGTGCATAGCGCTAGGCAGGTGTGTCGCGCCAGTGCCCAGGTGCGTAGCGCCGGTGAAAACTTGAAGTTTTGCTGCAAATTTCACTTTTTTCTCCTCAAACCCGATTTTCTCCCTCTTGCTCTCTCTTTTGCACAAAATGAAACCTTCCAAATACAAGGAGAACTTTATATCCATCTTGACTTTATTTTTTCCTTTACAAACCCACTGTCCTAAAGTTCTTTTCACTTTGCTTTTAAAAACTCTGTTTTTTGTAGTTTGGCTCTCTTTTTTATCATTTGATGAACTGATGCTTGTATGTTTTTATTTCTTTGCAGTGGCTGGAGTTGGCAAGGTGACCAAGGGCTATAGCTGAAGCTTATTACATATGAAAACATTGAAACTACATAAAATTTGTACATGAAATAGAAAAACCCTGTTTTCACCTCAAAACAGAGTTTTGAGGTAAAAACCCTTTATGAAGAAAATCATTAGTGAAATTTGTGATTTTATGAACTTATTAGACATCCTCATGGCTTGCTAACCTCTTATTGAGTTTTTGAAGACCATGGTCGCAAACCCTAAAACTTAAATACCCTAAAATGACTTGTGCAAATGGAATGAAATAAAATGACGGAAAATGACTTGTACATGTGAAAATAGGCCAGCAGATGAAAGGCATGAGGGAAATTGACAAAGAACCACTACCATCTTTTGATCCATGACCTAATGGAATGTAGCTGATTGGATGAGACACCTAATATGCATGCAAAAAGAGAAATTTGATCACTGATGGAGGGATGAAGATACCGACACTAACACCTTCCTATCTTAGTTAGTCCCCAAACTAAAATTGAGAATTAAAATTTGAATTTGTTCTTAGTAGTTATTTGATTAATAATTGATTAATTCATCTTGAGTTAATTAGTTGGATAAAATCAAACATGAAGTCTATGTGAAGACATGCAATAGTTGCTCCATTGATTGAGGAATTTATCCCTCAGTTAAGGAGATGAGGATGAGTTGTACCTTTCAGTTGTAATTATTTAGCTCACTTAACTTAGTTAAGTCCAGTTATTTTAGTTCTAACAATCTGTAGAATTAATTGTGAGTTCAGTTAGTTAATGCTTCCATGCATGTAACTACTGCACTTCAGATAACTGAATATTCTCTCATAAATAACTCATGCATGTCAGTTCAGTTAGAGACCCAGTTGAGATTGGATGGTGGGATAGTGTACTATCAGTTGTAGGAATATTCCTTGCAGGATATCTCTTTCATGCAGAAGGAATTCATTCCTTAGAGATTGTGTAGTTATTTCTTAGTTTAGTGAGTTGTATGAGGCCAGACTTCACACAGGTGGCATCACTGGACCCCAAGGAAAACTATGCAAGGAAATAGGAGGCTTGGAGGGCTGAGGAAAGGCATATGTGTTGTCTACTCAGTCTGTGAGTGGTATTGAGGGATTGTGCTGAGAGCTGGATAGCCTGTGAGCTAAATCTTTGTGTAATTCTGAGATAATTTCTACTTGTATGATAATACAAAGATTGGGGTCTGAGGCTGAGGATTTCCCCAAATTATTCTTCTGTGTTCATGTGTGATTGCTTTCTCTTCATATGTTATATCTGTTCCATTTGATCTTTCTCATAATCGATTAAGCTTCTGAAAAGTTTGTTGTAGAAGTAGATATATTATATTGCTTTAGTACATTGCATTATCAGTTGATCTACAGGTAGAATTTCTACACAGGATGTAGGCAAGCAATGGCATGTATCTGCAAGAGCCATTTGCAAGAGTAGTTTGCAAAGTCATTTGTGCAGTTGGTAACTAGATGGATAGGAAATTTGGAATCCTGGGAGTGAGTCGCAATTGCCACCTGTCAGCGCAATTCAAATCTCAAATCAATGGGTGAGAATGATCCAATCGTCTAACAAAGAATCGAATGAAACAAATTAGGAAAGGAAGGCAACAGAGGGAGATCTTTTCAAAGGGAAATGCCTTATGGTGTAATTAGAAATTTTGTGTATTATTATATGTTGCACAAATAAATTCATATTTTAAATGATTTAAACATGTGGATAGATTGCTAAAGTACAATCCTCCATCGTGGGACTTTTTAGGTCATCGATAACTATACAAAATAATTTAGGGACCGACTCATTTCATCTATTAAAAAATATCCCGAGGGTCCATATTAACATAATTTGAATTAATAGCAGCGACTGGAGGGCAAGGCATATTTACCAGTCTATCGAGTCATTAATATGCGAGGAAGTATATGCCCACTGCTCAATAATGTACCTATTTCAATCCAACGATAGGCATATACTGCCCCACGTATTTATGGCTTGATAGACTTGTAAATATTAGTTGTCGCAACTGGACCATATAGGTCACTTCTAACATGAAGATATATGTCATAAAATCAAATAAATATAAATATTCATGTCATTACTGCTCAATAAATTCCACAGGAAACTCTTTGTTCTTAGAACGAGATTTAAAACAAGTGAAGGAAAATTTAGCAATGCGAAAATATCATGACAGAGCTCTCTCTCGAATTATGGCAACTGGCCATTATTGGGAGTATGAGGTGCTGCCACCATAATACTTCATATTTTTAGATGATGAAGGCTTCAATATTTGGTGCAATTCCTTTACTACCCTACCATCCCACCGTAGTTTTGGACATCCATAGCTATAAAGCGTGTCCAACAAGATCAGATGTTCAATCCCTGGCAAGTCATTTAACTCAGATAAATCCATAACATCTAGTAATTAAAGCTCTCTCAATTGCGCCAACCCTTGTATGTTCTTCAGCTTGCGACCTTTACGTGTATCTAACCACTCTAGATATACCAATGTTTCAATACATGGCAACTCCTCCAATTCCATGCAGCCAACAATGTTCAACCTTTGAAGCTTTGTCAAATGCTCTAAGCCCTGGATGCTCTTAAGCTTGACACAATTAAATGCCCACAACTCCCACAAAGAAATTAATGTTTCAATACTTGGCAGTGACTCCAATTCCATGCAACCGTTAATGTTCAGCGTTCGAAGCTCTTTCAGTGCCTCCAACCCCTGCATGTTTTTCAACTTGACACAATTAAATGCACACAACTCGCTCAAAGATACCAATCATTCAACACTTAATAACTCCTCCAATTCTATGCAACCACTAATGTTCATTTTTCTGAGCTTTGTCAATTGTTCCAACCCATGTATGTTGTTCATCTTGACACAATTAAATGTAGACAACTCTTCTAAAGACACCAATGTTTCAAAACTTGGCAGTTTTTCCAATGCCATGCACCAGTTAATATTCAGTTTCGAAGCTTTGTCAAATGCTCTAACCCCTGTAAGCTCTTTAACTTGACACAATTAAATACACACAAGTCCTCCAAAGATACCAAGGTTTCAATACTTGGTAGCTCTTCTAATTCTATGCACCATCTAGTGTTCAACGTTTTAAGATTTGAAAGACCAAAAAGCCCTCCTACTTTCCTCAATGCACCACAACCCTCCAACTTTAGGGTTATCAGGGTTGTTGGAAATGCTCTAACCTCCACTAGACCACTACAATCCTTAATTTTGACATCTTGAAGGTTCGATAATTTTCCAAAGGAGTGTGGGATCCTTTGCAAATTGGAGCCAAACAAGCCAATCGTCTCGAGGTTCGTGAAGTTTCCAAGGAAGTTTGGGAGCCTTTGCAGATGGAAGTCGTTGAACAAGTTAAGAGTGTGGAGGCCCGTCAATTTGCCAAAGGAATCTGGGAGGGTATAAAAGTTAGAGAAGTCACACAAGGAAAGAGTTTGGAGGATGGTAAAGTTGGCAATGGAATCTTGGAGCCTTTGCAGATGGGAACAGTCATTCCAGTGGAACGTTTGGAGGCTCATCAACCAACCAAGGGAATCTGGGAGCCTCTACAGCTGGGAGCATCCATATAAGATGAGAGTTTGGAGGTCCGTCAAGCCTCCAAGGGAATTTGGGAGCCTCTGCAATTGATAGCATTAGTCCAAGCCGAGATTTTGGAGGCTTATCAACCCACCAAGGGAATATGGGAGCCTATGGAGCTAGGAGTAGTCATTCAAGTTGATAGTTTAGAGGCTCGTCAACCTACCAAAGGAATCTAGAAGCCTCTGTAGCTAGCAACAACTGTCCAATGTGAGATTTGGATGCTCATTAACTATAGCCAAGGGAATCTAGAGCCTCTGAATCTCACAGCAGCCATACATGCTAAGAGTTTGGAGGCTTGTCAACTTGCCAAGGGAATCTGGGAGCCCTTGTAGCTAGCAATAGGGGTCCAAGTGGAGAGTTTGGAGGCTCATCAACCTGCCAAGGGAATCTCAGAGCCCTTGCAGCTGAGAGTAGTGGTCCAAGTGGAAATTTTGGAGGCTCGTCAACCCTCCAAGTGAATCTAGGAGCCTCAGCGACTGGGAGCAGCAGTTCAGGGTGAGATTTAGGAGGCTCGTCAACCTGCCAAGGGAATCTGGGAGCCTCCGCAGCTGGGAGAAGCCATTCAGGGTGAATTTTTGGAGGCTCGTTACCTACCAAGGGAATATGGGAGCCTTGTTATACAGTAATTTGTCGCACTCCCTATCTCATACCCTGAGCTATCGAACTTTTCTAAAAATGTCGCAAAGTGACAAAATATGTCAATTAATTCACCATGAAAATTTTTTATCAGAGAATCCCTAAAGAAAAGAAGAAGAACTTCCTTGAATTAATTCTGGAATAGATTGTCAAAAAACCCTATTTGCAAGCCCAAAGCTAATTTTAGCGGGCAAAATTTTGTTGGTACCCTTTATTCTAACTAGTGACTAGTGCTAGCAACATGACCTTTGATAGGAAAACCCGCGATGGCCCTCGTCAAGCAATTTCTCCAAAAATGGAGCAGAAGCTTCTATTACTAGAAGCCTCGAGAATGACAAGCTCGTTATTATTGAATAAGGATATGGTTGATTTCTCCCATTTTAAGTCCTCGATCCTACCCTTAGGGATCTTCCCCTTAAGATGTGGACCTTCTTCCCCCTTTTGCGGATCCCTAATGCCCTCTCCTTCCCCATAAATGCATTCCCTTACACCCTCAAATGGTTGGTCAGACTAGATTGGTCATGTTGCTGCCAAATTGTGCCTAAGTGCTTCCAATTTGTGATGGAGAAAGGAGAGCTTGAGAAGTGTTGGCTTTAACTTGGAAACGCATCCCAAAGGAGTTTTCCAACATCAAGGTAGTGGTTGTATGCTTCCTTGTTCAATTTATTATGAATACAATGCATGTTTACTTTCCATAAGCATGTAAATGACTACTTTCTTAGTATGATGCTCCTTGATATATCATATGGTTTACATTAGAATGCATATGTTATGTTTTTCCTTTGTTGTCTTTGTTTGATCTCTCTTGCAAGTATTCATTTGCAATAGAATAGCGAGGATCGAGCTTGGAAGTGAGGAGATCGAGATCGACATCAAAAAGCTACCACATATGAGTGAGGTAGGCCATATTTCCTCTCTCATGTCATTATGATTTAAACTAGGAGAGTTTTGTATGTATTTGTTTCAGTTGTTACTAGATCTACTCATTGGACTAGAGGGATCGCTTCTATCGATAGAAGGGATTGCCTAGATAAAAAATTGGTGACTCCACTGGAGAGGCATATATCCCTTTCAACCCTCCTTTAGCATTTGGAATTTTTGATTAGTTTGGCCACCTTTCAATGATCCTTGGTTTTGATTTCCTTTGAGTTTGTACTCTGAGTAGTCGGTCATTTAGGGTATCAAGTCTAGGGTTTTGCTCAAGATCTACTTCATTTTCCTAAAATTTCCTCGCTCACGGTGTTTTATCAGTTACAGTCGCACTAATATTTCTAAATTTTCCAAGTACAATCGCATTGGAAACCTTGTCTTCCACTGTCTGCCCACGCTGGTCCATTTTCTCATCCAGCACAGATTTTGTTGTGTAAAGTAGTGTTGCCAGCACCAAATTTTCTATGTAAAGTAGCGTTGATGACCCTATCAACATGGATTTTTCTATGTAGAGTAGTGTTGATCCTTAAAATTGAGAGTATTTAGGGTTTCTACTAAAAATCACAGTGTGTCCTAATCTGTTGTTGAATGTTAGTTTTGTTTTAATAATTTCAACTTCAGATTTATAAACAAATGCTTGTCCATTGCTTCATGTGTATAAGTTTTCTTATGGTGTTTGTGAATGTAAACAAGTATATTTAACAATTTTTATGCTAAGTTCATGAGAAAATAACACGAAATGCAAGTTCTTAACAACAACAATCAAAATATACAACAAACCATTCAAAATTACACTTAACACAGTGTTTTGATGAAGGAGTTCACCCTTCTTGGGCTACATCTCCTTGGTCCAGCTTCCATGTCTTGGGCCTATGTATTAGCTCAATAATGGTAAAAAAATGTTGTTTACAAAACTCTACTACTCTTGAAACTTGCTTCAATGTGTTCAGAATGCTCAAATCAGCTAGGAACACCTTTTCCTGATCTCAATTTAGTCAAATTTTGCTCCAGTTATGACCAAAACTACTTTCTCCTAGAAAACCTCCTCTAAAATTGGAGGAACTATAGTTAACTCCAATAAACTTAGAGTTTCTACCGAATTTGGAGGGGTCCGCTAAACATTCTACCGAACTAACTATGGATTAATTAATCTTAAGCATGATTAACTATCAGATAAGTCATATTAGCATTTAATCCGCATTTTAATGCAAACTGTTAGCTTAACCTGGCGGTCTTCATGGAATAGGTCACATGTCATGGTTGAGTGGTTAGGTTGGAAGCTATGGTTTGTTGGCACGTTGGATTGGTGGTTTTCGGAGAACTGTTAGCTGGTGGTTTGTGGGGTGTTCACATGGGAGGGATGGCCCGTGAGCTGGCCCTCCTAACCTCTAATAGTTAATAAAATACACAACAAAGATACACGGAGAGCATAGTATGTTAAGTCGTAATGTTGTGTTGTAGTGGAAATGTGTTATGGTTGTTTGGGGTAGGTCATGGGTTTGACTTTGCCAACTTGCCATAAATTTTCCTGTGCACCAATTGACTAGCCCGACCTTTGGGGAGGGAAATGTTGTGGCCTCCGGGCTTGCCACTTATCCCCTCCTCATTGGTCCACCATTAACCAATGAAAACTTACCAATGCACCAAACCATAAAACAACCAAAGGATTCCACTTGTCATAATCTGATTGGATGTTGATAGTTTGTTGATATCGCCCAGTCATCTTCCACATTAGCAATACGGACTACTGATTGTGTAGTGACTGTACATTTGTTTCAAAAATTCCACTATTTGGCAAAGCAGATAGAACGTGATATCTTCCTCATGCGAACTCAGTTTTCAGTGAAACAAATTGCATTGGGATCATTTTGCCAAGACAGACATGGTTGTTTACATTTCAATCCATTCTGAGAACTTTGATTTTTGAGATAAATACTTGTTAGGATATTCTAACACATAGGAAATAGTTAAGTATAGCTTGGTCTAGTGCAGAGTTAGGTAAATTGTGTTTCTTTACTATTTACTTTTGTAACTTGCAATCCGATGGTCATGATATATTATAGACATGAAGTTATTTGACAGTTCATTCTCTTCTCGTTATTACCGACACTAGATCCGTGGCTTAACACTAGATTGGTCCATGATCTCTATTTAAAGAGAATGGAGGGTCATTTTTAAGGTGACCATTCATGAGATAAGCTTATGTAAATTTTCTTTCTTTTATTAATAAATTTTCAGAAGTGACCGCGTTGGCTTAGGTCGTGGACTGTTTCCCTCTTTGAGGATTTTAACCACATCAACAATACTGGTGTACTGATCTATGATCTATTTGTGAGTGGTGTCCTTTGGTGTTCTGTCTGACAAAATTACCCTGTAAATTCCTGCATGGTAACAGAGCTATTTGAGGGATGCATCCATTGGTGATCCAAATCGGAACCTGGTATAACCACATCCGACTGTCGTTTCCTAGATCTACTGTTTCTGACTGCTTTCGAGCTGAGAGGACTAACCTATTGTGTTAGGAGCATATGTTCCAATGAGGAACCCCTTTCATTTCACACAAAAAGGTTTCCAGTAGCCCTAACTAAGTCATTTTTAAGATCTGGAGGTATACATTCTTTATTTGCAGTTTTAGTTATTTATCTCTTTGTTTATTTCAGTTTATTTATCTCTCTGTTTTTTATTACCAGATTTATACCTTTCATTTCTGTGTATGCTCTTTTCCACGCGACTCTATGCGATCTGGAAAATCTGAAACAGAAAGGAAGGATTTTTCTCATGCGTATGCTCTTTTCTGTCGCGCCTAGTGTGATCTCAGAAAATCAGAAACATTGAGGAGAAAATTTAGTTTCTGGCAAAAGATAACTTCAAGCCATAAGGTTTGGTTTTTTTTGTATGTCCATGTTGGGTTGTGTGGTTTTTTTTTTTGTAAGCAAAAAGGGATTTTTCAAGTAAACACACACCACAAAGCCTCAGTGAATAAAAAAAATAAGACCCTTCCGTTTTTCCAAAAATTACTAACCTTTTAAACTAGCCCACTTGGTCCAAAGTTACTTTATGAGAATAGATGTCTTGAGTTCAATTCTTTTTTTGTTGAGTTACTTTTTCAAAAAGAACATGTATCTAATGTTTTAAAGTTACTTTATGTAAAATTGTTCTCACACATTATAAAAACTGAGTCACTTATAATTCTAAAGTCTCTTTATCTTTTATTTAAGTTACAATTTAATGGGTAGCTCATAAAGTACCATTGTAAAAGTGACTTTCACTTATTTATAAAAGTGGGTCACATATTTTTTTTTTAAAGTGAGCTAATTAGATTAAGTTTGTAAAAGGGCGGGGCGGGGTGGGCCGGGTGGGGGGGTGTTTAAAATATAGCATTATCATTCACTTCCGCACATTCACACACTTCGTCGACATCTTCAACAAATTTTCTTCAAAAAGCCATAACTTCTTCATCCGGAAGCCGTTTTCAGAGCCTTTTTTTTAACTGACCTAATTTTTCGAAATGTTTCCATTGGAACATTTAATTTCAGCATCGATAGCTTCAGTTTCTTTTAAAATTGAAATTACATGCCAAGTTATTCTTGACAGCACCAACTACTTCCAATGGTGGTCTTACATTGTGGATTTACTTAGAAGTAAAGGTCTTTATAGACTAGACTCAAGGCCAAGAAACTAAACCTAAAGATGAATATAAGGAATCCAAATGGGAAAATAGGAAATATCAAGCACGTGGGTTGATAGGGATGTCTATTTCTCCAAACCTTAGATTCCATATCACAGAACTTGATACCCCTAATGAAGTAATGAAACAACTCAATAAAGTTTTCGGAATTAAAAATAAAATTAGATCCCATCAACTCCAAAATGAGTTACTTACATTGGACCCCAATAATTTTTCTTCCATTGAAGATTTTTTGTCCAAGTTCAAGACCCTTAGACTTCTCTTGGAAGGTGTTAAAGTTAAGAAAGAAGATGGTAGCCTTATCTATTACATTCTTACTAAGTTGGGACCAACCTACTCTGTTTTTGTTTCCACCTTCCATTCTACTAGAGAAGCTTTTATTTCTCAAGGACAAGACTACAAGTCCCCCTCTTTGATGCCTTTTATGATTCTTTAATAAGAGAACAAGAAAAATTCTTACATCTTGGTCTTCTTAATCTTGTAAGCTCTTCTAAAAAATCCTTAGCCACCCAGCAAGAAACAAATTCAAAGAATCCTAAGAAGTACTATCCTAAAAAGAATCGTCCTAAACCAAACAAGGGTCCTAAGCAGTTTCAGTCTCAAAATGAAAAATCAATTTAACAAAATGATAAGGAAAATAAAAAAAAATGGAATAACATTGATAGACATTGCAACTTTTGTAATTGAGATAGCCATTTAGAATCCAAATGCTTTAAGAAGATGGAAGCCTTGGAAGCAACAATGAAGAATCATAACATCCATTTGGAGCACTCTTCAACTTCAACTTCATCTTCAGGAACAACACTTTCTGCATGTGGTTGTCAAGCATCTTGGTCTATTTATGCAATAAATGTATATTCTTCTTCTCATTCTCATGAATGGCTCATTGATTGTGGAGCTTCTTATCACATGGCCAAAATCAAAGCTATGTTTTCTTCTTTAAATTATTGTAACACCAAAAACATATATGTTGGTGATGATAGATCTCTTAGTGTTGTCGAGACGGGAACTATTCATCTAGACAATGGTGAATTTAATTATGTATTATGTGTTCCAACCTTATCCTGCAACCTTCTATCTATATATCAGATAACTCATTTAGGTAAAGGTAAAACCGTTGAATTTTCACCTCACGATGTTGTAATTAAAAACCTAAGAGATCCTAGACATATTTTAGCTACTAGAATTGTTGATGATTCTACAAGGTTGTAGAAGTTTAACATCTTTGGGTCATCAACTCTTCCCTCGGTATTTGTTTCTCATAATGATGAAGTGATAAAACTTTGGTATTAGCGGTTTGGTCACTTAAACTATTGCTCCCTTCAAAATCTATGTAAAGAAAATATTGTGATAGGTATTCCTATGGTATTTTGCAGAGATGGTGTTTGTTGTAGATGTGTACTTGGAAAAAATCATCTGGATATTTTTGAAAAATGTGCCTCTTGGCATGCCTCAGCCCCTTACAGCTTGTGCATAGTGATTTATGTGGTCCACTTCCAGTTGTTTCATTCTCTGGAGACAAGTATTTCTTAACATTCATTGATGATTTCTCCAGACGCACTTGGGTATACTTCTTAAAACTCAAGAGTGAATTATTTAACATGTTCTTGGCCTTTAAGGCCTTTGTTGAGAAAGAATCTGGACATCAAATTTTTAAGCTAATATCTGATAATGGCGGAGAATATGTTAACAGCAAATTCAACAACTTTTTCACTGAGCATGGAATTCAAATGCAACATAATGTTCCATATACTCCAACAACAAAATGGTGTATCTGAAAGGAAGAATCACACCTTAAAGGAAATGGCTAATTGTATGCTTCAATCTAAAGGACTTAGACTTAATTTTCGAGCAGAAGAAATTAACTATGTAGACTACATAGTAAATCACACTCCTACTAAGGTTTTAAAGAATATCACTCCAGAAGAAGCATGGAGCTCAATTAAACCAAATGTAAGTCACTTTCGTGTTTTTGGAAGTGAAGCATGGGCCCATATTCCAGATTAGAAACATAAATATTTAGAACCTAAGACTGAAAATTGTATTTTTATTGGATATTCTAAAGATGTCAAAGGATATAGACCTCTTTCACCTAAGTCCAAAACTGTTATCATTAGAAGAGATGTAAAGTTTGCTGAAAATATATTGGCCTACGAGCCTAGTTCAGCGGATTGCCACCTCTCTCTATCCCTTCTACTTCTGAAAATATTTCTTCTTCAGATGATGACTATGAGGGTGAAAATCCTCCCCCACCTTCTTAGGATCCTCCTTCAGCTCCTCAGCTTCCAAAATGTGTCCATGCTACTCGGAATGCAGCAGGAGCTCTTGCAGGTGATCCTACAGATCGATGACGTACACATTCTCAATTTGATAGAGCCTCTTCTTTACTGGATCAAGCTTCAGAGAATTATGATCCTAACACCTTTGCAGAAGCTTTAGGCCATCTAGATTGGGATGCAGCTATGAATGATGAATATCATTCATTATTGGCAAATGGTACATGGGATCTTGTTCCTCGTCCAAAGGGATGAAAACTTGTTAGATGCAAATGGGTTTACAAAACCAAGTTTGGACTAGATGGAAAAGTTGACAAACATAAAGCTCGTCATGTTGCTAAGGGTTTTTCATAAGTTGAAGGCATTGACTATACTGAAACCTTCTCCCATATTGTGAAAATGAACTCTATCTACCTCGTTCTTTCCCTTGCTTCCTATTTCAAATGGGAAGTCCAACAGATGGATGTTAAATCTTCCTTTTTGCATGGGGACTTGCATGAATAAATCTATATGGAACAACCTTCTATCTTTATACAAACAAACTCTAGCCTTGTATGTCGGCTTAAAAAATACCTTTATGGTCTCAAGCAAGCCCCTTGCACTTGGTATGCCAAAATGGATAGCTTTCTTTTAGATACTAGTTTTTCTAGGTGTCATTCTGACAATATTGTCTACACCAAGAAAGTGGGTAAGTCTCTTATCATTCTTGTTCTATATGTTGATGATATTATACTTACAGGTAGTGATCCCAACCTTATAAACCATGTGAAGTCCAGCGTTAAAAAGAAGTTTGAAATGATAGAATTAGGACACTTGCATTATTTTCTTGGTCTTCAAGTCTTGCAATCCAAGGAAGGTATTTCCCTTTCCTAGTCCAAGTATGCATGTGATCTTCTATGCCACTTTCACATGGAAGACTATAAGCTAGCCCCTTCTCCCTTTCATTCTAGAGCCAAACTTTCAGTTTGTACTTCCCCTGAAGTTGATGCTACCTTATAATGTCAGCTTGTAGGAAAACTTTTGTATCTAACCCATACTCATCCTGACCTCCTCTTTGTTTTTTGCCTTATTGATCGGTTTATGCAAAACCCACATGAAATTCATTGGAAATAAATTAAAAGAATACTTTTTATGTTCTAGGTATAGCTCAGTTTTGGATTCATTATAGTGCAAAAGCATCTCCTCTATTAGTTGGTTTCACTGATTCTGATTGGGTTGGTGACCCTGAAGATCAGAAGTCTACTGCAAGTTATGTCTTCACTCTTTGTTCTAGACCTATTACATGGGCTTTCAAGAAACAAAGTACCATTTCTCTTTCTTCAGTAGAAGCAGAGTATCGTGGCATCATAAAATCTAGTAAAGAAGCCATGTGGCTTCGTTAGATCCTGTCAGAATTTGGCTTTCAGCAACAACATTCGACTACACTTTGGTGTGATAATCAAAGTGCCATTCAACTATGAAAAGATCTAGTCCAACATCAGCTACACATGCACTTCATCAGAAAGCTCATTCATGACCATGTTCTTCAAGTGCAATATTGTTCAAATGATGATCAAGTTGCAGACATCTTTACAAAGGCTCTCACAGAGGTGAAGTTTACTAAACTTTGATTATGGTTGGAGTTCAGGAAGTTGTCACTAAGGGGGGATAGGCTCTAATGCCTCCTTCCTTCTCCTATTGTGTCATATTTTTAAATCCTTCAATCCTATCCTAAGGTGTTCTTAAGGGGGGATGTTAGGATATTCTGACACATAGGAAATAGTTAAGTATAACTTGGTCTAGTGTAGATTTAGGTAAAGTCTGTTTCTTTACTATGTACTTTTGTAACTTACAATCCAATGGTCACGATATGTTCTAGACATGAAGTTATTTGATGGTTCATTCTCTCCTCATTATTACCGACAATTGATCTGTCACTTAACACCTGATTGATCCATGATCTCTATTTAAAGAGCATGCAAGGTCATTTGTAAGGTGACCATTCATGACAGAAGCTTATGTAAATTTTCTTTCTTTTATTAATAAATTACCTAAAGTGGCCATGTTGGCTCAGGCCATGGACTATTTCCCTCTTTGAGGGTTTTAACCACATCAAGAATACTGGTGTATTGATCTATGATCTTTTTGTGAAAGGTGTCCTTTGGTGTTCTATATGAGGAACTTACCCTGTAAATTCCTGCATTACTGAGCACTTGATCATTCCTCCATACTAGAAGTCTTTTGGACCCCAAAACATAATATCAATTGTTTGGCAGGTGAGGGTATAGCTCCCTCACCTTCTTGCTCTGCAACCATTTTTCTTTAGAAGGCTTTTGTCCCTTGAGTCCCACTCTAAGGTATTCGACATTCCCTCTCTTTGAAGTTGTGGTTCTTCTATCAAGTATGAGATCCTACTGAAGTTCATTAAGGTATTCTGGTGAGAAATCATCTATTGATGGAATATGAACATACTCTCCTTGATCATCCATCAAAGGAGGCTCAAACAATCTCAAATTATCAACATTAACAACAGAGTATATTTGCATATAAGGAGGAAAATCTAGCTTAAATGCATTGTTACCAATCTTTTCTAGAATTTTGAAAGGACCATAACAGATTGGCTTAAGATTTTTACCTTCCCTTTGAAGTCTCTCTTTGCTAATATATAACCAAACTTCGTCTCCAACTTGAAATTATGATCAACATGGTGTTTTTCATGCCTTTCCTTGTAGCTTCTCTGACTTCTTTCAAGTTGTTCCTGCACTGTGTGATGTATCAACTAAATTTTCTCTATGAACTTCCTTGCCTTATCGATGTCGTTGTGACCATCAATGGTGACATATTTCTAAAATATGAAGTCCAATGGCGATCTTGGCAAGTACCCAAAACATGCCTCAAATGGTGATGTATTTGTGGAAGAATTCTTTGCCCTGTTGTATGCATGTTGTATGTAATGCAATTATTCATCCCACAACTTGGGATGTTTGCTACAATATCCTCTAAGAAGATGAATGACTATCCTGTTGACCACCTCGGTTTGTCCATTTGTTTGTGGATGAAAGCTCATACTCTTCTTCAACTTAGTTTCCATCATGTCCCACAAATTTTACCAAAAATTCCCAACAAATTGAGAATCTCGATCACTTACGATGGAAGTAGGAAGACCAAAATGAAGCCAAATATTTTGGAAGAAAAGATGAGTTGTTTCTTCAGCTATAATTTTCTTTTTGCATGGTGTTAAAATACACATTTTTCTATACATGTCTACAACTACATACAAGTAATCATGACCTTTCCTTGACAATGGAAGACCTCCTACAAAATCCATTGAGATACTCTCCCATGGACATGAAGGTACCAGAAGTGGAGTGTACAATCCTAGTTTTCTATTCCTAGGCTTACTTATTGCACACAAAGAACATCCTCTTATAAAACGAGATACATTATCAAACATGCATGGCCAATAACAATACCTTTGGAGATTCACTATTGTCTTGCCTACACCAAAGTGTCCAACAATCAGTGAAGTTCGTGCCTCCCTTATGATATTGTTTCTTTCTCCCTGTGGAAAACATAACTTGCCCAAGTGATACAACAAATTGTTATGTACATGGTAATCTAACTCTTCAATTTGGTTTCCCTAACTCAAGCTTGCATGCACATCTCAATAGCCATTATCATATGCATATTTCTCAAAGTAACTTTCATGAAAAACAAATTGTGCTTGAGGATAATAGATGAATTTACAATAGGCCTAGAAAGCATATTAGCTACCTTATTATAGATTCCCTTTTTGTACTTGATAACCAAATGAAATTGTTGTAGAAAACCCATCCATATGAATTGTCGTGATTGCTACAACTTTGACTGTGACTGTAAGTAATGCAATGTTTGATGGTCGGTATGGATAATGGTATCCTTCCCCATCAAGTAGTGTTTCCATTTTTTGACACTCTGTACCAATGTGTAAATTTCTTTGTAATAAGTGGGATAGAAATTTCAGAATGAAATGAAATGGGCTTACCATGTTGCATAAGAACCACTCCCATGATGTAATCATTAGCATTTGTTTGAATCTCAAATGGCTGTCTAAGATCCAAAAGAGCCAATATCAGCGTTGAACTAATCTTTTGCTTTAAAGCATCAAATGATTTCTGTTGTACATCCCTCCAATGGAAGACTTTCTTGACACTAGTGAATGCATGTAGTGGTGCTGCAATGGAAGAAAAAATAGCAATAAATTTCCTCCAATAATGTGTTGCCCCTAGAAAGCTTCTTACCTCTGTAGTTGTATTGGGCTTGGGCCAATTCAGAATGACCTCAACCTTAGAGGGGTCTATCATCAACTCACCTCCTCCAACAATGTTTCTCAAATACACTAAAGAAGTCTTGCCAAATTCACACTTCGACATATTTAAAACAACTGCTATTTTCTCAAGAAATTAAGTACTTTGTTTACATGCATGACATTTTCATCCCTAGATTTGCTAAATATGAGAATATCATCTAAGTAAACAATAAGAAATTCATCTACAAATGGTCTCAATACATCATTCATAACTCTCATGAAAGTAGCTGGAGCATTTGTAAGACTGAAAGGCATAACAAGCCACTCAAATAATCCTTGTTTAGTTTTAAATACAGTTTTCCAAATGTCCTCTTCAGCTATTCTAACTTGATGATAACCACTTCGTAAGTCTGACTTAGTGAAATACTTTGCACACCTCAACTGATCAAGAAAATCATCAATTCTTGGGAGCAGATAACAATTCTTTACCGTGATTTTGTTCAATGCAAGGAAATCCACACACATGCGCCAAGTCTTGTCCTTCTTTGGCACCAAGACAATGGGTGAACCACATGGCGAAGTAGATGGGTGTATGATACCTTTGTTCAACAATTCTTGAATTTTCTTCTTGATTTCCATGCTCTCCATGATCGACATACAATACATGCCTATGTTTCGAAGTGGAAAATATTGTTGCAGCTGTATCTCTTGCTGAACTCCCCTATTGGGAGGTAACCCCTTTGGTTCCTGAAACATCTCGCCATGCTTTCTTACCACATCAAACAAATCAAATTTTAATTTTTCATCACAACCTTCAAAAGATTCATAATCAATATCATTCTTTTTCTTGATCAGGAGAAGCACAAAAGTTTTACTTGCATTTACCGGTCTCTTCGTCTGCCTTGCATTAACCAAATAAATGTTCAACTTTTTGCGATGGGCTCTCACAATGTACTCCAATCCATTCTTGAGCAATAAGTATTTGTTCTCATGGCGATGAAATAATGCTTTCCTACCATACAAATAGGGACTACCCAAAAATATTCCTGATATGACAAGTGGAATTACATCTAACTCAACTTCATCAATGAACTTTTCAGTAATGGAAAACTTGAATAAGCACTTCCTTGTAACCTGTAAAATTGCATTATTGACTATCCAACCAAATGGATATGGCTTATGATGAGGTACAATTTCAAGGTTAATATTTTTGACCAAGCCTTCTAAAATTAAGTTTGATTATGACCCACTATCAAATAATGCATCAGTCTTTGTATGATTTGAAATTACACTTACATGGAACAACTCTATTCTTGATTCTTCATTTGGAGTGTTGTTATGACTATGTGAGGAACTAGTGCTTGCAAAAACTTCTTTTCATTTTGTGACCATGGCTGAAATCTTGGTCTCATCATCAGAATCTAATCCAAGATCATGTTGTGTGGTAGCGGTTTTCTTTTGTTTTCCCTTATTGTTTTGTTTCTTAGGCCTTAGTTCGGGATGTTATTTCCAACGATGAGTTTCATCATGCCTAGCTTTGGAACAATTTTGGCATATATTTCTCTCCCCTTCTTTCTTCACACTTGCATTCTTCTTTCTCTTCCATTTTCTCCCTTATCTTTCTCCTTACCCTTGAATGGCTTCTTCTTACTACCCTCTTCATGAATGTTCTTTCCCCTTGCTTCAAGGTGCGTGGCTTACATGCATACCTCATCCAAATTGCTTGGATTGAACATAAGGATAGTATGTTTTAGGTAGGAATTAAACCCCCAATATATTTCAACAATGTATCTCAAGAATTCAAGTTTACTCCTGACAACAAAGCCCTCTTCCTAAACTCCTGGGTATAGTATTGAACTATTCCTTTAAATTGCCTAAAATTATACGAACTCATAATGGATTTTTGCATATAGGCTAAAGGATAAAAACACCTTTTGATTTCATAAATAAATTCAACCCAAGAAATGGATATCTTACCATGAATTTGCATTTCCTCTTGAGTCTTTGCTTCCCACCAGTCTAATGCTACTCCTTCTAGCCTCAATGAAGCCAACTAGATCTTTATGGCATCTTCTTGAAGGTTATTAATTTTGTAGTAAACTTCCAATTGTCGAATCCAATTCTCTAACTTTTCTGCATTCACCTCACCATTGTACATGGGAAGTTCAAACTTAATGTCCAATTTGAGTAAGGGAGTTTTTTCCTTTGGGGTTTATGAATGAGTATGAACATTTTTTGTGGTGGAAGTGGAAGATGTTGTTGTTTGAATCCTTATTTTGAATCCTTCTTTTCGTTGTTTTTATCTCCCGAGTTTCCCTCTCCATGTGGAGGCTTAGAACTCTCGCCAGCCATTCTCGTATTCCTCTATTCATAGAGGACTCTAGCCATGTTAGTTAAATCATAAAAAGCTTTATTGAATGATTCCTATTCTGAAAGACCTTCAGTCTCTCTTTCTCGAGACATGATGGCTTTGGAGTCAAGCTCAATTTTTGGTTCTTCTTGTACCTCCTCAATCTCAATTGAAGGTAAAAATTGAGGTGCTTCAAGTGCAATTGGAATTGGAATTTTGGGTGGAGATTGTGGCCTTGTGGCTCTCCTTCATCTGGGCATTACCTCAAGAGTTGCTACCAATAGTTTCCTTTCTCCTCTCTGCAACTTTAACCTTGTAGGCATAGAAAAATTGCAACCATTAAAACCCTACTTGCACAAACTCAAGAAATCAAGAAAATAATGTTTTCTCTGATACCAACTTGATCTGTTGTTGAATGTTAGTTTTCCTATGCTAATTTCAACTTCATATTTATAAACAAATGCTTGTCCATTGCTTCATGTGCATAATTTTTCTTATGGTGTTTGTGAATGTAAATAGGTAAATTTAACAACTTTTATGTTAATTTCACGAGAAAAATTACATGAAATGCAAGTTCTGAACAAAAACAATCAAAATGTACAACAAACCATTCAAAATAACACTTAACACAATGTTTTTATGAAGGAGTTCACCCCTCCCAGGCTACATCTCCTTGGTCCAGCTTCCATGGCTTGGGCCTCTGTATTAGCTCGGTAATGATAAAAATTATGTTTAAAAAGCTTTATTACTCCTGAAACGTGCTTCAATGTTTTCAGAATGCTCAAATCAGCTAGGAACACCTTTTCATGATCTCAATTTGGTCGAATTTTTTTCTAGTTATGACCAAAACTACTTTCTCCTATAAAACCTCCTCTAAAACTCGAGGAACTCCACTAAACTTGGAGTTTCCATTGAATTTGGATGGATCCGCTAAACATTCTGCCGAACTAAACTGTGGGCTAATTAATGCTAAGCATGATTAACTAGTAGATAAGTCGAATTATCGCTTAATCTGCATTTTAATGCAAACCGTTAGCTTAACCCAATGGTCTTCGTGGAATAAGTCACGTGTCATGGTTTAGTGGTTAGGCTAGAAGTTATGGTTTATTGACACATTGGTCTGGAAATTTTTGGAGAACTGTTAGCGGGTGGTTAGTGGAGTGTTCACGTGGGAGGGTTAGCCCTCATAACCCCCAATTTTTAATACAACACACAAAAAATATACGCAGAGAGCATAGTATGTTAAGTCGTAATGTTGTGGTGTAGTGGCAATTCATTGTGGTTGTTTGGTTTAGGTCGCGGGTTCGACTCTGCCGACCTACCATAAATTTTACTGCGCGTCGATTGACTAGATTGGCCTTTGGAGAGAGACAAGTGGCGGCCTCCAGGCTTGCCACTTGTCCCCTCCTCATTGGTCTGCCATTAACCAATGAAAACTTGCCAATGCACCAAACCATAAACCAACCATAGGATTCCACTTGTCATAACCTAATTGAATGTTGACCATCTGTTGACCCTGCACAGTCATCTACCACGTCAGCAGTACAGACTTCTGATTATGCAGTGACTATACATTTTTTTCAAAAATTACATTGTTTGGCAAATCAGATAGAATGTGATATCTTCCTCATATGAACTTGATTTTCAGTGAAGTGAGTTGCATTGGGATCGTTTCACCAAGATGGACATGGTCGTTCAGATTTCGAGCCATTATGAGAACTTTGATTTTTGAGCTAAATACTGAGCACCTGATCACTATGAGATCATCCTCCTACTATGTGTGCATTTAATTTTCTTTGATTTTTGTTAGTTCCTTTGTGGTGTGCAAAAGTGCCCCCCATTGTTTGAAGTGGTGAAAGTAAATTTTGGTTGAGTTTTTTATTCTTTGAGTCAATTAAAATTGTTGTTTGTTGCTTGTATGTTTGGAAGGAATATTGATTTTTTGTTGTTGATCATTATTAGTTTTTTTGAGATCATAAAGAAATGGATTTTGCATTCATTTATTTTTCATCTCATAATTTACTTTTCGTAAAGTGCATTAGATCAAACTACATTGAAAAGTCATTTTTTGAGATTTATCATTGGACATAAGTTATATTGTTTAGTGATTGAATGCTAAAAGTGCATCAAGTGCATTGTCATTCGTTGAACGAAAAATTGAAATCATTTCCCTTTTGGTGGTTGTATTTGGAAAATGAAAGTGAAAGATATGCTTAGGAAAGCTTTGTTTGCTACATTCTTCGTTGTTGCATCATTGTTTGAATCTCTTCCCTTACTAGATTAGCTTTCATTGAAACAAAAATAATCATTTTCTCATGATATTTACATCATAGGTGTTCAGGTGACATCGTTTTGAGCCTTAAAACTAAAACTTAATTTAATATCAACTTAAAATTTACCTCAATTAACACAAGGATAATTTTTCATTAACGAAAACATTTATAAGTCTAGGATAGAGATGTGTTCTGATATCGTTAAATGTAGGATATTTCATTATTTGCCATGTTGTATCCTAGGGGTGAAATCTTGTTCCACATACGGAAATGTATATGACCATTCTTCAGTACTTTTAGGTATATAGGAGGCGCTCCACACATGGTAAGTATATGGGTATTCTTTCATCGAATGTCTATGCATTAGACAACACTATTATGGATTTTACACCCATTTACTATCCCATATATTTTGGGAGCCCCCTATAGCTTGCTATCGATCCATAGGTAACCAAGTTTGCTGCCTTGTATACCCTAATACACCGAACACAACATTCAGGGATATTGGTTGTCGTATGTTAAGTCCTTGTTTCGCCATGTTGTATATCGCAGTTCACGGTTGCTTAGTAAACATTTGATCCTAGATACCCATCTTTTGATTTATTTTTGTTAATTTCTTAAATCAAATAATTTACCTTAGAAGAAACTCCTTCCTTGGAAATATTCCTTAGTATATCTTACGTTGAAACTAATGGCAATAGTTCCTGAGTTCACCAACCAAGGAAACCCCTCTAACATGAATCCTTGTCCTTTTCCTTATTTTGGAAATGTTGGTGCTCCTTATATGGCGATGTTATCCCTTCTTGGGTTTACCATTCATTTTTGAGTTTGGTTATTTTCGACCCCTATAGTTCTGAATGTCCAAACTTCTCCTCAACCAGGCTCTCCTCCACCTGAACAATATCAACCTCTAGTTGATCCTAAAGTTGACTCTTTGCCTTCTTCGCCTGTTTGGTCTTCTTCTTATTCTTCCTCTTTGTCTGGTGAAATCTTCCAAGGTAGTAACCAGGTGGATAAGAAGAAGAAGAAAAGGAATATTAAGAAGAAGAAAAATAAGCAAAGGACCAACCAAGAAACCATTGCTACTGATGCAGTTGATGTTGAAAAATCTTCCAATCGGCCCCGAAAAGTGAAATTCCCTTGCATGCTATGTAAGGGTGACCACCTTCTTAGAGATTGTCCTAGTATCCCCAAAATATTAGAAGTGTGTTCCACAAGTTCCCAACAGCCTTCGACATCATCCTTTGGAGATAATTCTAGTGATAAATCTTCAACTAGTGACGATAAATCCCGTGGTGTTATCACCAAAAAATGATCACCTAGCCATTTCTAACTAGGTGGCTTGAAATACACCATGTGGATTTAATTTTACCATAGTAAAATCACTTTCACTATGGAAAATACTTTAGTAAACCCCTTTTTATTAAATTATATTCTGATTTAAATCAAATAACCCAATGAGAATAATTAGATAAATCACTATTTATTTAATTTTCTCTATGAATTATTATTAAATCATTATTTAATAATTATTCCTTGTCCCATTTAACTAAATCCCTTAGAAATATTTAAATAGATCATTATTCATTTGAATTTCCTTATTCTATTATTAGAATAATTATTAAAACACTATTTAATAATAATCAATAAATCATTTTATTTGTTACTTATTTCTGAATAAAGGAATTTAACCATTTTAAATTCTTTTCCCTTCTCCAATAAATATAATAAAGTATTCCAAGTAGTTAGATATAAATCGGGTCAATAATATTTTATTATTCTCCATTTTCAAGATTAGATCCATACTTTTCTATATAAAGGAGGGTTTTTCATTCATTCCTCACCATGATCATTATCATCATCAATATTATCGTCATTTTCCTCAGCTACCATTTGAGTTCTTCACTTTGTTTGGGTTTTTTACACAATTGATAGAGGGAATTCTAATTCTAAAGCATCAAGGATATCAAAGGACCCATCCCAAGGAGGGGGTCTTACAAACCAATCTGTAGATCTCCTTCACCAGGTGTTATCAATAAATATTTATTTGTTTAAAATCGTCTTCCCACTAGGTTATTATTCATGATATATCATTTTGTTGCTATTTATTTTGGATCTTGTTTTCTTTTACTCCAGATTTTCCATTTGTATTACATATTTAGAACAGAAACAACCATCAACTTGTTGCTAGGGTCACTTGTCACCTAGTGACTTAAGTGAGGGTTTTTTGGTACGTCTTCTAGGAATTTTCACACTAACACATGGAAAAAAGGGAAAAGTCAAATTTCCTTGTAGGTTATGTGAAGGGAATCATCCTATTCACCATTGTCCTTATATGGATGAAGCCTCAAAATTATTGGATAACCTTATCACTTCCCAGCCTCGTCTTTCGACTGGTTATCGGAAGCTTTCCCTTCACCCAACACTAGTTAATAAAGTGACTAATCAGAGCTCATCTCTGGTCAATCCCATAGTCTCTCAAAGTGAATCCAATGAGTTTGTTCTCGATGAACCATTGGTCGAGAAAGTGGTTGACTTTATTCCACTTTCAGTTGATCATATCTATCCTGTAGAGAGTGAAGTTCATACCACTCAAGTTCCTCTGGTTTCTTCAGATTCAAAATAATTAGGGGGTGATCCTCTCGTTCCCATGGTATAGGGGGGCTATCCTCCTATTCCCACGGTACAAGGGGATGATCCTCTTGTTCACGTAATGCAAGAGGGAAGCACTCCCATTCTGATGGAACCCTCTCCAAGTAGTTTAGTCACTTTCATTGATTAGAGTTGACTGGCAGGATATTGTCTTCCTCTTTATGTGCCTTTTCAAATCACAGTACATGATTATAATATACCCATACTTGGCACAATCATAGATGAAAGCGTGTCTATTAGTATTGTGTCTTCAACTACTTTGCAAGCTCTAGGTTCTTTGCAGCTTGTGCTCGTTACCCAAAATATGTTAGCTTTCAACAGAGGAACAGTAAACCGTTAGGGATCCTTCTTAAGTTTCCTATTACTTTGGGAGGAAAAATCGTCTAACTCGATGTGATGGTTATCCAAGGACCTTTGGTTTTTAATTTACTCCTCGATCATGACTATGTTTACGTTATGTGAGATCTTATCTCTTCTCTCTTTCATGTCATATGTTTCCTGCATGAAGGAAGAATTGTGGCCATTGGTCAACTTTCATTTGTTGGTCCTAAGTTGACTCTCAATCAACCATCTTCCCTAAATGGTCTTTGTATGCAAGTGGTATCACCCTTGCCACAGGTTAATTATGTGGTCACCTGTTCCATGCTCGTGTCTACTGATTATCTAGTCAGTGATATATTGTGTCATTTACTAGGGAAATTGGAACCCGATCTTTCCATTAGATCCCTTGATAGGTATCCCTTCCAGAATGTTGTTCTCCCATCTGATGAGAACCTCTTGGAAGCCATGGTCTCTTATATTCCATAATCAAGGTGATGAGGATAGTTCTTTTACTAGGTCAACCTCGTTAAAAATGAAATAGGTCCCCATGAGGATAGTTCTTTTACTATGTCAACCTTGTTAAAAAATGAAATAGGTCCCCATGAAGATAGTTCTTTCACTACGTCAACCTCATTAAAAAATGAAACAAGGTGTTAGAGTATAGTTCCTTTACTTGTGTCAAGCTCGTTAAACAATGAAACAAGGTGTCATGAGCATGGTTCTTTTCCTGTGTCAAGCTCATTAAAAAATGAAACGGATCCCCTTCCAGTTTGAGCCTTTATTTAGATTTCATAAATTCCCAGTCAAGTATTTCACTTGATCTCGTAAATGAACTTTCATTCTATCCACCAATTAGTAACCAGTAGTCTACTTAGGTGAATGAAATGAAGCTTGGGGGGCATGTACCTCGATTTGAATCATTATGCTAGGAGCATGCAAATCAATCTCAAGCATAGTTTCTACATGTTTCAAGCTTGTGTAAAAATGAAACCAATCGCAAGCATACCTTCTACATGTTTCAAGCTTGTGTAAAAATGAAACCAATTTCAAGTAGAGTTTCCTATTTTTCAAGCTTGTGTAAAAATGAAACCATTTTCATCTTACCTCTCGTGATTTCCATTTTATGAGCCTATTTTTGCAAGATGCATCTTAGTCTTTTCATTCCATCATCACCATCTCTTTGACCGATCATACACTTTCACTTGGTTATTTTACTCTTGCCTGAGGAACATCTATGATGAGTGGTCTTATTAGCCAACCTCTTGACCTTTACATTTTTTCATAAGTTCCATCATCACCAGAACCAGTTGCTATCCTTTTATACCAATCGTTCCTCCAGGAGGAGTCCTCTTTTAGCTCTTCTCATATTCCAAAAATATGAAAATATTGTCAAACACTTGTCTTTTCGAACTCCTAAAAGTAAATGAAAATACGTCTACTCAGTATAAGTTTAACCCTTTTCTAGACTGAGATAGATATTGTACTAGAAAGGAATACCTTGGTCACACGCGGCTAAGAGTTTATCTTGAATATTGTTTTCTACCTTTTTGGATTCGAGATATTATCTATGAAAAGCGACCTTAGGAGTTTCCTTTTTGTCTCTTTCTCAAACTCTCCAAACATGAAAAAAGACATCAAGTTATTCTTCCATCGAACTCATAAAACTAAAAGACCGAAGACGAAGGACTTGTCGCTATGACAAGACCAAGCTACTCCTTCCTAGTGCTCGTTAAAAATACTAGGATTGATTCATCCGAAGTTTCAACTTATACGACAAACATATGGTATCCTCTTCAATCTTGAGATTAAAAATAAAGAGGTACTCACTAAAAATAATGGGGGGGGGGGGATGGAAGTAAACATATATCCTGTATTTTATATAAAGGCAACATGTCTCCCTTGAACATGACACTTATTTGTATCTCATGTCAGGTTTGGTTTATCCTCATTTCTTCACTTGCCTTACTAGGTTTTGGGAAATCCATTTTCCTCCCATTTGATCATTACTTATCATCATCATGACCATTGATCCCATTTTTGAGTCCAATGCTGCCTAACTCTAGAGTTGCATCACCAAAATGTTCATGAAAAATTTCATTTATAAATTCAAACGTCTTATACCCCATTTGACGTTCTTTGCCACAATCCTGAATCACTCTCACCAAAATTACAAAGTCCTTTGTTTTGTGTCAATGATGTGAGAAGAATTATAGCCCTCCTTTGACAGATCACTTCCAGTCGACTTCAGATCATTATTGAGGAAGATAATCTAGAAACTCCCTTTCAATACCTTGGGGCTTGCATGCCCCAATGGTAGGTCCTTCACATTCAACGATAGGTTCACATCATTGGCCTTCGATTGGATGATTCTACAAGTGTTCGACTTCAGATTCCTTATTCACACTCGTGGACTGTGCTATTGTAACTTGAGAGCCATTGTCACTATTGGTGGTTTCTCTCGTACTTGTTAACGGTTTACATCATTGACCAATAATCAAGTGGTTTCTAACATTTTTGACTCTGACACGTTGATTCACGTGGTTTAATTTTTCCTTTTGTTGGATCAGGAGAAATATGAACACCCTGGATTTCATCTAATAAATCTAGGTTGTGTGGAGTTATTTAGTATTCATGATTGTATATATGATCCTTTCTATTCGGATGGTTGCATCCATGTCATGGATCCATACATATGATCTTTCCTAGTCATATGGTTGTGTCCATGCCGTGGATCCATACATATGATCCTTTCTAGTCGAATAATTGTGTCCATGTCATGGATACATACACATGATCCTTTCTAGTCGAATGGTTGCACCCATGCCATGGATTCATGTATTGTTAAATGCCTACTCAAAGATGTCATATATGTTGTATTATCTTTGATTTATAGGTCTCCTAACGGTAGTCCTCTAAATTTATTTCCTTGACTTGTAAAGCACTTCAGCCATCACTTCTTGGTTCGACTTCATGATTTAGGGGGCATCTATTATACAATAATTTGTCACACTTCCTATCTCATACCCTGAGTTGTCAAACGTTTCCCAAAATGTCGCAAAGAGACAAAAGTTGTCAATGAATTCACCATGAAAATCATTGATCAGAGCATCCATGAAGAAAATAAGAATAAATGCCTTGAAGTAATCCTAGAAGATCTTGTCAAAAAACCCTATTCTGAAACCCAACAGTACTTTTAGCAGGAAAACTCGTGCTAGTACCCGTTGGTCTAACTAGTGACTAGTGTTGGCAGCGTGAATTTTAAGAGGAAAATCGCAATGGCCCTCTTCAGGCATTTTCTCCAAAAATGGATCAGAAGCTTCTCTTACTAGAAGCCTTGAGAACGGTGAACTAGTTATTGTTGAATAAGGATATGATCGAGTTCTCCCATTTTGAGTCATTCATCCTACCTTTAGGGATCTTCCCCTTAATATGTGGACATTCTTACCCCTTTTATTGATCACTAACTCCCTCTCCTTCCTTATAAATGCATTCCCTTACACCCTCAAATGGTTGGTCATACTAGATTGGTCATGCTGTTGCCAAATTTGCCTTATGTGCTGCCAATTTCTGAAGGAGAAAGGAGAGCTTGAGAAGTATTGACTTGGACTTGGAAACCCATCCTGAAGGAAGCTTCCAACATCAAGGTAGTCGTGGTATGCTTCCCTCTTCTGTTTAATATTAACACAATGCATGTTTAATTTCCATAAGTGTGTAAATGACTACTTTCTTAGTATGATTCTTCTTGATCTTTCATATGGTTTGCATTAGAATGCATATCTTATGTTTTTCCTTTGTTTTCTTTGTTTAATCTCTCTTGTAGGTATTCGTTCACAATAGAATAGTGAGGATCGATCTTGGAAGTGAGGAGATCAAGATTGACATGAAAAAGCGACCACTTAAGAGTGAGGTAGGCCATATTTCCTCTCTCATGTCATTATGGTTTAAACTAGGAGAGTTTTTCATGTATTTGTTTCAGTTTTTACTAGATCCGCTAATTGGAATAGAGGGATCGCTTCTATCCATAGAAGGGATTTCCTAGATAACAAGCCTCTACAATTGGGAGAATACGTTCAAGACGAGAGTTTGGAGACTCGTCAACCCACCAAGGGAATTTGGGAGCCTCTGAAGCTGAGAGCAGCTCTCCAAGAGGAGAGTTTGGAGGCTCGTCAACCCGCCAAGAGTATCTCAGAGCCTCCGCACCCTAGAGAAGCCACCCAAGCAGAGAGTTTGGATGCTTGCCAACCCACCAAGGAAATCTAGGAGACTCTACAGCCTGGAGCAACCACCCAAGCAGAGAGTTTGGAGGCTCATCAAGACACCAAGTGAATCTGGGAGACTCTGCAACCCAAAGCAGTTGCACAAGCGGAGCGTTTGGAGGCTCGTCAAGTTGCTAAGGGAATTTAGGAGCCTCTATAGCTGAGAGCAGGAGTACAAGACAAGAGTTTGGAGGCTCCTTAAATTTCCAAACGAACCTGGCAGTAACTTGATCTCTGAAGAAATCCATAACTTCAATTAATTCAAGGACTGAAGATGACAAAATTCATCTGGCAAAGTTTTTAGACCAACCAGATTATATCTCTTGTTCTGCAAGACAAATATTTCCAGATAATTCAACCTCGCAATGGACTTTAGAATATTGAGAAGTCGAGCATCAATATCCAACTCCCTAATCTGCACAGATGCCTGGAATTTCACATTTTCAAACTTCCCTTCATATTCGATGTCTATTTCTGTGAATTTTGCTAGAGTAAGTAAATTTTTACAATAAAGGTCAAAGAAGAAACACAAACTTTAGACAAGAAAACAAAATCAAATGACTACATGGGATTCATCTGTCCATATTGTTTCGAACTCTGTCCCCGTTATTTGTAAAGCTCTTAAAATTTTCATTGAAATCCATGTGGTCTCTTTTACAAGAAATGGGATGGTTGTCGTCATTCCTGGCAAAAAACACATTAGAAACCAGATGGGTTGGAAAACATCATTTTGTACACCCGTTCTCATTTTTGTTGGTGAAAAACTCGTTTTTCCATAAATAACTCATTTTTCATAGCTGTTTGATGCAAAACATTTATCACTTTTCCTTACAATGTTTTAGTTTATTTTCAATTTCTTCTTTGTTTCCAAGTCATGCAAACTCCTATTCCACACCAGTTCCAAAAATGCATTGCATGGAAAACGCACTACATGCCATTGTGCAACTCAAAATAACAATTTTTGGTGAATAAATTTCCAATAACTAAACTAATGATTCATTAATTTTCCAATGATTCCATTAATATCCTTAGATTTGTACATATCGTGGAATGAAACCTGCAAATCTGTGAAGCCAAAATGGTTTTCAATAGGTTTTTGGAATGTCTATTGAATGGAAATAACATTGTTAGAATTCAACATTTTTCCATAGTCATTTTATTCACTTGGTAAATAACCAATTGGAAATAATTGGGGCAATTTGTAGTTCTTCTTTTCAAATGCTGCATGGATGACAGAGGAAGATTTTACTCGCCATATGCTTTTTGGAGTGAATCCCATGGTCATTCGATGTTTACAACCGAGATTTTTACTTCTTCACATTATTGATGACAATCCTCTGTTGTTAATTATTAATGACAATAAGGTTTAATCACAGATATTTTCCCATCCAACCACCTAAACGCACAAATCTATGGTTCCCACTAAGGTGCAATCATCGCTCAACATATACTTAAAAGCATAGATGGCATCTCGATGGAGGAGGTATTTACTTCCTTTCGTTAAATTGTTAATTTGTTTCATGCTAAATTCAATGGTCCATTAATATGCTATTGAGTTTTAAAACTCTCAGGAATGTTGCATGTTAAAGCCAATAGTCCATTAATATGTTGTTGAGTTTTAAAACTGCAGGAAGAAAGATTGGGTGTTGAAATTTGCATCACATCAAACACATAATTCATTATTTCCCTCAATATGCAAAAATTTCAATAACCTAGTATAAATTGCACTCTTTTCAATTGTTTTCTAGGTATTCCCTATGCCAAATAAGGTTCAAAAGCCCCCTACAATGTTAAGTAGATTTCTACTTAATCAAGGGAAAAAATAAATTTGACAAACAAAACAAAATAATTTTTTTATCTCTGAAACACATCACAAGTATTTATCAAAGCACATTACTTGTTATGGAGTAGGTTACATTCAAATTGATATATTTTATAGGTCCTAGAAGGATATAATATTTTATATAAGTATAATTGCCCAAACTCAATAACTATTCAATAATTATTCTAGTAAATGAGTTTTTAAATTATTATTTTTGTTTTTTTCTCTCTCCTTGTTTCGTGAAAGCGAAACCTCCAAACTTTGTTTCTCGTGTCGTTGTCATTTCTCGTTTCCTTTCCCATTTCTCGTTTATGGTGACATAGCATGTGGGTAGTAACGAGCACGGATAGTCAATCCATCAGAGCCATATCAACTGTGGTGGTTGAGAAACATTCAGTGTGCTTTCCACATGTTAGCCTTCTTTTGCAACAGGTGTTCATCTTTCATGATTGACAATTGAAAGTGCCAAATATGTCATACTTTGCATGCTGCAATGCTCCATATTTCCAAAAGAGGCCAAAGAAGAGGCCATGAAAGTGTGCCGGTCTAAAATGCCACTGCTGTATTCCAATTTTGATGAGTTATTCCTTTTTGAAGAATTTTCTGTCAAGGGAAGGCCAAACAACTTAATCTTGGCTTCCCTAGGTTTCAATTTCTTGTTCTAGAATGTAGAGAAAGAAAATCTGTCAAAACAGTTTAATCTTGGCAGATTTGTAGATAGGTAGAGAAAAAAAGGAGCCCAACTGCTTAATCTGGGCCCTTGGAAGAAATAAGTGTAGATTTAGATAGGAGGACAACAAAAAGAAAAAGGATAATCAGGGTCTACAAGTCCAAGTGCTCTAATGCAAAAACAAGAAAAAATGTTAAGTAAGTAGGCTGGGTAAGTAGTTTTGTGGTTGCAGAATCAAGCTAGGTGATCCATTTCATGTCTTTTAATGCTATAACTATTCAGATCATAGGTATAAGGAAGTTTCCCTTTGTAAGAGCTCAAGCGAGGCATGTCTAATTCCCCTTTCTCTAAATCCCCAAATCACTCACTAGCATCCCCTGGAGGACCTTGGGATCTGCCCAACCAGTCCTGTTATCACTTCATTTTTGTAAAATACCAAGTCAAGCTTTGACTTTCTTCAGTGAAAAGAAGCCACATTTCTTGTGTAAAAATTGTGTCTCCACAGTCCATTCACTTCCTATGTCTAAGTTTCAGCTCACAAACTTAGCCTCTCCCCTACACTTCACCTCAAAAATTCATATTAACTCCTAACTCTACTATCTAGCTCCCTAGATCATCTCCTTATCCCCTATTACACAAAAAACTATATAAAAACCCGAAAAATATTACATATCCCACCCTATAGCACTATAGCTATGTACATACAGTTCTGGGATATAATAGTCCACCTGGGACTATTATGAACCCATCTGTGTCATAACTCTGGGATTGGTCTAAACCTCTGGTTAGGCCAATAACCGATATCCACCCCTTTACCCATCAAAACCTTATAACTCTGCCCTTCCGTGCTCATTTTCCCAATGTTTGGGGTTTGAATTTTCCAAATAAATATTAAAGTGTTATTCTCCCATGGCACTTAAGCCCCAAACCCGCATTCTCTAAAGTTTTGGACCCCCTGCAGCATAATGTTATTTAAATAAAACGGGGGGGGGGTCCCGTCCCTAACCTCCCGCTACCTCACCTACCCCGCCAGCCGTCCGATGGCCAGCGCCCGAGATCGACGGTGGGCGGGTGTTTTCATATGCCGATCCGCCGTAGGTTAACGTCCGGGTGATGGGCGGTTTCCCCATCGTACCCCCGCCATGTGTCAGCGTCCCGATGTGTTTGGAGGCCCCTCCGCCAATACCGCCTGTGCCGAAAGGTGGTGCGGGAAAAACCAGATACTGCCTTCCGCCCTCCTACGTCAGCGCCACGTCATCATGACGTCATCATCTTGCGTTGTCCTCCTGCCACCGTGTCCTTGCCACGCCATTTCCACGTCGTTGCCATCGTACTGCCATGTCATCACCCCTACCGTACCACCACGTCACCCGACCGTACTGCTGACGTCACCCTTCCACGTCACCGCCGTACTGCGACCCACCGTTGACGTCATGCTGATGTCATCATCAAAAAGGGTGCGAAGTGCGAAATCTGCAGCAATGGATGCCCGGAATGAAAAATCGAGGCAATTTTGATGTGCGATTAGCACTTAGTGCTAATCGCGCATCGCTAAGAGAAATAGGCCAAAATAGAAGCTCTCTCATGGCACGGCTACCAGCAGGGCCCGAAATTCGCAAATTGACAGGAATTTCTTCACATAGGTTCGGAAAAGGGGCAAAGACAGTTCTAAAGGAAATAGAGGGCCAAACAACAGCCATAAAATGTCGATGGGACACTTTAAGGCAGTCAGAAGACAACAAGGAGCCCAGGTCCAATGAAAGTGTATCAAAGGAAGCGACGAAGACTAGCAGTTAGTTTTTTTTGTGGAAATCCGTATTTCCAAAGCAGGAGAACATTGAAGGCCCCAAGCAAAGTCAAAGAAAGCAGTGAAGCTATTTCAAAACTCTCAAATCACAGTTAATGCACCTCAAAAACCACTCAAGAGCAGGGGATCAAAACCCAAAGCACAGTTATGGCCAAATGATCAGCACAGAGCCATAAAGACAACACATTAATTCTTTTTGATACAGCTACCCCCAGCGCAGCTCGAAGATATTTTCTTGCATTTATTTCAGGCATATGTTAGGTTAAAGACACTTAATACGTCAGATCTATCTCAGATCTGATTCTTGTAGATATTTTGCTTATAAATCCAACCTAATTCACTGTTTAAAGGGTCGGTTGGTTGATTTTCTCCACTAGAGACTCGCTCTGTATACTTGATGTTTTCATTAATCAAAGACTGCTGAAAAACTTGGATGACGAACTGTCCACTATGTTATTAATGTTTTAAAGAATGAATATGGAATTCTTGTGCTTCAACACGACTCAATAAGTGATTTCTACCTCTGTTTTCCATTGATATATGCTCATATCATACATATGTCGCCATCTAAATAGCAGATAAAAGGATTTGCTTAGAACTTGCTTGATTGCACTCTATGCTCAATTTCTGTTGTTTCTTTATGTTTTCTCTGAATCGGTAATGAATATGAATCCCCTTTGGCTCATATTTCTCCTAATTCACCCATGTTTGACAGTTATCTAGGGATTCTTTACTGCTCCTAGATAGAGCTCATTCACCTTCCCTCTATTAAGGTGAATAAGAGATTCTTAATTGCCTCTCATTCCTTAGCCTTCAATCCATCTCCATTTAGCTTGAAAGTTGCTTTATGTGTATCTATCTTGCTCCATATTCCTCTTGTGACCAAGAAAACGCACCAGCAGTCCTACTCCATGACTCCATGCCCAATGGTTTGAACTTATCATACTATGCATTACCTCTCTACTTGAAAGCTTCATCCTTCCCACCAAAACTTAAACAAAACCCCTTGAACTCAATAAGTAGCCTAAAATCATCATCAACAAAGCTCAATCATAAAGAGAGAGCCCTCTCTGACTGCAGGTAGGCTAGGACCTGCAGTCCAAAGATTGGTTAGTGGTTACCTCGGCCGTATTCCCTTGGGAGTCAAAGGGAACAACCTGAGTGATAACATAATGGTGACTCCTTTGGGGAAACCAATGATTTTTCTAATTGCTATATATTCCTTAAAACTACAGATGAAGCCTGAATGTCAGCCAGGGAGCCTTTGAAATTGTTCTTGCTTTGCATTTACAGGAGTAAATAAAAGTTGCTTCAGTCAATATTCATGCTAGTTTTAAGCTATAGATAGCTATTCCAAAATTTGATCAGTCCCTTGCTAATTCTAAAAACATTCACAGAAAATACCAAAACAAGTTCAGAATCTGGCTCCCAAAAGGAACTCACATTATACAAGGTCAAATCCAGACCCGAATCCCCCAGCTATTTTTGAAAATCCCAATTTAATCCCAAGGAACCTCAGGAAGCTAGAGCGAAGAGAAGATTTTGCTGATTCTAGTCCTGAAACAGTCCAGCCAAGCTGTGTTCCAACCCCTGTCAAAGTTTTATTTCGTTCAACCCCTACTTCCCCTTGTTCATCATCCACCTCTCAAAGCACTCCTTCCACACCTCCATTCACCGCACATACTCTCGTTACCACTGTTATTACCGCTGTCCCAATCATTCCATTTATCCCAGTCGTTCCACTTATCCCTGTGAATATGGCGAATAGATATGCTCCGTTACAATTGCCTGCTAATCCAGGGGCTATGCCTCAGGATTACCAAACTAAAATCACATATTTCGATGGTACTGGTTCTTGCACAACCCTTCAGCATACCAAGAAAATGCAAGACTATTTTGAGAACTACGAGATTGATGATGATAGCGTGAGAATGAAGATTTTTGTCCAAAGTTTGACAGGTGATGTCAGGACTTGGTTTAGAGCACTCACAGCCAATTCCATAGCAGACCCAGAAGCCTTATACCAGTCATTTATCAATAGATGGGAGAAAAAGAAAGACCCCTTACACATATTATCTGAATATGACACCATCAAAAGAGGCCCTCAAGAGTCTGTCTTGGACTATTGTGCAAGATTCAATAATGTTTATAATGCAATACCACAGAACTTAAGACCTCCACCTGATCTTGCTTTGTATAAATTCCCTGATGGTTTTGATACTGACATGGCTTATCAGTTAAGGGAAAGAGCCCCTCAAACCCTTGCAGACATGCAAAATGTTGTTGTTAGCGTAGAGGCAAATCTAATTGCCAAAAGAAATAGAGCTAGAACTGAGAGAAGAACCACCTTTAAGGAAGAACCCTCAGCCTTAGACCAAAATCTGGATGCTATTATCAGTGGCATGCACAGGCTGGGAAACAGAGTAGAGAGTGTTGAGAGGAAATCATCATGGGAAGGACAACAACCTAATACCATAAGGAACCCAAATTTCCAGAAAACGCAGAACACAAATGCTGGTAGGTCTAGCCCAGACCATGATGTAAGGCCTCCTTTTCATGAAACTTATGCTGAAGCATCTACATCTAGTGAGCCCACAGAGGACACTCACATGAACTTGGTGGATTTGAACGCTGAACAAAAAATTTTCCTAACCCAAGGAGACCAAGATGAGCATGACTTTAATCAATTTCAAACTAAGTCTGGTGAGTCTTTTGATTTTAAGCAAGGTTATGATTCAGCTGTTTATGAGGTCCACAAACAGTATAAGCTGAGGACAAGAACCATAGATGTGCCCGAAAAGGTTAAACCAAGTGATACCAAACAACCTAAGAAGATCAAAGAAAAGGCTGCCCTCATAGAAACTGCTGATAAAACAGTTCCAAATCCAAAGGATGTCACCATAGAGGATGTCACAGACATGCAGCCCTCTAATGATCACCCTCTGCCACCTTCTTCCTCAAAAGAAGATTTGAACAGCTATCCTAAAAAACTTTCCAAATCAGAAATAGTTCAAGAAATCAACGAAGAACAAGAAAAAACCGCTGAAAGTGCAATTGAAAAGGGAAAATCTGCCAGTCACAATACTAAATCACAGTCAGAAAAACCTTTTGATTTAGAGGCAGAAATAGGTAAACTAAAGATATCCATCCCTTTATCTGAACTTGCCAAACATGATATCTATAGGCAGCAAATCAAAAGATCACTACAAATGCCAGAAAATAGGGATGATGTGAATGTATTAGATAATCAACCTGAGCTCCTTTCCGTTCCTGAAGTCAATGGTAAAGCAGGACATGGAGCTGTGTTACCATTCTATGTCAGTTTGCACATTCATGATAAAGTATTGCATAATGCTATGTTTGACTCAGGTGCCTCACACAGCCTTATGCCCAAAGCTGTAATGGAGAAGCTAAACCTTGATGTTACAAGACCCTACAAAGACTTATTCTCCTTTGACTCAAGTCAGGTCAAGTGTTTAGGCCTAATCAAAGACTTATGTTTCTCCTTAGTCCAATACCCAAACAAGACAATCCTCATGGATGTGGTGGTTTCTGACATTCCACCAAAGTATGGCATGGTATTGTCAAGATCTTGGGGAGCAAAACTCCAAGGATCTCTCCAACTAGACCTCTCTTATGCCACTATATCTGTCTTTGGGCAACCAAAGAGACTGTATAGAGAAACACTGATGAAGTATGTGGTAAGTAGTGAGGAAAAGCCCCAAAAATTCCCTATCTATTCAGTCCATTCTGATATGGATTCTTTTATCTTATTTAATGATGAAATAGGTCCTCCCACTGATGATAAGCCGTTGGCTTTAGAACTGGACACACACATCAATGAAAAATCAGTTGCCCATACTGATGAAACTGTCAAAACAATCAAGGCAACTAGCATACAACAAGAACCTCCCCAAATAGAAAATTCAAATCTGCCCACTACAAAAATGACTGAAACTCTTGATACTAACCACAAGCAAGAAATCACATGGTATTTAGAGTTTGATGGTTCTGTCAACAAGCTAGGAGCAGGGGCAGGTGTATGGATTCACAATACACACAACAATCATGCAGAAGGCCATACCTACATACTAAACTTCAAATGTACCAACAACATGGCAGAGCATGAGGCTCTCCTTTTAGACCTTAAACTGCTCAAAGCTCTGGGAGCTGTAAAAGTATCCATTCTAGGTGACTCAGATTTAGTCATACAGCAAATGATTTGTTACTAATGACAATATAATTAGTGCCTATAGGACTGCTTCCACTAATATACTCAATGAATTCACTGAATCCAAGCTTTCCAAGATTTCAAGAAATCATAACATTCATGCACACAACCTAGCCACTTTTGCTAGTACATGCAAGCTGCCCTTTGAGCCAAATCACCATTTCACTACTGAGATAAAACATAGGACTGCTATCCAAAATAATTTTAAAGATTGGCAAGTGTTTGAAAATGATGCCCAGATTAATAATTTCCTCACTCTTGAGCATGAGTTTTCAAATATTAACATTGACATGGATGCTATGATGGATGAAAAACAACAAAAAAATGAAAATCAGCAGGCTGTAATAGCTGTAACATCCAAACGCATGCTAAACCCAACTGTTTTTGACAATGCAAACATAGAAGAGTTGAAATAGATGCATTTGGAGGAAATAGTCGAAACAGAGGCCGAGATCGTTGATCTAAAAGATAACTTTCTCCCTACTGGCCGTACTCCATTAGAAGATATGTTTGATGCAAATGAAGTTCCCAAAAAACAAAAAATGCAACCCTTAAACACTGCTATAGAAGAACACAACATTGGGACAGTAGAGAAGCCCAAAATGATCAAACTATCTCAATCTTTGCCCCACGATCAAAAACCCAAATATGTTGATTTGTTTAAAGAATTCCAAGATGTATTTGCTTGGAGTTATGAGGACTTGAAGTCCTATGACACCTCAGTCATCCAACACACCATTCCCTTAGAACCAAATCAAAAGCCCTTCAAACAGAAACTAAGCAGAATCAATCCTGTGCTTCTCCCTTTGATTGAAAAGGAAGTGAAAAGAATGTTTGAAGCAGGTATCATAGCACCCATCAGATTTTCTGAATGGGTATCCAATATTGTTCCCACAAGAAAGAAGACAAGTGACATTAGGCTATGTGTAGATCTAAGAAATTTAAAGCAAGTCTCCCTAAAAGACCACTACCCATTGCCAAAAATGGACCACATCCTACAAAGAGTAGTGGGGTAATCTAGAATCTCTTTTCTAGATGGCTTTTCAGGTTTTAATCAAATACTGGTTCACCCAGATGACCAAGACAAGATAGCCTTTACCACACCATGGGGAACATTTAAATATGTGAAGATGCCTTTCGGACTTAAAAACGCTGGTGCTACCCTTCAAAGGGCCATGGACATTGCATTTGCCAAGGAAATCCATGATTTCTTGGTTGTCTATCTTGATGACCTTACCCCTTTCTCCAAATATGATCAAGAGCACCTCAAACACCTAAGGAAAATATTCATGACATGTAGAAAATATGGCATTTCCTTGAACCCCAAGAATTCTCTCTATGGCCTTGAAGAAGGTAAATTACTAGGCCATATCATCTCAAAAGATGGGATTAGAATTGATCCTGAAAGAATTCAAGCCATCCTTCAAATCCCATTTCCAAGAAACATAAAAGAGTTGCAAGCATTCCTTGGAAAGATCAATTTCCTAAGGAGATTTATCCCAAACCTAGCCGAGCTAATAAGACTGTTAAGCAACATGTTAAAAAAGGATGCCAAGGTAAAATGGTCTCTTGAAACGAAGAAAGCCTTTGAGAGTATCAAAACTGCCTTAACCCAAGCTCCAGTCCTCACAAGTCCTCAATTTGATAGGGACTTCATCATATTCTCATTTGCATCTGAGCACACCATAGTTGTTGTCCTTTGCAAAAGGATGATCAAGGAGCTGAAAAGCCAATTGCATTTTTCAGCTCAGCCTTAAGAGATGCCCCTTTGAAGTACCAAATCATGGAGAAGCAGGCCTATGCCCTTGTTAAAGCAATCAAAGATTTCTGAGTTTACATTTTATATTCACATGTGATTGCCTATGTCCCAAATGCTATTGTAAAAGACATATTAACCCAAGAGGGGATAGAGGGCAAAAGAGGCAAGTGGATTGCTAACATCCTTGAGTATGACATAGAAATAAAACCAACCAAGCTCATAAAGGGACAAGGTTTAGCCAAACTGATGTCCGAAACAAACTTCCAAGCCTTAGACATTAACCAACTGGACAATGAACAGGAGCTGGCGACTCCACAGATCAGTGAAACCTTTTTGCAATCCCCATGGTATGCTGATATATGCTTTGTATTATTAAACCTGTTTGCTTCCCCAAGATTGTCCAGAACCAAGAAAAGATTTTTAAAGATGAAAGCTTCAAAGTTTTGTGTCATAGATGGTGCTTTATTTTGGAAAAATCATGAAGGCATACTACTTAATTGTTTAACCATGAATGAAACTAACAATTTCATGAAAGAATTCCCTGCAGGGGACTGTGGAGGACATCTATATTGGAAGTCCACTACTAATAAAATTTTAAGGGCTAGTTTCTATTGGCCCTTTTTGTTTGCAGATGTAAAGAAGTTTGCTATCTCATGTCATAAATGCCAAATCTTTGAGGGAAAAAGAAAGCTGCTACCTTTGCCTCTTAAGCCCATCTCAACCGAGAAGCCTTTTCAACAATGGGGTCTTGACTCCATTGGAGAAATCCACCCCTCTTCCTCAGGCCAGCATAAGTGGATTCTAATAGCCACCGACTATTTCACTAAATGGATTGAAGCCATCCCATGTAGACAGGCCAATGACTCCATCATTATCCAATTCCTTGAGACCAACATCCTTTCTAGATTTGGATGCCCTAAGAAGATCATTACTGACAACGCCGCTGCCTTCAAATCCAAAAAGATGATCAATTTTTGCCATAAATTTCACATTACCTTGGGCCACTCCACATTCTATTACCCTCACGGTAATGGCTTGGCCGAATCATCCAACAAAAGCCTCATCAACATCATAAAGAAAGTGCTAGAAGAAAACAAGAAGAATTGGCATAAAAAGCTCACAAATGCCCTATGGGCAGACAGACTTTCAACAAAGAAATCCATTGGGATGAGCCCTTATGAGCTGGTGTATGGCATGGAGGCCAAATTTCCATCTTCCTTGGGCATTCCTATCATCAAGCTATTACAAGAGATCCAAGCTGAACCAAATGATATTTAACGAAGAATAAACCAGACCATTCATCTTCAGCAAACAAGAGAAGAGGTCTATAACAGAGCTCAAATTTTGTAAGAGAAGCTCAAAAAGATGTTTGATAAGAGAGCTAAGGCTGAAGATTTCTGTGTTGGAAAACAAATTTCTAAGGGGGGACTCACGAAGAGAAGACAAGGGCAAACATGCAAAATTTGATTTTTTATGGAAAGGTCCATTTGTTATCAGCGCTGTGGAGGGCAATAACACATATTTCCTCAAATGTGTAGAGGACGACATAACTAAAGAAGGCCCTGTCAATGGCCGAATGTTAAAGAATTATTATGGTCCCTGTTGTTGAACACAACGCAGCTGTATTATATTCGTACATAAATACTTGTATTTTCAGCACTTTGTTTTTTTAGCAGGCCGTATAATGGAATAGTGCAGCAGAGTTTTTTAAAGGCAGAACCAAAGCAAGTCCTCCATTCAGATCTTTGTCATTGCATTAATCACAGCAAAAGAGCAGACAGTTCTTTCCATCAAATGGTATTAAAAGAGAAGAGGATTTTCAGTTTACATCATCACCCTTTTTCAAGACAGAATCAAGGGAAGTGCTCTAGTTTTGTTCCCCTATGTTGTGCTTATTTCAAAGGCAGGCTCTCAAGCACAGGTGCATGTAATAATAGAGCACGCAGAAGAAAGCAGGCGATGCTGCTATGGTATAAAAATTCAGTTGATGAGAATGTTGTGTTCAAGTTTCAAAGTTTCAATCATTTGACAGCCAGCACAAGGGAAGTTTCAGCCTACAGCAACAAAAGAAAATCAAGGCAGTCTGACCTGCTATTCTTGGCTTTTCACAAGGAAAAGCCATCCCCAAGTGGAGCCACTGTTAGCCTCCTGTTGCAACTGGTGTTCATCTTTCATGATTGACAGCTGAAAGTGCCAAATATGTCATACTTTGCATGCTTCAATGCTCCATATTTCCAAAAGAGGCCAAAGAAGAGGCCATGAAAGTGTGCCGGTCTAAAATGCCACTATTGTATTCCAATTTTGATGAGTTATTCCTTTTTGAAGAATTTTCTGTCAAGGGAAGGCCAAACAGCTTAATCTTGGCTTCCCTAGGTTTCAATTTCTTGTTCTAGAATGTAGAGAAAGAAAATCTATCCAAACAGTTTAATCTTGGCAGATTTGTAGATAGGTAGAGAAACAAAGGAGCCCAACTGCTTAATCTGGGCCCTTGGAAGAAATAAGTGTAGATTTAGATAGGAGGACAGAAAAAAGAAAAAGGATAA
This sequence comes from Pinus tabuliformis, assembly GCA_031772625.1. NCBI lineage: Eukaryota > Viridiplantae > Streptophyta > Pinopsida > Pinales > Pinaceae > Pinus > Pinus tabuliformis. The sequence continues at coordinate 280,392,827 of CM062806.1, read as the reverse complement.
TCAGGGTCTGCAAGTCCAAGTGCACCCATGCAAAAACAAGAAAAAATGTTAGGTAAGTAGGCTGGGTAAGTAGTTTTGTGGTTGCAGAATCAAGCTAGGTGATCATTTCATGTCTTTTAATGCTATAACTATTCATATCATAGGTATAAGGAAATTTCCCTTTGGAAGAGCTCAAGCGAGGCATGTCTAATTCCCCTTTCTTCTAAATCCCCAAATCACTCACTAACATCCCCTAGAGGACCTTGGGATCTGCCCAACCAATCCTGTTATCACTTCATTTTTGTAAAATACCAAGTCAAGCTTTGACTTTCTTCAGTGAAAAGAAGCCACATTTCTTGTGTAAAAATCATGTCTCCACAGTCCATTCACTTCCTATGTCTAAGTTTCAACTCACAAACTCTCCCCTACACTTCACCTCACAAATTCATATTAACTCCTAACTCTACTATCTAGCTCCCTAGATCATCTCCTTATCCCCTATTACACAAAAAACTATATAAAAGCCCCAAAAATATTACATATCCCACCCTATAGCACTATAGCTATGTACATACAGTTTTGGGATATAATAGTCCACCTGGAACTATTATGAACCCATCCATGTCATAACTCTAGGATTGGTCTAAACCTCTGGTTAGGCCAATAACCGATATCCACCCCTTTACCCATCAAAACCTTATAACTCTGCCCTTCCGCGCTCATTTTCCCAATGTTTGGGGTTTGAATTTTCCAAATAAATATTAAAGTGTTATTCTCCCATGGCACAGAAGCCCCAAACCCACATTCTCTAAAGTTTTTGACCCCCCGCAGCATAATGTTATTTAAAGAAAACGGGCGGGTCCCATCCCTAACCTCCTGCTACCTCACCTACCCCGCCAGCTGTCCGATGGCCATCGCCCGAGATCAACGGTGGGCGGGTGTTTTCATATGCCGATCCGCTGGAGGTTTACGTCCAGGGGATGGGCAGTTTCCCCATCATACCCCCGCCATGTGTCAACCTCCAGGTGTGTTCAGAGGCCCCTCCCCGAATACCGCCTGTGCCGAAAGGTGGTGCAGGGAAAACCGGATATTGCCTTCTGCCCTCCTACGCCAGCGCCACATCATCATGATGTCATCATCCTGCGTCAACCTCCTGCCACCGTGTCCTTGCCACGTCATTGCCACATCGCTGCCATCGTACTGCCATGTCATCACCCCTACCGTACCGCCACATCACTCGGCTGTACTGATGACGTCACCCTACCACGTCACCACCGTACTGCGACCCACCGCTGACGTCATCATCAAAAAGGGCGCGAAGCGCGAAATATGAAGCAACGGATGCCCGGAATGAAAAACCGAGGCAGTTTTTGATGCGCGATTAGCGCTTAGCGTGCATCGCTAAGGGAAATATGCCAAAATGGAAGCCCTCTCATGGCACGGCTACCAGCAGGGCCCGAAATTCGCAAATTGACAAGAATTTCTTGACATTGGTTCGGAAAAGTGGCAAAGACAGTTCTAAAGGCAACAGAGGGCCAAACAACAGCTATAAAATGTCGATGGGACACTTTAAGGCAGTCAGAAGACAACAAGGAGCCCAGGTTCAGTGAAATTGTATCAGAGGAAGCGGCGAAGACTAGCAGTTAGTTTTTTTTTGTGGAAATCCGTATTTCCAAAGCAGGAGAACATTGAAGGCCCCAAGCAAAGTCAAAGAAAGCTGTGAAGCTATTTCAAAACTCTCAAATCACAGTTAATGCACCTCAAAAACCACTGAAGAGCAGGGGATAAAAACCCAAAGCACAGTTATGGCTAAATGATCAACACAAAACCATAAAGACAACACATTAACTCTTTTTGATACAGCTGCCCCCAGCGCAACTCGAAGATATTTTCTTGCATTTATTTCAGGAATATGTTAGGTTAAAGACACTTAATACATCAGATCTATCTCAGATCTGATTCTTGTAGATATTTTTCTTATAAAGCCACCCTAATTCACTATTTAAAGGGTCGGTTGGTTGATTTGCCCCACTAGAGACTCGCTCTGTATACTTGATGTTTTCATTAATCAAAGATTGCTGAAAAGCTTGGAGGATGGATTGTCTGTTGTGTTATTAATGTTTTAAAGAATGAATATGGAATTCTTGTGCTGCAACACGACTCAATAAGTGATTTCTACCTCTGTTTCCCATTGATATATGCTCATATCATACATATGTCGCCATCCAAAAAGCAGATAAAAAGATTAGCTTAGAACTTGCTTGATTGCACTCTATGCTCAATTTCTGTTGTTTCTTTATGTTTTCCTCTAAATTGGTAATGAATATGAATTCTCTTTGGCTCATATTTCTCCTAATTCACCCATGTTTGACAGTTATCTAGGGATTCTTTACTACTCCTAGATAGAGCTCATTCACCTTCCCTCTGTTAAGATGAATAAGAGATTCTTAATTGCCTCTCATTCTTTAGCCTTCAATCCATCTCCATTTAGCTTGAAATTTGTTTCATGTGTATCTATCTTGCTCCATATTCCTCTTGTGACCAAGAAAACGCACCAGTAGTCCTACTCCATGACTCCATGCCCAATGGTTTGAAGTTATCATACTATGCATTACCTCTCTACTTGAAAGCTTCATCCTTCCCACCAAAAATTAAACAAAACCCCTTGAACTCAATAACTAGCCTAAAATCATGATCAACAAAGCTAAATCATAAAGAGAGAGCCCTCTCTGATTGCGGGTAGGCTAGGACCTACAGTCCAAAGATTGGTTAGTGGTTACCTTAGTCGTATTCCCTTGGGAGTGAAAGGGAACAACCTGAGTGATAACACCACACAATCACCTTTAGCCGTAAGAAATTGTAACCTATCTGTGAGTTCCACAAGGTTTTTGAATGGTTGTGGAGAGCATTTCTGACCATCATTGGGAACCATGCTAATTCCAGGTGCCTAGAATACGATTGATATTTATGAAAATTAGTCAAGGAATTCAAAATTTACAGAGAATCTTGCAATAGATTTGGTCAAATTAGATTAACTCAAAATTTTATAGTAGAACATTATTTTCAAAGTCACTCTAAAGCTTTCAAATGCGTACAGGAGTGTGTTGGGATAGATTCATAATGTTGTCAATTGGGCGCAAAATACGAAGCCAACAGTCTGGGGGGTTCTTTCTCCACCAAGTCTCTAGCCAAATCCCTGAGGTGGTCATGCATTCTTATTAAATTATGGTTGTCTACCTCTACGAGACACCTGTTTTCTAGATTCCTAAAACCCAACTCTCCTTCCTAGTCAGATTCGTCCCATATTATTATCGATGTATCCCTGTCTTTTCCTACAAATAAACAAGCAATGTCTAAGAATATGTTCTTTTCCTATTGGTCCAGACCATCATAGCTAATCTTGAGCCTGCTTTGGATATCTGTGGGAAGTACTTTGGATATTTTGCGCAATTCGGCCTCCCAATACTTCAAATGTTTCTCACCATGCATATGTGTCCCAAGCACCATGAGAGATAACAAAAATCCATCACAGGTTTTCAAAAACAGATTAACTACTTCCTCAAAACCTACATGTAGACGAGATTGGTGAAAGGCATGCCAACATAAGAGATCTTTCGACTGTTGCCAATCCAATCACGTCAGATTGTATATGGATGACTCTACAATTCCCTATCTTATAAGAATATCCTTATTACGAGAGGTAACTAAAATCAGGCTACCGGAAGGAAGGACATCCTTTGCGGGCGAAAGTAATGCATTCAACTGTTGAATATGATCTACATCGTCTAAAATGATGAGAGCTTTAGATGCTTTAAGATACCTTCCCAACATCTCGATTCTTCCATTGCTGCTGGTTATTTTCCCATTCCATTGAGCCAAGTCCTTAAGAAGCTGACTCTACAAGGAAATTAAAGGTTTGTCTCTAACATCAAATAAAAAACAAGATCTATTGTAATGTGATCTCTGATGGATAAAGATTTCTTTTGCAAGGGTTGTTTTCCCAACCCCACCAAGTCCCACAATTCCTATCACTCTAGTCTAGTCGCTTTGTGGCTGCAAACACATTTCCCTTTCAAAATCTTCTATTTTCTGCTCCAAAACGATTGGATATTTGGACACATGGAGCTTTCTCGGAACTTTTTTCGACACTTCTTCCACGACGTTTTCGAGGAGTTGTTTCTCGTCATTGAACAAGATTAAGAGTATAATTAGTAGTCAAAAATGCGTACATAGAATGCAATAAATGTATCAATACAAAAAATTAAATACTAGATTATTAGGGAGAATAAGAGGGCTAACCCATTATACTTCTCATGTTCAAAACAACTTATATCAGCAGCATCATAAAGAACCTGCCTCCATTTTCTAATGGTGTCAGACTCATATCGTGGCTTTTTACCTTGATGATGGTCAAGCACTTTCTTCTCTTGGAGCATGTGCAGATCTCGATCATACAGTCCATTACTCCACCTAAGATCAGATGGTTGGACACAGTAGAAGATAGGAATGATAGGTGCTCTTGAGTCGAACATCAACACGAGTTCCTTAAAATACCACATGGATTCTTCACATCGGGGAATGTGTTTCCAGAAAACCAATCTTTTTGATCTGCTAGTCCCACTAAGATTGGCAGCTATCCTAGAAAGAAACAATAGAAGCAATTTGTGATTTCCTCTATGTATGATAGATAAGAGAGAAGCAAAGGGACCAACCTGGATCTTCTGCTTGACCCATTTCTTGATTTCTCTCTCCCTTGATAGATCTTGCAACTCCTCTCCTACTTATCCCGCTTAAAGAATACCTGTAGAAACAAAGTAACAAAACACTACCAAAGCATCTCGATCTATTATATCATAAACAATGTAGAATCAGAAATACATTAAACATACAATATCATTCACAAATAACAAGATTCACAAATACATGATTGTATGGAGGAAAACTCAAAGAACTTTATTAAAATAGAAGGGAGAATTACAACCTAGCTGTCTAATCTAGCATCAAAGCCCTTTGCACCTCATGAAAAGCAAGATCACCCAATAATACAATGCTCCTTCTCAAAGATAAATTATCAGCACTTCCTTACAAACTACCAAATTCCATCCTCCTCTAGATCTCTTAGATGAGGGATCCATTTATATATGTCTGCAAGGGTGTGAGTCATCTCTGGGTTATTGATTAGCATTCCACCTGTTGTTCTTGGTTCCACTTGGAGATTTCTTGGATCTCTTACTCATCCTTGGGCGAATTCAAAGAGGCAAGTGTCATAGGAGAAGTTTCTAGAAGATTCCATGGGCATCCACTTAGCAAACTGTCTATGACATTTGTCCATTTTCTCTCATCGCACCCTACAGAAGGCCTCTTCAGTATGAATCACACCTAGCTAGTGTAGAAGTCAGTATGCATCGCACCCTGACAGTGGAGCAGTCAGTATGGTCCAGTTTTGGCCAGTTCTGAGTGGTTTTTCAGGTGGAAGTTCTGGAGAATGATGTAATCGTTTGACCATGATCCTTTAGGGTATGAAACAAAAATTTTTAGGGGTTAAAGAGCCCTTAGTTTATCGACATATAATATTGGGGTTGCAGTGCCCAAATATGTATATAACAGTTTCCCCTAAAGCATGAAGTCGTAAATCTTTTGATGTCGGGTGAAATGCTATATCATGAGAATACGAGGTATTCGAACTGGAAGGTGACCTATATAAGATACAATAAAATATATCATCATCATATTATTTTCATGATCTAGCTGAGGCAGGCATTCCCATGCTCAGCTTTATAAATTCATTTTCATGTACATAGGACAGATAATCGTCTGTAGTTGCAGACTGGTGATTTTTCATATGTAGAGTCACCATCCCTAGCTTGGATGATCATCTGTGCAGCTTCTGTGTACATTTGATGTCTTTATATTCCTGAATATATCACAGCTCGAATGGATGAAACTAGATCTGGGGTCTTCAAACTCGTTCAATCTTTGCCCGATGTACAAGTCGATCCATGTGAAAAGATGTCCTGAAGTCGAACATGGAAAGACATCGCCTGATTACAAGCCAATAATGTAAGTTGTTAACAAGCACGAGAGGAATCGCCGATAATGATAATGACCTTCAAGGTACTATAGTACAATTCACATGGTGTGAATATATGATCTAATGTTGAACACCACGCAAAATATTTCGGTCGAAGGCCATTGATGTAAACTTGTTATCGGAAGTGAGAAAGTTTCCATTGAGGCATGCAAGCTTCAAAGTACTGAAAGGGTTGTTTCTAAGTAAACTTCTTGGATAATGAGCTGATGTCGACAAGAAGTGACCTGTCATAGGAGGGCCTTAATGAATCCCACATCTACGACACGAAATGAAGCAAATGATTTTCTAGAGGAGAAAACGATCTGATGATACAAGGTTCAGGAATGGCGGTCATGAAAAAATGGAGGGTGAAGGTATTGCAGTGGATGAGACATTAACTGGATGGTGAATTCTCTAAATGACTTCTCTTGAACATATCGGTGACACTGAGATGGATTGGTAGCGCTAACCCCAAAAATGGATGGTGTGGAGGACCAATGGTGATATGACTGGTGAACGGAATAACTCAACCCGACTCAATCATGGTGATGGAGTGAAAGTGTCATGTTCAAGAGCAACGTACTACCAATAAAATTATTCAAGTTTTCTTCCTTTTTTCCCCAGTCATTGTTGACCAGTACCTCTTTATTTTTGGTAAGCTTGAGGAGGATAACATATGCTTGTTCTATAATTTTCCCTTCGGGCAAACCTATCGTTATGTTTTAGCGAGCCTAGCAACAGTGAAACTCGTTCTTGTTTGGGTGGACAAGTTTGTCGCTATTGTTTTATCGAGTTTAACGACAAGGATAACTCGGTCCTTTTCATGTTTAGAGAGTTTGAAAAGGGATGAAAAGGAAGCTCCAGTAGTTTTTTTTCGTAGCATAATCCCTTGAGTCCGAAAAAGATTAAAATAATACAAAATGGACGACTTTTCCGATCACTTTAGCGAGTCGAAAAAGACAAGCACTTGATCTTTTTTGTGAGATAATCCCTCAGGTCCAAAAAAGATTAAAATATATAGGAGGGATGGCATTTCCAATCACTTTAGTGAGCTGGAAAGGCCAATTGCTCGACAATCTTTTCATATTTAGAAAGTCTAAAAAGAGTTTAAAGAGGACTCGTTTTTAAGGAACAAGTGGCGTCTAGGGTAGAAATTGGTTCTGAGTAATCTTGGAACTTCTCAAAACATGGTGATGTGAAGAGGGTGGCTAACAGGACCACTCATTGTAGTTGTTCCTCCAAAAGGTAGACAATCAAGTGGAAGTGTATGATCGAACAAAAAAATGGATGTGATGGCAGGAACACAACCAAGGCTCAAAAGGCTGATATGATGGCAATCACAAAGGTTATTTACCAAAGGTGGGTTCATTTTTTAATGAGCTTGAACTCTGGGGAACATATGCTCAGAGGTAGGTTTATTTTTTAACGAGCTTGAACCTTGCGGAAACATTGCTCATAAGCAGGTTTATTTTTTAACGAGCTTGAACCTTGCGGAAACATTGCTCATTTGGCATGTTTATTTTTTAGCGAGCTTGAACCTTGCGGAAACATTGCTCATTTGGAAAGTTTATTTTTTAGCGAGCTTGAACCTTGCAAAAACATTGCTCATTTGGCATGTTTATTTTTTTTGCAGAAACGTTGCTCATTTGGCAGGTTTATTTTTTAGCGAGCTTGAACCTTGCGGAAACATTGCTCATAAGCAGGTTTATTTTTTTAATGAGCTTGAACCTTGTGGAAACATTGCTCATTTGGCAAGTTTATTTTTTAGCGAGCTTGAACCTTGCGGAAACATTGCTCATTTGGCAGGTTTATTTTTTAGCGAGCTTGAACCTTGCGGAAACATTGCTCATTTGGCAGGTTTATTTTTTAATGAGCTTGAACCTTGCAGAAACATTGCTCATTTGGCAAGTTTATTTTTTAGTGAGCTTGAACCTTGAGGAAACAGTGCTCATTTGGAAGGTTTATTTTTTAGCGAGCTTGAACCTTGCGGAAACCTTGCTCATTTTCCTTTTTATGCAAGCCAGGAACGACCAAACTAAAAAGGTAAAAAATATAGAAAGCTAAGGACCTACTGAGGTTAGGTAGGATGGTTTCATCAGCAGCTTAGACAAAACCCTTCCTTTTCTCTGTCTGCTAGCGATAAAGATGAATGGTGGATCAAACCAATCACCTAACCTAAGAATTTGAAACTAAAAAGCTAAAAAAAATCTAAAAAACTAAAATATGAAATTGGTCATTTTTCGCTTGCGTAAAAAGGTTTGCATGCCCCCAGACATCGAGAAAAGGAGAGTCTCCAGTAGCCATATGCAAATCACTGTGGTTAAGCAGGATTGTTTTTATCAGTGGAGCCGACAAAACATTTCCTTGGCTTTATCTATCAAATAGACAAAGGTGAATGGTGTGAGATACACTTCCAATCACATAACCTACAATGAGACTTATCTTTTCAGCTGGGTTTGTCCACTAAAGTAGACCAGGGTGCATGCCCCCTAAGCTTCGTTGCAATCACCATACTACCCATGGTAATTAGGTGGACGGAATGAAGGTTGAAGAGACACTCTTGACGCAATAGGACCATTTAGGGATGATGTTTGTCTTGAAGCTGTGCTTGAACTGGGAAATGAAAGTTGGTCAATAGTGACAATTTTTCCTTCATGTGAGAAACACATCACTCGAAAGAGCATCAAGACAATAGCTTCCATGTCGTAAACATAGTTGCATCCAAGGAGTAGATTGTAATCTAATGGCCCTTGGACTACCATCAAGTTCAAGTGAACAGTTTTCCTTCTCAAAGTAATCGGCAACTTAGGAAGGATCCCTAATAGTCGAGTGGTTCCTTTGTTAAAGCCTAACAAATTTTGTGTAACAGGCATAAGCGATGGTGAATCAAGCGGTTTCCAAGCAGTCGAAGAAAGGATACTCACTAAAGCCCCTTCATCTATGATAGTTCCAGACATGATCATTTTGTAAATTTGTACTATGATTCGGAATGGTACATTAGAAGGAAGGCAGGATCTCGCTAGTCGATTCCAATCGAAGGAAGCGACTAGAATGCTTGGAGGGGGTACCAAATAAACTGTTGAATGAACCCCTTCAGTAGCGAGAATTGGGGGATTCTCTTCTTGTTGTGAAGGAATGGGCGAATTTCCCCCAAGTTCATCGGACTCTGAAGTGACAAAAAGAATTTGAACAGTATCATTCTCACTCTCTTTGGGAATTGTATCATTTGAAGGTGGACCTTCTGAAGGAAAAACTGGGTCGAATGCCATCTCAAACTGTTGACTTTGGTCTGGTACAGACTCAAAAGATTCACTTTTGACGATAGGAGTTTCGACCGACGATTGAGTCATGTCAGTCGGATTTTCAACTAGTAAAGGACTTGAGGTGAGTTTCTTGTATCCTGATGGAAGTCACTGCACTGAAGCAGGACGGTTACGTAAGACTCTTTTTGCCTCATCCAAAAAGGGACAATGGGGAAGGTGATGGTCTCCTTCACATAATCCACATGGAATTTTGACCTTTCCTTTATGTCCATGAACTTCATTTTCACTAGTTGATGGTGTGTTGTCAACATGATCACCAGAGGTTGATGACACCGAACAGTGTGAGCAAGGAGACCATTCTCTGAAGATCTGTGGAAGCCAAGGAAAATCTTGATGAAAATGGTTTCCTCTGCAAATTACACAAGGAAATCTGGGAGATTTAGTGTGCGGATTTTCACTAGATGATTCATGGTTGTCCCCTTGCTTAACTGACTTCTTCTTCTTCTTCTCCTTCCCTTTCTTCTTCTTCTCAGCTACTTGGTTACTAGTATTACTATTTTCACCAAGCGAAGAGGAAGAAGGGGAGGAGAAACAAACGAAGTAGAAGGTGAAGGGTCAACTTTAGTATCAAATGGTTGCTGATTTGATTGCTGAGGAATTATGGTGTTTTGAATGATAAAGGTTGAGAATAGCCATACAGACAGGCCAATGGTAAGTCCTGGAAGGAACAAAGTGGCCATATGAGGAGCGCTAATATTTCCCCCAGATGTAAAGGGAATAGGATTCCCCTAGAGAGGGATTCCTTGATTGGTGGACTCCATTATCTCAACCTAAGATCAACGAAGGAAACAAGGATGTTATTCCGAAATTAATAAATTTTAATGATGCTTTGACAGAACTTTGATTTTTCAATTTTTAAGAGTCGAGAAAAAGCTAAATATGACACTAGTCCCCTTCGATTTTTAATGAGCCTGAAGTGACAAGTGATCAGATGGACCTTTTCCTTTAAGGAGTCAAAAAGGAATGAAAGTGACTACTCTGGAAATCTAGATAGAGGGATTACCAAACCGATCGCAAAACTGAAAAATACACCTTGGTGATAAATTAAAGAGAAATTACCAAGGACTTATGTATGGCAATCAATCTTCCTGAATGTTGTGTTCAATGCATTGCGATCTATAGGGTGGTAGACACAGCTTCCTATGGATAAAGGATATAAGCCTATTGTGGTCTCCCAATATATATGCGATGGTATGGGGAGCACAAGTCCGTACTAGCACTTGTCGTATCAAAGAGGAGGAATCACCCAACCTTCGATGAAAACGTTAGTTACTAGATTTTACAACGCCAGGACACGTCTTTAGCCTAAACCTCTAGACATGTTGTGTTAGGTTCCAAAGCATTGTTAAGTTCATTGAATTTTATTTTAGAGTTGATCTTGTTTAGAAGTTTTCCTTTCAATGGTTCACCGTGTGATGTAGATGTAAAATTCCTAAATATGCAATCTAAAATGATAAACAATCGTTGTTTACTTTTAGTAATGAAAATCCTAGCTACTAAGGAAAGAAGATGACGATTCTTTCAAACAAAGAGCAAAGAGCACACAATAAATGCACTTATACTAAATCATTTTTGCACACAGCCTAAATGCAAATGCAAATGCATGTATTTGTTTTTCGTTCTCCTTAATGTGAAGAATGCAAAAAAGGAAAACTAAGTATAGATCTGAAATATTTTCTTCAAAGTGACATTTCGACAATTTCTTTTCAAAATGAAAGGAAGACTTAGACGACACTTTTCAATTTCGAAAAGAAGATTCTTTTGACACTTCAAATGTCAACAAATCAAATCAAATACATGTCAAAAATTTTAATCGACTATCTAGGGAAGGAAGACTTTACGACACTTCTTGTGCCAAAACTACAGATCGATTTAAGAAAATTTTCGAAAAAGGATTGTAAATGATGGACAAATACATAAAAACATTTACTAATCCTAATCGATGGAGGCTAGTCTATGTAATGCAGGCAGGCTTTAGCAATGAGATATTGTTCACAAGCAGCAAAACAACTAAACAGTGCTGAAAACAAGGACAAAAACCCCAAATTTCAAAGAGGGAAATAAGCTTAGACATTCATCACACCTAGGCTTCAAAGAATTAGGGATGCATCACACTTTTCAAGCCAAGAGGTGCGATGCATACTAGTAGACAATGATTGACAATGCGATGGGCCAGGGAACGCAACTGAGATGGGTTTTGGCTCAAATTTGTAGCTGATTTCAGTGAGTTAAGCTAAGCTATTATGGACAGTAAAGAATAAAGTATAGGGGTATGATCTTGAGAGGTTACTGAGCTACCAAAAGGGCATATAAAATTCTTGTAAGTCAGATGTTCAATTCATAAACTTAACCAGAGATTGATTGAAGCAACATTCATCTACTTTGCAATTGCAGAGCAAGAGCAGTTCGAAGGCTATCTGGCTAACTTCAGGCTCCGTCTATAGTTTATAAAGCAAACAATTAACAACAAATAAACAAACTATTTGATCCCCAGTGGAGTCGCCATTTTGTTTCTGGGAAAACTAGTGTCTTTTCAATCTACTAGTCCCACTAGGATTAGCAGCGATCAAAGCAATTTGCAATTTCCTCTATGTATGATAGATAAGAGAGAAGCAAAGAGACCAACCTGGATCTTCTGCTTGACTCCTTTCTTGATTTCTCTCTCGCTTGATAGAGCTTGCAACTCCTCTCCTACTTATCCCACTTAAAGAATACCTGTAGAGACAAAGTAACAAAACACCATCAAAGCATCTCGATCTATTATATCATAAACAATGTAGAATCAAAAATACATTGAACATACAATAGCATTCACAAATAACAAGATTCACAAATACATGATTGTATGGAGGAAAACTCAAAGAAATTAATTAAAATAGAAGGGAGAATTACAACCCAGCTATCTCATCTAGCATCATCCTCCTAGCATCAAAGCCCTTTTTACCTCATGAAAAGCAAGATCACCCAACAATACAATGCTCCTTCTCAAAGAAAAATTATCAACACTTCCTTACAAATTACCAAATTCCAGCCTCCTCTAGATCTCTCAGATGAGGGATCCATTTATAGATGTCTACAAGGGTGTGAATCATCTCTGGGTTTTTGATTAGTGTCATTCCACTTCTTGTTCTTGGTTCCACTTGGAGATTTCTTGGATCTCTTACTCATCCCTGGGCTAATTCAAAGAAGCAAGTGTCATAGGAGAAACATATAGAAGATTCCATGAGCAACCACTTAGCAAATTGTCTCTGAAATTTGTCCATTTTCGCTCATCGCACCCTACAGAAGGCCTCTTCAGTATGCATCACACTTGGTTAGTGTAGAATTTAGTATGCATCGCACCCTAACAGTGGAGCAGTTAGTATGGTCCAGTTTTGGCTAGTTCTGAGTGGTTTTTCAGGTAGAACTTTTGGGGAATGATGTAATCAGTTGACCATGATCCTTTAGGGTATGAAACAACACTTTTTAGGGGTTAAAGAGGCCTTGGTTTATCAACATATAAGATTGGGGTTGCAGTGCCCAAATATGTCTATAACAGAATGAAAATAGCTATGTTCATGGAGGTCGTTCGAATAGTGCCTTCAATTCTATTTGAGAAGTTAAACCATCTCCCTCTTCCAATTCTTCAATGTCCAAAAATTCTCTAAAATCGTGTTTGCAAAGGCAATTGTAGAGATCGGTGGAAAAGGGTTTTGTTGAATTAGGACCACGATGATTAATAGAAATATCATACACATTGTAGTTTTTGTGGGCATAGGAGGTGGATGAGGATGTCTTACTATCACAAATTGAAATTACAATATGGTTTGGTTGTTCTCAGGACAACTGCAAAATGGCTACCAGAAGATGACCCAAGATTTGACACTTACCCCTATGAGCTCTTCAATTTTCCTATTCTCTTGTAAAACAATGTCTCAAACTGTCCAAACTCTCTGCTTCAACATCATAATTTTTTTCTTGAAATGCATGATCTTTTCTCGAAATTCCTCTACTAGAAATTTTGGTGCCCTGCTGAATGCTTTTGTATTTGTCTGCACCAGAAGCTCAACTATCATAGCTCCAGCTTGAACCTTTGACCGACTCTCCAAAAATAGCTCATCTTGCATACTATATTTTTCATGTTGCCCCTCATGGTCATGCTCATCATGTCAGTTTATTAATATTGACTCCTCACTTGAGTCTCCTTGAAAGTCTTCTTCCTGGCCTTTTCCATGTGTGGGGACAATCTATTGTTCACCCTCTCTTGTTGTCAAACATGGATGTACTGGTGGACTGTTATCTACACGTGATTGCTCATACTCTTCATGGACATTCTCTTGGATATCTATGGACTCAACTATACAAGAGTCTACCACATCATTAGGAGGAATTACCTCCTTCCTTTCCCCATGTACTTTTTCAAGATGAATTATTATGATCGGCTTGTCATGCAAGTCTCTCTCAAAAACATTGTGTTGTTACTCACCATTTGTACTTGACTACTCGGATCCTTCATGGATGCTCTCTTGAAAACCGATGAACCCAACTATGGATGAATCCCCATGATCTGAAGGAGTCTCCAATTGTTTTTCCCTTGTTGCCTCCTTATCACCTGGACATGAATGGTTAAGTGCCCAAGATCCCTTGTAGAGAAAACATAGTCCTCTCCTTCTTAGTTCATTCTTGCTACATGTTTTACTCCCTTTGCACTTGATTTCTCCACCAATCATTTTGAACTCCTTCTTAGTCAACACCCTTCTAAGAAATTTTATGTTTTGAATGACCAACTTCTCAACTAGATCATAGGCAATTGGTGATACAATTAGTTCCTTTCTCCAGATGGTCAACAATTTGGATCTTAGTATCTTGCAGATGTCAGCGTCTCCTTCTAAAAATAAGGAAATAATATTTTTCATGCTTATTTTGATACGGTATGGATGAGCTGATATAATTTTGGTGTAAAATTTCTTGAACACCTGAAAGATCAAGTCCTCACATTCCAGATTCAACATGAATGTGCCAAAGCTAAACTCTACCATGAGTTCTAATATTCTGCGCCTCTTCTGAAAGGTAGAAAGCATGATGTTGTTGAACCCCTGAAGGGCTTCTACTATCAGTCGCAATACCTCTCTCATTATATCATTAATGTAAAGCAGTAGTTGTGATGTTAAAGCCATGATCCTGCTGAGACAAGAAGCAATTGTGAGCTTGACCTCTTCACAAGGATGCTCCCAAAGTTTGGGTTGTATTAATGCAAGCATAGATGGCTTGAGAGCCCAACTAAGTTTCTTCCATTCTAGTTGCCCCACCCTAGATAGACATGTGTCTAATTCCTCCAACTTATGAAGGTTTATTGTTGGATTAACTAGGCCTGACCTAGGTTCAGAATAATTATTTAGCCAAGAAAATCCTGCAGCTACCGGCCCTTTCGGCAATATCCCGCGAAGAAAAAACTGAGGTCTCACCTGAGGTAGTATGGGAGGGTGCTGGAACCAGGTTTCCGTACCCTTGGAATATATAGGTGTGGTTCTGGGGGCTTCGCGCACTGTTTCACAGCTTTGCGCTGCTTCTGCTATGCGCAGGCCTGAATCCAGGACTTTCTTTATTACTTACTTATTGTGCCGGTTATGTATTTGATTTACTTATTATGGTCTTTAAGCAAACATTTATCATATGTAGCCCGTTCCCATATTCAAAATAAATACCATTTCATACATTCATAACAGAGACAGATGTGTGTAGAATAAACAGTGATAGTAAAAGCCAGATCGCGATAATTCAGATTTAACACAGAATTCCAGAAATCTTTATTTACTTTCTTCACCAATACATTCAAATCCGCCCTGCGCACTTAGCTGCAGGGGTCCGCGCACACAGCTGCGAACTTTTCCAGGCCTTTGCACACACAGCTACCTTCTACCCAACCCTTCGACTCAGACTTACAGACGCTTCTCGACTTCCTTCCTCAGATACCCATTACATAATAGATTCAAAATTAAAACCCAAAAAACTGTCTTTCCCCCATAGAGCTTCGCTCTATTTATACCTATCTATGGTCCATGGACTGACTTCCTATCTAAATACTTTATATTATTTTTTAGGCGGACAACCCTTTGACTCGACCTTTTACCCTTCGTGCTCTGCATATTTCGGAGTTTTACAATATTTTTATTCTAATTTCTAGGTTAACAAACCCAAAACTGTTACGCAGGACCTTCGCTACCCAACATTTATGATTAAATTTGTTCTTTGTATCTTGAATCCAAGTGTCAAGAGCTTAGCCCCTCTTCCATTTCCTTCCTGTTAGAGTAGGTTATTTTATTAGTAGAAGGTCTTCGAAAATTCATGAGTTTTGGTGTCGTACAAAGGGTCAAACTCACAAACTTTTTCATTGTTATAAGATTGACTAACCATTGCCTGGGAAGTCATTATGAAAGTGGTTTTTCATTTGGTCATCAATGTCTTCATCATTAATGGGAAGGGGTTTCTGAGTTAGAAATTTTTCATTATGTTTTTGAGTCTAAATTTTGGGGGTTTCCTAAAGTTTTTCAACTAAACAATGGGTTTACCATAAAAACGAATGATGACAAAGAAAATATGGTTACAAACATTACAGTTTCTCCTTCATCATACATTATTCATTCCCCTCATCCTATATTCCCTCTTTGTCCCTATTATCCATTTGTTCTCTTAATCCTACATCTTTTTTTTCCTTATACCCTCATTCCTTCGAATTATCCCTCATTTCAAATATGTATCCCATCCCATATTCCTATTTAGACCTAAATCCCCTTTATCCTAAGTCACTTAACGTTGGGCCTAAATTCTTCTACCAAAACATAATTTCATGTAATGATTGAAATACACCCGAATACACCATATATGATTTTGGCCATCATACCCACATCATGCCCCTGTATCCTTTCACACTCTCAAAATTTTCATATGATTGCTTTCAGGTGAAGTGCTAATTAAACAACAAGTTTAATTACATCATCACAGGATTTGAATCATTTTCAAATCACCCAAGAGAACTGCCATTTTCATTGTTTTTGCTCACAGGGGAATGAAATGGTTCATATGCAGGATTTCTGAAGAATTGGGCATCCATGGAAGGTAGATATCAGAGAATTTCAGAAATTTTGTTGCGTTATGTTGCGTTGTCGCTACACAAGGTGCTACACAATCACTGCGCAGGGTGTCCCTAAAGCTATCAGCGTTCGCATAGTTTAGTCTTAGCGTTGTGGGAGGTAGGATTCACTTCCCCTATTTGTAAATTTGTTGCCAAACACTCTGATTAAGTACAGTGAAGGTTTTTCTATTCTCTTTGAAAAAAAATTCTACGCATACCCTGTCTATTGAATACGCGCAGTTAGTTTGTAATTCAAAGTCATGTCTTATTGGGAGTCACGAAGTTCTGGGTGGTTGATGGTAAATTGTGAAGTGAAAATAAAGTGTATGCCTGCTCCTTTTTTATATTTGAAATATGCTCTGTCACCACTGATTGCATATACCTGTCGTAATAAGTCCGTGCTGTCACATTCTTTGAGTTTTTAGTTCTCTGATTTATACACGTAGCCCATCATAAAGTTTGAGTTTATCCTCCCAAGTGTTAGGGTTAATGTCTCCCACTACCAGCAAGAAGTGAGGGGATATAGTGTATATTGAACCCAACACCTTGAACCTCATAAATTCCTCCCCAACCATTAGAGTCGCTTTCGAGAATGTTGTTTGCATTCCATTCTACTAGAAAGTCTAGAAGGTGGGTCACAATACCAAGTTGGCAAGCCTTTTTTCCCTGAATCTCCATGACAACAAGATCCAATTAGGAAATCTGAAGATCATTATTACAGAAACATTCATTGCAAATGCTATTAGTCTTCCTACAACAGGCGAAAAATGGCTCAAAGGAGATGAGCTTGACATATCAGCCTTCAAACAGTTTGTGAAACTAGAGTTCAGTGATAAGTTTGCTACAACCTTTCCTATCATCTACCTTCAGGACCATTACAGTGAATTGTTAAAGGTCATTTAGAGGTATTTCACGTGTGAGGGTAGATTCAATAAGGTATACCAATATCATCTGAGACTTCTATGGTACTTTACTCACAAGAAACCTATGACCCTACCCTTTTTATTATTTAAAATATTGGAAAGAATGGAAACTAAAGTTCAGCTATAGAAGAATAAGCGTATGTCCAACCTATTCCATTTCTCCCTCATAAATATTTTTGTTAAATTTGTTGCCGCTAGGAGAAATATTTACTAGTCCGATTTCGTGTCTAGTATTGGTTTTCTTCCATACACAAAATCTTCATGAATAAAGATTTGTGAGGAGGTATAAGTTCATGAAATACAAGAAACTAAGGTCACTCACTCAGTCAAAAAGGTCGAGACAATTGAATAGAAAGATGTGAAACCCATCAAAAGGTTCAAATGTAGACTTAGAAAACAAGGTGAAAAGAAGGTTTCAAAGGGAAAAGAGAAGATTAGAGAAACCAAGGTTCAAGTGGCATCACTGCACACCGCCAAATTTCAAGTCAAGGTGGAAGAGACAGTAAAGAGTTATGAGTTTTTAATGATACCTAGGACTAGGTCAAGCACAAAGTGGAAAGTGGAGGGGGCAGATCCTCAAGTGATTGTTGAAATTTCTGAAGATAAAAAGGAAGAAAAACAAGAAGACAAAAAAGGAGAAGAAGTAAAGTAGGGTAAACCCATCCAATTTGAACAAGGATAAGACAAAGTGTAGCATGAACAAGACACCATACATTATGAGGAAGAGGACCCCAAGATGGTCAGGATGAAAGAGGAACTTTCAAAATATCAAATGAAAATAGCATCCTTGAAAAGAAAAAACAAGTACATGAAGGAAATAGCCAAACCAGCAGATGACAAGGCAGAGTCACCTCCAAAATATATTGCTAAGGGAAAGGGAAAGCATGTTTCATTTGTAGAGCATGCCAAGGATATTACAATGGAGCCTACTGGACTATCAACTAAAGCTTCCAAGTCAAAATTTAGTTATGTGCAGTAGATGAAGAAGGTGGCTCAAGCACTTGGGAAACCACAATTTGATCAATGGTAAGAATATCATAGATGCCTAGAAGAGATGTAGGAAATAAAGGAACATGTCAATAAGTTCAGACAGGAGAATCAAAACTATAAAAGGTCAGTGCAACATGTTCTTGAGAACTATGACAAGGAGGTACGTGAGGCATCTAAAGCTCTCAGCAGAGGCAAACACTTTGTGAAATGGTCCATTCCAGTGAGGAGACAATGTAAAAATATTTATGTTAGGAATCTAGTATTGAATGCAAAACTAAGGAGCATGAAAAAGAGTTTGGACAAAGCTTGGGAATTGGTTAGAAAGTATAAGGAGGCAGGCAAAGCACCTTCACCTGAAAGAGTGCCAAGGTTGAGATCTCAAGCTATGAATAAAGAAAAACCTGCCTTGCCACCACCTATTGAGAAAACTGATTTCACACCTCAAACTTCAAAGACCAAGGCTTCCACAAGCAAGACCTCTAGCAAAAGGAAGAGGAGGTAAATGGTCTTGGATTGTAGTCTAAAAAATTTGTTTCTCGTTCAAATTTGAAGTCGCAAATATTGTTTTGGTTGGTGTAATGGTTTGTTACTGATGCTTGGAGTGGCTTATATTAGTATGATGTTGTTTTGGTAAGACGACTCAAAGGGTATTTATGAAACAATTTTGGAAAAGGCGTTATGCAAGCACTACATAGTCGTTGCGTAGCTACTGTGCAAGCCATGCTTGTAGATTTTCACATATGTTGAGAGGAAGCCACTTGTCGGAATTTGAAGATAGGAACGTGGGGTAGGTGTGGCAGCCAACTCACCTCTTCAATAGCTGGCCACGTGTCAGTTTTCAAAGCAAAATGTCGTTGTGCAGGTGCTTTCGAGTTAGCACCAGTTGTCGCTGTGTTGTTTTTGCTTTATTTGGTTCACGAAGATGGATTTCAAAGATATGCTTGTTTTATTAAGACATTTAGTGTTTCTTATATAAATCTATGAATCTTTTATGGATTTTGTTTGTTTTTCCTTGTAAGAGGAAAAATACTCATAACAACAAAAAAGATTTCCTCATTTTATTTTTTATTCGATCCACTATTGGATCAATGATGCACCGAACTTAGACACTTATTATATTTTATGTATGTTCTATTTAAGATAGTTAATGCATATGAAGCAGGTTGTTGTTGGTTCAACATTATTTTGAATTGGTTTTAGAGATTATGTGATTGTGATCAATTTTCATGTATGGAATGCTTATGGCTTTAGGTTTATCAATTGTTGTCTACAAGGATACTTATGGTATGACACTTTGGAGTTCTTTTCATATATTTATCAGTTATTCAATTAGTTTCTTCTCTACACTTTCTTGTGTATGGGTATAGTGATTTCAATTATGTTGGAATTTAGTTTATACTACTCTAAAACAATTATGTCCATATTTCATTTGCAAATGAAATATTACATACATGTGCATGATGTCACTTCTCTTCAATTTCTTTCTGATGTATAAGCAATATTGTTGTGTGCAAGGAAAGTATTTTTGTTTTTTTTCTCTCCTCTATACTAAAGCTTATTTCTATCAAAATCTTATGCTTGATAAGCCTTTGTGGGTGATATTGGCTTTACTTGCATAAGCAAAGTGGGTAGTATGTCAAATTGATCACATATTTCCTCCTCTTCGGCCATTCATTATTAAACCAAACGTTTCAAATTTCCTTTGATATCTGGTCTCTGTATACCATATAGTCGAAATCTTCAGTTTCCATAAGTTGAGGGAGCCCCCTCCGGTTGGAGGAGACCAGTCTCTCAACCCAAAGGGGTTTGCGTTTACCTTTGAGCTTTATCCTTTCAGCCTGGAGAAAACTACAGAGTGCTAACCCTTGCCCCTCCTAACCCCCAACCATTAATACAATACACAACAAATATACACGGAGAGCATAGTATGTTATGTCGTAATGTTGTGGTGTAGTGGCAATGTGTTGTGGTTGTTCGGTTCAGGTCACAAGTTCGACTCCACCAACCTGCCATAAATTTTACTACGTGTCGATTGACTAGCTCGACATTTGGGGAGGGACACGTGGCAACCTCCAGGCTTACCACTTTTCCCCTCCTCATTGGTTCACCATTAACCAATGAAAACTTGCCAACACACCAAACCATAAACTAACCATAGGATTCCACTTGTCCTAATCTAATTAGATGTTGACCATCTGTTGACCCTACACAGTCATCTACCATGTCAGCAATATGGACTGTTGACTATGTAGTGACTATACATTTTTTTCAAAAATTACATTGTTTGACAAAGCGGATAGAATGTGATATATTCCTCATACGAACTCGGTTTTTAGTGAAATGATTTTTGTTGGGATCGTCTCACCGAGATGGACATGGTAGTTTAGGCTTTGATCCATTCAAGGAACTTTGATTTTTGAGCTAAATACTGAGCACCTGATCAGTCAGAGGTCATCCTCCTACTATGTGTGCATTTCATTTTCTTTGATTTGTGTTAGTTCCTTTGTGGTGTGCAAAAGTCCCCCCCATTGTTTGAAGTGGTGAAAGTAAATTTTGGTTGAGTTTTTTATTCTTTGAGTTAATTAAAATTGTTGTTTGTTACTTGTATGTTTGGAAGGAATATTGATTTGTTGTTGTTTGATCATTATTAATTATTTTGAGATTATAAAGAAATTGATTTTGCATTCATTTAGTTTTCATCTCATAATTTACTTTTCGTAAAGTGCATTAGATCACATTGCATTGAAAAGTCACTTTTTGAGATTTATCATTGGACATAATTTATATTGCTTAGTGATTGAATGTTAAAAGTGCATCAAGTGCATTCTCATTCATTGAAAGAAAAATTGAAATCATTTCTATTTTGGTGATTGTATTTGAAAAATGAAAGTGAAAGATCTGGTTAGGAAAGCTTTGTTTGCTACATTCTTCGTTGTTGCATCATTGTTTGAATCTCTTCCCTTACTAGATTAGCTTTCATTGAAATGAAAATAATCATTTTTTCATGATATTTGCATCATAGGTATTTGACATCGTTTTGAGCCTTAAAGCCAAAACTTAATTGAAGATCAACTTAAAATTTACCTCAATTAACATAAGGAGAATTTTTCATTAACGAAAACATTTAGATGTCTAGGCTAGAGACGTGTTCTATCATCGTTAAATGTAAGATATGTCGTTATTTGCCACGTTGTATCCTGGGGATGAAATCTCATTCCACATATGGAAGCGTATAAGACCCTTCTCTAGTACTTTCGGGTATATAAGAGGTGCTCCACACATGGTAAGTATATGGGAATTCTTTCATCGAATGGTTACACATTAGACAACACTACTATGGATTGTACTACCATTTACCATCACATATATTTTGGGAGCCCCCTATAGCTTTCTATCGATCCATAGGTAACCGAATTTCCTGCCTTGTATACCCTGATACACTGAACACAACATTCGGGGAGATTGGGTATCGTACGTTAAGTTCTTGGTTTGCCAAGGTGTATATCGCAATTCATGGTTGCTTAGTAAACATTTGATCCTAGATACCCATCTTTTGATTTATTTTTGTTAAGTTGTTAAATCAATTAATTTACCTCAAAAAAACATCCTTCGCTGGACATATTCCTTAGTATTTCTTACGTTGAAACTAATGGCAACAGTTCCTGAGTTCACCAACCAAGGAAACACCTCTAATAAAAATCCTTGTCCTTTTCCTTCTTTTGAAAATGTTGGTGCTCCTTATATGGCAACATTATCCCTTCTCAAGTTTACCATTTGTTTTCGAGTTTGGTTATTTTCAACCCCTATAGTTCCGAATGTCCATAATTCTCCTCAACCAAGCTCTCCTCCACCTAAAAGATATCAACCTCTGGTTGATCCTAAAGTTGACTCTTTGCCTTCTTCATCTATTCAGTCTTCTTCTTATTCTTCCTCTTTTTCTGGTGAAATATTGCAAGGTAGTAACCAGGTGGATAAGAAGAAGAAGAAAAGGAATATTAAGAAGAAGAAAAATAATCAAAGAGCCAACCAAGCAACCATTGCTACTGATGTGGTTGATGTTGAAAAAGCTTCCAATCAGCCCTGAAAAGTGAAATTCCCTTGCATGCTATGTAAGGGTGACTGTTATAGACATTTTTGGGCACTACAACCCCAATCATAAATGTCCATAAACCAAGGGCTCCTAAGTCCCTAAAAGTGTTGTTCCAACCCCTAAAAAAAACAAGGTCAGCTGATTACATCATCTCCCAGAAGTTCTCCATGAAAAACTACTCAAAACTAGTCAAAATTGGACCATCTCACCTGCTCCATGGTCAAAGTGCGTTGCATCCCACCTAAATGCACATGGGAGGTGTGATGCATATTGAAAAGCCCTTCTATGGGGTGCAATGGACGAGAGTGGACAAATGGCAGGGTCAATCTGTGAGGTGGAGGATCATGGAATCTTCCAGAAACTTCTCTTGTGACACTTGCCTCTCTGCATTCACCCAGGGATGAGTAAGAGATCATCAATCTCCAAGTGGAATCAAGAACTATCAGAGAGAGGACACTAATAAAATCTCAAAAGCTGACTCACCCCCCTTGCAAACATCTATATATGGATCCCTCGTCCTATAGATCCAGAGGCTGGAATTTTGTATCTTGTAAGGAAGTGCTACTGGTTTCTTGGTGTAACATCATAGTGTTGGGTGATCTAAGCTTTTCATGAGGTGAAGAAGGGCTTTCTTGCTGAGAGGAAGACGTTGGGTCAAAAAAATTGGTTGTAATCCTCTTTGCTATTCTTGATTATTAATAAAGCTATTCAAGTTTTCCTCCACATTCTTGTATGATTGATGATATATGCATTTGTGTGGTCAATATATATCTGGTCCTATATTGTTTATGGTAGTAGATCTCTATTCTTGGATAGTGTTATGATGCTTTGATTCCACAGGTGCTCTTGGAAGCTGGGTAGACGAGGAAGCAAGTGGTAAAGATCTATCAGAAGGGAGAGGAATCAAGCAAGGAACCAAGCGCAAGACAGAGGTTGGTCTCCTTTGTTCCCCTCTTATTTACTTCTCATAAAGGAAAATGAAAGTGGTTTTAGTTTGTTTGTTTCTAAGGTAGCTACCAGCCTTAGTGGTACTAGCAGCTCTGCATAGACACTACATTTCCTGATAACATAATGGTGACTCCACTAGGGAGCAAATAGATTATTTGTTTGTCTACATTTGTTTGCTTTATAAACTTACAGACGGACCCTGAAGTCAAGCCAGCCAGCCTTCGAACTACATTTTCTATGCAAGTGGAAAGTAGATCAATGCTGCTTCAGTCTATCTCCGGGTTTTGTTTATGAACTGAACAATTGATTTACAAGCTCTCTAATTGCCCTTGTGGTGGCTCTAGTAACCTCCTTAGATCTACCCCTGTGATTTATTTACTGATTACCACTTTCTCGGCCTAAATCCCTGAACTGTGATCAAGAACTAGATCAAAAGTCTCGCACTATACCATCGCACCCTCTGTTCAAGGATATCAGTATGCATCGCACTTCCCATGTGTTGTAGGTGGGATACATACTGGAATCCCTGTGTAACAGGTGCACTGATCAGAAAGGGCTAATTTTGCCTTCAGACTTTGGTTTTTTCACTCTTTTCAACTCTATTCAGGAGTTTTGTTGTCTGTAGTCAGTATACCTCTATTGGAAACCCCATTCCTTGCCATTATTCCACCTCTATTGTGCAAAGAACTGTAAATGTTTTTATGTATTGTGAGCCATTTCCAGTTCTCTTTTACAAAGAAGTAGCGTAATTAAACTGTCATTTCTTGATCTGGAAGTGTCGCAAGTGTCGTTTCAGTCATAGAAGAGAACCCGATTGTTCTTGATAGTCAATTACACTATTACTCTTATATTTGATTTGAATTAGTAGTTTTTCAAGTGTCGAAAGCAAGTTTTCAATTCCAAATAACAAAGTGTCGTCATTGTCTTCATTTTGCCTTGAAAAGAAACTTGTTAGTAATGTCGCTTTGAAAAATAATTTAGATTTATGCTTCGCTTTCTTTTTATCATTCACACATTAAGAAGGCTGAAAAAAAATACATGCATGTGCATTTGCATTTAGACTGTTTGTTGGTTTGATTTAGAACAGTGCATATAGTGTGTGCTCTCTGCTCTATGTTGAAAGAATATCGTCTCTCTTTCCTTAGTAACTAGGATTTTCATTGCAAAAAGAAGATTAAACGATTGTTTATCATCTTAGATTGCATTTTAGGAAATTGTATATCTACATCACGCAGTGAACCTAAAAGGAAAATTTATTAAGCAAGATCAATTGTAAAATAAATTTAATGAATCTAAAAATGCTTTGGAACCTAACGCACAACATTTAGAAGTCTAGGCTAGAGATGTATTCCGGCGTCGTAAAGCCTGGTAACTGTTGTTTTCTTTGCTTGTTGGGTGATTCCTCCACTTTGAGATGACAAGTTCCAGTACGGACTTGTGCTCCCATGTACCGTCGAGTATATATTGAGAGACCACAATAGGCTTTATCCTTTATCCATAGGAAGTCGTGTCTGTCGCCCTATCAATCGTAATGCACTGAACATAGCATTCGGGAAGATTGACTGCCGTACCGTAAAAATTATTCTGCAGTTTTGCGATTGGTTTGGTAATCCCTCTGTCTACATTTCCAGAGTAGTCTCTTTCATTCCTTTTCAGACTCCTTAAAGGAAAAGGTCCATCTGAGAACTTGTCACTTCAAGCTCATTAAAAATCGAAGGCAACTAGAGTCATCTTTTGTTTCTTCTCGACTCTTAAAAATTGAAAAAACAAGTTGTGTCAAAGCGTCTAAAATTTATTTTAATCGGAATAAACATCACCTTTCCTACGTTGGTCTTAGGTTGAGAAAAATGGAGTCCACCAACCAAGGATTTCCCCTTGGAGGAAATCCTAGTCCTTTCTCCTCTTGGGGAGATGTTGGTGCACCCCATATGGCGACATTGTCGCTTCCAGGATTGACAATCAGCTTGCCCATATGGCTCTTCTTGACCTCTGTCATTCAAAACGCCGTGATTCCTGAACAATCAAGTCAGCAACTAAACGATACCAGAGTTACCCCCCAACCTTATACTTCATCCAATTCTCCCTCTCCTCCTTCCTCTTTGCTTGATGAAGTTGGTAAAGCCAAAAATCAAGTAACTGAGAAGAAGAAGGAGAAGAAGAAGAAAGAGAAGAAGAAGAAGGAGCCAAAGGCGAAAAGGGGCAAGCAGGCACCGTCTAGCGAAAATCCACTCATTGCACCGTCCAAGCCTAAATCACCATGTGTCATTTGCAAAGGAGACCACTATCATCGAGATTGTGCTTACATCCCTCGGATCTTAATGGAATGGTCTCCTCGTTTGCACAATCTAGTGTCATCAACCTCTGATGATCATGTTGAGGATACATAATCAACTAGTGAAAGTGAAGTCCCTCGACAAAAAGGAAAATGTAAATTTCCTTGTAAATTGTGTGAAGACGATCACGCCATCCACCGTTGTCCCTTCTTAGACGAGGTTAAAAGAGTTTTGGACGACCATCCGGTTCACCGTTACGGCTTCCTCCTGGATATAAGAAAATCTTGCCGAGTCCGTCACTAGTTGAAAATCCGGCTGACACGCCATTGTGGTCGGCTGAAGCGTCTATCATTGAAGATGAACCCTATGGATCCACACCAGACGAAAGTCAAAAGGTCGAGGCGGCAGTTGACCCGGTCTTGCCTTCAGAAGGTCCATCTTCAGATGATACAGTCATCAGAGAGAACAAGAACGACACCGTTCAAATTCTCTTCGTAAGCACAGACTCTGACGAACATGGGGGCAGTCTACCCGTTCCTTTACTGCAGGAAGGAAGTTCGCCAAAGTCGTATCCGACCGTCTATTCGGTCCCACCTCCAAGAAACCTAGCTGTTTCCTTCGATTGGAATCTGCTAGGCAGACCCCGTTTACCGGCTAGTGTACCATTTCGAATCATTGCTCAAATATATAGAATGGTCATGGTCAGTACCATCATAGATGAAGGGGCTTCTGTGAGTATTCTTTCCTCAGCTGCTTGGAAGGCGATTGGTTCACCATCGCTTTTTCCTGAAATGAGAAATCTAACAAGCTTTGACAAAGGAACCAGTCGACCGTTAGGGATCCTTCCTAATGTGCTGATAATATTGAGAAGGAAAATCGTTCACATGAATGTAATGGTAGTCCAAGGACCCCTGGATTATAATCTACTCCTTGGATGCGACTATATTTATTACATGGGAGCCATTGTCTCCTCACTCTTTAGAGTAATGTGTTTTCTGCATGAAGGAAGAGTGGTAAAGCTCATAGACCAGCTTTCATTACCCAGTTCACACATAGCAAATAGTCAAATACCATCCTTGAATGGTCTTTTCACACAAGGAATGTCTCATCAATCCCCAGCCCGTCCACTTGATGAGCGCGAGTGATTCGGAGGACATGACTGAAATCCAGGGGGCATGCACCCTGGCCTGTTTCGACAAGAAAACCTTGGGTATAGGGTAGGTTTCCGTGAAGGATATATGACTAGTTTATGAGATTAGACTGGAATAAGATTCCTTCGTCAAAGTTATGTGAGTGGAGCCAGTTGTGCCACTCACCTTTGTTTATTTCGGTAGACATCGCCAAGGAAGTGTTTTGTCTAAACTATGGATAGAACAGTCTTTGGTAACCCGGAAATTTTTCACTATGCCTGGGGGCATGCAAAAATTTTGGCGTGCAAGCAAAGAGCGACCATTTATTTTAAAAATTTTAGGTCCTCTAACCCTTTAAACTCGTAGGATTGGTCATTTCCTGACTTGCATAAAGAAAGGATGCGGGGCAAAGCTTTGAAAAAATGCCATTTTAGATGAGACATCCTTATTATACGACTGGATCGAGCAGTTTTAATGCGGAATTCAAGATCGTTAAAAAATAAACATAAGAAATGATAAAACGTTCCCCCAGAGTTTAAGCTCATTAAAAAATGAACCAATTTCCGATAAATAACCATCATGAATGCATTATCATCAACCTTTTAAGCCTTGGTCGTGTTATCATCATCACCTCCACTCTGTATTGGCCGATCATTCACCTCCATTTGATTGTTTACCCTTTTTGAGGAACAACTGCGAAGAGTGATCCTGTTAGCCATCCTTGTGACACTGCCGTGATTGGAAAATTCCAAACCTTACCTGGAATTAGCTACTACCCAAATTTATCATTCGTTCATCGAAAAACAAGTCTCCTTTAAGCTCTTTTCATCTGACTTGTAAAATATGAAAAGATTGCCGAGCAATTGGCCTCTCCAGCTCGTTAAAGTGACCGGAAGTGCTATCCCTCTTTTAGATTTTAATATTTTTTGACCTGAGGGATTATTACACAAAATGATCGAGCGCTTGTTTTGTTTGGCTCGTTAAAAATACCGAAAATTCATCCCTTTTGTATTATTTTATACTTTTTCGAACTTAAGGGATTATATGATGAAAAAGGATTGTTGGAGTTTTCTTTACGTCCCTTTTCAAACTCTCTAAAATTTAAAAGGACCGAGTTATCTTTGTCGTTAAACTCGTTAAAACCGAATAGCATCAAACTTGTCCATACAGACAAGAACGAGTTTCACTATTGCTGGGCTCGTTAAAACATAGCGATGGGTTTTCCCAAAGCGAAAATTATAGAACAAGCATATGTTATCCTCCTCAAGCTTGACAAAAATAAAGAGGTACTGGTCAGCAGTGACTGGGGAAAAAATAGGAAGAAAACTTGAAGAAACTTTATTGGTAGCAAGTCACTCTTGAACATGACACTTTCACTCCACATCCGACTCGGGTTGGGTTGTTCCGTTCACTGGTCATATCACCATTGGTCCATCACACCATCCATATTTGGGGTTAAAGCTACCAATCCATCATGTCAGTGTCGCAGATATGTTCAAGAGAAGTCGCTCAGAGAATTCACTTGTGTCTCATCAACTACAATACATTTACGCTCCATTCTTTCATGACCGCTACCCTGAACATTATGTCATCAAATCGTTTTCACCTCCATTAAAATCATTTGCTCCGTTCCGTGTCATTGATGTGGGATTCACTAAGGCCCTCCTATGATGGATCGCTTCTTATCGACATCAGCTCATTATCCAAGAAGTCGATCTAGGAACAACCCTTTCAGTACATTGAAGCTTGCATGCCTCAATGGCAAGTTTCTCACTTTCGGCGACAGGTTTACATCAATGGCCTTCAACCGAAAGATTTTGCGTGGTGTTCGATGCCAAGTCCCTTATTCACACCACGTGAATTGTACTGTAGTACCTTGAGGGTCATCATCATTATCGGTGATTCCTCTCGTGCCTGTTAATAGCTTACATCATTGGTTGGTAATCATGCAATGTCTTTCCATGTTCGACTCTAGAACATTCTCACATGGATCGACTTGTACTTTGAGTGAAGATCGAACGAGATTGAAGACCCCGTATCTAGTTTCATCCATCCAGGCTGTGATATATATTCAGGAAAATAAAGACATCAAATGTACATCATTTCTGCACAGATAATCATCCAATCCAAGGGATGATGGCTCTACCAGAATCATCAATCTACACTCAGACGATTGTCTGTCTTATGTACATGAAAATGAATTTATAAAGCTAAGCATGGGAATGCCAGCCTCAGCTAGATCATGAAAATATTATGAATATAATGTATTGTATTGTATCTTATTACAAGTCGCCTTCCAGCTTGAAAAAATTTCGGATCCTCATGATAAAGCATTTCACCCGACATCAAAAGATTAACGACCTCGTGCTTTAGGGGGCAACTGTTATAGACATTTTTGGGCACTACAACCCCAATCATAAATTTCCATAAACCAAGGGATCCTAAGTCCCTAAAAGTGTTGTTCCAACCCCTAATAAAAACAAGGTCATCTGATTACATCATCTCCCAGAAGTTCTCCATGAAAAACTACTCAAAACTGGTCAAAATTGGACCATCTCACCTGCTCCATGGTCAAAGTGCGCTGCATCTCACCTAAATGCACACGGGAGGTGCAATGCATACTGAAAAGCCCTTCTATGGGGTGCGATGGGTGAGAGTGGACAAATGGCAGGGTCAATTTGTGAGTTGGAGGATCATGGAATCTTCCAGAAACTTCTCCTGTGACACTTGCCTCTCTACGTTCGCCCAGGGATGAGTAAGAGATCATCAATCTCCAAGTGGAATCAAGAACTATCAGAGAGAGGACACTAATCAAATCTCAAAAGCTGACTCACCCCCCTTACAAACATCTATATATGGATCCCTCATCCTAGAGATCCAGAGGCTGGAATTTTGTATCTTGTAAGTGCTGTCGGTTTCTTAGTGTAACATCATAGTGTTGGGTGATCTAAGATTTTCATGATGTGAAGAAGGGCTTTCTTGCTGAGAGGATGACGGTGGGTTAGAACAATTGGTTGTAATCCTCTTTGCTATTCTTGATTATTAATAAAGCTATTCAAGTTTTCCTCCACATTCGTGTATGATTGATGATATATGCATTTGTGTGGTCAATATATATCTAGTCCTATATTGTTTATGATAGTAGATCTCTATTATTGGATAGTGTTATGTTGCTTTGATTCCACAGGTGCTCTTTGAAGTTGGGTAGACGAGGAAGCAAGTGGCAAAGATATATCAGAAGGGAGAAGAATCAAGCAAGGAACCAAGCGCAAGACAGAGGTTGGTCTCCTTTGTTCCCCTCTTATCTACTTCTCATAAAGGAAAATGAAAGTGGTTTTAGTTTGTTTGTTTCTAAGGTAGCTACCAGCCTTAGTGGGACTAGCAGCTCTACATGGACACTAGATTTCCCGATAACAGTGACCACCTTCTTAGAGATTGTCCTGGTATTCCCAAGATATTAGAAGTGTGTTCCACAAGTTCCCAACGGCCTTCATCATCAGCCTTTGGAGATCATGCTAGTGATAAATCTTCAACTAGTGATAATAAATCCCATGGTGTTATCACCAAAAAATGATTGCCTAGCCATTTCTAACAAGGTGGATCGTAATACACTATGTGGATTTAATTTTACTATAGTAAAATCACTTTCACTGTGGCAAATACTTTAGTAAACCACTTTTTATTAAATTATATTATGACTTAAATCAAAAAACCCCATGAGAATAAATAGATAAATCATTATTTATTTAATTTTCTCAAGGAATTATTATTAAATCATTATTTAATAATTATTCCTTGTCCAATTTGACTAAACCCTTAGAAATATTTAAATAAATCATTATTTATTTGAATTTCCTTATTCTGTTATTAGAATAGATATTAAATCACTATTTAATAATATTTAATAAATCATCTTATTTGTTACTTATTTCTAAACAAAGGAATTTAACCATTTTAAATTTCTTTTCCCTCTCCAATAAATATAATAAAGTATTCCAAGTAGTTAGATCTAAATTGGGTCAATAATATTTTATTATTCTCCATTTTCGAGATTAAATCCATACTTTTCTATATAAAGGAGGGTTTTTCATTCATTCCTCACCATGATCATTATCATCGTCAATATTATCGTCATTTTCTTGAGCTCCCATTTGAGTTCTTCACTTTGTTTGGGTTTTTCACACAATTGAGAGAGGGAATTCTAATTCTGAAGCATCAAGGATATCAAAGGACCCATCCCA
The DNA here is from genome assembly GCA_031772625.1 of Pinus tabuliformis. NCBI lineage: Eukaryota > Viridiplantae > Streptophyta > Pinopsida > Pinales > Pinaceae > Pinus > Pinus tabuliformis. The sequence continues at coordinate 280,361,749 of CM062806.1, read as the reverse complement.
TGAAGGGGGACTTACAAACCAATCTGTAGATCTCCTTCACCAGATATTATCAATAAATATTTATTTGTTTAAAATTGTCTTTCCACTGGGTTATTATTCAGGATATATCATTTTGTTGCTATTTATTCTGGATCTTGTTTTATTTTACTGCAAATTTTCCATTTGTATTGCAGATTTAGAAAGACAACAACCATCAAGTTGTTGCTAGGGTCACTTGTCACCTAGTGACTTAAGTGAGGGTTTTTTGGTACATCTTTTAGGAATTTTCAAACTAACACATAGAAAAGAGGGAAAATTCAAATTTCCCTATAGTTATGTGAAGGCAATCATCCTATTCAACGTTGTCCTTATATGGATGAAGCCTCAAAAGTATTGGATAACCATATCACTTCTCAACCTCATCTTCCGACTCGTTATTATTGAACCTCAGAATTACCCTCTCCTTCCTAGTTTTTCTCACCTTTTCCCCTCACTTTCTCATAAGATTACAGACCCCAATAAATGATAAATGCTAAGTTTTGTTTTAAGGAAAGCATTAAAATGATTGTCATATTATATTTTCATGTTCTTTCTATTTGAGTATATTTTTGCAATTTAGCTACAGAACGCAACTTATTCTATAGCTAACTATGGATTCCGTAGCTACTCTCATGGTTTGGCAAGTTCCAGGTGTCAAATGAAGAATTGGGCCACATGGGCATTTCTGGAATCATCTCCACATGGATTCCATCCTATTCACTCGGTCCAAATCGACAGAAAAGTGAGCCTAAGATCATGGTCAAAGATGGAGTCAAAATACGTTATCTAAAAGTAGTAGGACTCTTGATTTGCTCTTTCGCGGGAAATAAAGAGTCCAACAGTCATATTGCAAATATAATTCGAATTAGCCACCTGTAGCAAGCTTATCTCACAACTGTTATGTTATTTTCTTTTAAATATTGATTGCATAGAACCGAGAAACAGTTGAGAAATTAAGTTGTAAATTCAGGCTTTTTGCTGATACTTTGTATTCAGACTTCATTTTATCATAATATCAAGTTCGTGTTGTGAATGATTGTTTAAGAGCATCCTTAACTAGATAGCAATCCATCCAAATGAGTTGCAGAGGGCCCCTACACTGGAGGAGGTTTTTCATTTGTTGTTTTTAGCTCAATTTCCATTACTCTGTTTTCAGCAAATCTGTTTTCTAATTAGGAAAATATTTCATTCCAGTTTTTTATCAATAGCATAGTGATAGATCACAATTGTGCAGCCTTGTTCTTCTAAGATATTTCATAGAGAAAAACAACTCTATTTCCAAACTAAATTAAGATTTAAGTAATAGGAATACACAGTTGCTTAGTTTTCTTACTATTTTGTTATTCATTTTCTTAGTACAAAATTGTCAATTAATTGTGTTAATGGATGTTTTCAAAAGCCATTTCAAGATGATGATGATCCTAAACTAAATGGTTAAATGTCTAATTCATACTTTGATTGAAATTAATCAGTACATTGTTATTAGCTTCCTAGGAACTTAGGAACTAAGGCATAATTGACTTCTTACACAACACTTCAAGAGGGTAATGCTTCACATTTGAATGTTGGAGAAATTCAAAATTGCATTAGTTGTTTACAGTTATTTTTACATGCTTTCACCTTTTTTCTTTTAGATTCTCACTTAGTTGCATACTCTGCTTATTTTTCTAGGACATTAAAGTACAAACAGTTGCTTATACTCCATCTCAAGAAGATCATACTTCATAATTGAATGCTAAAGTAACTAAAAGTACTTTAATTGATTTCATTTTCTGCCTTTACTTCAAACAAACACTATAATTTCATATTTGAATTAGATCCATAGATTAGGACTAATGATAAGATAAGATAGATGCTTTGTTTTCCAAATTAGGTTCTAAACTAGCCAACAGTTCTTGGTTTGCTATGAGAATCAGATTAACTTAGGAACATTTCTTTTTTTCTTTCTCCTTAAAATTCATTAGGTTAACTTAAATCTTCTCATAGTTTTAGGTTGAACATTCTTAGATATCAAAGAACAGAAACCCCCCAAAACAAAATAAAATACAAAACAACAAAGTAAGAAAACGGTTAACTAAGCACATATAGTGCACCACACTTCATCAGTTTACAAACCTCGGTTGATAATTTATGCGAGAAATTTAGGACACTAAATTGACAAAACATTTTGGCGTTGTTGCCGGGGAAGTCTAATTAGGTAACCTCATCTCTTACATCTAAAAAAAAAGATATTCGTAGAGAGAGACTCTAGGGATAGATTCATAGCTAGAGGCAGGAGTTTAATTCCTACAACAACACTTACTCCACCAAGACTAAGAATAGATACACCTCCATTTCAAACTCATATTCCACATTTGACTAGCCATATACTTCCTCAAGTTTTTAGGTCATAAATCCAATTAAGAGGATCTCCTACTTCATCCACTGAGGCAGTCCTAGAGGAAGAAAATCTTGGATCTCCAACAGAAGGAGTAACCTTTTTCACCTCTACAAGGGAACATATTTTAGCTGAAGAATTAGAAATTCCTAGTGGAGAAGAAGAAATACAACCCTTTTTCAATACACCATTGATAGAGGAACCAGAGGAAGAGCAATTAACCTTACAGGTTGAATCTTGTATTAGCTTTGAAGAATATATAATGGAAGGAATAGAAGAAGAAGAAGAAGAAGTTATAAATGGAGAAAATTTACTATTTGGAGGAGGAAGAGGTAGAGGAAATAGGGAAGTTGATAATTATTTTGGATTCCCTATAGTTGATGAAAATAAAAATGCCACAATGAAAAATATATCACCTTCCGTCCTCCAAAATTTCCATGGATTAAAAAGTGAAGATCCTAAAACCTTTTTATTTGAATTTGAGTCTTGTGCAGAACTTATGATTATTTACAAGACCCTCAAAAACTTAAGTTGTTTCCTTCAACATTGAAAGGATCTTCTTTAAAATGGTTCATGGGGTTGTTCACTCAGTCTATGGGGACATGGAATGACATGAAGAAAGCATTTTTGGAAAGGTATTTGGATTATTCCATGCCTATCAATCACAAGGATGAAGTGTTTAAAATGATGCAAAAAGAGGATGAAAATTTGGAGGATTTAATTGAAAGATTCAACTATAACATAAAAAGAGCAAAAATGGAGAACTTAGATCAGGATACTTTAAAAGCTCTTTTATTAAAATCCATTAGAGATGAGTGGATAGACATCCTTAATATGATGGGGAAGGGAGATATCTCTCAACTCCCATTAAATGACATTGGAGAATTATGTATTCATCTCTCAAGAGGAAAAGCCAAAACTGGGAAAGGTCCAAGAGATCCTTCTCTTACTAGAGTGAATAAATCTGCAACTGGATCAGTGAGTAGGGCAGAAATTGGAAACATGCTTGATGAATTTAAAACAGATATTCTAGGGAGCCTTAGTGAACAGATAGACACCCTTAAGATACAAAACAAGCAGAAAGCCGAGACTGATGCTTTAGCTATTTTCTGTCCCAAATGCAGAAAGAAGCATGCTTTAAGAGAATTCCCTTTGGATGCAAAAATCATAGAGACTTGTGTGATTTGTTCAGAAAACCATGAAACCAAGAGTTGTCCTTCAATTCCTGGTCTTAAGGTTGTTTTTCAAGAAGAAACAACTTCAAATCCAACAGAATCTCTTTGCTTTGTCTCTAGAAGACCTTGGCAGGGGCCACAAACCCAGGGTTTTAACAACCAAATGTATAATCAGCCCCCACCAAATTGGAATTCTTGGCAGCAACCTTGGCCTCAACTGCAATCTCAATCTCAATTTCAACCTTGGGCTCAAGGAATGAAAAACCCCTATGGAAGATTCTCTCAATACTATCAATATCCTCCATCATATCCAAACTATCCTCCCCAACAAATTCCTCAACAAAATCAACAACCCCAACTTCAAAACCAAAATTCTCAACTTTCACTACCATTCCCACAGAGACCAAATCAGCTACCTGCCCAACCATTACCAAACCCCAACAATAAAAATCCTCAGAATACCTATATGGTGGAAGGACAACAATTTCCAACCTATATGATCACTCCTCTAGATCTCAATGATGTCCAACTAAGATCTGGGAGGATATTAGAAAAGAAAAAGCCTTCTGTAGTTATTCAAGAACAAGACAATTCTGAGGAAGATTCTCTACAGCCAAATAAAAGTTTTGAAGAAGGAACATCTCTTCAAAACCAAAACACTGAAAATGAAAAACAAAAAGAACCAATAAAATCAACTCCTATCATAGAGAAACCATCAGTATCTACTTCTACACCTCCTTTTCCTGAAAGATTACAAGTTGATAGAGGGGTAGAAAAGCATATTATGTTGCCTAATTATGATTTTCTAGATGAATTGAAAAATGTATGTATCAAAATCCTTTTGTTACAAGCCATTAAGGAAATTCCAATTCTAGCTAAAATATTAAAGGAGTTGAGCATGAAGAAACCAGGAAGAAAAACAAAAGAAGTAAAATGAATTCAACTTGTAGGAAAAATAGCAGACATAATGATGGGAAAAATTGCCATACAAAAATATTTAGATCTAGGACGTCTAGTTGTAAAAACACATATCAATGGAGTTGAAATTCTGAATACATTGATTGATTTAGGAGCAGCAATAAACATCGTGAGCAAAAAAGCCATGGAATAGCTCAAGCTTCCTAATCTTCTTTATACACCTACAATACTGCAATTGGAAAATAGATCTGTAATCAAACCAGATGCTGTGTTAGAAGATATTTCAGTGTCCTTAGACTCTTGGGAGTACCCTGTTAATTTTATGATCATAACCCCTAAGAACAATTTAGGAGGACATCCACTTATATTAGGAAGACCTTGGTTGGCTACAGCTGATGCTTTCATTAGCTGTAGATCTGGTGATATGTATATCTCTGATGGTAACTCAACTAAGAAATTCACTCTATATCCTCGAGCAAGAACATTCAAAGAGATAGATGACAAAGAATGGATTGATGATGAAAATGATATTTAGCCTCTCTTTACTATTTCAACCATTAGTGAATATAGTCAAATCTTAAATACAATGGAAAATTTTGAATCATCTCCAGAATATGAACATGATCGATTTCAAGAATAATCTAATATTGAATATTTGTCATCTAGGTAGATGTCTCTAAATTCTATGGAAGAATTTCGTAGCTCTACAGTTGAAATATTT